>OZ010614.1:18534384-18844384 GCA_963932145.1 Acanthosepion lycidas
GTTGTATATATATATATATGTTATATATATCTATGTTATGTATATATATGTATATATATATATGTATGCTGTATATATATATATATGTTATATATATCTATGTTATGTATATATATATATGTATGCTGTATATATATATATATGTTATATATATCTATGTTATGTATATATATGTATATATATATATGTATGCTGTATATATATATATATGTTATATATATCTATGTTATGTATATATATATATGTATGCTGTATATATATATATATGTTATATATATCTATGTTATGTATATATATGTATATATATATATGTATGCTGTATATATATATATATGTTATATATATCTATGTTATGTATATATATGTATATATATATATGTATGCTGTATATATATATATGTTATATATATCTATGTTATGTATATATATATATGTATGTTGTATATATATATATGTATGTTGTATATATATATATATATATGTATGTTATATATATATATGTTATGTCTGTATATGTATATATATATGTTATGTATATATATATGTTATATCTGTATATGTATATATATATATATATGTTTGTATATATATATATGTTATGTATATATATATGTTATGTCTGTATATATATATATATGTTATGTATATATATATGTTATGTCTGTATATATATGTTATGTATATATATATGTTATGTCTGTATATATATATATGTTATGTATATATATATGTTATGTCTGTATATGTATATATATATATATGTTATGTCTGTATATGTATATATATATATATATGTTATGTCTGTATATGTATATATATATGTTATGTCTGTATATGTATATATATATGTTATGTCTGTATATATATATATATGTTATGTATATATATATGTTATGTCTGTATATATATATATGTTATGTATATATATATGTTATGTCTGTATATGTATATATATATATATGTTATGTCTGTATATGTATATATATATATATGTTATGTCTGTATATGTATATATATATATATGTTATGTCTGTATATGTATATATATATATATGTTATGTCTGTATATGTATATATATATATATATGTTTGTATATGTATATATATATGTTATGTCTGTATATGTATATATATATGTTATGTCTGTATATGTATATATATATGTTATGTCTGTATATGTATATATATATGTTATGTCTATATGTATATATATATGTTATGTATATATATATATATATATATATGTTATGTATATATATATATATATATATATGTTATGTATATATATGTATATATATATATGTTATGTATATATATGTATATATATATATATGTTATGTATATATATGTATATATATATGTTATGTATATATATATATATATGTATATATATATGTGTATGTATATATATATATGTATGTATATATGTGTATGTATGTGTATGTATATATATATATGTATGTATATATGTGTATGTATGTGTATGTATATATATATATGTATGTATATATGTGTATGTATGTGTATGTATATATATATATGTATGTATATATGTGTATGTATATATATATATGTATGTATATATGTGTATGTATATATATATATGTATGTATATATGTGTATGTATATATATATATGTATGTATATATGTGTATGTATATATATATATGTATGTATATATGTGTATGTATATGTATGTATATATATATATGTATGTATATATGTGTATGAATATGTATGTATATATATATGTGTATGTATATATATGTGTTTGTATGTATATATATGTTATGTATATATATATATATATATATATGTTATGTATATATATGTATATATATGTTATGTATATATATGTATATATATATATATATATATATGTTCTATATATATGTTATGTATATATATGTATATATATATATATATGTTCTATATATATGTATATGTTCTATATATATATATATATATGTTCTATATATATATATATATATATATGTTTTATATATTTATATATATATATATATATGTTCTATATGTATATATATATATATATATATATAGTTCTATATGATATATATATATATATATATATGTTCTATATGTATATATATATATATATATATATATATGTTCTATATGTATATATATATATATATATATATATGTTTTATATATTTATATATATATATATATGTTCTATATGTATATATATATATATATATATGTTCTATATATATATATGTTCTATATATATATATATATGATCTATATATTTTCTATATATATATATATGTTCTATATATATATATATATGTTCTATATATATATATATATGTTCTATATATATATATATATGTTCTATATATATATATATAAATATATATATGTTATATATATATATATATATGTTCTATATATATATATATATGTTATATATATATATATATATATGTTCTATATATATATATGTTCTATATATATATATGTTCTATATATATATATATATGTTCTATATATATTTATATATATATATATATATGTTCTATATATATATATATATGTTCTATATATATTTATATATATATATATATATGTTATATATATATATATATGTTCTATATATATTTATATATATATATATATGTTATATATATATATATGTTCTATATATATATATATGTTCTATATATATTTATATATATATATATATATATATATATGTTATATATATATACATGTTCTATATATATACATGTTCTATATATATATATATGTTCTATATATATTTATATATATATATATATATATATATATGTTATATATATATACATGTTCTATATATATATATGTTCTATATATATATATATATATATATATGTTCTATATATATTTATATATATATATGTTATATATATATATACATGTTCTATATATATATATGTTCTATATATATATATATATATATGTTCTATATATATTTATATATATATATGTTATATATATATACATGTTCTATATATATATATATGTTCTATATATATATATATATATATATATGTTCTATATATATTTATATATATATATATATATATGTTATATACATATATATATATATGTTCTATACATATATATACATATATATATGTTCTATATATATATATATATGTTCTATATATATATATATATATGTTCTATACATATATATATGTTCTATATATATATATGTTCTATACATATATATATATATATATGTTCTATACATATATATATATATATATATATATATGTTCTATATATATATATGTTCTATACATATATATATATATATATGTTCTATATATATATATGTTCTATACATATATATATATATATATGTTCTATATATATATATGTTCTATACATATATATATATGTTCTATATATATACATATGTTCTATACATATACATATATATATATATATATATATATATGTTCTATATATATATATATGTTCTATACATATATATATATATATATATATATATGTTCTATATATATATATATATGTTCTATATATATATATATATATATGTTCTATACATATATATATATATATGTTCTATATATATATATATATGTTCTATACATATATATATATATATATGTTCTATATATATATATGTTCTATACATATATATATATATATATATATATATATATGTTCTATATACATATATATATATATGTTCTATATACATATATATATATATGTTCTATACATATATATATATATATATGTTCTATACATATATATATATATATATGTTCTATACATATATATATATATATATATGTTCTATACATATATATATATATATATGTTCTATACATATATATATATATATATATATATATATATGTTCTATACATACATATATATATATATATATATGTTCTATACATATATATATATATATATATGTTCTATACATACATATATATATATATATATATGTTCTATACATATATATATATATATATATATGTTCTATACATATATATATATATATATATATGTTCTATACATATATATATATATATATATATGTTCTATACATATATATATATATATATATATGTTCTATACATATATATATATATATATATGTTCTATACATATACATATATATATATATGTTCTATATATATATATATATATATGTTCTATATATATATATATATATATATATATGTTCTCTATATATATATATATATATATATATATATATATATATATATGTTATATATATATTTACCAGCCTGAATGTCCGAGAAATTTTCATAGAAAATATTCGTCTTTTGACAGGATTCTAACCTGCATCCTATACGGTACTGCCATTTAGCCCGGCGTGCCTAACCGATTTGGCCACAAAGTATGAATAACTATGAATGCAGAAATCAACGTATAACCAAAAAAAAAGAGATCGGATAGGATTTATATATTATTATTACTATATATATATATATATATATATATATATATATATATATATATATATAATATATTACATGTGGAAAAGGTGTTTGTGAGAACATAAAATTTATGGATGGATGTGTATCTTTCTAATACGGCTCCAAAATATATAGTTACTTTTCTTTATATTCAGTTCTCTCTCTTACTCATTGTCCTTTCTTTTCTCTCTCTCGCGTTTCCTCTTTTCTTTCTTTCTTTTTCTTTATACAAATTCAATTTCAAGCACAGTCCGGCTGCAACAGAGATATATACTTCTTTCTTCTCTCTTTTTTTTCTCCTTTTCTTTCTTTCTTTTTACACAGTTCAGTATATAATATATATATATATATATATATATATATATATATATATATATATTATAATGTTATGTATATACCATACAGTATATAATGTTATGTGTGTATATATATGTATATATATTGCCTATATAATATATATATATATATATATATATATATATATATATATATATATATATATATATATATATATTATATAGCACATTGTGGAATATTTAGTATCAGTAATGATGGAAAGAAAAAATTTAGATGAAATTGACTAGAGTGCAAGAAAAAATTCATTTTTCAAACTTCGTTCAATGTCATGTGTATCCACAACATCAACAACAATCTAAGTTCTATGTAGACTTAATTGAGGACACATGTCACTCAAACTTATTCAATTTTGTCATACATCTTTTCTTGCAATATAAAAATTCATATATCACTATTCTCTCTCTCTGTCTCTCTCTCTCTCTCTCTCTCTATATATATATATATATATATATATATATATATATATATATTGAAATGTTCTGCTGTATAAACATTGTGCCTTTGATTCTCATCAGAGGCTCCATTTTTACACAGCTTTATTTGGACAGGCACAAATTCCCTAATGTTGTCTTCCTGTGTATGATGATAAACTACATCCAGCAACAAGTCCTCTGATCATGAGGAAATAGTGAGCCCCGCCAATAAATTGGCTATACATTTTTCTAACAAAATCACAATCAATACATTACTAAAAAGTATTAAAATACAAGTAATACCTTTATGTAGTGAAATTATCAGCAATAGATTTTATGATCTATATATTTACCTTTTAGCCTGGAAGTATAGGATTATGCACAAAAGTTTTAGATTTTTTATTAAATAATCCACATGTTGATATGCCCCCCTCCTATATAAAATCAATCAACTAACAAAAGCTGAGTATCAATTAACCATGTATTCAATTATGAAAGCAAAATAATGTATTTTTATTATTTCAAAGCTCCCAAGAAGATTAAATTTTGGCTTTAAATGACCCATAAGTAGTCAATATACTGTTAAGAAAAAAAAGATCAATCCCTAATATGTAGCACTCATTGACAGGAAGAGTCTATGATATTAGTACTTCTCGATAATGGAAACTCAATCCTCCACCATGTTAACAGCCAAAGGTGTCATTTGGGACAGGGATTAAGAAAAGGGATGATATTTACTCAGGTGTCTACTGTGATACATTGAATTAAGGTTGTCATTAAATAATAAGTTTTTTTTTTTTTGTTTCTGTTTTCAACTGACCAGTCAAAGTGGAAGGAAGGTGAATCTTTGCCACTTCCATCTTCTCCCTTCTTCTAGGAAGAGGTGGCGAATGGTGGGGCAGTAGAGGGTGTAAAATGAGGATATTGGGTTAAATTCTTTATATTAATTATCCGTTTCTTAACACAAGCTGGTGTTTATTTGCGTTGGTTTTATTAATAGCTTAATTGTGGTTCTCAAGTTTTGACTTGTCTAAGTTCATGTGTAATATTATATGAGGACTCTCTGAAAAGTTCTCAGCCTAACAAAGAAGCTCAAATTTTGCATGTTATATTGGAAGAACTTTTCAGCATCTCTGTATACATATTAACAGTTGGAGAAACTTGGACTTACATGCACGAAAAAAAACAGAGCCAAAATGATGTTTTTTTCCATTGACATCACTATTATTTTAACTACCTTCACTCCTCAGCAATGTTTGTTTTAAAAAGTGATTATTAGAATTGGAATAAAACCTAAACATGATGAAAGTAAATTTTCTTTGTTAAGAATTTACAACAAAAACATTAAATACTAGCAGCATGGCCCGGCGTTGCCCGGGCTTGATTAAAAAATCGTACGACTCATACAGCAATTGCTATCACTTGACTTAAAATATTTTTGCCCTTCCTTGCCTTTAAAGGAGTGCACTTTGCCGTGCTGATGTTACTACGATTAAAGCGATAGTGCTGACAAAGTCAAATATGTCATTTGTGGCTCAAAGTCAGAACTGGTAGCAGGGATAAAAAAGCCGAATTTCAATGGCCCTGCACCCATTTCAGAATTTGAGGTCAAATATTTTCTTCCACTCCACTGCACACACTGACCCGTTTATTCCCGCGCATAGCGTCACCTTAAATTAATCTCCATTTAGGAAATACTCAACCGGAAGAAACATTTTTAAGGTTTGACCGATTGTCGATTTGCACTTTGTCTGGGGGGCACTCAGAGTTGAAGCTTCACATGGTGACTCCCAATGGCCTCCTCATAAATCCGGTCGGTTTTTGCTAAAAACCGACATGCGGTTCAGGCGCAATCTGAGCGTATCGGTTTTTGGGTTATATCGATTTTCAGCGCTGTTTAGGGGTCAGTGGCCATGAAACTTCTGGATAACATTTCTAATGATAGACTCTAAGAGGGTGTCAAATTTGGTTGAAATGCGATCATTCCTTCTGTAAGCAGATTTTTTTGATTATCGATTTTATTCGGAACCTGCGCCTGAACTCAAAAATCGGCCTCCGTCATGTCCTTACGGCAGCCATTTGCAAACTTGTGGTGAAAACCGCATTGAAATCGGGTGAGAAATGTGGACTGGGCAAAGTAACAACGCCCATGACAGACACACAGACAACAATAGAAATATAGATAGTAGATTACTTTTTTATTACACTGTTTATTTACAAGAATAATTTTATATTTACAACTTTCTAAAAACTAATTAAAACTAATGCAATGCAATATTTATCATTTACAGTGTAACCCGGATATAAGAGAGTTGTCGGGACCGCATAAGAAGTCTCTTATATCCGGGTTTCTCTTATATCCAGGTTTGGTCTATTTTGTTTAGGTATGGCTCTGGGAGCAGATAAAATCTCTCTTATATCCGGGTTACACTGTACCAATTTGTAAAGAAATAATATTTTATTCATAAATTGATAAACATTTACAAATATTAAATAGTTTTTAATATTTCTGTTGTATTTTCTCAAGAACAAAGAAAATGTATAAATTCAATTTAATATCTTTAGGTTTTATTATAGTTCAAATCATTGCTTTTTAAAACAATAAACATTGCTGAGGGGTGATGATAGTTAAAATAAAAGTGGTCCTTTTGGGACTGTTCTTTTTGGGAGGTTTTTTTTTTTTTTTGCATTCATGAAGGTTCAATTTAATCAAAAGTTGTTTATATTTTTCCTGTATGGAAACAGCTAATTTCATCATTAACATTTTTATCAGATGTTCCATGATAACCAAGTTGATATATTATAGCTTTATTTTAGGTTTCTAAGTCCATAAAATCACAAATTTTGTCATTATAAAGCTTTCGTAGGCAAATTACAGTCCATCAAATGGTTCGCCTAATTTCATATGGAAAATAACTTTTACTAAAATTTTTTTTTTTTTTATCCTCACTTGTTCACTCACATTTTCTCATTCATAACATATTTTTTTAATCATTTCACTCCAAGCAAGGCAATAAAGCCGCTGGGATGCAAGGCAGAAAATGTTTTAAGATTGCAAGAATTTTTTTGTTTTTTTATTAGAAGCCTTATTAATTAACCCATTGCTTAGGGCAGAAGAGGGGATTCATCCATCATCAGAATTTGATAAAGGACCAAGAAATAATGTGGATACAAAGTAGAGGATCAATTTTATATTAAACTCAATATATAAAGTGATACCTCGCTTTGTGTCCACAATAGTTTCTATACATTTATATTCCAGAAAATATAAATAAATCTAAGACATGTCTGTGTAGCTAATCAGTATTTGATGGATTCATTCATTCATTCATTTTCTATGGCTTATCAACCCTTTGCAGGTTATTTAAAGCCAGGAAATATTTTTGGATTGTAAGAATTTTTTTCTTTTTTTGTAGATAATTATGGTTTAGTGATACAAGTCTTTATTAACTAACCCATATATTTGTCAAACACAGACCTTATTCTCTGAGCAAACATCAATTCCGCTGGTGAAAGACCCGATGGCGTGTTCACGTTAGGTGTTATTCTGTACACTTGAAGAAATTCAGCTTGTTCGTTCAACCTTGGGTGGTATGGAACTATCTTGATATGACTTACAAAATTCTTTGAAGTCACTGGAGGTAAATTGTGTGCCATTATCACTTACCAAACGATGCCAAATCTCGCGAATAGTTCGTGCAAACAGTTTATGATATTTTCTGTTGTCAGGTGTTTAAATCTGGAAACCTCTGGCCATTTACTGAAACTATCTACTGTTATTAAATAGTAGTAACCCTCAATGGGTCCTGCATAATCCACATGGACTCTGGACCATGGTCTGTCGACTTTAGGCCATGGCTTTTGTATAGAGGGTGGTGCTTTCGCCGCCGCAGCACAACCTTTGCAACTTTCCACCATTTGCGTAATATCATCGTCCATGTTCGGCCAGTAGACAAAACTTCTCATAAGTGATTTCATCCGATTTTTTTCCGGGATGTCCTAAGTGAAAATCTTTCAAGATCCGTCTTCGTAGCAACTTCGGTGTTACTACTCTCTCGTTATACAATAATACGTTGTCACAGATTGAGAAACTGTCTGCTAAATTCTTCACCTTCTCTTCTATTTTTTTCTTGGTATTATGAATAAATTTGTTTTTTCTGCTTCTCGTCTTATCTCTAGCAGTGTTACAGGTAGTTCCTTTATCATATTGCATAATACCTTACTGATTTCATCTTCAGCTTGTAATGCCACAATTACCGAATCTTCTAATGGTTCACCTTTCACAGGTATTAATCGCAATAGTCCATCAGCGTGTCCTATTTTCTTTGGTGGCAAGAACTCAAGTTTGAGGTTGTAGTTTAGTAACACAGTTCCCCATCTTAAAAGTCTGTTTGCTGTATAGACCTTTTTTTGAACCAAAAATTGTAAGTGGTTTGTGGTCCGTTTGGAGCATGAACTCTCTCCCATAAATATATCTGTGAAAACGGGTTACTGCAAAAATTATGCCCAATGCCTCCTTTTCGATCTGTGAATAGTTTCTCTCCACTGGTAGTAATGATCTAGATGCGTATGCAACGGGTTTGTTTGTACCGTTCCACATCTTGTGTAGAATACATGCACCTACTCCATGTGAGCTCGCATCACTTGCAATAATGCTTTCAAGTTCAGGATCGAAATGTGTCAATGCTAACTCCAAAGTTAATTTTTGTATTATTTCCTTAAATGCTTTTTTACAGTCCTCTGTCCAATTCTACTTTTTTTTTTTTTTTTTTTTTTTTTTTTAGTAACTCATTTAGTGGGGCCCTCAGTTTATGCATATTATCAATAAATTCGCCATAGAAGTTAGCTAGGCCCAGGAAACTGTAGTTGTGCAACATTTTTCGGTTCAGGCATATTTTTAATTGCCGATGCCCTCTCTGGGTCCGGTTTCCTGCCATTTTCATTTATTATCTGACCTAAGTATTTAATTTCATTTAGGAAAAAATCACACTTTTCTCCTTTTACTCTGAACCCAAAGTCCTGAAGTCTTCTGAAAACTTCCTTTATATGTGATGTGTGCTCTTCAACATTGTCGCTCTTAATTAGAATGTTATCCAGATAAGCGGTCACAAAATTCTGGCCCATGAGCATTGTGTCCATCATCTGCTGGAAAATTGCTGGTGCAACTTTTACTCCGAATGGTAGTTTGTTGAATTTGTACAACCCTTTGTGCGTATTAATGCAAAGGATTTTCGTACTCTCTTCTTGTACTGGGATTTGTAGATAAGCCTCACTTAAATCTATTTTTTAAAATATCTTACCGCCATTGAGCTTTGTAAATATTTCTTTTGGGCTTGGTAGTGGGTAATGATGGTCTTTTATAGCCTTGTTAAGCCCCGTCGAAAAATCTTCGCATACGCGGATTTCTCCTGATTTCTTTTTGACATAAACTACCGGTGCTGCCCACTCACTAAACTATTTTTGAAAGAATCCCAGTTTGTTCAAGTCTCTCCAATTCTTTGTCGATTTTTTTCTATAGTAGCAAATGGTACGTTTCGCTTCTTTTTAAAAACTGGTTGGACGTTTTCTTTTAATTCAATTCTGGCCTCAAATTTGTTGCATCGTCCCAACCCACTTGAAAATACCTCAGGAAATTGGTTATATAATTCTTCCTTTAACTTTATAGCATCTGATGGTTCAATCTCTAACTTTTTGCAAAAAGAGTTGATAGGTAGGTCCCAAACATTGACCTTTTGCATCCAGTCGATACCTACTAGATTTTCAGTATCTTTCATGACGTATATCTTAAGATTTTTGTTTTCCCGTGAAATTTAACTTTCACTATTATTTCTCCTTCGAATTTTATTCACTTGCCTGTAACCAACTTGGCAATTTTTTGTGTATGTAACATGGTTGGTCTGTTAAGTTTTCTCCATGTCTGTAGGTTGATTATCATGAGGTCGGAACCCGAATCCAGTTGCAATTTTATCTTTTTATTTAAAATTTCAAGTTCCACATATTTCCTTATGTTGGTGTTGTCTTCGTTATGCATCCTAGTAGCTTTTATTCTACTAGTATCTTTTCTATTCCTACACTAGGATGCCTTGTGGCCCTTTTTTCCACACTCAAGAGGGGCTTTTATATTTAAAACAGCAATCCTTGTTCCAATGTAGTCCTCCACATCGATAACATGCTGATGGGGTGGGGGCTTAAATTTGCTTCGATTTTCGTCATAATTTGCCCTGTATGTTGTACTTTTTCTCTTATTATAGAATTTTTGTTTTCTTTCCAGGGAGGGTGAGAATCTTTTTTCATTATTATAGAATTTTTGTTTTCTTTCCAGGGAGGGTGAGAATCTTTTTTCATTATTATAGAATTTTTGTTTTCTTTCCAGGGAGGGTGAGAATCTTTTTTCATTATTATAGAATTTTTGTTTTCTTTCCAGGGAGGGTGAGAATCTTTTTTCATTATTATAGAATTTTTGTTTTCTTTCCGGGGAGGGTGAAGAATGTAGTCTTTTGTTTAACTTACATATATGAGATACAGCTGACTCCTCAATGTCCTTCGAATCTTTCTTTATACTTAGACATTTCTGGCAATCTTCCAATAATTGTTGTAGTGTTAATCCAGGTTCATTTTGTAATTTTGAAAGCATACTTTTGCGCATTTCCCTATCTTTTGTTGAAACTAACCCTTGAACAAAGATGAGACACTTGAAATTGTCCGGGGTTAATTCTGCTAATTTGAACTCGTCACAATGTTTATTTACGATCGTGGCAAACATGGAATAATCCTCATTATCGCCCTTTACCAGGTTAAGGCCTTTCCACCTCTTATGGAAGAGTGATGTTTTTGGACTGAAAAGTTCTTTAAGACATGTCACTGCTTCGTCAAATGTTAAAACAAATTCGTTCGTCTTTTATATATTTTAAGATATAATCCACGAACTTTGTATATTCTTCAGTTCCTAATTTTCTAAGCAATAGATGTAGCTTTTTTGCTTCTGTCCAGTTTTGACAGTCGATGTTAAAGATGTCTTCATGTCGTCTGAAGTAATCTCTGAAATTTTTATCCTCATCTCAAGAATATTTGAAAATCTCTATGGTATTCCACACGGCGTCTTGCGAAAAAGTTGCCTCTTTTTCAATATCTAGTTGCTTGTTACCTGCTACTTTCAATATTAGTTCCTGGAGCTCTTTTTGTCTTTCTTGATTTTCCTTCTGCATTTGTAGGAATTGCTTTTGCCATTTTTCTTCCGTTCTTTCTTGTAGTTGTAATTGTTGATCATTTTGGTATTTTATCAGTTTTACCAAAATACTTTTAAAATCTTCCATCATAACTCAATCTTATGTATTTTTAATCCTTGTAACTCTTTGTCGTCAATTTGTTGTAGACGACGAGGGAAAAATTTTTCGTTGTTCTTCCTGTGTGAGTTCAAATCGCTCGTTGCCAATTTGTTGTGGATGAGGGGAGGATTTTTCTATTTCTTCTTCTCGTGTGAGTTCGAATCGCTTGTCGCCAATTTGTTGTGGATTCCGAGATGAAATCCGGTCTCAAATGTATGACAAATGCAGGAGTGAAATATAGCAAATAAATGTATTGACGTAATAATACAATTGGTAATACGGTTAGTAGATCCAGAAATGCAGTTAGTAGCAATAATAATATATATACAGTCTGGGAAATTCAGTATCGAAGTATGACTTCCTTCTGAGTCTACATGCTTGCAACTGTGACTCCTACAAAGCGATTACCTCACACTCTCACTCTCTCACTGTATCACTCCTGGGCATTCACCGGCCGCATTACAAGTACACAGTGGGCGAGTCGACTTGTATAAAAAAGGGTGGACCCCTTAACAGAAGCACACACACATATATATATATACACACACACACACACTCTAGGCCTGACGATTGCATCTAGCATGAAACAGACTGTTGACTTCTATGTTCACTTTTATATATATATATATATATATATATACACACAGTGTAACTCGGATATAAGAGAGATTAGAGCCATACTTACCTAAACAAAATAGACCAAACCCGGATATAAGAGACTTCTTCTCCAGTCCCGACAACTCTCTTATATCCGGGTTACACTGTGTGTGTATATATATATATATATATATATATATATATATATATATATATAGTTGTGAGTTTGTGACCCTGGGTTTCATGCTCTTTCTTTGTCTGACAATTGCAAAGATCCTGAAACCCAGGGTCACAAATTCACATCAATCCAACTTAAAATACTCCCAGGGCTGCTGCTGATACTTTGTTTATTAAGGCACTATGCAAACTTAAATGAAGTAGACCTTTTTTTCTTTTTTTTTTTTTTTTTTGCTCAAATTCTCCAAATTATTTTAATAGGCAGATTCTACAATTATTTTAAAGAATTGTTTACAATTCAGTCATATTGAAGTTGGTTTCAATCTGCATAGGAATGACTGCAAAACATCCCTCTCCAAATTTATAAGCAAAATGTACAGATGTTTGTTGGGATTTCTTCCTAGCCAATATGATAAACAACTTCTCAGTCTCATCTGCCATATTCTTGTTCTTTCTTGTCTTCAAGGCAAAATGCTACAATCACTTGACTGTATCCCTTTTGTATGTTAACATTATTCTTACTTTCTGAGATTCTTGCCTTATTACTGTTGCTTTGCCTATTTTACATATGTTTTGAACAATAAAAAATATTGAAAGATTAAAATTTTCAGACACACGTGGTTGTATATTAATATTTTTTTTTTTTTTTATGATCTCAATTAGGTTCCTCGACTAGTTTCGGCCAACATGACCAACATCAGGAGAAAAAATTCCTGCTTGTTAGCAGTGAACTAAAGGAATGAATGACTTTCTGAAGAAAATGAACTTTATCTGTAGTTTTCATTTGTTTTTTATCATTAATTTTGGCCAGTCATGTGTTGGTCAAACAGCCTCTTTTAAGTTGTTTTTCTGATAGATGCTGGATAGATTCATGTGACTCTGAGTTCCCTTGGTCATTTTGACAGTTTTATTGGTTCCTGGGAAGAGGATGTGTTTGTATTAAGAGTTTATCATTTAGTGTGTATGATGTGTGTAAGTGTATATATTAGGTTGGTGCAAAAATAATGTCATTTTCTCACATAGTAACATATGTGAGAAAACGACATTATTTTTTGCACCAACCTAATATTAGTATGGGTGTGTGTATAAGTGTGAGACCTCAACACCTCAGCAAGCATGTCTGTCATGTATAGGTGAGAAATGTAGGTAGGCTTTGATTTATGGGGTTATATATTAATTCTATGTTGTTAAATTTGTGATTAAGCCCGTCTGGATGGAGTGTTTTGAGGTGCAAAATTCATTTGTCTTCATGGTCTTCTAAAAATTTTCTATCTTTTTATATTTTTTCAATTTTAGTGAATTTGGCATGACTTTTAAAATCATGTTTTTCTAGTCAGAAATGTTGTTCTACAGGTAATCTTTCATGGGGAGCTGATTTAATTTGATTACAATAATTATTAATTCTGTAGTGAAAGAGCCATTAGGATGTTCCCACATATTGTTTCTGGCATAGTGTGCATTCTAGGAGGTAAATTATGTTCTGACTTCTACAGGTAGAGTCGAGGTAGATTTTGAAAGTAGATTTAGGGACTGAGCTAGTGAACGAATTGGTGTGTCTAATGTGGTTACAGCATAAGCTCCTTCTGTTGTTACATAGTTGGGAAAATCCTGTTTTTATTTTTGGTCTATTATGGATTACCTTATCTTCTGAAATGTGGTTACTACCTATAATTTCATTAAGATTCTTAGGTCTATCAAACAAAATTTTTAGGTCTGGTTTGAGATGTGGTATTTCCCAGCGACTTTTGTTTATCTGAGATAGTGGAGGAAGAGTAGCATTGAAAGTGGTTACTAGAGGGATGTGTCTAGATTTATTTTTAATCTTGTACATTAGGGTGTCTTCTCTAGGTGTGGAAATTACTTTATTTATTTATTCTCTGATCGTCCTGGGTATGACAATAAACTACATCTGCGTCCTGGGTATGACGATAAACTACGTCCGACAACAAGGCCTCAGATAATGTTTTCGGAAAAATAATGTTGCCAGCTATACGTTTTTGAAACATTGTTGCCAGCTATACGTTTTTTGGAAAAATAATTATTCCCAGCTACACGTTTTTGAAACAATAATGTTGCCAGCTATGCGTTTTTGAAACAACAATGTTGCCAGCTATGCGTTTTTGGAAACAACAATGTTGCCAGCTATGCGTTTTTGGAAACAACAATATTGCCAGCTATGCGTTTTTTTGAAACAACAATGTTGCCAGGTAAGCGTTTTGCATCCTGGGTATGATGATAAACTACATCCGCGTCCTGGGTATCACGATGAGCTGCGTCCGATGAGCTGCGTCCGTTTCCTGGGTATCACGATGAGCTACATCCAACAACAAGGTTTCAGATAATGTTTTTGGAAAAATAATGTTGCCAGCTATAGGTTTTTGGAACAATAATGTTGCCAGGTATGCGTTTTTGAAGCAATGTTGCCAGCTATGCGTTTTCTGAAACAATAATGTTGTCAGCTATGCGTTTTTGAAACAACTGTGTTGCCAGCTATATGTTTTTGAAAAAATAATGTTGCCAGCTATATGTTTAATAGTACTGTATATTTAATATATGTATAGGTATATGTGTATGTATGTATGTATATGTGTGTGTATATATATATATATATATATATATATATATATATATATATATATAATGTGTGTGTGTATATATATATATATATATATATAATGTGTGTGTGTATATATATATATATAATGTGTGTGTGTGTATATATATATATATATATATAATGTGTGTGTGTGTATATATATATATATATATATAATGTGTGTGTGTGTGTATATATATATATATATATATAATGTGTGTGTGTATATATATATATATATATATATATAATGTGTGTGTGTGTATATATATATATATATATATATATATATATATATATATATATATAATGTGTGTGTGTATATATATATATATATATATATATATATATATATATATAATGTGTGTGTGTGTATATATATATATATATATATATATATATATATATATAATGTGTGTGTGTATATATATATATATATATATATATATATATATATATATATATATATATATATATATATAATGTGTGTGTGTATATATATATATATATATATATATATATATATAATGTGTGTGTGTATATATATATATATATATATATATAATGTGTGTGTATATATATATATATATATAAATACACCTTAATTTGGATTAAATGACAGTGGTTTATATGCCATAAAACCCAACCAACCAATTGTTCTGTGATTAGGTGTTGTTTATAGCCATGTGTTGTAAACTGATTCTTGAGATTTTGAGTGTTTATTTAGTTCTTAATAGTGGATCCTAGTAATATAAAATATTAAGACTGATCCACAAAAAGAGCACAATGTATTTATTATTACAGAGCAAATAATTAATACACAATAAAATCCCAAAACACTTCATATGGCGAATAAGCTTATTTCAGCAGGCAAGAATATAGCTCCTCTCATCTATCTTATCAACCCTAGTATGGACTAAGTTTGTGTCAGAAATAGAAATTTAACTGTAAAAGCTTAAAAAAAACAAATATATATATATATATATATACACACACATATATATTGTTTAGTATTATTTTGCCCTGTTCTTTTGTTATTGCTTGTTAGAAACTTTGTCAGTTGGGCATTTGTTGGGCATTTGTTGCCAATGACACTTAAGGAGTTGACCATAGTTGGGGGGTCATTGAGGCAATGCAAACATTCCATTCCTCAGCCACTTAATTCAGAATTTGAATTCAGAATTTGAATTCAGAATTTCCCTTCTCTTAGACCAGTTGCCACCCCAGGCTTTAAAACCCAGTCTATGCTAGTAATTTACCCATAGCTCATGGTCAGGTGGGGTTTGGTGTATTCATGCCTTTCCCATTAATATGTAAGTAAATGTAATGAACTTGGCTTTCCGATTCCTCAATCCAAGTCACAATCAATTAGACTTAACCATGGCGAATTACATTACAATATTTTACCAAGATTTCAATTTTATAAATATAGAAAAAAAATATTTTCTCCAAAGAAAAAAAAAATCGAATTTTCTCCATTTTTAAGGCAGGTGCTTTCACACATGGTTTTCTGTACAAGTGAAAATGGCTGAAGCACTTTCAACAAAAAATCACCTTGAATCTTTTTAGTAGTGTGGCCTGCCTTATGATAAACGATATCTAATGTGACCCACTCGTAAGAAAATGTTCCCTATGCCTGTTCCAAAGTCTAAATTAATAGCTTCTTTCTTTATCTCTTTCTTTTTTTTCTTTCTCTCTCTTTCTATTTCTCACTCTTTCACTTTTTCTTTTTCTTTTCTTCTTTTCTTTTCTTTTTTCTTTTCTTTACTTTTCTTTCTTTTTTCTTTTCTTTCTTTTTTTCTTCCTTTTCTTTCTTTCTTCCTTTTCTTTTTTTCTTCCTTTTCTTTTTTTCTTCCTTTTCTTTCTTTCTTCCTTTTCTTTTATTAGTATGTAGACTTAAACTTGGGACTCTGGGATAAAAAAAGAAAAAGAAACATTTTTTTTTATCAGATGGGCAACTGGAAAGATCCCAATTTCCACATTTAAAAAAAAAAAAAATCTTAGCGTACTCTTTGTGAAAATAGACTGCAGCACTAGTGTTAAAATATTCCTGCACATCCACTGCAGAAGTAAAATTGGTGCAGAAGAAGAACGATACAAGTGGTCAGTCATCTGCAGTATGACTGAAGGTCACTAAGGGAAACAAATTAATTTATATTCAGTCAAGCGGGGAATGTTGGGCATGGTTGTGTAGAACAAAATTGTGATAATGTTATAGATATTATTTTATTAATGACTTAATAATAATATGCGTATATATATATATATATATATATATATATATATATATATATATGTAGGTTTTGTTGTTTTAAATCAGATTTTTGAAACTAACATTTAGAGAGTAATTGGCCATGGTTAAATGCAATTGGAAGAAATGCCCAAAAAAGTTTCCAATAAACAATAACAAAAGAACAGACAAATATACTATGCAAGCAATATATGCGAGACAATAATGCCAGCAATATATGCGAGACAAATATGCATGCAATATATGCGAGACAAATATGCAATCAATATATGCGAGGCAAATAGGCAAGCAATATATGCGAGACAAATATGCAAGCCATATATGCAAGACAAAAGTAGGCAAAGCAGCAATAATCAGGCTAAATAGTTCGCAAACTGAGTATGATGTTAACACCCAAAAGGGATATGGACAAGTGATTGCAGTATTTTGATTTCAAAACAAAAAGAATAGAAATATGTTGGATGGAACAAAGAAGTGGCTAGGAAGAAATCCCAGCATGCATCTATTGTGATTTATCTATGAATTTGAGGAAGAGGATGTTTTTAGCAATCATTCGTAAAAGATTAAAAACAACATTTTTGACAATCTTGAACCTTTGTGCCTGCAAATAAAACAGTGTTTCAGAAGAAGAGTTTTTCCCTTGACACTGCTATTATTTTAACTACCTTCACCTCTCACTAATGTTTATTTTTTAAAAAGTGATGATTATAATTGTAATAAAACCGAGGCGTATGAAAAGTGAATTTATGCATTTTATTTGCTCTTCAGAATTGGTAGCAAAAATAATAAACACTATTTATTAGATTCTTTATTTAAACTATTTATAAGATCATTTATTGGAATGGTTGTCAATACATCAGCTAATTACCAATCAATTCAAACTTTGTACGTGTCCTGGGTAAGACGATAAACTAAGTCCAACAGCAAGGCCTCTAATCAGGAGGTTATGAGGTGTCTAGAACCACCTCTTAATTGCTGGTGTGTCCAGGTCCACCCTGACCCAGGGTGGTAACACTTGTTAGGGTCCCAGCTATGGGCAAATAATTAACCCCCAAACTGGGGTCAAAACACTATGAAAGTGTAAAAATAGGTTTTTAATACCAGCAATAAATTTTTGAGGAAAAATACATTATTATCAGCAATACATTTTTGAAGAAAAAATATTACCAGCAATAAAAAATCTTGTCTGCATTAAATGACCGATTGAGGTTGATAGACCACAAAACAAACCAAACCAAAGAAACCTTATAGAATGCTAAATTATAAGGGTTTCATTATAATTGGTTCATATATTTTAATTTAGTAAATGCTTATAAATTTCTGAATATACAATTGATTTAGTTTTTAGAATGTTGTAAATATAAAATTATTTCTGTAAATAAACAATTCTTAAAGCAAATATTGCCGAGGAGTGAAGGTAGTTAAAATAATAGCAGTGTCAAGGAAAAAAATTGTCTTTTTGACATTCCATGTTTTTGTGGTCATGGAGGTTCAAGATTGACCCCCACCTTTATTTTTTATCTCAAATAAAAAAAAAAAAGATAAAAGTATACAAGAAATTTTTATGACCAATATTTTAAAAATATATCCAAATATATATATATATATATATATATATATATATTGGCTGACTACTTGTTTCCAAACACAGCCATCTGCTAAGGTGATTAGTCAATCCCTGTTGCAGACACCTACTCAAGTACATTTGAGCTTGTTCATACTGCAACTATGCTGAACAAACCTTGGCGATAGTTTATTAGCGACAATAATCTGGTGTGATCAAGAGTTTGAACAACGCTTGTAATTTTGGTAAATATATCTGTTAAAATGAGCTGTCAGTGTTTTCATTTTTGTGTACTTTAGATGATAATATATCCATCGATCCCTGTGTGTGTGTGTGTGTGTGTGTGTGTGTGTGTGTCATGTACATTTACATGATGCCTCTAAAAAAATGTATACATATTTTGAATCTTACTCAAGAAATAATTCAAGCAACTAGAACTAACTAGATCTAATTTCAATAATGCATATGAAGACATTATGAATGCATTCTCTTAAGATTTTGTCATTGCATGTTTTCAAATTGATCTCATTTATGATCCAGACATAGCTGGCAACACGATGCAATGAATCTGAACATTTTGATAAGTTTCTTGGACTTCTGTGAAAACTTTCTATGGTGAACCTGTATCAGTACAAATGTAAAAGAGACCTTGGATCACATGTGGTCATGTTTGTGAAAACCAGTTATATCTGGGTTTTTCCTTTTAGCAGCAGGACAGTTTGGTATGTCTAGATACAGGCCTCAATGAAACTGGTCAAGCTCTGGGTCTTTGTAAGATGCCTAATGCCAATGACAGCTGGGGGATAAACAGCAGTTGGCAAGACATGGTGTCTTGCGAAGTCAGTCCTTTGAGCATTTTGTTTCTCAAGTTGCTGTTGTTTCCAAGTCGGTGTTATTTTTTTTTTTTTTACCACCTGTCACATTCTCCTCTCTCCCTATTAGTTGGTGGGAGAGCAACTGGTTAGGTGTTTCTCCCCAATCTCAACAGACTCTGAGTTTACTTTCCATCATCCAGTCTTGCTTCACAGGACTTGTTGATATCCATGATCTCCTAGAATGGTTCTTGTGCACGTCCTATACAATACCATCAGCTTCAAGCTTATCTCTAATTTGTGAGATTCTAAGCTGATGCCTTTTATGATCCAGACATAGCTGACAACACGATGCAATGAAATCACAACATTTTGATAGGTTCCTTCGTTAAGGTACGTCAGATCTAACAATGGTTTTCCTCTTTCCAGAGGGATGCAGGTTCAAAACTTGCCAGAGAGGGCATATTTTTCTTGAATATCCAGCCTGGTAGATGTAAATAAATAAATATACTGTTTAATAAATAAATGGAGCATCTACTAGAATATGAGTATCCATTAAAAATAATGTTTAACCCATCCCTGGCGTAGACGTGTATATCCATCGACCGCTCTGTGTGTGTGTGTGTATATATATATATATATATATATATATATATATATATATATATATACATACATATACGTGTATGTACATATGTGTGTGTATATATATATATATATATATATATACATATACACACACACACACACATATATATATATATATATATTCATACATACATTTATATATATATATACATACATGTGTGTGTATACACATGTGTATGTATGTAATGTACATTTACATGGTGCCTCAAAAAATGTATACACATTTGGAAGCTTTCTCAAGAAATAATTCAAGCAACTATTAGGTTGGTGCAAAAATAATGACATAATAATGTTGTTTTTTGATGTTAAAAAATAGCTCAAAAAACGACATTATTACGTCATTATTTTTGCACCAACCTAATAGAACCAACTAAATCTAATTTCAGTAATGATTGTGAAGACATTATAAATGCATTCTCTTTCAAATTGATCTCATTTATGATCCAAACATTGCTGACACAATGGGACGCAGCAGAACCACAAGCAGCAATCAACATTTCCATAGGTTTTGTGAAAACTTTCTTGCTTCACAGGGCTTGTTGATATTTGTGGTATTCTGAAACAGTTCTATGCCCATTGTATACAGTAGCATAAGCTTCAAACTTATCTTTAATTTGTGAGATTGTAAGCCGTGTATGCGGATATGAATGAACCTCTTCAATACCAACTTTGACCTTCAACTGCATTTTTGTATTTCCAGATGACATTAGTAATAAAAAGTAAATCTGAAAAGAAAGCAAGTTGACTTGAGCTATACACTGTAAAAGTATGTATACATTTTTTTGAGACACTCCGTATGTGGATGCCTGGTGGAGTAATGGATAGCGGCTCAGATTAAGGAATTGGAGAGCCGAGTTCAAATTCCAGTCGGATCCATAACATTCACTTACATGTTAATACCATTGGGAAAAATATTAATCCTATTCTTCTTCCCCCAGCTATGGGTAAATAACAGGAAAAACCAGGTTCTATAGCCTTGGATGGCAACTGATCTACCGTAGAAAGAAATGGCAACCTACTGCGGGAAAAATCTGTCATGTATTGAAAGACACATGATTGCCTATGCGTGTATCATGCATGGCACATAACTGACTGACTGCGTGTGTGTGCGTGCGCGTGTGTGTGCATGGGTGTGTGTGTGTGCACGTGCGCGCGCATACACACACTCTCACACACATGTATATATCAGTAGGCACTTAACCGACAGTTGATAAGGCGGGCCCTTGAGATACCTGTCGCCACCAAAATAGCTTGTGTGAGAATTGGTCGGAAGCACACATGAAAAGCAAAAACTAACTAAATGAACACACAAGTCCAATAGGTCTAATCAAATTAATTCCACAATTATCTCCGTTTCTCAATCTTAAGTATACAACTCCTGGTCAGCAGCAAGACCCCCCACCCTGTTTGAATGAGCATACTGTGCTTTTATGTACCTGACCCAGCCATTGCTCAGCTAATGAGTGCCCAGAACCAGCCAATAAAAATGACTACAAGTGACACCACCACTTCTATCTACATGAAGTGCTGCCCAATTCACCTTCATTCCAAAGCTTGCCAATTCACCATCTCCACACTCGATTGTGACATGTGCAAAACATACACGTAAGTCTCCACTACACTCTCTTACCATGTACACATGTCTGAAACCTGAAGACAGACTTAAATTAAAAACACAAAAAGAAAACATTTTTTTTAAACAGATTTTATTCATTTTGTTTTTACACTGCAAAAGCTTTTCTGAATTTAGCATCGTTTCAAGATTTCATCTTTATTTTTTTAAATTTCACTCTCAAATATTAATCCTCTCTTTTAAGGTTTGGTGTTCATAATCCCTTAAAGATAAGTTCAGAATATGAGGATATCTTAAATATTTTAAAGGGTAAGGATCTTTTATTTTATTCTTATTTATTTATTTTAATTAATGACACAGTCAGAAAACTGGGCAACACTTTCTAGCCATCACAAATGTCAACTAAATTTTGAAACAACCCTTTTATATCCAAGAGTTGCCTGGCTTGTTATATTTTAAAACATTCCATTAGAATGTAGACTTTCATCTGGTATGTACAGATGTTACATATCTCAATTGTGCTGTGAATCGTACTCCTTAGGGAAACAACATTATGATACCAAAGATTTGCTTCCCCTGTCTTATTCAACACAGCCCTTGCTTTTTGTTCTTTTTTTTTTATTTCATGCATGAACATTTTTTCCTAAATGATAACTGAGCAGAAAATCTTGTCCTTCAAGGAAAACAATCCAAGCTTCCTTTGTAATATAAACTCTCAATCATATAATCCATTTATATCAAACCTGTTGTACCCTGTAGAATATTGGTTAGCTTGCCAGTGGTCTGACACACAAGTAGGCAAGTGTAGCCAAAGCTAATCATTGACTTGAGTCATTTCATAGAGAAATATATGGGTGAATAGAGACCACTCATGCAAATGTATTGGGCAGGTCCATTCTAGCAAAATGGACCAACCTAACTGGTGTATTAGACACTCTCCTATAAAATGAGGTAAAATCAGCTGGCTTGCATTACAAGGAAACACAAGAAGGCAGCCATGTTGGCAGGTAAATCACTTGACTTCTACATACCCGAAGAATGCTTTAAAGGAGAAGTTATTCTCTGTAATTAATTTCAAAACAACATTTAGATAATTAAAATGTATACGACTCAGATTATCTCCCTTTGATCTTAGCTGATGAGATATTTCATTTGACTCCAAGTGCTGTAATTTTTTTCTGTTACCCCCCCCAACCCCCTGAGTCCGTGATCTCTTGGATACGATAGGATAGACTGCCAAACAAGTCCTTCATGGATATGTATTAGAAAGACAGACGAGAGGATTTAAGTGAGAAAAACATTTATATTAGTTCGGAGGAGGGGAAAAAAAGAAAAAGTTGTCTATACTCTTGGTTGTTTTCTTTACTGAGCTTTTTTAGAATGTTTCCAAAGTGAAGAGGACAGAAATATCAGGCATCTGTCTGTCCAGACACACAGGAAGACATTGTTAGCATTGTTTGCACCACCCACCCACCTACCCACACCTGTTATACAGTTTTCTTTTTTTTTTTTTTAATTTTTATTTTATTTATTTATTATTATTATTTTTTTTTTTGCTAATGCAAATCACACCCACAATCAAGCATACACAGACACGCAGCACAGCCTCACCCTTGGAGCTGTTACAGATCGTACCCCACTTTAGCTAACTAGGAGAGTTTTTAGGGGGTGATTCATTATCATTGCTACTACTGCTGCTCCATTTAAACTGTGCCAAAACGGGGTCGTCAAATGACCCCTGGTTACTCATACTCTGGAGTTGGCCCTTTCGACTGTTGACATCACCTCTTAAAAATCGTTCAAGCTTGTCTACACATGCATCTTGATAGTCATGGATCCATCTGGAAAGAGAAAAAAAACAAAAGCGATTTTGTACACTTCATGGGATCATTAATCATAATAAGGAAGAAACTAATATTGATTTTTACTATAGGAATGCATCGGACAATGGTTTTTACTATAGGAACGCATCGGACAATGGTTTTTACTATAGGAACGCATCGGACAATGGTTTTTACTGTAGGAACGCATCAGACAATGGTTTTTACTGTAGGAACGCATCGGACAATGGTTTTTACTGTAGGAACGCATCGGACAATGGTTTTTACTCTAGGAATGCCGTGGACAATGGCTTTTAATATAGGAATGCATCGGACAATGATTTTTACTATAGGAATGCATTGGAAAAGAAATATTTTTTAGGAATGCATTGGAAAATGATTTTTACTACTGGAATGGATAGCAAATCATTGTCTTTTTCTCTAGGAAGGTATAGCAAAAAACTTGTTTTTGCATTGCAAATTATTTTTACAATAGTTTTTACTCATTAGCTTATTTTACGCAGAACTGAACCGCCTCTATTTTAATCCGAGTTGATTTATTTCCTTCGATCATTTTTTTCTCTAAGCCTCTTATTAAAAACTGTCACGTATTTACTGTTCAAAGGTGGGAAGCATAAATATTAGTTAATGACAACTTACCTGACTCCATTAAAGAAGGTAATTGAGCGTATGTCTTCAGGGAGTTTCTCACTAGGGGGCCAGTCGAAGTTATCCATTATGGGAATGATATTGCATTTATGCTCTAAAGCTGCGGCAATTTCCTGTTGTTTTTTTTTTTTTTTTTTTTTTTTTTTTTTTTTTTTAAAAGAAAAATCAGAATTAAATGAAACAATTTCTCTAAATTATGGAAATCAGTTATTATAAATATATAGTTGGAAAAAAAATTCTGAAAAGACATGCTTGATTCCAAATACCTTTTTGTATTTATAGAATTAATGATTTCTTTTTTATAAGCAAATAAGAAACTTTTTAAGGTGTATAATGTATAATATATGACAGAATGGAAGCCAGAAAATGCATTTGTTCAAACGTTGCGGGTACAATAAAAACACATTACTCCAACATCATATCAGCCAATTTAAAGAAATTTTTTTAATAAGCAAATTAGAGTTTGGACCATTACTCGGGTTATTTCATTTTATGCTTGGGTGAAAAAAAATACAAATCAGAAACTAAACTGATAGAATTAAAATAAATAAAATAAGTAGTGAAATTACTAAAGATTTTGTCAAATTTTACTAGCTTACAAATGAGAAACATAAAAAAATTGTGTGCATATATATATATATATATAAACCTAGAGAGCCAGACAAACCTACCAATGTTTCACCTAAGCAGATCATCAGGGAAGCCAGCCTTCCCTGACGATCTGCTTAGGTGAAACCTTAGTAGATTTGTCTGGCTCTCTAGGTTTAACTAGGTCTGCTCTACTTACTGTATTGAGCCCTTTATTTAGTTATTTTGCATACTCATATCGGGGTTTTTTCTTTGGGCTTTGGACTTGCATGCTAGATGATTATTTTCGGCTGACGTACATGTTCTTGGTTCTTTCTTTTTTTTATACGTTTTTTTTTCCCTTTGGTATTGGTTTGATTATTTGCAAATCAAGACACCGAAGGTTTACCCAACGAGTATAGTTTCTTATACTTATAAGATTGTTATTAATAATTATATATATAATAAAGTGAACATAGAAGTCGACACTCAGAGGCGACATGTTAGACAAAATCGTCAGGTCGCTGATTGCATCTAGCATGAAACAGCCTGTCGCCTCTGAGTGTTGACTTCTATGTTCACTTTTACATCTATCTTTACATACACTCTATCTATGATATTGAGCACTTTATCCCATAAATATAGTACACCTTAAAACTATATTTCTTTATATATATATATATATATATATATATATATATATATATATATATAATCTCCAAATGAGAGAAAGAACAGATGGAGTAAAATTCCACTGTTCATAGCATTTACTTTTAAAAAAGGGCTCAATACAAAGTAGAGCTATATATTTTTATTATAAGAGATTATAATAAAAACATTTTGAAATCGCTACGCAAAAGCTTTCATGTTTCCGTACTATGAAAGAAGTACAATCAAAGTTTTTCAACATGTTTTTATTATAATCTCTTATAATAAAAATAATATATATTTTTGAGAAAACAATATATATATCAATTTTATGTATCAAGAACAATTTTAGGAAAATCTATGGAAAAGTGAAAAATGTTTTCATGTGACATGTTTTCTCCTTTAGTTTAGTCCAACTTATATGTATATTTAGGCAGCATACCTTCATTCAAGCATGTTTCATTAAATAATATAGATATATTATGTCTGTTTTTATAATAATTATTTCTCTTTCTCGACCCTATACACAAACTGCTAGTGGCCCACTGATGGCCATGTAGTGGCAGCCACCAGTTGGCCTTTAGCAGTCCACCAGTAAACCGTAGTGGCATGCCTTGTATGTAGGGTAATTATCTTCTTGATGTTAAGTTGAAATTCATCAAGGAAGGCACTGTATTTTTTGTTAACTTTTCTTCTGGGGTTGAATTTTGAAGACAAACTTAATGTAACTAACTGTGATAGTGATTTTGCAAACACACACAAATGTGCTCTGCTATAATTATTTTAAAATTAACTGTTGTGGTTAAGATTTTTTGTAAACAAGCATTCTCAGTGCAAGGTGGATAACTAGTGAAGGTATGTTAGTGAACTGAAACACATTTTAAGACCTTGCCACTATGCTCATAATAAATTTTGTTCAGTGTTGGTTGATTTCTTTTGATATAGACGGCTCAAGAATTTGAAGTTTTTGTTTATTTTCTTTGTGAAGTATATTGGTGTTGTCAACAAGTATTTTCCTGTATTGTGAAGCACTTGGATGAACAAAAACAAAGGCACCTTCCTTGATGAATTTCAAATTAACATCAAGAAGATAATTAGAGAACTAGAAAGGATTATTATAAAAATAAATAGACAGAATATACCTATATTATTTAATGAAATATGCTTGAAATATATATATATATATATAAATGACAATAGGAAAACTGTAGTAGTTGCTGATGCGTTTCGTCTAATGTGGACTTTCTCAAAGCAAAAAAACGAATTTATCTAAACAAAGTAACTAATAACAAAAGCAAAATGTCCTTAGTAACTGGAAGAATTTAGAGAATGCTATTTTCATACTGTTAACTGAAAATTACATCAATTACTGTCACGTGTGGAGATATTGTTATTATTGCTGTGTTGACGGATTCAACCATTTTCTTTTGATTTTTCAATATTGTTGTGTATGTTTTGATTTTTCCCTATTTCACCTTTTTTAACAAAATTACTGCTCTCCCAAACAAATGTACAAATTGTCTTAATAGCAAGTCCAACAAATCTGACAAAGTAAACTTGGAAACTGCTCTTGAAAGGGACTTTCAATCAGTGGTTAACTGAGGCAAGAAATGGCTTGTAAATTCCAGTGCCTCCAAAACAAAACTGCTTTCATTTAATCGCCACAAAGAACCTTTTCTGTCTACCATCAGGATGACAGATGCTGAACTCCAGGAAAGCAAAACTCTCTCTGCCTTCTAGGCCTCACGTTCTCCACTGACATGAAGTGGGGTATCTAAATTGAATTAATTGATATGGTTCATTGTGTTGTGCCAGAAAATTTTTTTGTCAGAATACATCTTTCATATTTATAAATCTACCATTCATTTGTGTATTGAATACTGTTGCCATATCTGGTTTGATGCTCCTCCTGTGCATCTCAAGTTTCTTGACAAAATCCAGAGTAGGGTCTGCAATACAATTGATCCTGACCAGGCATCTCATCTCGTCGCTTTTTCACCAATGTAGTGTGGCTTCCCTCTGTCTTTTCTACAAATATTTTCATGGAAACTGTAATGATAAGCTTTTTTTTCCTGGTGCCTCAACTAGAAGAAATTAAGTGTGCTACTAAATTGGCAAAAAGGTCTCATCATTTTACTGTTGAACTAAGAAGATGCAACCATCATTTCTACTGTTTTTTTTTCTCACACTTCCCATCTGTGGAACTCTATTCCTAGCTCTTGTTTCCCTGATAACTACAATCTTCAAAAAATGTAAATGCAATGTCAACTGCCATCTTCTGAATCCTATTCCTATTTTTGCCCTCTCCTCAATCTTCCCCATTTTCATTCACTTTCCCTCCTTGTTTCCTGCATTCTAGTGGCATTGTTGCTTTGCTTGGGGTGAAATGATTAAAAAAATAAAATAAAATCTTGCTATGTTAAAAGTGATGAAAAAATGGCTTCAAGCAGCTGAATCCTGTCTGTCTTAAACAAGACAACCTTTTATCAGATCTTCTAAACTGAAATTACAAAATCACAAACAACTTTACCAAATAACAGAAACCACATCACTTGAAGGCTTTCAACAGCACCAACTAAAATGGATAGCATATATAACGAGAAGGGAAAATAATGATCGAATCAAGATGTTGACTTTCCCCATTACATTAAACAAAAGGCTAGGAAAGAAACTTCCATCAACATTGAACTTAAACCTATTTACCTGAAAAACTGTTTTACAAGCAAGATTTTATAAATTTCATAATTTATAACAGTAATGCTGTTTGATCAGTGAATGTTTAATGTTTCTTTTTAAGGAAACAGCTAATATTACCTTAATATGCTATTTTTGCCATGTTAAAAAAGCAAATAAAGGCTTACAGTCACATCACATTGAAATGCCAGTTTCCAAATGATTTCTGAAGTTAAGCTACATTGAGGCTAGTCAGTACCTAGATGGGTGACTGCTTGGGAATACCAGTTGCTCTAAGCTTGGATGTGTGGGTGGTGTAATGGATAACGGCTTGGAATTGTTAATCAGAGAGCCAAGTTCCAATTCTGGTTGGGTTCATTATATTTAGTTACAAAACATACAAAACAACCAAATAACAGATAGAATAGAAAGCTATATGAAAATTCACTACACAAAGTGGAAGAGAGAGCCTTTCAAAATCTTGAAAGATTGTTTTAAGAAAGACCTGAAAACCAAATACCTTCCAAATGATGTTAAGCTCAGGAGTGAATAAACAATTATTTTATGTTTGAAAAGTTTAATCTTATATTCTTATCAAATGTTAGCAACATAACGTTACACAATACAATATTAACGCAGATTTTCATCTTATTTGTTGGGTATCTGCCAACAAAGGTGGCCGGAAAAATCAACAGCACCAGAATCGAACATTGGATCATGACAGTCAGGGCATGGACGACACTTTTACATGAGAACACCATACGTATAGGACTAATGCAGCTGAGACACTGTAAACACAAACACAGATGAACAACTTTCAAATGACACTGGATAACACTGCGATCCCATTATATGCTCAACGTGGCAAACTGGCTCTTCAGAAAATGTGCCTGCTTTTATGGAACCTAAAACTTTACTGGCTGGCTAGCAAAGGAATCATTTGCATAGCTAAAACCACTCAGCACACTGTCCAAACTATCATGAGGAAGCTAGTAGACAGTTTCTTCATAACCAGATATTTCAGAGTTTGCACCAGTTCTGTTCTGGCAAGACATCAATATGCTGGCTTTTTGCAGAGACAGCATCATCTTTTTGACTGACAGAGACAGAAACCATTATCAGTAGCAATTGACTGATCTGTTTGCATTTCATTTCCACTACAATTGCTAATGCTTTTTTTTTTTTTTTAACAGAAATCCAATAAAATAATTTTTGTACTATAAATCTATAGCTTTTTTTTATAGAAATGCATAGAAAATTATTTTTTGTTACAGAAGTGTATAAGACTAATTCTAATATATTGTCAATGATTTTTTCTATAGGAATGTTTTTATCTTATAAAAAGGAATTTTAGATGACTTCTATTGTAGAATTGGTTTTTACAAATAATTTTTACTACAGAAGGATACTAATATATTATTGCCAATGATTTTTATTATAGAAATCTGATAATACAAATGATATTTATTATAGAAATCTGATAATGCAAATGATATTTATTATAGGTCTGTAGAGAAGATTGTAGAAATTATTATAAATTGTGTTCATCTGTGTATTGCATATTGCTGCCACATCTAGTCTATTGATTTTGCTATGTACCTAGAAATTCCTGACAATCTCCAAAGAATCTGCAAGTTTCTCTGTCATGACCTGGCATCTTGGTTTCAGTCACTTTCCCACTTTCATAACATAGCTTCTCTGTCCCTATTCTACAAATATTTTCATGGTAACTGTTCAGATGAGCTTTGGGTCCTTGACTTCAAGAATTTAAGTGCAGTACCAGATTTGCAATTGGTCTCGTAATTTCACTGTCAAAATTGCTATATGTAACTATAAGTTCTATGCCAATAGTTTGTTCCTTCATACTACTTGCTTGCTCTTACTCTTCTGTCTTCCTGCTTTCCTGTAAACTACGAGCTTCAAAAATTTTAATGCTATGTCAATCCACTGGTATAGATTGTTCTACTTCTACATGCCATGCCTCTTCCGGATGTCTTAGTTATTTCCCTTTAACTCAACTCTCCAAGTTTTTTGCTTCACCACTGCTGGAGCCTGGTATTGAACTCACAACTCTTTGGGTCTAGTCACTGGATCAAACAAACGTCTTTATCCACTGGGCCAATCACCTGAAGAAGGCCGGGGTGTAAAATGGCCAAAACATTGTGAATATGGCAATGAAGATGAGGATAACAGTCCGAATAATGTAAATAATACAAGTAATCATAATACCTCATCTCAAAGATCCAATAAACAGAAGAAGGCCGGAGTGTACAACGGCCAAAACATGAATATGGCAATGAAGATGAGGATAACAGTCTGAATAATGTAAATAATACAAGTAATCATAATACCATATCTCAGAAATATAGACAGGCAATGTCAATTGTCTTTTCGGAATCCTGTTCTTTTATTGTCCTTTCTTCTCAATGACATTTTCTCGGTTTCTCTTACACTCTGTAAACCTACGCATCTCAGTGGTTTGGGGTGAAATGATTAAAAAAAACAAACTTATTGTAAAATTTTATTATAAATGGTTTTTACTATAGGGATTCAAATGTATCGTTAGCAGTTTTTATTATAGAAACTCAATATACTTTATTATATATAATTTAGCTAATGATATTTATGAATATTATTAAAGATATTCAAATTTTAATATTTAATTAATATTAAATCAATTTAATACATATTCAAATATTTAAATATTTATTAAAGGTATTTGAATTTTAATATTAATTTAATATATTTAATATTCAAATATTTTAATATTAAATACAAATGATACTGTAATGATGACAAAATATTTAAAAAAAAAAAGACAACCCAGTGTATCTTACCCTGTGTACCCAATCTTTGCGATCATTATCATCAAGGCAACGGTCCAGTGCTTGTGGAGTGAGAACGAGGATGAAGTTTCGTGCTTTTTGGACGCTCTTCAGTAACCCAACATCAAATTTTCCAGCCCGCAGCCGTTCAATGTCAAGGAATACAGAAAAGCCACGCAACTGGAGATGTACTTTTAGTAAACTGTAAAGAGAGTGAGAGAGAATAAGAGAGAAAATATGTCGGAGCAGCCAGAAGAAAGCCAATCAAACTTCAGCAGATAAAACAGTGGGTAAAAGACCCTTTGAACATTGGCCTCTTTTCAGATTCCTTTTCATTTGCTTAATGTTTAAACAATGATTATAGTTCTTGCAATTTTGTTTGAACCACATGCAGCCCACTATCAATCATGGTATATTTCCAGTTATTGAGTTGGAGTTAGAGAGTTCAGTTTTTCTGAGGAAAGTAAATTTCCCATGATTATGCTTTGAGCAGATATCAGCATTTGAGAGAAATCATGGGAAATTTATCGTTTAAAAGCAGTAATTCAACCTTGCTAACCAGACGCTATCTCTGTAGCTAAATGGTATAGCACGTCAGGCTATATGACAATTTTGTGAAAAGATACAAGTTCAATTTCTGTCAGAGGACACATTTTCTATGAAATTTCTTGAACATTCAGGCCAGTAAATTTTGTTAATACTGTTTATTATAAACAGAGCATTTACTTAAATATTTGTATCTACAAAAATAATGTATAAACAATAAATATATTAAAATAATTGTTGGACTAAGTCCACTTCATAATACACACACACACATATATATATATATATATATATATATATATTTTGGGATTATATCTCTTATTACTGAGGGTAAAAGCAAGAACAAAATCTATTTCCATACCTGAGGATGTCTGTAGGAACAGACGAAAGCTTGTAAAATAAAAAGATCTAATGCAACGGAAATTTATAACACAGGATCTTTTCATTCATAAACAGATTCGGGGTTTTTGTATATTATTGAATTGTTCGCAAAGATGGATTTCTCGCCATTTAATCATTAACCTTTGTATTTGTTTTATGTATGAATAATTCATGAATTTGTAAATTAATTGCACCTTTATTGAAATTAAAATAACTGATCCAAGTGCAACTTTCGAATATTAATTGCAACATTACTGTAATTATTGAACAATATAGTTCATGCCACTTTGACGGAATATTTACCAGTAAAAAAGAATTCTCTTATCACTACATTTGTACATAAACGCAGAATTTTAACCTTTAAATTTAAATTCAAACTCAGCGTTGCGACTGCACTTTCCAAAACAATAACACCTTTCTCATAGCATTTTTTCGGATTATATCTCTATTTTCGTTGTCCTCTTATTACTGAGAGTAAAAACAAGAACAAAATCTATTTCCATACCTGAGGATGTCTGTAGGAACAGACAAAAGCTTGTAAAAATAAAAAAGACCTTATGCAACTGAAATTTATAAACGAGGATCATATCATTCATGTAAAGGTTCGGGGTTTATGTATCTTATTTGAATTGTTTGCAACGATGGATTCTCGCCAATTAAATCATTAACCTCTGTATTTGTTTTTTGTATGAATGATTCATGAATTCATATATATATATATATATATATATATATATATATATATATATATATATATATAAATTCAATGTCCACTTTTATATTTACATACGCTATTCTTGCTATTGAGAACTTTAATCCATAAACAGTAATTTAACCTTGCTAGCCAGATGCTTCCTCTGTAGCTAAATGGAGATTTCTTGGATGTTCAGGAAGATAAATGTTGTTAATACTATTTATTATAAACAGAGCAATTACTTAAATTTACTTAATATTTGTATCGACAAAAATAATGTATAAACAATAAATATATAAAAATAATTGTTGGACTCAGTCCATTTCATAATACAAATATATATATATATATATATATATATATATATATATATATATATATATATATATATACACACACAGTGACACGCATAAGTATTGGATACATGTTATTTTCGGTTATAACTCTAGTTTATGTTCGCCATTTTGCCTGATATTTGGTAAGTAATATCTCGTAAAGTTGTTTTAGTTGTAGGTGGAAGGAAAATTAAAAACTCATGGTTGAATCCATTTTTTCTATCAAAGTTCAAAATTACCCTATGCAAAAGTATTGGATACATGACACTTTTTTAAATTTCCAATCGAAACTTTGTATTTTAAAAGACTTTAAATATTCAAATTTTCAAAATTTTTAGGATAGATTCATATGAATAGAATATGTATTCTTTGGTTTAGATTGGTTTGGTTTATTTTGTTTTATGGCATATCAACCTCAATGGGTTATTTAATGCCAACAAAATTTTTTATTGCTGGTAATATTTTGTTTTGTCAAAAATCTGTTTTTGGTAATATTTTTCCTTCAAAATTGTATTGCTGGTAATAATTTTTCAAAAAGTATTGTGGGTAATAGTTAACTATTTACCCATAGTTTGGACCCTAATAGGTGCTACCACCCGGGGTCAGGGTGGACCTGGGAACACCAGCAATTAAGAGGTGGTTCCACACTCCTCAAAACCTCCTAATCAGAGGCCTTGCTGCTGGACGTAGTTTATCATCTTACCCAGTACGCAGATGTAGTTTAACGTCTTACCCAGGAAGAAAGGGAATATATAATAATGAAATAAAATATATATAAAATAAACAATCGGAAAATAGTACTTTGTCCTTGCTGACATGTTTTGTCATTTGATTTTATCAAAGGCAAATGAGGATAAACAGAAAGTGAAATGTGTCGTTACATGAAATTCCAAAATTTTAAAAGATGCTCCTGCAAAAGAATCTTTTTTTGATATGAGGAACTTTTTCTTTACCTGTTGTTTTTTTTTTTTTTGACTATGTGTGTGTTTTTGTTTTCCATTTTGACAATGTGTGAAAGTTCTCAGAATATATCTGTAGAGAAGACAAATTGAATAAAACAATCGGAAAATAGTATTCAATCCTTGCTGATGCATTTCTTTATTTGACTTTATCAAGGCAAGTGGTGATAAACAAAAGCAAAATGTTGCATAGTTACATGAAATCCAAACATTTTAAAAGATGCTCCCGCTCTTATATTCTGAGAACTTTGACACCCCCACAAAAAAAAAATAAATATGAGTTTATATAGCCACTATTTTGACCACACTGTTGTATAGCACAAAATCAGCTAGATGTCTTCAACAAAAGTTGTCTCCATGTGATCTATAGCTATACTTTTGACGATAGTGTCCAATGCTGATCTCACAAAATGCAACACTGGTGGAATTGAGACTTTCCTGATGAAGTCACAACTTTGCTGGGCTAGTCATGTTGCAAGGATAAGTTACAACAGAATACTTAAGGCCCTCATGTATAGCCAGCTTTACTGTGGACTAAGGAGTGCTGGACAGCCATGGTTTATTTATAAAGACAAGCTAAAGAGTAATCTCTTGGCTGTGCCTCGTACTAACTTCAAGTGAGTTGCCTCAGATAGAAATAACTGAAGATATTTGTGCCAGACTGGTATCAGAAATTTCAAAAGCAGTTGTATTGAGATGGAAGACAACAGTGAAAAGCATCAGCAAATATTCCTGTTGCTATGTCCCAAGATCCTTACTGTTACACAATATGTGGACTTGTATGCAGGTCACTAGCAGGACTGAAGTGTCACATATGACCCAAACATAAAAAACAGATTAAGGTTGACAGATCCTCATACATCGAAACTGACAGGCGAGCCCATCGTATATACATATATGATCCCATCAAGAAAGACATTAGTCTAAAGAAATCTTTTTGAAAGGTGAAACATATCACTTTTTTTTTTTCATTCAGGTACTTGTCAATAGTCTGAAAAATATATTTGTATTCATCAGGAAGCACTTCACCCAACAATTATCTATTCATGGAAGAATTATTTTGTTATATGGCAAGCAAAATGAGTTCAAAAAGGTATTGACTCTCTCACAGCTAAGATAGTGTCAATCCTCCTGAACAGGATGGGTTATTTTGGTGGGTATAATAAGAAAAATACCCTGACAACTCAAAATAAAAAAAATGTACTACATGGTTTTTGAATGCAAACTGATTGGCTGTCCCACAAAAGAAGATAGCAGATCTTATAAATTTAATACCTGAAAGTGTAAAATCTTTAAAATAGGCTCATATACAAGTCATACAAAATGCCATGTTCCATATGGATGTACGCAATCATGGCTCTCCACAGCGTCCTTTTCTTTATTATCTAAATTTCCATTCATTCTTGAGAAAGAATGGTTTCCCATTGCCTTCTCTACTGTTTGGAATGCAGAGTTTTCTTTCTCTTATGCTGGTTGTCAACTGAGGCTACAGAGTCCAGACTACTCTGCTATTTAACCCTTCTATTACACCACTAGCACATCCATGTTTCCAAAATTTTAATTATCATTTTTTTAACATATTTTTAATTTTTTAACTTATTAAATCTAACTGATTTTAAAATAGAGACGTTTATTGACCTTGTCCTCTAAGTAAATAATATAACTTGTGCTAGAATAGAACTTTTAAGTGTCCAGTAACATACCTTCATAACTGTGAATCATTTGTTCATCTATAATTTGTAAAACATTTAAATTAGTTTTGTTTTCTAAATTTATCTGATCTTTATAACAACATGTTTAAAAAGGGTATTGATTCTTATCGTAAAGGTCATTTTCAGTGCCATGGAATAATTAGGTTCCTTTCGGATTTTAAAATACAAATAATATATATATAAATAAAAGTATAAAAGTGAACATTGACGTTAACACTCAGAGGTGACAGGCTGTTTCATGCTGGACGCCATTGCAGCCTGACTATTGCATCCAGCATGAAAGAGCCTGTCACCTCTGAGCGTTGATTTCAATGTTCACTTTTATATTTATATTTACATATGCTCTATCTCTGATATTGAGCACATTATCCCATAAATATAGCACACCTTAAAAATATATTTCTTCATATATATATATATATATATATATATATATATATATATATATATATATATATATTAATAAACTTAATACTACCCGTCAAAAGTGTGAATTTTCATTTCATCTTTCGTTTCATTTTTTGGAAGTGCTATCAGATGATCCAGCATCCCTTAAAAGGGCTCTGGTGAAATGAATTATTATAATGGGACCTTAAAGTGGTCTGTTTTTCTTTAAAATATATATATATATATATATATATATATATAAAAAGTATTTTCTTTTTTATGTAGTTTGATTGATTATCCCAAAAGAGAAGATAACAAATCATATAAATACTAGAGTAAAAGTTTTTGAAAATGGCAAGTTGGCTAAATTTTAATTTGCATTAAATTATTTTTTAAACATTTTAATGGATGAAGTTTCATGTCTGATAGGACAAAAGTTTTGAGACTTGTTAGTCGAGAAAATTCTGACATTCTCTCATGGTTAAAATAGTCTCAATGTTATTAAACAGTCTGAATATGAAAAATGCAAAGAAAAACTTCTACAAAATGATTTCTGTTTCTTAATATAGGTTAGTTTGCTATTCCCAAGACTCAAAATAATGTTGTCATTGGAATGATAGAACACAAAATAATTGCTTTACATTTTTATTTTTAATGTAGTTTTAGTCAGTCAGTTAGGTGCCATGCATGATAACACGCTTAGGCAATCAAGTATCCTTCGATACATGACTGATGAGGCAGATTTTTTCCTGCAGTAGGTTGCGATTTCTTTCTGTAGTAGACCAGTTGCCTTCCAAGGCTCTAGAACCTCGTCTGTCTGGCTATTTACCCATAGCTAGGGGGAGAAGGAGAGGATTCATACCTTTTCCAAAGGTATTAGCACATAAATGAATGTAATAGATTCAACTGAAATTTGAACTTGGCTCTCTGATTCCTCAATCCGAGCCACTATCCATTACTCCACTGTGCCTCCTATCCCAAAAGAAAAGATTGTAGATCATCTAAATCAATGATTCCCAATTTGGAGCATGGTAATATTTTGGTGGGGCATGCATAGGATTCTCTCTAGTTGCAAAGACAGTCTCAATTCTATTGAACAGGATGGGTTCATTTTGGTATGTGAACTATGAAACCTGCTCAGAACACCTGAAAATGATTCATGATTTCAAATATTGATTGGCTGGCTGGTTGGCTATACCAAAAAAGAAGATAGCAGATCTTATAAATCCAATTCCTTAAGGAATACAATCTTTAAGCTCTGCTTGTATACAAGCCAGACAAAATTAAATTTCTGTATTTTTGAATTATTGATCAAATTAATCTGTTGTTTTAAAATAGACATCTATTCACTAGTTGTCCTCAGAGTAGAAGATAAAAACAAAATTATGTTCTTTTCTAGCACAAGTTATCATAAGTGTTCCATAACTTACCTTGCTAACTGTGAACCATTTGATCGTCTATAGCTGATAAAAACATCGATTTTCTTTATCCGTCTGGCATCACCACCACTGTTACTTTCATCCGCAATAGGACAGACACCACTCTGTGGGAAGGCCATCACTGTGGATGAGAAGACTGTACATGTGTAAACAAGAAAAAAAAAAAAAAAAAAAAAAAAAAAAAATGAAGATCATTAGAAGAAAAAGTATCAACCCATTGTACCCAATCAGTGGGAGGTAATTCTATGACTTGACAAACATCTTTTTTTTTCTTTAATCACATTTTCATAGAAAATAGTGGATAATACACTTGAAATATTTCTGCCGTCCAGTTCTCTATTATATGTTTTGAAACTATATTTAAAAAAAACAAAAGACAGTTAAATATATATTTAAAAAGAAAAAAAATCAAGAAGACAGTTAAATATATATATATATTTTGTTTCTAGGATACTATTCTAGTATTTAGAAAAAAAAATCGTTAAAGATGTTGCAGGTATTTTTCTTTTTCTAAAGTTCATCCAATACAAGGCCCAAGAGCCCCTCAAGGTAGAGGGTTACTGAATGAGCTGTGTGATATGAATCTAAGAGGTGGAAGTAGAAAGTGAAATATTAAAAAACAAAAACAACTTTTAGATATGTTGCAAAGGTGTACTCAATTTTTAGAAAAATAATAATTGAGAAATAATTTTTCTAATTGATTGAAACTTAACTGTATAATTTTTTGATTTTAGAAATATCGACTCTTGACATAAGCGCATGACATTGATTTTATTTTGACACCTGATAAAGTTTCTGGATGTAGTCAAAATATTTGTGTGAATTACAAGCATTAGTTAGGCACACAAAAATATCCCATAATACTAACAGATTTATTTTTCTAATTTTAAGATGTGCTCTTAAAATTGATTTATTTATACAATAAGCAAGAACATAGTTTGGCAACCTTCGACCTTCATGCCCGCCAAAAAAAAAAAGACAGTGTCAAAAAGGATGGTTTTTCCCTTGACACCACTATTATTTTAACGACCTTCGTAGTTTTCACTCCTCGGCAATGTTTGTTGTTTTAACAAGCAAGAATTAAAATTGAAATAAAACCTAAACACATGATGAAAGTGATTTTATATATATATATTTTTTTTCTGTTTTTGAGATTAAACAAATTATTAAACAATATACAGGGTGTCCATAGAGTTCGTGTGCACTTTAAAAAATGTATAACTTTATTTGTATTTGCGATAGAAATAATCTGTAAAAAATGTTATAAAGTTTAACGTACCTAGTTTTAAGTATAGCTAAAATGACTAATGTGATTTCAGGCATTACTGTAAATCAGTTAGCAAATGTTTTCCGTGAACTGCAAAATTGTATTACCCTTTGTATTGCTAATGATGGAGGACATGTGGAAACTTAAATAAAATTTCAATAAAACCTTAAAAAATATAGATTTACTTCTTTCTAATCCTTTTTACAAATTATTTCTATTGCAAATACAAATAAATTTTATAAATTTTTTAAAGTGCACACGAACTTTATGGACACCCTGTATATTGGATTGTTTATTTACAAGAATAATTTTATATTTACAACATTCTAAAAACTAATACAATGCAATGTTTATCATTTACCAATTTATAAAGAAATAAATATGAAAACAACTTTTTATTCATAAATTTATAAACATTTAGTAAATTATTAAGATAATGTGAACCAACTATAAAGAAATCCTTATTTGCCATCTTATAAGGTTTGAATTGATCGAGTCAATATTTTGTCAACCATTCCAATATATGATAAATAAATAGTGTAATTAAAGATATTTAAACATCTTTAGTTTTAAGAATGTCTATTTTGCAAATATTGGCTAAATATGATAAACAAGAAAAAACATTTTTTTAGTATTGACCTTTTTAAATTTTTTTTTTTATCAAAATAAAACATTTTCTTTGTATTTACTCACTAAAAACCAGAAAGAATACTCTGAAGAATAAGAAGAAAATTAAGGACTAAATGATATATCTATAATATTTTAAATAGTATTTGAAATACTCCATCATACTACTGCTGTTACAGTACCCCACGGTATAAATGAATGCTATTCTAGTATTTTGAAAAAAAAAAAAATCTTTTAAATATATTACATGGTTTTTAATTTTTTTCATTATTAGGCTTATTATTATTATTTATACATACATACATACATATACATACATACATATATATATATATATATATATATATATATATATATATATATATATATATATATATATAATTTTTTTTTTTTTTTACTAAAGTTTATGCAATACAAGGCCCAAGAGCCACTGGCGGTAGAGCATTACTGGAGTATGATATGAGTGTAAGATGTTGAAATAGAAAATGAAGATTACATAACTTGGAAAGGTTAAGATTGTAGTGTTCGGGAAGCATCCACATGGGAGTCTTCCACAAAGTTAGCATTTCTTGGAAAGAAGCTTTGTACTCAAAAAAAAAAAAAAAAAAAAGAAAAGAAAATTTTTAAATTTTTCTAATTGGCCGAAATTCAATTTGAAGTAACTGGACTATCTTGGATTTTACAAACATCAATGTTTAACATAAGCACATGACACTGGTTTTATTTTGTATTGATAGGTCTGTGTTTTAAATGGTGTGTTTCAAAAACCTCCCTAGTAAAAATGCTATGGCAATGCGCTATAGTACTATCAAAGGGTTGATATATTAACCCTACAAATACCAGATGACCTTGCTGGATATACTAACGCTTTATGTGATCCATAATCTTTCGTCGGTGGATACTGTTTGTGATGCCACACTCTCGTTCTAATTCATCCTCACTTATTGAAGATAGCACACTGCGATCAATGCCACATCGGAGCATCTGATATGTGTAGACAGAGAAATCTTCAGACAGTTCCTTTAGCCACTCGTTAAGTCTTGAGTTGTCACAAGATGAATAATCAGCTGTTGTCTTCAACTGTTTCAATTCTCTAAGGAACCTGGATAAAAGAAAAGAGAATAAGATCAAATATCGATTAGAATCCAACAGAATTGATAACTTTTATTTGTTTCATCAGAAAATGAAATCTGGCAGAGAAAAGAAAATTCTGGTATTTTTATTTTTGTGTACCATACTCACATATTAGATTGCATCATTAGTTTGGGTTTGTCAAGGTGGGTATTTGTGGTTGACTCACAGATAGGTTGTCTATAATCTAGGGAGTTATATGGCTCTTTTTAAATATGAATATGACTAATAAATAAGTAATATTTTTGAAACTCCAAATTCTCTTTTTGCAAATCCGTTTGCATGTTCTTCTGCATAATCCATAAATCTTTCTATTACTCACGATTAGGGTTTGCAATTATTCATATTTGTGGTTGACTCGCAGATAGGTTGTCTATAATCTAGGGAGTTATATGGCTCTTTTTAAATATGAATATGACTAATAAATAAGTAATATTTTTGAAACTCCAAATTCTCTTTTTGCAAATCCGTTTGCATGTTCTTCTGCATAATCCATAAATCTTTCTATTACTCACGATTAGGGTTTGCAATTATTCATATTTGTGGTTGACTCACAGATAGGTTGTCTATAATCTAGGGAGTTATATGGCTCTTTTTAAATATGAATATGACTAATAAATAAGTAATATTTTTGAAACTCCAAATTCTCTTTTTGCAAATCCGTTTGCATGTTCTTCTGCATAATCCATAAATCTTTCTATTACTCACGATTAGGGTTTGCAATTATTCATATTTGTGGTTGACTCACAGATAGGTTGTCTATAATCTAGGGAGTTATATGGCTCTTTTTAAATATGAATATGACTAATAAATAAGTAATATTTTTGAAACTCCAAATTCTCTTTTTGCAAATCCGTTTGCATGTTCTTCTGCATAATCCATAAATCTTTCTATTACTCACGATTAGGGTTTGCAATTATTCATATTTGTGGTTGACTCACAGATAGGTTGTCTATAATCTAGGGAGTTATATGGCTCTTTTTAAATATGAATATGACTAATAAATAAGTAATATTTTTGAAACTCCAAATTCTCTTTTTGCAAATCCGTTTGCATGTTCTTCTGCATAATCCATAAATCTTTCTATTACTCACGATTAGGGTTTGCAATTATTCATATTTGTGGTTGACTCACAGATAGGTTGTCTATAATCTAGGGAGTTATATGGCTCTTTTTAAATATGAATATGACTAATAAATAAGTAATATTTTTGAAACTCCAAATTCTCTTTTTGCAAATCCGTTTGCATGTTCTTCTGCATAATCCATAAATCTTTCTATTACTCACGATTAGGGTTTGCAATTATTCATATTTGTGGTTGACTCACAGATAGGTTGTCTATAATCTAGGGAGTTATATGGCTCTTTTTAAATATGAATATGACTAATAAATAAGTAATATTTTTGAAACTCCAAATTCTCTTTTTGCAGATCCGTTTGCATGTTCTTCTGCATAATCCATAAATCTTTCTATTACTCACGATTAGGGTTTGCAATTATTCATATTTGTGGTTGACTCACAGATAGGTTGTCTATAATCTAGGGAGTTATATGGCTCTTTTTAAATATGAATATGACTAATAAATAAGTAATATTTTTGAAACTCCAAATTCTCTTTTTGCAAATCCGTTTGCATGTTCTTCTGCATAATCCATAAATCTTTCTATTACTCACGATTAGGGTTTGCAATTATTCATATTTGTGGTTGACTCGCAGATAGGTTGTCTATAATCTAGGGAGTTATATGGCTCTTATTAAATATGAATATGACTAATAAATAAGTAATATTTTTGAAACTCCAAATTCTCTTTTTGCAGATCCGTTTGCATGTTCTTCTGCATAATCCATAAATCTTTCTATTACTCACGATTAGGGTTTGCAATTATTCATATTTGTGGTTGACTCACAGATAGGTTGTCTATAATCTAGGGAGTTATATGGCTCTTTTTAAATATGAATATGACTAATAAATAAGTAATATTTTTGAAACTCCAAATTCTCTTTTTGCAGATCCGTTTGCATGTTCTTCTGCATAATCCATAAATCTTTCTATTACTCACGATTAGGGTTTGCAATTATTCATATTTGTGGTTGACTCACAGATAGGTTGTCTATAATCTAGGGAGTTATATGGCTCTTTTTAAATATGAATATGACTAATAAATAAGTAATATTTTTGAAACTCCAAATTCTCTTTTTGCAGATCCGTTTGCATGTTCTTCTGCATAATCCATAAATCTTTCTATTACTCACGATTAGGGTTTGCAATTATTCATATTTGTGGTTGACTCACAGATAGGTTGTCTATAATCTAGGGAGTTATATGGCTCTTTTTAAATATGAATATGACTAATAAATAAGTAATATTTTTGAAACTCCAAATTCTCTTTTTGCAAATCCGTTTGCATGTTCTTCTGCATAATCCATAAATCTTTCTATTACTCACGATTAGGGTTTGCAATTATTCATATTTGTGGTTGACTCGCAGATAGGTTGTCTATAATCTAGGGAGTTATATGGCTCTTATTAAATATGAATATGACTAATAAATAAGTAATATTTTTGAAACTCCAAATTCTCTTTTTGCAAATCCGTTTGCATGTTCTTCTGCATAATCCATAAATCTTTCTATTACTCACGATTAGGGTTTGCAATTATTCATATTTGTGGTTGACTCGCAGATAGGTTGTCTATAATCTAGGGAGTTATATGGCTCTTTTTAAATATGAATATGACTAATAAATAAGTAATATTTTTGAAACTCCAAATTCTCTTTTTGCAAATCCGTTTGCATGTTCTTCTGCATAATCCATAAATCTTTCTATTACTCACGATTAGGGTTTGCAATTATTCATATTTGTGGTTGACTCGCAGATAGGTTGTCTATAATCTAGGGAGTTATATGGCTCTTTTTAAATATGAATATGACTAATAAATAAGTAATATTTTTGAAACTCCAAATTCTCTTTTTGCAAATCCGTTTGCATGTTCTTCTGCATAATCCATAAATCTTTCTATTACTCACGATTAGGGTTTGCAATTATTCATATTTGTGGTTGACTCGCAGATAGGTTGTCTATAATCTAGGGAGTTATATGGCTCTTTTTAAATATGAATATGACTAATAAATAAGTAATATTTTTGAAACTCCAAATTCTCTTTTTGCAAATCCGTTTGCATGTTCTTCTGCATAATCCATAAATCTTTCTATTACTCACGATTAGGGTTTGCAATTATTCATATTTGTGGTTGACTCGCAGATAGGTTGTCTATAATCTAGGGAGTTACATGCCTTTTTTTTTTAAATGTAAATATGATTAGTATTTGTTAAATAATATTTTTGAAACTCCAAATTCTTTTTCTGCAGATCCGTTTCCATGTTCTTCTGCATAATCCAATGCTCTTAACTAAAAACATGCTTCATGACACTTTCTATTATTCAGGATTAGGGTTTGAAAAAAAAAAATATATATATATCTGCAGAGAGGCCACACCGTTTGGGATTGTCAAGGCGGGTATTTGTAGTTGACTCACAGATAGGTTGTCTATAATCTAGGGAGTTACATGCCTTTTTTTTAAATGTAAATATGATTAGTATTTGTTAAATAATATTTCTGAAACTCCAAATTTTCTTTCTGCAGATCCGTTTCCATGTTCTTCTGCATCTCTATCTATAAAAGGCAGGATGTGCACGTGTAACGAATGCACGGCCGCAATTTTCGACGGATTTGCACCAAAATTTACATGCACATGCTCCAAGTTAGCAGAAAGGCCAAGACCAACTTTGCATTTCCCAACTCCCATCGATAGTAGAAATAATCGATTTTTTTTTATTCATGCTTCAACGGCAGTTTTTATGTAGTTTGTCACCAGAGTGAGAGCCTATAGCTGGCTGCCACGAATAGGCAGGAAGATTCTTTTGGCCAGCATGAAAGCCAACAGCTGACTGACACGAATGTTAACTAGCATGCAAAAAAATCAATATCTGTATTCGTCACAATTTAAAATAAATAAACTGCAGATTGAGGGTTTCAATAATTGCAAGGAAAAGCAAGCGGAATAAAGATGAATAAAATCCTAGTAAAAAAAAAAAATGAATGATTGATAATGCTTAATCTGATAACAATAAAATTCAAAGTAATATTACTATTAATGTGATAAAAAGCAGGTGAAATAAAAGTGAAAGAAATCCTAGTCAAATTAAGGAATAATGGAGGACAATGCTTCATCTCGTTTTAAACAATGAAGTTAATTGAAAAATAAGTGGAATAATTATTAGGTTGGTGCAAAAATAATGACGGTTTTTGACGTATTTTTAACGTTAAAAAAACCGTCATTATTTTTGCACCAATCTAATACTATAAATATTTAAATTACCAGGATAACTTGCTTATAAAGATTCAACCAAATGAAAAAATGTTGCATTTTTAAAATTTATGGATGTGTACATCATGTAGCAGTATATAATATCCTAAAATTTCTTAAAGAAATCAAACTGTATTCCAAAATATAACTTCAACGTAAAACACACTGATCTCATCCCCTTTAGTAATCATAAACATGTAAAGGGTGTTCCAATAACTTGGACCGATTTTAAATGTGAATTAAGTTTAAGCATCTAATATGATTTTTTTTCTTTTTCTTTCAGATTTAACAACTTAAGTCTTTGGCAATTTCAACCATGGAAAGATCAACAATCAAACAATGTGTTAAAGTTATCGAAAAATTTATTGCAGGTAATAATTTTTTTTTTTTTTTTTTTTTTTTTTTGTCAAAACCTAAAATGGATGTTCAAGCAGAAATGCACTTAGCGACTTCTTGGGTCAACATAAGCGACCAACCGAGTGCATTTGGAAACAATGTAACGTTGTTGGGAAGAGGTTCAATTCCTGTACATGATGACGAATAGAGGTGTCTAGATTTTCGGCCACATTCTCATGCATGCAGCAATGTTTTCAGTTGAACGGCGTAAACGAGCACACAATGGCATTTTCGCATCTGCCACAGACCCAGTTTGAATTTACAAACAATTTTTCCAGTTACAAACTTGTTTGATTGTTAATCTTTCCATGCTTGAAATTGCCAAAGACTTGTTAAATCTAAAAGAAAAAAAATCGTAAGACACTTAAACTTAATTCACATTTAAAGTCGGTCTACGTTATTGGAACGCCCTTTTTATACACAAAATATCATCTACCATGTATTCAACTGTTAAAGCAGAATAACATTCTTTTACTTCAAAGCTCCCCCCAAAATTAAATTTCAGCAGACCTATAGAGGAGTTGATATGTCATTAAACAAACATGCATACAAAATCATGCAGTAATTAACAGTGCAGAAACTGGGATAGGGAGTTCAAATTCCAATTGAGGCTGTTTCTGCACAAATGGCCTTGGTATGGTTTGAATTCACCTCTTCTTTCTTTGCAGCTAGGTAGTAATAATAAAGTAGACTAAACTCACTAGCTTTGGTTGGTAACCATTCTAGGAGAAGAAATACTTTCAATTCAAAACTGGTTGGGTATGGAGTTTAGAGCTCCAACCCAGAAAAAAAAACCTACTTGCTATGGAAACCCCTAACAACAACAACACCCAGTGCAGTTAGACTGTAGCCATATTCTTCACACGAGTATGTCTATAGAATTAACAAATATATTCAATATTTTAAAATTAGACATGACAATGGCTTTGATTAGACCATCCTGGGTATGACAATAAACTACACTTGGCAACTAGGCCTCTGATCGGGAGATTGGAAGTTTTGAGGAGTGTAGAACTACATCTTAAATGCTGCTGTTCCCAGGTCCACACTGACCTGGGATAATAGCACCTGTTAGGATCCCAGCTATGGGTAAATAGTTAACTGCCAAACTAGGGCTAAGCACTATGAAAGTTTTAAAAACATTTTTATTGTGAAAATACCAGCATTTTCATAGTAAAAAAAAATTACCAGCAATATATTTTTGTAAAATATATATATATATATATATATATATAATAAATAAATAAAAATTTACCAGCAATACAATTTTGTAAATAAAATTACTAATGCTCCCAAAGTAAAAGAAAATTTTGGCATTAAATGATCCATATGGAGCTAATATGCTCCTAAACCAACAAACTTTGATTAGAAAAGAATAGACATTGGTTTCAGATTTCTAAATTCCATAAAACAACAGACTTGCTGATTGTAAGAACTTTTGCAACCATTGCTGACCTGAAATTTCCTTAATCCCTTTGCCACTCACCACTTCTTCACTGTAGCACTTAAGACTAACACCTCACTCAAATTTAGCATTAAGAGTAGAAATGAAATTTTTTTAATTTTGACTAACCATAAACATTAAACCTTGTTTTAATCCAGTCAATTCCCAGTACTTAAAAGGAAAACAGTTATACCATCTTGGGTAAGATGATAAATTATGTCCAACAGCAAGGTCTCTGATCAGGAGGTTTTGAGGAGTGTGGAACCATCTCTTAATTGCTGGTGTTCTCAGTTCCACCTGGGGTGGTATTACCTGTTAGGGTCCCATCAATGGGTGAATAGTTAACTCCCAAACTGGGGTCACAACACTATGAAAGTGTAAAGATAGGTTTTAACACCAGAAATACTTTCTAAAAAAAATTATTACCAGCAATAAATTTTTAAAGAAAAATTATTTCCAGCAATACATTTATGAAAAAGAAAATATTACCAGCTATACATTTATGAAAAATAATATTACCAGCAATAAAAAATCTTGTCAGCATTAAATAACCCATTGAGGTGTTGATATGCTGTAAACCAAACCAATCATAAAGTTTGAAATAGGTTATTAATTTCTTTCCTCCTTTAGCTCTCCAATCTTTTAAACAGATGTAGAGGTTTATCACACGTTTCCTCTTTATGATTGGGTTCCTGATTTCTTCTAAAGTCTACTTCAATTTTATACTCCTAATGATTGTCCTTTCTTACGGTAATATAAATCCAAACAGTAATTCTCTACCTTGAGTGGCACTTGGACTTTATATTGAGTGAATATTAGTAAAGAAAAAAAAAAGGTGCCATAACTGATACATGCCTGGGTGATTATTTCTCTTTTTGATTCCTGATTGACATTCATGTAAGAATTTACTTGGCATAAAGTGTGTGTGTGTGTGTGTGTGTGTTTTAGTTTCCTATTGTTATTAAGTACCAAACTGATCCCCACCCCCTATAGTTACTACATACTAATATTCTTCCTTAGGTGCCATGCGTGATGCACACTTAGGTGATTATGTCACTTTTTGATTCATGACTGACTTATTTAGATAAGGTTTACTGGACATAAAGTGGGGGATAGGTTTCGTATTGTCATTAAGTACAAAACTGATCCCCCTGAAGGTACTAAATTTTAATATCCTTCCTTAGGTGCTATGCATGATGCATGCTTTGGTGATTATGTCTCTTTCTGATACAGGATTGACTTGGTAGACATATTCTCGTAGTAGGCTGCCATTAGTTTGTTAATTTACTTTTTCATATTTACTTTTAATAGAAAATAAAATTTCCTTGGGCCACATGTTCCATGACAAAGAAGCTCATGTTGCTTGTGAGCAGATTTGGCCACACCTCTTATACTGCATGAGAGAGTCCTCACAGTTATCATATCTATAAAGTTTGTTGTTAATCATAAGAGAAACAAGGATTAGGAAGTTGTAGAGAGTCATTGCCATCCGAGTTCTCAACTCCTTTTTATATTTACTTATAAAAAAAATAAAATTGTAGTTTTACGATAAATAATGATGATAAAACTTATGATATATAGTATCATAAATAAAACTTTATGATATATAGTATCTATCATATGATACTATATATAAAATACACACACATTATGATATACAGTATCATAAATAAAACTATGATACTATATATCATAGTTTTAGTTGTGATACTATTAGGTTGGTGCAAAAATAATGGCGTAATAATGTTGTTTTTTGACGTATAACGTCAAAAAACAACATTATATATATATATAGTATCATATGATACTATATATATATATATATATATATATATAGTATCATATGATACTATATATATATATATATATATATATATAGTATCATATGATACTATATATATATATATATATATATAGTATCATATGATACTATATATATATATATATATATATAGTATCATATGATACTATATATATATATATATATAGATTAATCTCAAAAAGTGAATTAGTTTTTTTTTCTCATTGAAAGAAATTTGGGACTCCATTGTGCCAAAATGTCATTGGGTGGCATCCGTTTTTAACTCTAAAAGAAACTGTTTGAATAGCTGGATAAAAAGACTCACCTCTTTCTGGTAATGCTTGGAGACATTTTGATGCTATCTTGCAGATCATATTCAGAAATCATAAGCAGGAGATCACCATCGACTCGACAGTCTTGGAAACGGTCAGCATATTCACAGAATCCAATCTGGGACAATGAAAAAAACAAATAGAAGTATAAAAAATCAAAATGCTTCATGAAGCACTGATTGAGTTTGAATGAGGCTTTTTTTTCTGGAGAAAACTTTAATCACATTTAAAGACAGTAGTAATGGTCAATCAGACAAAACTTGTTAACCATTACACCCTCTTTAGTGCTTGTGTACACATACTTTTGTAGAAAAATAATAATTAACTTTTTGTGAAAATGATGGCTGAATATGAAATGCACATTTTACACAGTTCACATCTAAAATTTAATCTGCAGAAAAGTATAATGGAAGCTGAGCAATACACAATTAAAGCTTGCAGTAGGTGCAAGCATGTGTCAGAAATAGTTTGTAAAGTTTAAAAGTAATTTTGATTTCAAAATCCAAAAGAAATCTGAAATTCTTTTGTTTCCCCCATTTTTATTTTCTCTCTTCCATTCTTTGCTTTTCTCTTTCCAATTTTCTTTGCTTTTCTCTCTTCCCTTTTTCTTTGCTTCTCTCTTCTACCTTTTTCTTTGCATCTCTCTTCTCCCTTTTTCTTTGCTTTTCTCTTTCCCTTTTTTCTTTGCTTTTCTCTTTCCCTTTTTTCTTTGCTTTTCTCTTTCCCTTTTTTCTTTGCTTTTCTCTTTCCCTTTTTTCTTTGCTTTTCTCTTTCCCTTTTTTCTTTGCTTTTCTCTTTCCCTCTTTTCTTTGCTTTTCTCTTTCCCTTTTTTCTTTGCTTTTCTCTTTCCCTTTTTTCCCTTCTTCTCTCTTTCCCTTTTTTCCCTTCTTCTCTCTTTCCCTTTTTTCCCTTCTTCTCTCTTTCCCTTTTTTCCCTTCTTCTCTCTTCTCCGTTTTTCTTTGCTTTTTTCTTTGTTTTTCTCTTTCCCATTTTTCTTTGCATTTCTCTTTCCCCTTTTTCTTTGCTTCTCTCTTCTCCCATTTTCTTTGCTTTTCTCTTCCCCTTTTTCTTTGCTTTTATCTTTCCACTTTTTCTTTACTTTTATCTTTCCCCTTTTTCTTTGCTTTTATCTTTCCCCTTTTTCTTTACTTTTCTCTTTCCCCTTTTTCTTTCCTTCTCTCTTTCCCCGTTTTTCTTTGCTTCTCTCTTCTCCCTTTTTCTTTGCTTCTCTCTTCTCCCTTTTTCTTTGCTTTTCTCTCTTCTCTTTTTCTTTGCTTCTCTCTTCTCTTTTTCTTTGCTTCTCTCTTTCCCTTTTTTCTTTGCTTCTCTCTTTCCCTTTTTTCTTTGCTTTTCTCTTTCCCTTTTTTCTTTGCTTTTCTCTTTCCCTTTTTTCTTTGCTTTTCTCTTTCCCTTTTTTCCCTTCTTCTCTCTTTCCCTTTTTTCCCTTCTTCTCTCTTTCCCTTTTTTCCCTTCTTCTCTCTTTCCCTTTTTTCCCTTCTTCTCTCTTTCCCTTTTTTCCCTTCTTCTCTCTTTCCCTTTTTTCCCTTCTTCTCTCTTTCCCTTTTTTCCCTTCTTCTCTCTTTCCCTTTTTTCCCTTCTTCTCTCTTCTCCGTTTTTCTTTGCTTTTTTCTTTGTTTTTCTCTTTCCCATTTTTCTTTGCATTTCTCTTTCCCCTTTTTCTTTGCTTCTCTCTTCTCCCATTTTCTTTGCTTTTCTCTTCCCCTTTTTCTTTGCTTTTATCTTTCCACTTTTTCTTTACTTTTATCTTTCCACTTTTTCTTTACTTTTATCTTTCCCCTTTTTCTTTGCTTTTATCTTTCCCCTTTTTCTTTGCTTTTATCTTTCCCCTTTTTCTTTACTTTTCTCTTTCCCCTTTTTCTTTCCTTCTCTCTTTCCCCGTTTTTCTTTGCTTCTCTCTTCTCCCTTTTTCTTTGCTTCTCTCTTCTCCCTTTTTCTTTGCTTTTCTCTTCTCCCTTTTTCTTTGCTTTTCTCTCTTCTCTTTTTCTTTGCTTCTCTCTTTCCCTTTTTTCTTTGCTTCTCTCTTTCCCTTTTTTCTTTGCTTTTCTCTTTCCCTTTTTTCTTTGCTTTTCTCTTTCCCTTTTTTCTTTGCTTTTCTCTTTCCCTTTTTTCTTTGCTTTTCTCTTTCCCTTTTTTCTTTGATTTTCTCTTTCCCTTTTTTCTTTGCTTTTACCTTTCCCTTTTTTCCATTCTTCTCTCTTCTCCGTTTTTCTTTGCTTTTTTCTTTCCCATTTTTCTTTGCTTTTCTCTTTCCCCTTTTTTTTGCTTCTCTCTTTCCCCTTTTTCATTGCTTCTCTCTTCTCCCTTTTTCTTTGCTTTTATCTTTCCCCTTTTTCTTTGCTTTTACTTTTCCCCTTTTTCTTTGCTTTTATCTTTCCCCTTTTTCTTTGCTTCTCTCTTCTCCCTTTTTCTTTTCTTTTCTCTTTCACTTTTTTTTTTCTTTTCTCCCTTCCCCTTTTTCTTTGCTTTTCTCTCTTCCCCTTTTTTCTTTGCATTTTCTCTTTTCCCTTTTTCTTTTCTTTTCTCTTTTCTCCTTTTCTTTTCTCTCTTCCCTTTTTTCTTTGCTTTTCTCTTTCTCTTTTTTCTTTGCTTTTCTCTTTCTCCTTTTTCTTTGCTTTTCTCTTTCTCCTTTTTCTTTTCTTTTCTCCCTTCACCTTTTTCTTTGCTTTTCCCTTCACCTTTTTCTTTGCTTTTCTCTTCACCTTTTTCTTTGCTTTTCTCTTCACCTTTTTCTTTGCTTTTCTCTTCACCTTTTTCTTTGCTTTTCTCTTCACCTTTTTCTTTGCTTTTCTCTTACCCAGTTTTCTCTTCTTTTCTCTTACCCAGTTTTCTCTTCTTTTCTCTCTCCCAGTTTCCTTTGATTTTCTCTCTCCCCCTTTTCTTTGCTTTTCTCTCTCCCCCTTTTCTTTGCTTTTCTTTTTCTCCTTTTTCTTTGCTTTTCCGTTTCTCCTTTTTCTTTGCTTTTTCTTTGCTTTTCTCTCTTCCCCATTTTCTTTTCTTTTCTCTCTTCCCCATTTTCTTTTCTTTTCACTCTTCCCCATTTTCTTTTCACTCTTCCCCTTTTTCTTTTCTTTCCTCTCTTACTCCTTTTTCTTTGCTTTTCTCTTCAGCTTTTTCTTTGCTTTTCCCTTTCCCCGTTTTCTTTTCTTTTCTCTCTTCCCCTTTCCTTTGCTTTTCTCACTCCCCCTTTCCTTTGCTTTTCTCTCTTCCCCTTTTCTTTGCTTTTCTCTCTCCCCCTTTTCTTTGCTTTTCTCTCTCCCCCTTTTCTTTGCTTTTCTTTTTCTCCTTTTTCTCCTTTTTCTTTGCTTTTCCTTTCCCTTTTTTCTTTGCTTTTCCTTTCCCTTTTTTCTTTGCTTTTCCTTTCCCTTTTTTCTTTGTTTTTCTCTCTTCCCCCTTTTCTTTGCTTTTCACTCTTCCCCTTTTTCTTTTCTTTTCTCTCTTCCCCTTCTTCTTTTCTTTTCTCTCTTCCCCTTTTTCTTTTCTTTTCTCTATTCCCCTTTTTCTTTGGTTTTCTCTTACACCCCTTTTTCTTTGCTTTTCTCTTACTTCTTTTTCTTTGCTTTTCTCTTTCTTTTTTTTCTTTCCTTTTCTCTCTTCCCCTTTTTCTTTTCTTTTGTCTTTCCCCTTTTTCTTTGCTTTTCTCTCTTCCCTTTTTTCTTTGCTTTTCTCTCTTCCCTTTTTTCTTTGCTTTTCTCTCTTCCCTTTTTTCTTTGCTTTTCTCTCTTCCCTTTTTTCTTTGCTTTTCTCTCTTCCCCTTTTTCTTTGCTTTTCTCTTTCCCCGTTTTCTTTTCTCTCTTCCCCTTTTTCTTTGCTTTTCTCTCTTCCCCTTTTCATTTGCTTTTCTCTCATCCCCTTTTCCTTTTCTTTTCTCTCTCCCCTTTTTTCTTTTCTTTTCTCTCTTCCCTTTTTTCTTTGCTTTTCTCGCTTCCATTTTTCTTTGCTTTTCTCGCTTCCCTTTTTTCTTTGCTTTTGTCTCTTCCCTTTTTTCTTTGCTTTTCTCTCTTCCCTTTTTTCTTTGCTTTTCTCTTTCCCTTTTTTCTTTGCTTTTGTCTTTCCCTTTTTCTTTACTTTTCTCTCTTCCCCTTTTTCTTTGCTTTTCTCTTTCCCTTTTTCTTTACTTTTCTCTCTTCCCCTTTTCCTTTGTTTTTCTCTTCCCCCGTTTTCTTTTCTCCCTTCACCTTTTTCTTTTCTTTTCTCCCTTCACCTTTTTCTTTGCTTTTCTCTCTTCCCCTTTTCATTTGCTTTTCTCTCTTCCCCTTTTCATTTGCTTTTCTCTCTTCCCCTTTTCATTTGCTTTTCTCTCTTCCCCTTTTCATTTGCTTTTCTCTCTTCCCCTTTTCATTTGCTTTTCTCTCTTCCCCTTTTCATTTGCTTTTCTCTCCCCTTTTTTTTTCTTTTTCTCTCTTCCATTTTTCTTTGGTTTTTGTCTCTTCCATTTTTCTTTGCTTTTTGTCTCTTCCCTTTTTTCTTTGCTTTTTGTCTCTTCCCTTTTTTCTTTGCTTTTTGTCTCTTCCCTTTTTTCTTTGCTTTTCTCTCTTCCCTTTTTTCTTTGCTTTTCTCTCTTCCTTTTTTCTTTGCTTTTCTCTCTTCCGTTTTTCTTTGCTTTTCTCTTTCTCCTTTTTCACTTTCTACTTTTTCTTTGCTTTCTCTTTTTTCCTTGCTTTCTTTCTTCCCTTTTTTCTTTGCTTTTCTCTTTCCCTTTTTTCTTTGCTTTTCTCTCTTCCCTTTTTTCTTTGCTTTTCTCTCTTCCCCTTTTTCTTTGCTTTTCTCTCTTCCCCTTTTTCTTTGCTTTTCTCTCTTCCCCTTTTTCTTTGCTTTTCTCTCTTCCCCTTTTTCTTTGCTTTTCTCTCTTCCTTTTTTTCTTTGCTTTTTCTCTTTCACCTTTTTTCTTTGCTTTTTTTCTTTCACCTTTTTCTTTGCTTTTTCTCTTTCACCTTTTTCTTTTCTTTTCTCTTTCCCTTTTTCTTTGCTTGTCTCTTTCCCCTTTTTCTTTGCTTGTCTCTTTCCCCTTTTTCTTTGCTTGTCTCGTTCCCCTTTTTCTTTGCTTTTATCTTTCCCCCTTTTTTTTGCTTTTATCTTTCCCCCTTTTCTTTGCTTTTCTCTTTCCATTTTTCTTTGCTTTTCTCTTTCCATTTTTCTTTGCTTTTCTCTCTCCATTTTTCTTTGCTTTTCTCTCTTCCCTTTTTCTTTGCTTTTCACTTTCCCATTTTTCTTTGCTTTTCTCTTTCCCATTTTTCTTTGCTTTTCTCTTTCCCATTTTTCTTTGCTTTTCTCTTTCCCATTTTTCTTTGCTTTTCTCTTTCCCATTTTTCTTTGCTTTTCTCTCTTCCCATTTTCTTTGCTTTTCTCTCGTCCCTTTTTGCTTTGCTTTTCTCTTTCACCTTTTTCTTTGCTTTTCTCCTTCACCTTTTTCTTTGCTTTTCTCCTTCACCTTTTTCTTTGCTCTTCTCTTTCTCCTTTTTCTTTGCTCTTCTCTTTCTCCTTTTTCTTTGATCTTCTCTTTCTCCTTTTTTCTTTGCTTTCCTCTTTCTCCTTTTTTCTTTGCTTTCCTCTTTCTCCTTTTTTCTTTGCTTTCCTCTTTCTCCTTTTTTCTTTGCTTTCCTCTTTCTCCTTTTTTCTTTGCTTTCCTCTTTCTCCTTTTTTCTTTGCTTTCCTCTTTCTCCTTTTTTCTTTGCTTTCCTCTTTCCCTTTTTCTTTGCTTTTCACTCTTCCCCTTTTGCTTTTCTCTCTTCCATTTTTTCTTTGCTTTTCTCTTTCCCCCTTTTCTTTGCTTTTCTCTTTCCCTTTTTTCTTTGCTTTTCTCTCCTGCCTTTTTCTTTGTTTTTTCACTTTCTACTTTTTCTTTGCTTTTCTCTCCCCCTTTCCATTGCTTTTCTCTCCCCCTTTCCATTGCTTTTCTCACTCGCCCTTTCCTTTTCTCTCTTCCCCTTTTCTTTCTTTCTCTCTTCCCCTTTTCTTTCTTTTTCTCTTTCCCTTTCCTTTCTTTTTCTCTTTCCCTTTCCTTTCTTTTTCTCTTTCCCTTTCCTTTCTTTTTCTCTTTCCCTTTCCTTTCCTTTCTTTTTCTCTTTCCCCATTTTCTTTTCTCCCTTCACCTTTTTCTTCGCTTTTCTCCTTTTTCTCTTTCCCTGTTTTCTTTTCTTTTCTCCCTTTACCTTTTTCTTTGCTTTTCTCCCTTTACCTTTTTCTTTGCTTTTCTCCCTTCACCTTTTTCTTTGCTTTTCTCCCTTCTTTTCTTTGCTTTTCTCCCTTCACCTTTTTCTTTGCTTTTCTCCCTTCACCTTTTTCTTTGCTTTTCTCCCTTCACCTTTTTCCTTGCTTTTCTCCCTTCACCTTTTTCCTTGCTTTTCTCCCTTCACCTTTTTCCTTGCTTTTCTCCCTTCACCTTTTTCTTTGCTTTTCTCTTTCCCCGTTTTCTTTTCTCTCTCCTCCTTTCCTTTGCTTTTCTCTCTCCCCCTTTCCTTTGCTTTTCTCTCTCCCCCTTTCCTTTGCTTTTCTCTCTCCCCCTTTCCTTTCCTTTTCTCACTCCGCCTTTCCTTTCCTTTTCTCTCTCCGCCTTTCTTTTGCTTTTCTCACCCCCCCTTTCTTTTGCTTTTCTCTCTCCCCCTTTCTTTTGCTTTTCTCTCTCCCCCTTTCTTTTGCTTTTCTCTCTCCCCCTTTCTTTAGATTTTTTCTCTCCCCCCTTTCCTTTGCTTTTCTCTCTACCCCTTTCCTTTGCTTTTCTCTCTACCCCTTTTCATTGCTTTTCTCTTTCCCTTTTTTCTTTGCTTTTCTCTCTTTCCCTTTTTTCTTTTCTTTTCTCTCTTACTCCTTTTTCTTTGCTTTTCTCTCTTACTCCTTTTTCTTTGCTTTTCTCTCTTACTCCTTTTTCTTTGCTTTTCTCTCTTACTCCTTTTTCTTTGCTTTTCTCTCTTACTCCTTTTTCTTTGCTTTTCTCTCTTACTCCTTTTTCTTTGCTTTTCTCTCCTCCCTTTTTTCTTTTCTCTCCTCCCTTTTTTCTTTGCTCTTTCCCTTTTTTCTTTTCTCTTTCCCTTTTTGCTTTTCTCTCTTGCCTTTTTCTTTTCTTTTTCACTTCCTACTTTTTCTTTGCTTTTTGCTTTCTACTTTTTCTTTGCTTTCTTTCTTCCCTTTTTCTTTGCTTTTCTCTCAACCCCTTTTCTTTGCTTTTCTCTCAACCCCTTTCCTTTGCTTTTCTCTCAACCCCTTTCCTTTGCTTTTCTCTCAACCCCTTTCCTTTGCTTTTCTCTCAACCCCTTTCCTTTGCTTTTCTCTCCCCCTTTCCATTGCTTTTCTCTCCCCCTTTCCATTGCTTTTCTCTCTCCCTTTCCATTGCTTTTCTCTCTCCCCCATTTCTTTGCTTTTTTCTTACACCTTTTTCTTTGCTTTTCTCTTTCTCCTTTTTCTTTGCTTTTCTCTTTCTCCTTTTTCTTTGCTTTTCTCTTTCTCCTTTTTCTTTTCTTTTCTCCCTTCACCTTTTTCTTTGCTTTTCTTTTTCTCCTTTTTCTTTCCTTTTCTTTTTCTCCTTTTTCTTTGCTTTTCTTTGCTTTTCTTTTTCTCCTTTTTCTTTGCTTATCTCTTTCTCCATTATCTTTGCTTATCTCTTTCTCCATTTTCTTTGCTTTTCTCTCTTCCCCATTTTCTTTGCTTTTCTCTCTTCCCCATTTTCTTTGCTTTTCACTCTTCCCCATTTTCTTTGCTTTTCACTCTTCCCCTTTTTCTTTCCTTTTCACTCTTCCCCTTTTTCTTTGCTTTTGTCTTTCCTCTTTTCTCTCATTCTTTTTTTTCTTTCCTTTTCTCTTTCTTTTTTTTCTTTGCTTTTCTCTCTCCCCCTTTTCTTTGCTTTTCTCTCTTCCCCTTTTCTTTGCATTTCTCTCTTCCCCTTTTTCTTTGCCTTTCTCTCTTCCCTTTTTTCTTTGCTTTTCTCTCTTCCCTTTTTTCTTTGCTTTTCTCTCTTCCCCTTTTTCTTTTCTTTTCTCTCTTCCCCTTTTTCTTTTCTTTTCTCTCTTCCCCTTTTTCTTTTCTTTTCTCTCTTCCACTTTCCTTTGCTTTTCTCTCTCCTGCTTTCCTTTGCTTTTCTCTCTCCCCCTTTTCTTTGCTTTTCTCTCTTCCTCTTTTTCTTTGCTTTTCTCTCTTCCCCTATTTCTTTGCTTTTCTCTCTTCCCCTATTTCTTTGCTTTTCTCTCTTCCCCTATTTCTTTGCTTTTCTCTCTTCCCCTATTTCTTTGCTTTTCTCTCTTCCCCTTTTTCTTTGCTTTTCTCTCTTCCCCTATTTCTTTGCTTTTCTCTCTTCCCCTATTTCTTTGCTTTTCTCTCTTCCCCTTTTCTTTGCATTTCTCTCTTCCCCTTTTCTTTGCATTTCTCTCTTCCCCTTTTCTTTGCATTTCTCTCTTCCCCTTTTTCTTTGCCTTTCTCTCTTCCCTTTTTTCTTTGCTTTTCTCTCTTCCCTTTTTTCTTTGCTTTTCTCTCTTCCCCTTTTTCTTTTCTTTTCTCTCTTCCCCTTTTTCTTTTCTTTTCTCTCTTCCCCTTTTTCTTTTCTTTTCTCTCTCCCCCTTTTTTTTTTTATTTTCTCTCTTCCACTTTCCTTTGCTTTTCTCTCTTCCACTTTCCTTTGCTTTTCTCTCTTCCACTTTCCTTTGCTTTTCTCTCTCCTGCTTTCCTTTGCTTTTCTCTCTCCCCCTTTTCTTTGCTTTTCTCTCTTCCTCTTTTTCTTTGCTTTTCTCTCTTCCCCTATTTCTTTGCTTTTCTCTCTTCCCCTATTTCTTTGCTTTTCTCTCTTCCCCTTTTTCTTTCCTTTTCACTCTTCCCCTTTTTCTTTGCTTTTCTCTCTTCCTCTTTTTCTTTGCTTTTCTCTCTTCCCCTATTTCTTTGCTTTTCTCTCTTCCCCTTTTTCTTTCCTTTTCACTCTTCCCCTTTTTCTTTCCTTTTCACTCTTCCCCTTTTTCTTTCCTTTTCACTCTTCCCCTTTTTCTTTGCTTTTCTCTCTTCCTCTTTTTCTTTGCTTTTCTCTCTTCCCCTATTTCTTTGCTTTTCTCTCTTCCCCTATTTCTTTGCTTTTCTCTCTTCCCCTATTTCTTTGCTTTTCTCTCTTCCCCTTTTTCTTTCCTTTTCACTCTTCCCCTTTTTCTTTGCTTTTCTCTCTTCCGCTTTTTCTTTGCTTTTCTCTCTTCCCCTTTTTTTTTCCTTTTCTCTCTTCCCCTTTTTTTTCTCTCTTCCCCTTTTTTTTCTCTCTTCCCCTTTTTTTTTCTCTCTTCCCCTTTTTCTTTTCTTTTCTCTCTTCCCCTTTTTCTTTTCTTTGCCTTTCTCTTCCCCTTTTTCTTTGCTTTTCTCTTCCCCTTTGTTCTTTGCTTTTCTCTCTTCCCTTTTTTCTTTGCTTTTCTCTCTTCCCTTTTTTCTTTGCTTTTCTCTCTTCCCTTTTTTCTTTGCTTTTCTCTCTTCCCTTTTTTCTTTGCTTTTCTCTCTACCCTTTTTTCTTTGCTTTGCATTCTCTTTTTTTTTGCTTTTCTCTCTTTCCCTTTTCTTTGCTTTTCTCTCTTTCCCTTTTCTTTGCTTTTCTCTCTTTCCCTTTTCTTTGCTTTTCTCTCTTTCCCTTTTCTTTGCTTTTCTCTCTTCCCCTTTTTCTTTTCTTTTCTCTCTTTCCCATTTTTCTTTTCTTTTCTCTCTTACTCCTATCTCTTTGTTTTTCTCTTACTCCTTTTTCTTTCCATTTCTCTCTTCCCCTTTTTCTTTTCTTTTGTCTTTCCCCTTTTTCTTTTCTTTTGTCTTTCCCCTTTTTCTTTGCTTTTCTCTCTTTCCCCTTTTTCTTTGCTTTTCTCCCTTTCCCCTTTTTCTTTGCTTTTCTCTCTTTCTTTTTTTTCTTTGCTTTTCTCTCTTCCCTTTTTTCTTTTCTTTTCTCTCTTCCCTTTTTTCTTTGCTTTTCTCTCTTCCCCTTTTCTTTGCTTTTCTCTCTTGCCTTTTTCTTTGCTTTTCTCTCTTGCCTTTTTCTTTGCTTTTTCACTTTCTCCTTTTTCTTTGCTTTTTGCTTTCTTCTTTTTCTTTGCTTTTTGCTTTCTTCTTTGCTTTCTTCTTTTTCTTTGCTTTTTGCTTTCTTCTTTTTCTTTGCTTTTTGCTTTCTTCTTTTTCTTTGCTTTTTGCTTTCTTCTTTTTCTTTGCTTTTTGCTTTCTTCTTTTTCTTTGCTTTCTTCTTTTTCTTTGCTTTTCTCTCAACCCCTTTCCTTTGCTTTTCTCTCAACCCCTTTCCTTTGCTTTTCTCTCAACCCCTTTCCTTTGCTTTTCTCTCCCCCTTTTTCTTTGCTTTTCTCTCCCCCTTTTTCTTTGCTTTTCTCTCTTCCCTTTTTTCTTTGCTTTTCTCTCTTCCTTTTTTCTTTTCTCTTTCCCTTTTTTCTTTTCTCTTTCCCTTTTTTCTTTTCTCTTTCCATTTTTTCTTTGCTTTTCTCTCTTGACTTTTTATTTGCTTTTTCACTTCTACTTTTTCTTTGTTTTTTCACTTTCTTCTTTTTCTTTGCTTTCTGTCTTCCCCTTTCCATTGCTTTTCTCTCTCCCCCTTTTCTTTGCTTTTTTCTTACACCTTTTTCTTTGCTTTTTTCTTACACCTTTTTCTTTGCTTTTCACTTTCCCCGTTTTCTTTTCTCTCTTTCCCCTTTTTCTTTTCTTTTCTCCCTTCACCTTTTTCTTTGCTTTTCTTTTTCTCCATTTTCTTTGCTTTTCTTTTTCTCCTTTTTCTTTGCTTTTCTTTTTCTCCATTTTCTTTGCTTTTCTGTCTTCCTTTTTTTCTTTGCTTTTCTCTCTTCCTTTTTTTCTTTGCTTTTCTCTCTTCCTTTTTTTTTGCTTCTCTCTCTTCCCCTTTTTCTTTGCTTTTCTCTCTTCCCCTTTTTCTTTGCTTTTCTCTCTTCCCCATTTTCTTTTCTTTTCACTCTTCCCCTTTTTCTTTTCTTTTCTCTCTTACTCCTTTCTCTTTGCTTTTCTCTTACTCCTTTTTCTTTCCATTTCTCTCTTCCCCTTTTTCTTTTCTTTTGTCTTTCCCCTTTTTCTTTGTTTTTCTCTCTTTCTTTTTTTCTTTGTTTTTCTCTCTTTCTTTTTTTTCTTTGCTTTTCTCTCTCTTTTTTTTCTTTGCTTTTCTCTTTCTCCTTTTTCTTTGCTTTTCTCTTTCTCCTTTTTCTTTGCTTTTCTCTCTTCACCTTTTTCTTTGCTTTTCTCTCTTCCCCTTTTTCTTTGCTTTTCTTTTTCTCCTTTTTCTTTGCTTTTTCTTTCTCTCTTCCCTTTTTTCTTTGCTTTTCTGTCTTCTCTTTTTTCTTTGCTTTTCTCTCTTTCCGTTTTCTTTGCTTTTCTCTCTTTCCCTTTTCTTTGCTTTTCTCTCTTTCCCTTTTCTTTGCTTTTCTCTCTTTCCCTTTTCTTTGCTTTTCTCTCTTCCCCCTTTTCTTTGCTTTTCTCTCTTCCCCATATTCTTTTCTTTTCTCTCTTCCCCATATTCTTTGCTTTTCTCTCTTCCCCATTTTCTTTGCTTTTCTCTCTTCCCCATTTTCTTTGCTTTTCTCTCTTCCCCATTTTCTTTGCTTTTCTCTCTTCCCCATTTTCTTTTCTTTTCTTTTCTCTCTTCCCCATTTTCTTTTCACTCTTCCCCTTTTTCTTTTCTTTTCTCTCTTACTCCTTTTTCTTTCCATTTCTCTCTTCCCCTTTTTCTTTCCATTTCTCTCTTCCCCTTTTTCTTTTCTTTTGTCATTCCCTTTTTTCTTTTCTCTTTCCCTTTTTTCTTTTCTCTTTCCCTTTTTTTTGCTTTTCTCTCTTGCCTTTATCTTTGTTTTTCTCTCTACCCTTTTTCTTTACTTTTCTCTCTTCCCCTTTTCTTTGCTTTTCTCTCACACTTTTCTTTGATTTTCTTTCTTCCCCTTTTTCTTTGCTTTTCTCTCTCCTCCTTTCCTTTGCTTTTCTCTCTTCCCCTTTTTCCTTGCTTTTCTCTCTTCCCTTTTTTCTTTGCTTTTCTCTCTTCCCTTTTTTCTTTGCTTTTGTCTTTCTCCCTTTTTCTTTGTCTCTCATTCACTATTCGTCACTCCTCTCTCTTCAGTGCTACAATACATATAAACACATGCACAATAAGTAAAGCAATAGGGGAGAAAGAAAAAAAAGATACAAACAGAAAATCAGCAAAATAAATTACTGACATATTATTAGGTTGGTGCAAAAATAATATCGTTTTTTGACGTTAAATATACGTCAAAAAACGATATTATTTTTGCACCAACCTAATACATTAAGACCTGACAGCCACTCCTTCAACTTACTAAGAGGCAGTTGCTTAGATTTAATATGTGAGGTTTCAAGTGGGGTCTTATTTTTTTATTCACCACTTTACAGAGTAATATTTTTTTTTCTTATCCTTACACTTCCTCACCTTTTATTTTAATATATTTGTATGTATGATGTGAATGTATACTTTTAAGATATTTATTTTTAAAACAAAAATAACATTTTGTAATCTTAATTTTTTGTATAAATCCTTCCAGTCTAAAGTTTCATTTTTGAAATAAAGTTGATTAGATTTAGGTTATGAGTTGAATATTGTATGCAGTTTGCTTGATTTGGGGGGATGTGTTTGTCAATGAAATCAAGAAATAATTAATGTCTGATGCTCCTGCCATATATTTAAAGTTTCTTGATAAAATACAAAGAATCTGCAATCTTATTCATCTTGACCTGGCATCTCAGCTACAGTCACTTTCCAATTGCCCTAACATAGCTTCCCTGTGCCTTTTCTATAAATACTTTCATCGTAATTGTTCTAATGATCTTTTCTCTGTGGTACCTAGACTTTATGAATTTAAGCGCAGTACTAGATTGATGGCAAGGTCTCATCATTTCAGCAGTTGAAATGGCTACATGTAACTGTAAGTTCTATGCTAACAGTTTCTTCTCTTGCATTTTATGCTTCCCAGTCATATTTGATCTTCACAAATTTAAATGCAATGTTATCTACTGTCTTTTTGTTTCCTCTTCTTTTATTGTTCTTGCTCCTTAATAATGTTTTTCTTTTTTCTATTCTTTCACACTCAGTACCCCCTTGTGTCTTAGTGGCTTTTATTGCCTTGCTTGGGGTGAAATAATTAAAAAATACATGTTTTAAATCAAGGTACAAAGACCTGACTTTGATTCTTGACAATGACTGAAGTTGGTCAGAAGCATGAAATACTTGTACAATCTTAACAAATTATTATAATTCTGCTTGTTCCTTAGATGAGTGACCGCTTGGATGTGTGGGTGGTGTGATGGATAACAGCTCAAAATTGGAAATCAGAGAGCAGAGTTCCAATTCCACTCGAGTTCGCTATATTTACTCATGTGCAAATAGCTTTGGAAAAGGTATGAATCCACTTCTTCTCCCACCCACAGTTATTGGTTAATTAGTAGGACTTGTTTCAAAATCTCTTAGAAGCTAAAAATATTTCTAACACACAGAAGGTTGATAAACTGTAAAAAAAAAAAACAAGCAAATCAATCGACCTCAGTGTATTGCAGTACCGATATCTCATAAATAATGGACTATTTTGCTTTGATCTTGAGGAAAGGTAAATCCAAGACTGCTTGAGAGAAGGAAAGAAACTGATAATTGGGAAATGGTAAAAAAAAAAAAGGAAAATTTCAGATATGATATTTCTCCATATTCTTTGAAGTCCAAACCCCAGGGGGCCATCCCCACAGGCTTTTCCACTCCCTTGGGAGGAGGAGGGGGCGAGTTTATTGGCAGGCATCCCCAAAAAACCCCATTCAAGGGGGTTTGTGAATTTTTTTACAGTACTGCCGATATACCCATTTTAAAAAAAAAAACATGACCCTGTGTCACATCTGAGTGCACTGATAAGTACTGATATATTTTCCTAAGAATTAAAACATATTTGTAAAGTAAAGAAAGAAAGCTAGCTAGTTAACTTGGGTTTAATTTCTGCTCCAGTGAAATGGAAAAAAAACATGTCAATTTTTAATCTTTTCATTTGTACCCCCTTACTTCTTTAAATAATAACCTGCATTCATACTTAAGATTGCTATTACGATATTTTGTTAAGCTCAAATATGAACAACTTGCAAGGAACTATTTCTGTCATCAAATTAAGAATTATGACTCCTCAGAAAATTGAAAACAAACCATGAAAAAAGGAGCAAGAAACTATTATGAGAATAGACTGATAAAAAAACATTGAATGGAAGATAGAAGAGACAGTAATACTCTAATGGGTTTAGAGTCTTCTTCAGTGAATATTTTGTCAATTTTAAATCTTTTCATTTGTACCCTCTTACTTCTTTAAATAATGACTTGCATTCGTAATTAGGTTTGTTATTGCAAGATTTTGTGAAAGTTGTTAAGCAAGCTCAAATATTTAACAATACAATAAAGGAATTTCCATGGGTATTTTATAGATTTTTTTTTTTTTCATAGTTTATTTAATTGTTAAGAATTATGACTCATTAGAAAATTTAAACAGCAAAACTGCAAAATGCTCACAGGTACTCCTAGTAGAAATAAAATTTATCAATTAGAAAAAAACATTTTAGAATATAACTTGTACAATTTGTTTATTTCATTTAGCAAAATGTGTTCAAACACACTGAAACATACACATCTATATGGTGATACACATTTATATTACACTTACCCATGTGTATATACAGACACACACACACACACACACAAGAATATCATATGTAATTTCTTCTGTATGGAACACACTCAATCTCTCTCATACAAACTTCCTCTCTCTCTCACATACTCTCTCTTTCTGACACTCTCTCTTACACATAAATGCCCAGACACATACATTCTCACTCACACAAGCAAATATCTATTCTGTCTCCCCCCCACACACAAATACACCAAACTTTTTCTCTCTCACACATACATGTCCAAACTATCACATTCTATCAAGTACACACATTTTCTCTCTCGCACACACAAATTCCCTATCCCTGTTTCTCTTTCACACACACACACACACACACTTTCTTTTTCTCTCACATCTACATAAACCTTTCTTTCTCTGATATCCTCTCTTACACATGCTTACCTGCCCAAACATATACATTCTCACTGACACACACACACACTGATTTATTCTCTCTCCCACACACATATACACATCAAATGCTCTCCTATGTGCACACACACATGCACACCATACACTCCCTCACCCATACATGCCCGAACACACACTCTTTCAAATACACACATTCTCTCTCTCTCTCTCTCTCACACACACACACACGCATATACATAATTTCACTACATCCCCCTCCTGGCCAACCGACCACCCATGCCTTGAATTACTTCATAAATGAAGCAATGCGGATATCAGTGGAGATGCAGCAGCAACTAAAGAAGAGTCTAGTATCTGCGTTGTTGGCTGTTTTCCAACAGATACGGACTGTTGTCCCCACCACCCCCAAGTCAGTTATTGTTCCACCACAATGAACAGTAACCAAGGAGATTTATGGTTCAGCATTTGACCAAATATTGTTGTTGCACCCAGGGGAGCATGAGTCGGAGGTGGTAGGTTGGTAGTAGAATGCTCCACAGCATCTTCGTAACGATCAGTAGGATACACAGACACATATATTTTTATTTTTTATATATTTTTTTATTTTACTAATATTCACTCAATACAAGGCCCACATGCCACTCAAGGTAGAGGGTTACTCTGTGGAGTTAGCATAGGAAAGGAGAAGCTTTAGGAGTATAGAGCTGAAGTAGAATTTAGAAGGAATTGGAAACCCAATCCTAAACAGGAAACAAGAGAAACGTCTACTCCTGGTTAAAAAACCCGGGAGGAGTGATTATTTATTTATTTATTATATATATATATATATATATATATATATATATATATATATATATAGGTTGGTACAAAAATAATGACGTAATAATGTCGTTTTTTGACGTTAAAAAATACATCAAAAAACGACATTATTACGTCATTATTTTTGCACCAACCTTATATATATATATATATATATATATATATATATAATTAATACAAGTTTATCATTAAACTGATTGATGTTACTTTCAGCATACCAACTCCAGAGTTTTGTAGCTGGACCGTGTAGCAATTGCTATACATTCGTACACACACATAGGTAAGAGGCTGAGTAGCCAGAATGTTCTTCTAATGAGACCTGGTAGACAGGTGTGCTCAGAAAATGAGTAGTAGCTCCTCCTTATTTTCTGAGCACACCTATCTGCCATGGTGGATAGCCACACCCTATTACAAACACATGATCAATACACAGAGCACACCTGTGGTTTTATACTGCAACTATGCTGAGCAGGTCTTAGTTACTATTTCTGAGAGTGAGAACATGACGGGAACAAGGGCACCATGACTTTGTGCAAGTACAACCATCAACTGCTTCAGAACAGTCCTATCTAACCATTTTCACAAGGCTTGGGTCAATTTGTGGCATGATTTTCAGGCACTTTCCAAAGGTACCACACACTAGGATTGCCTCCTCACGTCAATAACATCAAGAAGTCATCTTTACAAATAAATCAACCATAGCGCAATTCAAACCCAAGTCTCATGGTTAGAAAATTTACATTCTAAACACTTGGCCATATACCCATGTTTGTGCGTGTATGTATTGTATGTATGTATTGTATAGCAATTGCTGGAGGGTCTGTCTACAAAACTTGGCTGAATTTAACAGCAATCAGCTAAATGACAAACTTTATATTTGTATTTTATATATATATATATATATATATATATATATATATGAAAAAATATAGTCTTAAGATGTGCTATATTTATGGGATAAAGTGCTCAATATCAGAGATAGAGAGTGTGTAAATAATATATAGTCATCCACAGACAGTTTCACTGTATCACAGCTCATCAGTGTGGCAAGACGTCCGGTTGCTTCTAGCTAGGATTGAAACCCAACTAAATTGGTGTCAATCAGACATTCTACTACAAAGCCATTAGTGCACAGCAGGGATAAAGGTGAATTTAAGCATATTTATTTTCAGATAAACACACAGTGACTGAGAGGACTCTATTCACTTTACCAAAGAGTCCTGCATTATTAGCCGTAATAGTCACTGTTTACAAACTCACATTCCCTCGCCAGAGAGCTCAAGCGAAATAAATTTTTCAGGAGCATATATATATATATATATATATATATATATATATATATATATATATATATATATATATATATATATATGAAACTTTAAATGTTAGTTTTAGTGGATAGCCATATTTGAGTAGACACTACGTTTATTTATTAAACAATATTTTATATTTTAAACTGGCATCCTCCATTGATGAAGAAACTGATATTAGAACCAACATGCTTTTAACTAACTCGACCACGAAGGGTGTTGTTGATTAAGGTTGTACTTATATACAGACTTTTAAGTGTATGCTTCTAGTTTAGATTTCCAAAAGTTCATAACTGCTCAGTTTCAAATTCAAAACATAAACAAAGCAATTTCTAATTTTTTTTTTTTATTAATTTGATATATTTTTATCATTTCAAATGTTATTTTTAGTGGATGCCCATATTTGAGTCAGTTAAAAATAACTTTTGTTTCTCCCAGTCAACTGATGATAATTTCAGAAAGAGTCTATCATGCTCTAGATAAAAACAGCTGTTGCATTCGACATCTGAAAAGTGTTTGACAGGGTTTGGCATACAAATATTCTCCATAAGCTGAAAAGTTATGTCTTTGGACACTATTTTTTAAACTGATTCAGTCTTTCCTATCAAATTATTTTAACGCCTCCAAAAATAAACATCTCAATTAATCATCTGAGAGACCTCTTGCAGCCTTCCATCAGCATGGCTGATGCTAACCATCCAGGAAAGTAACTTGTTATGCCTTCTTGGGCTAACATTCTCAGCTGACATGAAGTTGAACTGAATCCATTGCTAGATCAACTGCTAAGAAAGTTGGTTCACTATGTCAGGCAAAACAATTTTTTTCTCTAGAATCTTTTACATAAGTCTACCATTCATCTATGCTAAGATGAACCATATATGCTGCCATATATGGTTTGCTGCCCCTGATATTTACCTTGAGCTCCTTGATAAGCTCCAAAGAGTCAGAAATATTATTGATCTTGTTCTGGCAAGTCAGCTTCAGTCATTTGCCCACAAGCATAAGGTTACCTCTCTATGCTAACAGTTTCTTTTCTAACACTTCTCATTTGTGGAACTCCCTTCCAGCTCCATGCTTTCCAGCCAACTTTATTCTGCAAAAGTTTAAGTGCAATGTCAATCACTATCTAGTATCTTCCTGGTTACTCTTTTCTCTCCCTGATTACTCTCTTCTGTTTTTACTCATTATTAATGTTTCTGTCCCTAATTCTTCTACACCCTGTAACTCCTTGTGTCTTAGTGGCTCTATTACCTTTAATTGTTGTTTTTTTTTTCTCACCTTAATAGTAATTTTTCTCATATTCTCTAACTCAGTAACCTCTTGTGTCTTAGTGACTTTATCGCCTTGCTTGGGGTGAAATGATTAAAAAAGAAAAATATATATAAACTCTTAGGTGTGACTATGGTCTGATGATCACTCAATGTGTGAAACTGCTAATTGTTATGAAGTGTTGATTTTTATCTCCAGACTTTATATTTTAAAATTATCTTACATGACAAACAGAGCTAATTTTAAATATCGTATAATACTCTTGTAATGCACGACCTCGCATATTATGCGACTCCCAAATTTTACTTATAAAAATGATTTTTATAATGTATCATGCAAATTCCATTTTTGAAAGGCAAAATTACAATACACTAACTTCTTTTCCTTTATCTCTTCTAGTTAAAATAATAAAAAAGAATGATAAAAATACCATTAGTAATGCTATAACCGTTGTGTAAACATGTACAGCTGTAAACAGCCAAACGAGAAACAGCTAAACATCTTATAAATGTAAACAATGGAAAAGATTCATATTCGCTATGTTTGTATTTTATAATATGATACTAATATGTGAATATTACATGCATTATTATTGGATACAGTTAAGTGAAACATCAGTTTTTATCAAAATTGTGTTTATTTTAAATACAGCTGCACTTTTTAACTACAGTAACTGGATATATAATTTGGTCAGCAGCATAGCCAGGGCCAGCAGTACATACGCTAATTTTATATCTCATGTATGATGTGACCCTCTTAAAATTAGCTTCAAAATTAGGTCTTTAAAAGTTGCATGATATGCGAGTATATACGGTAATCTTTTATAAATTCACATAGATTTTATTCGTGTTTCCACATCTTACATCAGCAGTACAAAAAAGCCCTGCATATACCACTAACATGTACGGGTTTTCATCAATCAATTTTATATATTACTAGCAAATGGCGTTCACAACATAAGCAGAAGCATTTAAGTTGCATAACAATTTTTAAATGCATGTGTTAATAAATATTTAATTTCTGCTTTTTATTTCTAATTCCAATTTTTAAAATTGCCATTTTTCTGTATGTAGTGATATATAAATGACTACGTAGTTATCATGGCTAAGGCATAGAGACTATATAAGTGCCCAAGCAGTATGGGAAGGGGCAGAACATGGTTTAGGTTAAGTTTATTTTGTTTTACAGCATATCAACCTCAATGGGTTATTTAATGCTGACAAGATTTTTTAGATTAGTATTCTTTGTAAGAAATCAGTTGATGTATTTTTGTCATTGCTGGTAATTTTTTTTTTTTTAAATGTATTGCTGGTATTTTTACTATAAAAATCTATATTTATATTTTCATAGTGTTTTGACCGCAGTTTGGAGGTTAACTATTTGCCCATAGCTGGGACCCTAACAGATGCTACCATCCTGTATCAGAGTGGGGACCTGGGAACAACAGCAATTAAGAGGTGGTTACACGGTCTTCAAAACTTCCCGATCAGAAGCCTTGCTGCCGGATGTAGTTTATCATCATACCGTTGTTTATCATCATACCATACACCATTGATAAAGTCTTCTTTTTTAAATAGCCATTGTCTTTATGGAAAAAATGTATATCTTAAAATTCACTTGTGAGTTAGAAAACCTACAACGTTTGTTAGAATTGTTGTCGACTGACATTTCACATTACGGCAAATTAGTCAAACAGAAAAAAAAAACTTTTTATGGAATTATCTAAATAAGTCAAAATAATCAGTTTTAATTAGATTATCTTAAAACTGCAATGAATTATTTTGCTTGTCCCACCCTTTGTTCATATGATTTTTACACTCGACCAATATGTCATAAATAAATGGTTCCATTCTGTTTCAATCATGTTGAAAGGCAATTCATATCAGAGACACTACTTAGTTTCAGTGAAAAGAAAAAAGAAAGAAAAATAGAAGTCTTTTAGTGTCTCCTGCTAATACCTCATAAATAATGAACAATTCCATTTTTATCATGTGAGAAGACAAAAGACATCAAAGACACTACTTGGTTTCAGTGAGAAAAGGAAGGAAGAAAGAAAAAAAGAAGTGCTTAATATCTGTTTTGGTGAAATGGAAAAAGTTGCCAATTTCAGATGTTTTCATTTGTACCCCCTTACTTCTTAAAATAATTCATATTTATCATATTATTGCAATATTTTGTTAAAGTTGTTAAGCAGGAATAACGATGTGATAGCGGAATTTCTATGGATATTTTATGGTCACAGAACTTGTCATGACCTTATTCAGGAATTAATTGAAGAATTAAGAATCATCAGAAATTTCAAATAGGAAAACTGTGAAATTTTCATGGTTTAAAACTAGTTAATATAAATATTAGAAAATTACTCAACTGTCAGTTCTACAAGGTCTAAATTATCCCCATTTTATATTTATTTTATATTTTTTATTTATATATTTATTTTATATTTTTTATTTATATATTTATTTTATATTTTTTATTTATATATTTATTTTATATTTTTATATATATATATTTTTTTAATTTCATGCATGTGCATTGTTTGTTTTTTATTTTGTTGACTGCACAGTATAGTAGGGTCAGAAAAGAGCACCATGACACAATTCACTCAGTCAGAAATTTAGAAATGGCATGCTGTACTGCTTGGCATTCGCACCGGAAGCTCCTATACAAACATTTCAGAGTGTTTGGGCGTCAAGTAGGAGAATTCAGTTATGGCTGTCAGACAATTTCTGCAACCACATTATTCCTTACTTCTGGCCGCCTAACTCCACAAACTGCTATTTCCTTGATTATTATGTGTGGGGTGCAGTTGAGTGAGAGACCAACAAAACTCCTTGTAACACCAACGATGAACTGAAGGCAAGAATTATGGCAGCATTTATCAACTTAAACAAGGAGACCATCCAGAAGAGGTACAGGAGTCATCTGGAGGCTGTGGTTGAAGCCAATGGCGATTTTTATTTAATAAATTTACTCTGTAGTATTTCAAAATATTTTTATGCAATGTTTGTAAATATATCTGTTAAAATGAGATATCAGTGTTATTTTCATTTTTGTTTAATTTAGATGATAGTTTATCTATTGAAACTTGTATATAGCTATGTCCAGAGTTGGAAATTCAAGTGGATTTAGTGTAATGACAAAAAATGTTAGAAAATTGATACTTTGCTGAAAATATTATTTACGCAAAAATTTTATAGATGTGAGAGATTTTCACTGGCATTTTTTGGAAGTTTGGAAGACAGGTATTTAGCTAGTACATAAAATGTCTATATAGTCCATAGGAATTCATCCAAATGCTTTATTGAATTTCACTGGCAAATCCTAATTCAAATTTGTGTTACATTTTTCTAATTAGTGTTGGAAGTTGGGTTGAATTGTTTGACTTTTACATCTTTATTGAGTGATTTAATGTCAAGGACATGTTTTTTTTTTTTTTTCTTTTTAAGCATTTGAGTTTTTTTTTTTTTTTTTTTTTTAATTGGTATTACTCCATGCAAGGTGGTAAAGCCACTAAAACACAAGGGGTTACAAGTTGTGGAAGAATTAGAAACAGAAATATTAATAATGAGCAGAAAGAGAAAAGAGTAATTAGGAGTACAGTAGATAGTATGTTGTAGCATACCTACGGATAATAATGGGTATGCCCCACTCCCTATAAATACAGTATGGGTTGGTCTGCAGTTGGAGATTGATCTTCAGCTAGGCTGGTTAAGCTAACTGCCTGCAGGCAGAGAGCATCCCCAGATACAAAGAGCAGAGTCTTGTTTCAGGGAAACACCTACCTGACTTCATTTTATACGAGGTCTACAGGGAATTTTTGGCTGAGCCCCACAGGCTTGGAACCCTACATTAAATTCGGCTTTGTGCCACATCTGACTGCATGGGACAGTTGGTAGATACTGTCTGCGGTCTGCAATTGGAGATTCATTGTTGAATTCACTTGACTCACTTCTAGCAGTTGAATACTTTTTTTACATGCTACTGGCAAATCTTATATGTGTTGTTCGTGTCCTAAGTATTATCGTTCATTACCAACCTTCATGTGATTATTCTATTCAGTAACCTTCTCTAGGCTACAACATAGTGATTGACATTGGATTTAGAGTTTTGCAGATTAAAGTTGGCTGGAAAGTATGGAGCAAGAATTGTGAGAAAAGAAACTTAATTAATGAGATCTTGCAGACATTCACATGGTTTGAGGTAGGCAGTTTTTTTTTTTTTTTTTTTTTATCATTTTACCCCAGACAAGGCAATAAAGCCACTAAGACACAAGGGGTAACTGTGTTCAAAAGAGCATGTGAAAAAGAAAATATTAAGGAAGGAATTAAGACGACAAGATAATGATTGACATTGCATTTAAATTTTTAAAGATCATAGTTAACTGGGAAGCAAGAAGCTGGAAGAGAGTTCTACAAGTGAGAAATGCAAGATTGTTAGCGTAGAACTTACAGTTAAATCTAACCATTTCAACTTTAAAATAATGAGACCTTGCTGCCAATCTAGTACTGTGCTTAAATTTATAAAGTCTAGACACCATAGAAGAAAGCACATTAGAAATATTGACAGAAAAAAAAATTATAGAAAAGGCACAGGGACACTACGTTATGAAAGTGACTGAAGCTGAGCTGTCAGATCAGGACCAATAACATTGCAGATTCTTTTTTGGATTTTATCAAGAATTTCTAAATGCATAGCAGAAGCATCAGATTAGATGTTTTTAATTGTATAAGCATTTGCTTTGGGAATAATTAAATACTCGTGTTTTATATTTGTCGCTGAAAGTTGTACTTGTATAAGATATAGGTAAATAATAGTTGTTTATATTTAAGTCTATAAGACTTTACACATTGGTATAATGAGTGGTATATACTGATCGAATCTAAAATGAAACAGTCTTGTGCATATATTATAGAAAAGATAAGTTTTTATTTTTGTACTATACACACTCACAAGCATACACACATTGCAATTTACTAAGCATAGTTTAGTTGAGGCATAAGACTGAAAGTTTGGTGCACCAAATGCGGACTTTCTTGGGTATGACAACTACATCCGCGTCCTGGGTAAGACGATAAACTACATCCAGCAGCAATGTCTCTGGTCAGGAGGTTTTGAAGAGTATGGAACCACCTCTTAATTGCTGGTATTCTCGAGTCCACCTTGACCCAGGGTGGTAGCATCTGTTAGGGTCCCAACTATGGGCAAATAACTTCTAAACTGGGGTTAAAACACTATGAAAGTGTAAAAATAGGTTTTAATACCAGCAATAAAATTTTTGAAAGAAAAATTATTACCAGCAATACATTTTTGGTAAAAAATATTATCAGCAATAAAAATCTTGTCGGCATTAAATAACCCATTGTGGTTGATATGTCACACTGTGATACAGTGAAACAGGCTTGTATGTGGATGACATATATATATATATATATATATATATATATATATATATATATAAGTGAACTTTAAAGTTAACACTCGGAGGCAACAGGCTGTTTCATGCTAGATGCTATTGTCAAGCCACGTGAAACAGCCTGTTTCATGTTTCTCCACTGCCTTAGAACACTTTTTGGTCATGTTACTGGATATGTGAGTTCAATACCTGGTTAAGGCGGTGGAGAACTTAGAGAGGAGAATTAACAGGAGATAACTGACATCCATTAGACATGGTACGTCGAACTAGAACAGACTACCGCAGTGAGCGAATTAAAGGGTTCAGTTCGACATTCCAAACACCGGAGCGTACAATAGCCGAAACATTGTGATAAATATGGCAACAAAGATGAGGATGATAGTCTGAGCAATGTAAAAAATATAGACAGATACAAATATGTATATTCATTTATATCTTATATATCGATCAGTCATTCTCACCACACTTCTTTATGGGACAGAATCATGGACACTATACAGGACACACATTAATCAACTTGATGCTTTTCATAAACGCAGTCTTTGTTCAATATGCAGTTATACACAGCAAGACAAAATTTCTAACCCTGATCTTTTCATCAAATGTTGTGTTGGTGGTATTGAACTCTTGCTGATGCAATCCCAGTTCAGATGGCCTGGTCATGTCATCAAAATGAATGATGAAAGGATGCCAAAAATTCTCATGTATAGCCAACTTTTTCATGGTAAGTGTAATGTAGGCCATCCTTCGTTACGCTTCAAGGATAAACTTAAATACTCCTGGGTAAGACGATAAACTGTGTCCAACAGCAAGGCCTCTGGTCAGGAGGTTTTGAAGAGTGTGGAACCACCTCTTAATTGTTGGCGTTCACATGTCCACCCTGACCCGGGATGGTAGCAACTGTTAGGGTCCCAGCTATGGGCAAATAGTTAACTATTACTAGCAATACATTTTTGAAAAAAAAAAAATATGACCAGCAGTACATTTTGAAAAAACTTATTACCAGCAATACAATTTTAAAGTAAAAATATAATCAGAAACAGATTTTTGACAAAACAAAATATTACCAGCTATAAAAGATTTTGTTGGCATTAAATAACCAATTTAGGTTGATATACTGTAAAACAAAACAAACCAACCAAACTAAACTTAAATACAATTTAGTTACTGCAAACATCCCTATAGAGGAATTCGAACTTGTTGTTGAAAAGTGAACAAACTGGAGAAACACCTGCTACTGAGGTATAACTAACTTTGAAAAGAATCGTTTCAACCATCTGAGAGAATTAAGAATTAACTCTAAATCTCAGGCTAATACGTCAGCCCATATGACGGTCAACTCTTCAGTATACCCTTTGTGTGGATTTGTTTGCAAATCCCATGTAGGATTATTGTCTTATACAAAATATAAACACAAAAACTGAACTGAAAGATACTCATACATCAAAAATTAAGATGAAAGAAATTCTAGTTAAAAATAAATGATTTTTCATCTAATAATTATAATAAACTTCAAGATATATCCAATGCGATGAGAACGAAAGTAAGATATAAATTCCAACATTCACAGCATTAATCCAAAAGAGGGCTTGATACCGATAGTAGAGCGATAATTATTTATTCATTATAATTTTATCATATAGACAAAACCATTTTACTCACTACAAAGATGCAACTTTGTTTCAGTGCATTTCGACTGCACTTCAACAGGTGATAACCATTTTCGATTCTCATCTGTCGAAGTGCAGTTGAAATGCACTGAGACGAAGTTGCATCTTTGTAGTGAGTAAAATGGTTTTGTCTATATGATAAAATTATAATAAATATATATTTTAAAAATTAGGAGATCAGTTGAATTTGCTACCTTGGTTTCAGCCTTACAGCATCCTCAGGTAATTTTTATCAATTGACTGTCCAACACTTTATTTTTAAAGAAACTAATGAATGTTATATTATTTTTAAAGAATAAACAAACGTATAATGTTGGGCATGATAGAAAGGAAATGGATGTGAAGAAGGAAGGAGGAGTAGAAGAAGAGGGAAGGGGAGAAAAGCAAGGGGGAACAGAAGAGGATCAAAGGGGAAGAGAAGAAAAGCAAGGGTGTTATAAATGTATCAGTGGGAGGGGGATTGAAAAGTACTCTTTTTTTTTTTTTAATCCATCCTCGTGCTTAAGTGGAATTTTTTTTAGTATGTATGCAAGGACTCAAGACTTGAGTTTCTGGTTCAAAATGTTCTTTGGATCCGGATTGGAAAAAATATATATATATATATAGAGAGAGAGAGAAAGAGAGACACAGACACACACACAAAGACAGTGTGTACATCAACACTGCATGGTGACTGTCAGTTTCATGTTTCAAGTGATCTTCAGGCCAGGGATATTTATTTTTATTAAAATTCACAAAAATATAGCACAAATGCCTAAAATGAGAAAGGGGACTAGACTGGTTTTCACTGACCAATCATTTCACCCTAGTAAGTCACAATCCCTGATAGATATACTTAAAAATTTCACCAAAAATTCACATTTGCACTTCTCATTCAAAATACAGACTTTACACTGCTACAGTTTCTGTATGAAGTCCTAAATAGTTCCATATCTACAACTCTTATTGAAGACAGTAATTATAATAATGATTCTATACAATTTAAAAAAAAGATAAGACAAACAAAAAAATTGTCAGGACTCTGTATATCTATATAGGTCACTGGAGGATTATGGGAAATTGTGGAGGGTGGAACTTGTCACTTCATAATTCTTTTGATTAGAGTGAATGCTTGAAGTTATTTTATAGTCTTCACTTTTGTTTGCTTATTTGAATTATCTCTGTTTTGTTTATTTTTTATCTATTTATTTTGTATATTTTCTTTAGTTCTAAATTCTTGTATTTAAAAATAAAGATTATTAGATTTATGTCATAGTATATTTAGTTTTTTTGAGTCATGACATAAGTAACATATTAGTAATTTGTTTTCATGTCTGCACTTGGAATTCTGATCTTTTGTTTATGAATTTATCTTCTTTTTGAAAGGTAATTATTGCTATTTTCTCTTCAAGGCAAAGGTTACATTTTTTGAGGTGGTGTTGTAAGCTGGTGCTGTTTTTCTTATTTTCCATGTTATTTTTTGTATATTTATGTTTCTGTTTGAGGTTCTATATATGTTTTGAGAGGGTTGTGCTATTTGTATATTTCTTGTTGTTTAGTGAGTAGCTTCGCTGTTTTCAGGGACATTCTGTTAACAGTATATATGTATATTTTTGGGGTTTCTTTTGGAGATTAAAGCAGCTTGAAAAATTTTTTTAAATTGCAAGGCTTTCAGTTACAACTTCTTTTAACATTTGAATCCAAAAAAATAATTTTTGTTTTTAATTTCAAATTGTTGTGGATAGAAGCAGATGTTAAAAAGACAAGGCTTTATAGTTTGGAAGAGCTTCAAGTGAAGTGAACTGAACAGAGTATCTTATGGCACATTGATTCTAATATATTTAATGTAACTCTCTGTTCACTTTTTTTAGCAGTCTTTAATCACATATCTATGTTTTTACTGTGGAAAACAAAGTGGATTTTATAGCACATTGACTGCTGTATAATGGTCATGTCATACCAAAGAAAAAAAAAACTTTTATAATCATATGTAAAATTATCTTTCACATAAATTCCTTGTTATCATGCAATATCCTACAGTATATTCTGTCCTAAATGAATGCCTTACTATTGTGGCCTTGTACCAGTCTTAGCTACATTTAGGAAATACCTATGGTGACTGTCATTGAGCATTGGTTACTCAACTTTATTACTACCAAGAAGAATTTTCATAGTGCTATGGTCATGTTACAGTTTAGGCAACATTTACAGAATATCTGAACCATTTGCTACACATAATGGTTCTGAACACTCAGTCACACTCTCTTCTTAATGACATAACCCTTCAAGACACAGGCAATCATAATTCATTTTCCCCCATTGGCTTCTCCACAGTTTTAAATAGTCCTTCTCCTAGACTAGTTGCCACTCAAGGCTAGTGAATCTTGTCTACCCTGTTGTTTAATCCATAATGGGCAGAAGAGATTGATTCACTTCTGCATGTCCAATGGAACCCGGCAGTGGTTGGCTGAAAACTTTCACAATCAACTCGCAACATGTGGCCACATAGCTTTCCTGATATTAAATCCTTTGCCCTATTATATATTGGGTAATGCCAACAGGGTTACCAGTTTACCAAGGGACCATTAAAGGTCAAACTTCATAGGTATGACAGGCAAGATGAACAATGACCATTTAAATCTACATCAAGTTTGTTTCACAGAGTTATTCTATTTCCTAATTTGAACACAGTTAAAAAAAGGAATATATTGATTTTTTTTCACTTTATTAGCTTAGATTCTATTTATAATTTGTTCTCAATTACCTGATACAGTCCATCAATAATATTAGGTTGGTGCAAAAATAATGACGTAATAATGTCATTTTTTGACGTATTTTTTAACGTCAAAAAATACGTCAAAAAACGACATTATTACGTCATTATTTTTGCACCAACCTAATATAATTTGTTTTTAATTGCTGCAAAAATGTTTCCCCACTTTGTCAGTTATTTTCCTAACATTGTTCTGGTATATAAAGATTTATCATTTTCTATTACACACACACACACACATATATTAGGAAAGTATATATGATCATGATTGGATTCTGGAATTAAAGCCTCTGCCATTGTCTTATGAGTCAAGTTAAATTATATGCATCACAGGCAGTCTCTAATTATCTTGGATTGTTTTTCTTACTGGATGATGACTGTCTGATGCGGAGAGACAACATAGTATTGTGCAAGCTGTGTGTGAGTATAAACAAAATTTTCAGGTACCACCAATTTTCCCAAAATTGGTGAAGGAACCATCTCCTTGAAATATAAGCTGTTGCTGACCCTCCTCATGCAATAAGTCACGCAGCCATCACATAGAAATAAGGTTTTCATTGTTTGTTTCATCTGCAGTAATATAATAACTCTCAATAAAGATTGGTGAAGAACTGTCAGAATCTTATTTAAATTCATTTTCTATAACATCAAATTGGCAACTAATCTGAAAAATGATGTACTTTCTGTTGTTAACTGGAGCAAACTTGTTAATTTTAAAAATCAAACTGCTCCCTATTAATTGTCAAAGAGAATCTTTTCTGCCTTTCATTGACATTGCTAACCTTGAGGAGAGTGAATTGTTGAATCTTCTTGAGGTAATATTTTCTATTGACATGAAGTGGAAAGATTATATAGAGTTAATTGCTAAGTTGCTAAGTGTGCTTCTAAGAAAGTTGGTTCACTATATCATGCTAGACAATTTTTATCATGTGAATCTACCATACATATTTATAAATCTACCATTCAACCATTCTTTGAATATTGCTGCCACATCTGGTCAGGTGCTCTTGATATATATTTAGAGATTATAGATAAAATCAAAGAATCTAAAATGTTATTAGTCCTGACCTGGCATCTCGGTTTCAGTCACTTTACCATTGCAATAACATAGCTTCCCTGTTTATTTCTATAAATATTTTCATAGTAATTGTTTTGATGTACCATTTAAAACAATCAAAATTTTATAGTACCATCCTGGGTATGACGATAAACTACATCCGCATCCTGGATAAGACGATAAACTACATCCAACAGCAAGGCCTCTAATCAGGAGGTTATGAGGTGTCTAGAACCACCTCTTAATTGCTGGTGTGTCCAGGTCCACCCTGACCCAGGGTGGTAGTACCTGTTAGGGTCCCAGCTATGGGCAAATAGTTAACCCCCAAACTGGGGTCAAAATACTATGAAAGTGTAAAAATAGATTTTAATACCAGAAACACTTTTTTTTAAAAAAATTATTGCCAGCAATACATTTTTGAAGAAAAAAATATTACCAAAAATAGATTTATGAAGGAAAAAAATATTACCAGCAACAAAAATTTTGTTAGCATTAAATAACCCATTGAGGTTGATAAACCATAAAACAAAACAAACCTCTATAGTACCTAGACTTTGAATTTAAGCACAGTACTAGATTGGCCAAGGAGGCATGGTGGAGCAATGGATGGCAGGCTCGGATTGAGAAATCAGAGAGCCAAGTTCGAATTATATTACATTCACTTATGTGCTAATGCCCTTGGGAAAGGTATGAATCTTCTTCTCCCTCACAGCTATGGGTAAATAGCAGGACACACCAGGTTCTATAGCCTTGGATGGCAACTGGTCTACCGCAGAAAGAAATGGCAACTTACTGCAGGAAAAAATCTGCCTCCTCAGTCATGTATTAAAAGATACATGATCACCTAAGTGTGTATCAAGCATGGCATATGAGTGACTGTTCTGCTAGAAAATTCATACAGTTTGTGTTAAAATTTATACAATTTCTTTATCATTGATATACCTCAAGAATACACTTTCTCCCTACATTCCAAAAGATTTTGTACTTGCCTACTATTGATGGTTGTTTGCTATTCAAAGCAAAGTTCATATAAAGGCTTATGAAAGAAAACAATATTGACATAAGGGCTTAAAATTGGAGTTGAATTATTTCAGCATCAGTAAGGATGATGAGGTTATAATGTTGCCACTTCTGAAAAATAATAAGAGGACGTTCGCCTATTGTCAGGTTCACACTCCTCCTCAGTTTTTTGAACAGGAGTAGAGGTTTATCCCTTGTTTCCTGTTTTGGATTGGGTTTCCGGTTCCTTCCGAAATCTACTTCAACTCTATGCTTTAAACATCTCCATCTGAATTTTTTTTCTCTCCTTCTCCAAATTGCCTCGTCAGTCATGTATCGAAAGATACATGGTCGCCTAAGTGTGTATCACGCATGGCACATAACTGACTGATATGTTGGAGGTATTTTTGCCACACCATGTATTCGCGAGAAGACAAATAAAAGTAAAGAAACCAGAAACTCTCCATAAAATCTATACACGAAAGAAAAACAAAGGTAAAATTTCATGTAACGTTCGGGGAAGTTATAAAATGATGACAAAGCCAAGGAAAATAGGAAGGAAAATTGTAACAGGAAACTCTCTCTCTCTTTCCCTCTCTCTCTTTCTCTCACTCTCTTTCCCTCTCTCTCTTTCTCTCACTCTCTTTCCCTCTCTCTCTTTCTCTCACTCTCTTTCCCTCTCTCTCTTTCTCTCACTCTCTTTCCCTCTCTCTCTTTCTCTCACTCTCTTTCCGTCTCTCTCTTTCTCTCACTCTCTCTCTCTCTCACTCTCTCTCTCTTTCTCTCACTCTCTTTCTTTCACTCTCTCTCTCATATATATATATATATATATATATATGAGGAGGCATGGTGAAGCAATGGATAGCAGACCCGGATTGAGGAATCAGAGATCTGAGTTTGAATTCCAGTCAAATTCATTAGATTCACTTACATGCTAATACCCTTGGGAAAGGTATGAATCCTCATCTTTCCCCCCCCCCCCCAGCTATGGGTAAATAGCAGGACAGATCGGGTTCTATAGTCTTGGATGGCAACTGGTCTACCGCAGAAAAAAATGGCAACCTACGGCAGGAAAAAAATCTGCTTCATCAGTCATGTATCAAAAGATACATGATTGCCTAAGCATGTATCACGCATGGTACATAACTGACGGCAAGGCCTCATCATTTTACAGTTGAAATGGCTAGATGTTATCATATGTTCTATGCTAACAGTTTCTTCTGTCATGTTTCTCATTTGCAGAACTCTCTTCCAGCTTCTTGTTTTCCAGTCAAGTTTGATCTTCAAAAATTTGAATGCAATGCCAATCGTCATCTTCTGTTTTCTTAAATATTGTTGTTTTAATGTTCTCACTCCTTAATGCTTTTTCCTTTTTCTTATATTCTTTCACACTCTATTAACCTTAGTGGCTTTATTGCCTTGCTTGGAGTGAAATGATTAAAAAAAAGATAACTGATTGAAAGCAATATGAATTTGCCATGATCAACAAATGCATGAAACCATCCAACATTGAATATAAAAGGCTAATAATAAAACCCAAACATATGAAAGTGACTGTCTATATCTCTGAGATGAGGTATTACTTTAAGACATTTTTATCTTTATACATTCTTTTTTATAGATACAAATATTTGAGTAAATGCTCTGTTTATAATTAACAGTTTTAACATTTACCGGCCTGAATGTCCGAGAAATTGTCATAGAAAATATGCGTCCTCCGATGGGAATCAAACCTATATAACCTTTCATAATATGAGGTATTATCTAACCAATGTCTTTATCCAATGGCTAAAGAGGTTGGTTAGATCCCGTAACAAGACCCAATATCAGACGACAGCAGTGGTGAACCAAACTTGGAGAGTTAAGTTAAAGGGAAATAACTGAGACATCCAGAAGAGGCATGGCACATGGAACTAGAACAATCTACCTTGGTGAATGAAATAATGGGTTTAGTTCAAAATTCCAATCACCTGAAGAAGGCCAGAACATACAACAGCTGAAACATTGTGAATATGGCAATGGAGATGCGGATAACAGACTGAATAATGTAAATAATATAAGTAATATAAAAGTGAATTTATAAATTTTTTGTTCTTGAAAACTGATATGTCTCAGAAAGGGATATATTTGTTCGAATAGCAAAGTGGTTTTGGACTACTGTAACCGAGTAGGACAATCTAGCAGGTAACTGTAATAGACTGGTCCTTGTCGTAGTGGTAGGCAATAGGCATCATCCTGTACCTCCACATCTGTCTTTATTTATGGCTGACACCAGCCAATCATATTACTGAGGTGGAACCAGGTGTATGCATATTCATTACATAAAGAACTGACGACAAAATTAATAAACACTATTTATTAGCTTGTTTATTTACCTTATTTACTTATTAGATCATTTATAGGCTAATTGCCCATCAATTCAAACTTTATAAAATGGTAAATAATAAGGATTTCTTTATAGTTGATTCATATATTTTAATAATTTAGTAAATGTTTATAAATTTAAGAATAAAAAATTGTTTTCATATTTTTTTATATTTCCTTCTTTATAAGTTGGTAAATTATAAATATTGCATTAGTTTTAATTGTATTAGTTTTTAGAATGGTGTAAATATAAAATTATTCTTGTAAATAAACAATCTAATAAATAAATATTGTTTATTATTTTAGTCAAATTCTCAAGAACAAAAAAAAAGTATAAATTTGCTTTTATCATATGTTTAGGTTTTATTCCAATTCTAATCATTGTTTGCTAAAATAACAAACTCTACAGTGGAGTGAAGGTAGTTAAAATAATAGTGGTGTCAAGGGAAAAACCATCCTTGTAACACACTTTTTTTTGCTGGTGCAAAGGACCAAGTTTGCCTTACTTTTCATAATTTTTTAATACATTTTTGAGATGAGAAATTCTCAGTGTACTTTAATTATATTAAAACTATTCTTCTTAGGTTGATTACAGATATAGACAACATTTTCAGCCAAGTACATTCTATCCATTTTAAAGGCTGACATGTGATGTCTATTAATTATTCTATCATATTAGTTTCATGTTATAAACGAGAAAGCCTTAAAAAGGAAAAAAAAAAAAAAAGTCAGCTCATTAATTACCATGTAATAAATAGACTAATTTTTCTTGTAAAACCATGAGCATGGCTTTATGTTTAAGAATAGCTTCCAGCCAGGAAACTGATAACGAAAATAATTCCACCCAACTTTCTCCGAGTTGATAGCAGACATTCAGAAGAACTGCCTTCTATGACCTGGATTCCTTGACTTCAACTTTGTTGTCATGAAAGGCTTCTAAACAATTTTTTTTTTCAGTGAATTGTCTCTCGGAGGCAAAGGTGCTGAAACCCTGACAATCAAATGAGATTTCTAATGCCATGGTTTCATTGTTAATTTGTTTTTTTGCTTTGCACAGTTGGTGGCGTCTCCTGGCAGAAAATTTATATTTTTAACTAATCAATGCTGAACAATGGCAAACACATTGGTCTTATGAACAACTGACGATTTTTATTTGTGCAGTTTAGTGCCAACTATCAGCATTATGATTCACTGGAAGTTTCTATTCCTTCTTTGAGCTCTACATGCAGACTCAGAAACAAGTGACAGATAACTTTTTACAATTTACAAAGGAGAAGTTTGAAGGGTTTTTGAGCAACAGACACATACCCATACAAGAAACAATGCTCACGCCTTTGATTATAAAAATTACAAAATCAGTTCCATTAAATTCTTTTCTTTTCTTTGTTTTTTCCTTATGATGGATAGATCATACTATATAACCCATCCTGGGTATGATGATAAACTACATCTGGCAGCAAAGGCTCTGATCAGGAGGTTTTGTGATGTGAAACTGCCTCTGGATTGCTGGTGTTCCCAAATCCACCCTGACAATCAAATGAAATTTCTAATGCTATGGCTTCATTGTTAATTTGTTTTCTGTTAGGGTCTCAGCTATGGGCAAACAGTTAGCCCCCAAACTGGGATCAAAACACTATCAAAATGTAAAAATAGGTTTTAATAACAGCAATACATCTTTGGAAAAAAATTATTACCAGCAATAAAAATCTTGTCAGCATTAAATAACTCATTGAGATTAATATGCCATAAAACAAAACAAACCATACTATATGACAGTAAAAATAATAGACCAATCAATTCTTTACATTGTGGTGTTGACGGCTCGTAAGCCTAGAGCCTCATAACAACAATATAAACATTTGGTAGACATGCTAGCTTTCACCAGGATTTTGCTTTCAGCTACCTGCAGCTTCAAAGAAACAGTTTTCAAATGTCTATCCCACTTCCACCAAGCAAAGCCACAGCAAAGTTCAATAAACTCCTCTCTCACACTGTGTAAATCTCTCTCATTCTGTAAATTTCTTCTCTCTCTTTCCATATTTAAATCTCTGTCTCTCACACTATATATGTAAATTTTTTCTTCACCCTCTCTCATTGTGTATGTGATTCTCCCCCTTCTCTCATTGTATATGTATGTGAATCTCCCTCTCTCTCATTGTGTGTGTGTGAATCTTCACGCTCTCACTCTGTGTAACCCCCACTCTCTTTTCCTACACTTACAAGATTTATTTGAACTCAAACATCTGAAAGGAACATTAATTTCACACAAAACTTGTATCAGCAATCTTTAAAATTGCACCAACGTAATTTCCTTTTATTTGTATCTCAATTGTTTTGTTTGACTGATGCACCAAAAATTGTCATTATCTCTGTATTGTATTGATTTATTTTGAAATGGTAAAATGTTTTTACCAAACATTTTAGGGGACTTATGGTTAATTTCAACAAGCCTCCAAATATTGGTTACAAGTACTCATCTCTACCCACTTTTCAATATCTAACCAAATGACTTGGTCAGGCTAAGCACTTTTCAGCAGTCCCTCATATATAGATATGCAGGTAGCATAATGGTTTTTGGACAGGAAATGCAATCAGCATGCTGAGTTCAAATTCAGACCATGTCAGTTTTGTTCAGTTTGTACTATTACCCTTGGAAAAGGTATAAATCCATTTTCCTTCAGTTATGAGTTAAATAACAATGCAGCCTTTGCTGACAACCACTCTAGAAGGAAAACATTGGGCGAACAGAAAACAAAGGTGTAAACTCTTCCTTAATTAGAGCTCCAAAGAAAGATGGATGCTATACTGCATCACTTTCTGACAATCCCTACAGCTTGTCACAGACTTTATTGGTTTACTGTTTCCTTTGGACTATACCAGCAGCATGACGAGGTTGTCTTAACATATGGACAACTCAGGACCTTTATAGCCCCTACCCAGGCTATATCACTGTGCTACACCATTGTCATCTCAGTCAAACGGATGCCAATACACATGTATGGTGATGATTGCCACATTTTTACAGATGGTTGCTGTCTCATTAATTGTACATCAGTGAATCAGCATGATAATGTAGTGGTTATGTAACCAATGTGTTATTTGAATTATTAATATTAGAGGTTTTTGCTAAGTGGGGGCACCTTGATGTAGTATAATTGGTTAATTAGCTTGTCTCACTAGAACAGTTACAACTGAGTAGTGAGTTTGATCCTCACTGAGTGGCCCATGCTTTTGGCCTTGTGCTATATCTAAGCTGTGCTACAATCAGTGTAAAAATCAGTAATATATCATAGACAATGTCAATTTATTGGGGTTTTGATTTTTTTGTTGCAATCATTGGAGGATTTCAAGCTTTAGTTTGTTTTTGCCATTGGATGATATGTATTTATTGTTTGAATATAATTTAAGCTAATAACAATAACAAAGGTAGTATAAAACAATAAAGTACTTGATATCAAAGACGGAGTATTAATATGGTTAATACAAATTTAAAATTTGTCACTAAACTGCTTTTATATTCAGCATCTTGACTCCAGAGTTTTGTAAATGAACCTTTGGTGCCGAGTATAACATCAGTTGGCTAAAAGAAAAAATTTATATTTGTATTAATCTTATATAATTTAAGCTATAAATAAATTATAGCAATTACTCCATAAAATTAATATAACAAAATTCTACTTCTATTACATCATGAAAAGAATTCATTAGTAATGAGCCATTCACTCATTCTATATTGGGAATCCTTTTAATGACATGGATCAATGAATCAATCAAAGCCGGCCACAGTTGGGATCATAGTCATTGTAAACTTTATGATCCTTTCAGAGTTACATATGATTGTGAATTCAGACTTGTTTCTTCTCCTACACTAGTTACCAACCAAGGCTGGAGTTTGGGGAAAGAGATGGATTCATAATTTACCAAGAGTATTTGCACACAAATAAATGTGACGAGAATTCAAACTTGACTCTCTGATTCCTCAATTTGAGCTGTTATCCACTACTTCACAGTGCATGGAAAAGTGTTACATACATACATATATATATATATATATATATATATATATATATAGGGAGTAAACAAATATTTGTACACACACAAATTTTTAATTTATTATATTTTCAGAAAGACATACTTTTCATATAATTAACTGTACACAGATGCATAATAACAAAATATACATAGAAAACAGAAAAATTTTGATTTAATAGAAATAAATCTCATTTATCTATTTTAATGGGTGAAAAAAGTTCAATTATTCCAGTAATGTTATCAGTATTTTTTTAGCCTAAAAATACAAAGAGAATATTCTATAATTGATATTCGTGCAAGAAGGTTATCATCCTGGCAAGAGGTAAAGAATTGACAAATTCACAAAAAGAACTGATTGTTAAGCTCTGGAAAGAAGGTAAAAGTTACAAGAAAATCTCAGACAACCTGAATATTCAATTTACTACCGTTAGGTCATTCATTACACAGTATAAAAAAAACTGTTGAAAACCAAAGAAGAACAAGTGCTTCATGGAATATTTCAAGATCTTCGAGGAAATTAATGTGTCAAATTAGACAAAATCCAATGATTACTCATCAAGATGATCTGCTTTCATCAAGATCTATATTACTAAATTGAGAATAAGCAAATGAAATCCATAGGAACAATCTAAAGTCACACTACCCTCAGAGAACTCCACTGCTATCGAAAAGACAGAGATGCCAGGTTGAAATTTGTTCATGAACATAAGGATAAGAAAAAAATCATATTGTGGGGAAAAAGTATTATGGACAGACAAAACCAAAATTGAGTTGTTTGGATGTAATTCTAGAAATTATGTATGGAGGAAAGATGGCGATGCCTTCAAACAAAAGAACACAGTTCTAACAGTGAAATTTAGTGGTGGCAACATCATGGTTTGGAGATGTTTTTCTGCAAAAGATACTGGCAACATATCAGTAATGGATGTTAGATTGAATGCTGCAGCATATCAAAATATTTTGGAAGCAAATTTAATGATTTCAGTTGAAAATCTTGAACATCCTCCTGTTTTGGATTTTCCAACAAGATAATAATCCTAAGCACCCTGCAAAATATACAAAGAAATGACTTGCTGAAAATAATGTAAATATCCTGAAATGGCCAAGTCAGTCATCAGATTTAAACCCAATCACGAATCTGTGGAATTATTTGAAAATTCAAACCCAATTGAGAGCTCCAACAAATATCCTGGATCTGAAGACCAAATGTGAAGAAAAAAATAAACAAAATACCTACTAAAATTTGCAAATCATTGAGAACTACAAGAGGGTTGGTTGCTGTAGAAGTGAATAATAGCTATTCAATAAAGTATTAAATGAAGATTATGTATTCCTTTTTTGTATTGTATGAATACTTTTTTCACCCATTAAAATAGATAAATGGGATTTATTTCTATTAGAATTTTTTCTATTTTCTATTCATATTTAGTTATTATGCATCTGTGTACAGTTAATTACATGAAAAGTATGTTTATTCATTAGTTGGAAATATAATAAATTAAAAATTTGTATGTGTAGGAATATTTGTTTCCCCCTACCGTGTATGTGTATATATATATATATATATATATATATATATATATATATACACACACACACACACACAGTGGGGGCAAGACTCTTTGATAAAACAAATAAAGTTCTCCCAGTCACTGGCATGTTTATCTAAAAATAAATACGTTCACTTTCATCCCTGACGCGCCAATGGCTTAGTGGTAGATTCTCCGACTGATACCAAATCAGCTGGGTTTCAATCCTAGCTTGAGGTAATCAGATGTCTAGCCACACTGATGAGCTGTGAAACAGCGAAACAGTCTATGGATGACATATACACACACACACACACACACACACACACAATGATTACAGCATCTTTGCAGATGACTGCTGTCTCATTAATTATACCCAAATGAATCAGCTGTCAACTTGTCAATGAACATCGGCTCCAAGGTAAGCTCTTAAGTCCAACAAAGGATTTCTACAGCTTCAAGCATATGTGATGGCATTTATTGGATCACCCTCACAGACCTTCATGATTGAAATTACAGATTTTGCCACACGACATATAGATCTTCAGTTGGTCAAGACCATGAGGTTAAAGGTTGTTGATATAACCAGATTTTGGTTTCAGGACCTGGTGTTTCAGCTTCAGTCACTTTCCCGTCATCGTAAAGTAGCTTCCCTGTACCTTTTTTATAAATACTTTCATGGTAATTGTTTGGATGAGCTCTTTACTATGGTACGTAGACTTTAGGAATTTAAGTGCAGTACTAGATTAGCAACAAGGTCTTATCAATTTACAGTATAATTGGTTAAATGTAACTGTAAGTTCTATGCTATTAGTTGCTTTTCTCTCTTCCGGCTTCTTGCTTTCCTGTCAACTTTTGATCTTCAAAAATTTAAAAGCAATCTCAATCATTATCTATTGTCTTCCTCATTACTTTTTTATTGTTCTCGCTCAATTTTCGCTTGTGGAACTCTCTTCCAGCTTCTTCCTTTCCAATCAACTTTTGATCTTCAAAAATTTAAATGCAATGTCAATTGTTATCTACTGTCCTTCTGATTACTCTTCTATTGTTCTCACTCCATAATAATGCTTTCTGTTTTTAATTCTTTCACACTTATGTGTCTTAGTGGCTTTACTGCCTTTCTTGGGGATCATTTCAATTTTAAAAAAAAACAAAAAAAAAACAACCAGAATGGCAAATTTGGCAAATATTATGTCCACATGGATGAAATTCAGGTGGAAGGTCAGATATAGCTCTCTTTTTTTAAGACATTTCAACTTTTCCCAATGAGTATACCATCATCTTTAATGGATGAATTTTCTCTATTTATCTCTGTCAAGGGACAGCCTCTCCAAGTCACTCACATCCCTATCAAAAGGTATGTTTTTCTTAACAATGCCTGAATCTCTTTTTGAGTTTGTGTTGTGGGCTTTTTAGCAGCTTTGAACCAACCACAAAAAAGATGCTCTTTTCTTTTTCTTAATATTTTTCATTAACCTTCGCTTTCTCAACAAAAAAATGCTTCCAAACAAAATAAAACTAAGTCGTCAAGAACTTAAAGTAGTGAGCCAGTTTAAATACTTTGGCTCAATCAGCAGTGAAGAGGGTGTCAAAATATAGAAATATTTTCAAGAGCTGCACAAACAATGGCAATTATTGTAGAACTAAGAAACACCTGCCAATTATACTGTTACATGTATTGGTCTTCTCAAATGTTTTGCATGCCTACAAATCTTGGACATTAACAGCAGAATTACAGCAAAGATTCAAAGAATTAGAAATTGATACAAGACAAATATGAACCAAGTTTTATGTATGGGTCTCTGGAACAAACTAGACAAATATTCCAGTTTGGGAAGTGGAAAGAAATGAAACAATATCTAACTGTATTGTCCAAAACTACTTTAAATATTTGAGAAGTAATGACTCTTAAAATTAAGCACAGAATTAGACATCAGTTAACAATTAAAAAGCTTTCAAATGTTAAGTAGAAGATAACATGGATATAATCACTTGCAATTTTTTTAAAAAGCTATGATCTGACAAAACATACAATATTTGGAGAATTGCATAAGCTTAATTGCCATGGGGATTAAGGATATGCCAACTGAATTCCAGTGCAGAAGAGTAAACCCTCCCCAAAAAGAACCACCTATTTATTATACCCATGTTTGCCATGACCTATTTCAAACCAGACATATGTCTGCCTTTTTTGTGTAAACCAGACCTAGGTCTACTGTTTTGACTCTCTGGTAAACCAGACCTAGGTCTACTGTTTTGACTCTCGGGTAAACCAGACCTAGGTCTACTGTTTTGACTCTCAGGTAAACCAGACCTAGGTCTACTGCTTTGTCTCTCTGGTAAACCAGACCCAAGCCTATCTTCTTGATTCTCAGACAAACCAGACCTAGGCTTACCTTTTTTATTATTGGGCAAAACAAGCCTTTGTTTACTTTTTTGAATCTCAGACAAACCAGGCCTAGGCTTACTGTTTTGAATCTCAAGCAAACCAGACCTAAGTCTACCTTTTAGATTCTCATGCAAACCAGACCTAGGCTTACCTTTTTTATTATTGGGCAAAACAAGCCTGTGTTTACTTTTTTGACTCTCAGACAAACCAGGCCTGGGCTTACTTTTTTGAATCTTGGGCAAACCATGTTTATGTTTACCTTTTACCTTTTGGCCAAACAAGACCTAAATTCTTGTTCAAACCATACCTAGGTTTACCTTTTTGACACCTGCAAAAACCAGTACCATGTCTACCTATCAAAACAGAATAATTCAGCATTAAATAACCGAGAAAAGGTTGATATGTCATAAAACGAAGCTGAACATAAGCTAAAAGAAATATACAGGAACTGTTGAGGTGATAAACATTATACAGAATATTTTTGATACCACCCAAGTTTTTCTCCTTTCATTGATTAGCTTCCTTTATTAATTATCATTTTTTGATTAATATCTAATGAAATGGACACAGGATGGTTGAAGGATTATCTGACAATATTTTCATAACTCTTTATATCTACAAAAACTGTAGTGTATATTGGTTAGATAAGTATAACTTGCAACTTCAGTAGAATCGGTGATTTTCTAGATTTTTGGGCAGAATAAAATGATGGTAGAAGGAATGAGATAACAAATAAACTTTATTTTTCTAAGAATATAAAAAGCTGTACAGAATTTTTGCAACTAGAATATTGTCAGTGCAGTTTTCATTCTATAGGTGAACCATGGAGAAACAATTTGGGCAGCCGGTTTGTGGTGTGTCTGCTCAACCAAAATCACGAATCCTTTAAGTAAAGAGTCCGGCAGGAACCATGTGACTTCTTTTGGAAGAAAGACTCATGTTCTCCATGCTTCCTCCTGCAAAATACGGTCAACGAGTACTTAATACATCCTCAAAAATTCCATTTATTAAGATTTTATGACTCTTTGTACCAGTAGAAAACTGTCATAAATTCTTCTTTTTTTTTTTTATAACAATTTCCTTATCTAATGAAAAGACACATAATCTGAGATTTTTTTTTTTAGTATCATCATGCAACAGCTGTTGTGGAACAGGGTGGGAAACTAAACATTGTACAAGTCCACACCCCCACCCAATTCACTGGCACTGATTTCAATCCCAATAAAATTATAAGCATACTGCACATCTGTAGTCCCACTGGAAGATTGCAGATATTTGAAGTAACTGTTGCATAATTTGTTGTTTAAGAAAGCAGGTGTACATTTCATGCATTATTTAATAAATCCCACCTAAGATACCATAAATCCTTTTCTGATGAAAGGATTTATGGTATCACTTCTGTGGTACCACAGGTTACTTGAACACTTTTTCAAAATCAAGATATTTAACATTTTATTGCACTGGTATATTTTTAAATGTACACATTGACTACAAAGTCTTTACTAACTGTTGATTTGATCCCGCTCTTTTTATCAGATACAATTACAAGTGTACTGCATATCTGTAGTCACATTAGAAGATTGCAAAACATTTATTTTGGATAACTGTTCAGTTTGTGTTTTAGCTGAACTGATGGGTTAGAGTAATACATGTGCAATATACTTAATACTAAACTTTAGTCCCTTATTCATCCCCCAAAACTGAGGAATATCTCGCTCGATAAAGTTTAAGTATATTTTTATTTTCATGAAGCAAATATTAAGATATAGTAAATTCTGGCAAATCTGAGACATTTGCCCCAAAGTTTAAGTATATTTTTATTTTCATGAAGCAAATAATAAGGTATAATAAATTCTGGCAAATCTGAGACATTTGCCCCAAAGTTTAAGTATATTTTTATTTTCATGAAGCAAATATTAAGATATAGTAAATTCTGGCAAATCTGAGACATTTGCCCCAAAGTTTAAGTATATTTTTATTTTCATGAAGCAAATAATAAGGTATAATAAATTCTGGCAAATCTGAGACATTTGCCCCAAAGTTTAAGTATATTTTTATTTTCATGAAGCAAATATTAAGATATAGTAAATTCTGGCAAATCTGAGACATTTGCCCCAAAGTTTAAGTATATTTTTATTTTCATGAAGCAAATAATAAGGTATAGTAAATTCTGGCAAATCTGAGACATTTGCCCCAAAGTTTAATGAGGAATAATTGGTTACTTCAAGACTTTAACAGTCCTAATGCTTTAACCTTTTAGCGTTTAACATACCAACCCCATAAATATCAGCTCTCAAAGTCTCATTGTTTGTGAGTCAAAGTCTCACTGTTTGCATGACTTTCTGCATTATTTATGATGATGTCATCATATATTATAGCCGAGTATACATGAGTCAGTCATGAAGGGTTGAACATTGAGAGCTGATATTTACAAGATGACTTTGGGTGGGTTCAGTGCTAAAGGTTTAAGGATAATATGGACCAGAGATGTACCATTATTACTTTATTTAAGGACTAATTTGCCCTTAAATAAATAACAACAGTAATAATTCAAGTGCCACAATTTCAGTAGGTCATTTTCAGGGAAAAAGTTTTTGTGTATGTATAGAAGCATGTAACGCTTAAAGCAAGCTATCAGCACATTAAAAACATTACAGAAGCACTTTAGCTATGGCAGAAAACCTTACTGTATATAAAAAGCAACAGCTGGACATGAAGCAAGAAATCATAATAGTGAAAATATCCTGTATTATTCTTTGGCTGCATTCATCCAATATATTTCTCTTAATGTTCTGTCGTTCAGGTCAGTATTTTACAAGTATCCCCTTTTAGTTATGTCACCCTCTCGTAGTTTCCAACTAGTTAATAATAGTAGTTTGTTCAGGTATATTTCAGTATGATGGATCAGCTGGTACTGATGAATATCACTGGTACTTTGTTGCAATAATTCTTTTGACAAAGCTGGTAGAAATGATAATAATACGGCTCGTCTTCTCAGGGGATTATTATCAATCCAAAGAAAATACAATCATGCTGTACATGGTAAATTCTGTCTGAATTTATGTGATGAGTTACAATATTTACGTTAGGACTATTATCCTCATCGTTATTGTTTTTATCACAACATTTTAGCTGTTGGGTTGTCAATCAGGGAATATTAAACTGAACCCTTTATTTAATCTGTAGGGGTAAATTGTTTTTGTTCTGCTGTCCCTGTCTAGAGATAATTCGCCTCATTCTTATTTATTACTGCGTAGTTATTGCTCACCCTGTGTCCAAGGATTGAACTCACAATTGCTATATGACTGACTTTACAAATTAGAGCTTTATTCCACTAGGCTATTATCCTGTGGGACAATCCTCAGTTTTAAACTCAGTCTGCAGCTGACACACTTTGACTACATTCACTGTGGCTTTTCTTTTTTACTTTTGTTTTCAATATTTGTTGGGACCCTAACAAGTGCTACCACTTAGGGTTAGGGTGGACCCAGGAACAACAGCAATTAAGTGGTGGTTCTACACTCCCCAAAAACTCCAATCTCCCAATAAGAGAGGCCTTGCTGCTCGATTTAGTTTATTATATACTGTACCTATGAACACTAATGGGTATGTCCCAATCCTCATAGATATGTTGGACACTGATGTAAGTGGGGGGTAATATGCTGTCTAAGTAGTCCACCACTAGCAGTGGTTTACCTACTTCACGCCACTGGCGAGTATTGTATTTTGTTGATGTTATAAAGATTAACATTTCATTTCCGATCTCTGTTTTGGTTATTCCTCATTCAGTAACCCTTTTTAGGTTACAATAGTCATACTCAGGACTCAATAAGGGAATAGGTTTAAGGAAGACAAAAGATGGGCAACTGGCATTGAAGTTTGTAGGTGGCAAGAAATCAGAAGGGAATTCTGGAGGCAAGAAAATAGAATATACAGTTGTATCATGCTAATAAAACAGTGAGACTTAGTTGCCAATTTATTGGCACCAAGAAGAATAGCTCATCAATTGTAATATGTAAAATTTAAATTTTGTCTCTAATCCTGTGTTTCCCAAACAATTTTGGGTTATGCACCACTTTGGTATTTCTAAAATTCTGGTGAAAACCCCATAATATTTAATTCTTACATATTCAAAATTTTACTGCAATTCACATGAAGGAAGCTTAAAAGTCCATAAACTTGGTCTCTAAACAAGCCTCCAAAGACTTTTGTTGACCGAGACACACAAGTGTGGGGACATGGAAAAAATCCTGTATGCCATATTACACATGTATATACATACATACAAAATATTTTTATGAATGCATACTGTATATGCATTGTATGTATTAACACACATTAACATTAATCCTCTCACTCAGACTCTGTAGAAAACAATTCACTGTTAATAACTCATTCTCGAATTGCCTCTTTATTTTGTTCGTATAGTAAGCTGAAGGGTGCATATCCTATGCATGCCCACCAAAATATTACCATGCCCCACCGGTGGGGCATGCACCCCATATATGAATCATTGCTCTAATTTTATTTATTAAGTATTTAAAAAATATTTGGTAAAGGTTAAAAAAATCCTGTGATTGATTAAATGAATGTTGATTTCATGATATGTTGGACAAACAGGTTTCCCTGTCCAAAGCGTTAGCAAAATTCATTAACATTGGATGATCAAATCACTTTTTTGAATATTTGTTGTTGTTAATGCAATGTATCAACTGATATTTATATATATAATAATATATATAATATATATATATATATTATATATATACTATGTATATATATATATATATATATATATATATATATATAAGATATATAATGTATATAATATATATATAATATATATATAATATATATATATATATATATATATATATTATTTCTATAATATCTTAACATATCAGCCAGACGTTTATGCTCCAGAAGCCTTTAAGTGACAGTAATTGTTTATTAAATATATCCACTGGACTAATTCATTTTAGTGACACCTGTCAGCTTATGAAGTTGGTCAGTTTCTTTATGTTTACTTTTTTGGGATTTGAAGAGGGATGAAGGACAGATTGGCAAAGATATTTTATGCTACAGTAAATATACAAATAAGTAATTTGAATGTCTGAACAATATCGAAAACTATCATCATGTATTCAGTTAGTGCATTTTGCATTGTCGTAATCACCACTCCGCTCATAATTGCTGTTCATGGTGATGCTGGAAGCGAAATCGTGCAATAGCTTGCCAGTTCCTTTTTCACCAGGGATATTGAGGTTACCCCGTCCCCCTCTCAGAAGTTCATCCACTGAATTGTAAAGCTGTTGACTCCTGAGGTGCAGGTCTTATGCCTAGGCTGGCAACTGGCCCATAGCCGTTTGGCACAGGTGGGTTGGTGAAAGGCATTCCTCTTCACTGTTCGGTTTAGGAAACCCTTTTGACTACTTTCTCACAGTTTAGCCAGCAGATCGCTGCTGCTGGCTGGGGTGTTAGCCATTGCAGTATAAATTTGTAAAGGTGTTAATTTTAACACCTTCAAAGCTAAACATCTCTCCATTAATCATCTGAGAAAAGCTTCTCTGCCTTTCTTCAGTATGGCTGATGCTAACCTCCAGGAAAGTGACTCATTGTGACTTCTCAGACTAATGTTCTCTGTTGACATGAAGTGGAAAGACTATATTGTATCCTGTTTGGGTATTAACCAATGGGGTCAGTAGAAACAAAAGAAAAATCGCAAATCTGTTGTAAACAGTCTAGCAGGTAATGTAGTAAGAAAAACGGGGTCAGAAATTCAACCTTCCCCTCGCAACAGCAGAAATGGCCTTTTGCTCACCAAACTCAAAATCATTCTGTTTCAGTGAGCAAAAAAGCCACGGGCTTTATTCACCAAGCGATTTTTCTGATTGGCCAAACTAGACAGGGCAGAAAGAACATTAGCATAGATTCTCTGATATGTAAAGTAGCCACTTTTTTTTTTGCTAACAATTTTATTTAATTTTCCTTTGGCAGACTGCACACAAAATTTTCTCTTTTGTTACAAATCCATTGCTAGGTCAGCTGCTAAGAATGTAGGTTCATTGTGTTGTACAAGACAACTTTTCTCTCCAGAATCTATCATGCATATCTAAAATTCTATTATTCGTCGATGCCTAGAATATTGCTGCCATATATGGTCTGGTGTCCCTGCTATTTATCTTGAGCACCTTGATAAAATCCAAAGAAGAATAAGCAACATTACTGGTCCTCATCTGGCGACTCGGCTTCAGTCACTTTCCCACCACTGTAAGGTTGCCTCCCTACGTATTTTCTACAAATACTTTCATGGTAATTGTTCGAATAAGGTCTTCACTACCTAGACCTTTTGAATTTAAACACAATACGAGATGGTGTGTAGATCTCATCAATTTACATATGAGCTCACTAGATGTAGTTGTAAATTTCTTTTCTTGCATTTCTCACTTGGGTAATTAGTAATGTTTCTGTTCCTAACTAATTCTTCCACACCCAGTAACCCTTAGTAGCTTTCTTGACTTGCTTGGGGTGAAATTGATAAAAAAAATAATATTCTTCTTTCAAATGATATTATTATCATTATTATGTAGTCAGGCTAAGCAGAAATAACTGAGTTAAAAAGTCTTTGATAAAATTAGCCTACATGGCATATGAAACAAAGGGCAATTTATCCTGTTAAATAAATCTAAATATATAGCAGAAGTACAAAGCCAGATATGGGAGCAATTTTCAAAGTATGGGTGAATAGTTCTTATAAGTGTGTAAGATTGATTCTGTCAAGAAAAAACATCTAGCATGACAGAGTGAACCAATTTTCCAAGCAGCAGACCTAGCAGTTGATTCAATATAATCTTTCCACTTCATATCAGAGGAAAACAGCCTGAGAGTCACAATAAATCACTCTTGGAGGTTAGTATCAGCCATGTTGATGGAAGCCAAAAAAGGTTCTGTAAGACAATTAAAAGAGACCTGTTTTGTTTTAGAGGTGTTAAACTTAACAAGCCATTTCTTGCCCCAGTTAATAACAGATTGCAGTTAATTTATAAGCAGTACTAAAAATAAGAATTACACCAGATATCCCTAGATATGGGTAGTCATGGAATGACAACAGTCTACCTTCACAGATTAAATAAAGGGGTCATTTCAGAAATCCCTGTAGGTTACCCATATCGATAAACACCTGATGAAAGCTGGAGGACACAATTATTGAGATGTGAACAATTGTCTGAATGTAAATAGTATAAGTAATTGTGTCTAATTTGAGATTTTTTACATTACTTTTTTCTCTTGTTTTATAAATGTAGATGGGCTTTCTTCTGAGCGTTATACATTAGATATATAATAATTGCACTAATACCCTAATTATTTCATATATAATGCTAAGAGAAAACCTTATTAGATTTATAAAACTACAAAAATAAGGAATACAAAATATTTTAATATATTTTAATAACTCTACACCATACTATCTGCCAACTCTATAATGACTTCAATTGAAAGGAATTTATATAAACTTAATATAAAGTCCTTTTCTTTCTGATACACAACACACCTCATAAAGACTCTGTTAAAACTTATTCAAACAAACTTAGAAAAAATATTTTTTTTTAAATTATTCAAACAAAATACAAAAATTTTTTTTTTTTACTAATGTTCATCTAATACAAGGTCCAAGAGCCATCCAAGGTAGAGGGTTACCCTGTGGTGTTGTATTACCATAAGAAAGGACAAGAAGAAGTTCTTGGAACTATGTAGGAAAGACAACAGCTAACTCTAGGCATGAAGATGTCAAGATTTAATTAGCAAATAAAATTTCAGTTGAACATTAGTAATATAGTATGGAAGTAGACTATAGATGGAAGTGTAAACACAATCCAAAACAGGAAACAAAGGATAAACCTCTACTCCTGTTCAAAAGACCAGGCAGGATAGTGAACTGGATGATAGGCAAACCTATCTACTCTTATTGGAGAAGGAGAGAAAAAAAATTACTGGATAAAATTTCAGAGTTCAGATGGAGATGTTTAAAGCATAGAGTTGAAGTAGATTTCGGAAGGAACCGGAAACCCAATCCAAAACAGGAAACAAGGGATAAACCTCTACTCCTGTTCAAAAAACTGAGGAGGAGTGTGAACCTGACAATAGGCGAACGTCCTCTTATTATTTTTCAGACGTGGCAACATTATAACCTCATCATCCTTACTGATGCTGAAATAATTCAACTCCAATTTTAAGCCCTTATGTCAATATTGTTTTCTTTCATAAGCCTTTATATGAACTTTGCTTTGAATAGCAAACAACCATCAATAGTAGGCAAGTACAAAATCTTTTGGAATGTAGGGAGAAAGTGTATTTTTGAGGTATATCAATGATAAAGAAATTGTATAAATTTTAACACAAACTGTATGAATTTTCTAGCAGAACAGTCACTCATATGCCATGCTTGATACACACTTAGGCGATCATGTATCTTTCAATACATGACTGAGGAGGCAGATTTTTTCCTGCAGTAAGTTGCCATTTCTTTCTGCGGTAGACCAGTTGCCAACCAAGGCTTTAGAACCCAGTCTGTCCTGCTATTTACCCATAGCTGGTGGGAGAAGAAGAGGATTCATTCCTTTCTCAAGGATATTAGCACATAAGTGAATGTAATGGATCTGACTGGAATTTGAACTCAGCTCTCCAATTCCTCAATAAAAGCCGCTATCCATTACTCCGCCGTGCCTCCCTTAAAATAGATAATGCTTACTCTATCTAAATAAATAACTATCCAGCTTAGATACGATATTGAATATGTTGATAAATAACTATTTTAAAATGATGATCTAGGAAAACAATGCATTTAAAAATAAAGTAAACTTTTGTAAGTAAAAAGATAAAAGAAAAACAAGGAATTTTTAATGAAGCGCTATTAGAAACAAAAATATTTTCCATGAAGTGGGGTAAGGTAGAGATTCACAGCTGAAATATCATTAACTAAAGTCTCTTAAGCAATACCTCACAATATCATCAGGCTTTGTTGAGTGTTAAATATGAGAATGTTAGATGCAGCCTTTGCCTTAATGCCTTGGAAGATTCATTTTCCTCAAGCTTTTCTTAGATGGCAACCAATTTAGGAGAAGGAAAACTATGAATTTGAACCTTGGCTTTCCAAGGAGATTCATGTTTAAATACCTGTAGTTTTCTTAGACTCTGTAATTATTTTGGAGAGGTTAAACCCTATGAAAATAAAATGTGAGGAGGAGTGTTTGGAAATTTCATAGCAAACTCCATTTTGTACATTTATAAATCTACCATTTGTCCATGCATTGAATATTGCTGCCATATCTGGTCTGGTGCTCCTGCTATATATCTTAAGATTCTTGACAAAATCCAAAGAAGGATCTGTAATATAAACAATCCTGACCTGGCATCTCAACTTCATTCACTTTCTCACTGACATGATGTAGCTTCCCTCTGTCTTTTCTACAAATATTTTCATGGTAACTGCTCTGATGAGCTTTTTCCCTTGGTGCCTTTACTACATGAATTTAAGCATGTTATAAGATTGACAATTAGGACTCACCATTTTACTGTTGGACTACCTAAATGTATCTGCTACTTCTATTCTAATAGTTTCTTTACTCACACTTCCTACCTGTGGAACACCCTTCCAATTTCTTGCTTCCCTACCATCTATCAGGTCATCCCATAAGTTCTGTCCGAATTTTGAATAAAGAAAACAAGTGACCAAATGTTACATTGTTGATTGAATCTGTAATTATTAGGTTGGTGCAAAAATAATGACGTAATAATGTCGTTTTTTGACGTATTTTTTAACGTCAAAAAATGACATTATTACGTCATTATTTTTGCACCAACCTAATAAATGTATTTTCCCTGATTATCTATGACTTCCTTCCATCTATTAACAAGCTTACTAATTCCATTACTGTAAAATTCTTTTGGCTTTGATTTGAAGAACTCGCAAATGTCAGTTTTAACCTCTTCCTGTGTTACAAAAGCTGTTTCTTCCAAATGATTCTGTAAGCTACGAAACAAATGGTAGTCTGAAGGAGCAAGATCAGGAGGATAAGGTGGATGAGGAATTTTCTCCCAACCAAGTTCTTCGATCTTTTGTGACATGATTCTTGCTGTGTATGGTCGCGCATTGTCCTGATGAAACATCACCTCTTTTTGATTCACTGGAGAAGGTCTTTTTTTCCTCAAAGCTTGGTTCAAACGCTCTAATTGCTGACAGTATATTTGAGCATTAATTATTGCATTAGCTGGTAAGAATTCAAAGTAGATTATTCCTTGGCGATCCCACTAGATTGAAAGAAGAACATTTTGCCCATGAAGTTCCCTTCTCGGCTGTTGCTGGGGTCCTTCCCCTTTAGCAAGCCACTGTCTACGACGCTTAACATTTCGATAAAAGATCCATTTTTCATCACCAGTCACAAGTCTATCCAAAAAAGGTGAAACAAGAATGGAGAGAAGAGCAGATGTCAACTCGGGATCTGAGGTTGTTTTCAGACAATTCATGAGGCGCACATTTTCCAAATTTTGGAACTTTTCCAAGTTGTTGAAGATGACGATGAACAGTTGTATGGTTTGAACTGAGAACCACTGCCAATTCCTCAACTGATAAAGCAGGATTTTCTTCAAGGGCTGCTTCAAGAAGCTTTTCATCAAACTCAATTGGACGTCCGGTTCGATCTTCATCTTCAAGGGTGAAATCTCCACCTCTGAATTTTACAAACCATCTTCTGCAAGTTCTTTCATTCACACATTCCTCTCCATAAACTGAGTGAATGTTTCTAGCTGCTTCGGCTGCTGAGTTTCCTTTCTTGAACTCATAAAGCATTATGTGCCTCAAATGATTCTTGGGTACTTCCATGTTAGCAGGGTTTTAATCAAACAAAATTTAATTTTATTGTTCTCTGAAATAAAATTTGATCAGTTTAAATGCATCTAAACATAAAAATAATGTTCAGCTCCATTAGACATTATTAGACTTCTAACGTCAACTCAATCACGGTGTCTATGTACTTTCCACTCTGTTTCTCCCACCCTGTTCCTCTCACTGTTCCTCTACTATCAGACTCATGACTGACTGACTGTGGCTATTTTATGGCAGCAGGACGAATCCATTTATATCAGAAAAGGGTGGATCTCTTAACAATTATAAAATACTCTTTAAATTTCGTTCATTTTATAAAAAGGTAAAATTCGGACAGAACTTATGGGATGACCCGATACAATCATCAAAAATTTAAATGTAATGTTAATCGCTATCTTTTGTCTTCCTGAATCCTGTTCCTTTATTTTCCTTTCCTCACTAAAGTTTTCTCATTCTCTTTCACTCCCTGTAACCCTCTGCATCCTCATGGCAGTATCTTCCGGTCACATGTATTGTGCTTTGACTTGACTATTTATATATGCTGGCCAAATGTGCATTATGGGCAACAAGATCTATTGTATTATCCTAATGATTATTGAGTGGGCAGTAATGGTTATGTTTCAAATGATTCTATAGGCTATTGAGTATAAATAATTGTACCTCTGAATACAGTTATTTGTAGCTATTTGTTAACTATTACTTATTATTGACTATTTAATTATTTGTTATTGATTATTATTGTTGTGTTTATGTGTGCACTCATAGTTTAATTTGTTTATTATTTACTTTGTTTATTTATCTAGATTTTTTGTTCATTTTATTTATTTTAGATTTTTATTTTATAAAATATCACAAACCAACAGAACAAAATATCTTTCAAATATTCATTCATAATAAAAAACACTCTACCATGTAAAGTCTAAAAACAATTCCAAACTCTAGAAGCCTTAACCATAAAATACAACTCAATATCTAAATACTCACATTCAGTTTATGAACAAAAATACTAAATATATCTCAACTTAAAAAAAAATATATATATAACACCCCAAACTGATTGCAAGATGTAATACTTGAAAAAACAAAACAAAAAAAAAAAACTACATGACACCCACCAACATATGAAGGTGCAACATTTGAAACCTGTCAAAGAAAACAGAATGCACACTCATAGACACAATCATATCAACTCAAAAATAAAAATCTTTGAAATGTCTTATGAAAGCTGAAAGCATTCAGAAGACATTAGGTAATTGATGTTCAAGTTTTCCCTGGAAACTAGAAAAATGGTCTGAACTGGAGAAAAATTAAATGCAAATATCTTAAACAATGAACTTCAGCTAAACCTGCATAAATGAAAAATTGCTACCCAAATACATTCCTCTAACCGTATTGATGAGAATCCAACAAAATAGTAATTATATAATGGTTGTAGTTAATTTCAGTGTTTAAGAAAAAAAAAAGGGGATAGCAACTCAAATATGTGTACCCACTATAAGTAACATTTATTGTAATAAGAAATAACAACAGAGAAAAAATACATTCAAAAAAATAATGGTATATATATATATATATATATATATATATATATAAGAAAAAATTAGAATATAATAATCAAAGCCAACTATTAAATCAGAGGAATGAATTACTGTTAAAATGTCAACATAAAAACAAATTCAAATTTCCATAATATAGGTTTAACTTAATTAGCTACTATATTTCCATAATATTCACTCCCCTCTAACTCTTCAAATGTCGAATGTATAACTAATTCTAATTTCTATATCTCCCCCTCTATAACCTTTTTACCTATATTAATTATAATTTATAAACTTCCCCTACTCTAAGATCTCCCCAACTCTCTTTCCATTAATCCTTTACATCCTTTTATCTATATTTTAAAGTTATTTCTAAGCCCCTTTTTATTCCTCCTTTAATTTTAATATTTCATTCTTCATATAACCCCAAATTAATGTCATAAGTTTAATATTCAGATTTAATTTTATAAAAATTCTTCCCTTTAAGACAAATACCTTCCACCCTCCCCTGATCCCTGTCTTGTGCCTTTCATCTGACTGAAACACTGAAATCGATAAATTCTGTGTTAGTTTTTTGGATGTTGTTGTTTTTTGTTTTTTTTTAAGCTTTCTCAGTTAAATTTCTATTTCTGTCATGGACTCTGGTTGATAAGACAGACGACTGATATCTTCATCTACCAAAATAAACTATTCCCCATATGAGATGATTTTGGATTTTATTGTTTATTAATTATATTGCTCTATAATAATAAATACATTGAGCTCTTTTTGTGGATCAGTTTTAATATTTTATATTACTAGGATCATATACCAACGGATTTGTTACCTTTACTATATATATATATATATATATATATATAAAATATACAAATTTGTGCCCCAGATTTTTTTCAGATATCTCTGTTCCTGAAAGAATTACACTTTTCCTAAGCCAAGATACATGACGATAAAAATGCTAAAAAATTAAAAGAAAATGCTTAAATTCATAACCTCATGTTATTTAAAATGTATAATACATAAATTAATCCCAGACTAAAATAATATAAATATTAATTACATGATAAAAACAAAATTTAACAATATCTGTCTATATTTCTGAGATGAGGTTTTATGTGCACTATTTACATTATTCGAACTATTGTCCTCATCTTTGTCACCATATTTATTACAAAAACCTCCTGAGCCGACCAAGCATAGAAGGGAATACAGTATAGGAACCAGTAATAAGGAGTGCCAGAGGAAAGCAATAATAACAACAAAAATTACAATATGAGCACTGGTAAAAACATGGATTGATAACAGCAAAAATTGCAATATAAGCACTAGTAAAAAATGGAGGCTGAAGACATTAGGTTTATATTACCCAGAAATTCATACACAGATGTCCTCAAGAACACATGACACAGTGGATAAGGTGTTGGTTAGATCCAGTGACAGGACCTAAAAAGTGTGAGTTCAATACCTGGTTAAGACAGTGGTGAACTTGAAAAGGGAATTAACAGGAGATAACTGACAACTAACATCCATTAAATGTGGAACTAGAACAGTCTACCCCAGTGAGCGAAACAAAGGATTCAGTTCAACATTCCAACCACCTGAAGAAGGCCGGAGCATACAACGTTGTAATAAATATGGTGACAAAGATGAGGACAATAGTCCGAATAATGTAAAATGTAACAATAATATAATTTACCGACTTTTGTTTATTAGACATTGAATTATGTCCCTTAGCATCCACCATAACTTACCTTAGCCTGATGAATATTTCTTAAATATAAAAATTTTGAAAAACGAACATTCTCACTTTCTCTTATAAATACTTGTTAAAAAATAAAATCCTTATATTTGCCTTGATAAAGTCCACCAGAGGACAAAACTTGTTGGTTAAGATAAGTTTTTCTTTTGTCTTCATATATATATTTTGCTTATATGCCAAATGAGTTGCTGAGTGAATTTAGGAAAAATATTCCCATGTTAAAGTTATTTCCTTGTGATTAACAAATTCATTGTTACCTTTGAGTTCCTGATTAATAATGAGATACACCTGTTGTTTATTTATGACCATCCAACACATTAAGATTTTTTCTTTACCCCCCACTGATATAACAATTAGAAAGTGGGCCACCTGTTTCAACATGTATTGCAATTCCTATGAGAAGACTTTAGACACAAAAGATTAATTCTCATTTGTTACAAAATTCAGTAGCACTATTTTTCCATTCAATTGACACATGAAATATCATATTCAAGGCCAGTATATGAACTAATGTATTACAGTCGGAATATAAATAGAGAGTGTACATTGGTATTTTGAAAATTATTTCGCTGAACATTCAAGAACTGTTACGATTGGCTGACTTTTATTTCAGCATGTATTCATGATGTAGTAAAGATATTATTTACAGTTCATTTTGCTAGTAAATTCTTTTACAACACATTCCTAGAGTAACAATCATTTTCAAATGCATTGCTATAGTAAAAGTAAATTGCAAGGCATTTCTAAGGTGGAAATCATTTTCTAATTCATTCCTATAGTAAAAATCATTTTCCAATGCATTCCTATAGTAAAAAAAATCATCTTCTAATGCATTCCTATAGTAAAAAAAATCATCTTCCAATGCATTCCTATAGTAAAAAAAATCTTTTTCCAATGCATTCCTATAGTAAAATTCTATAGTGATTCTTAAGATGAATTGATTTCAGAGGGACAAATTATAGTTAGAAAATCCAGTCCTGAATATAAATTCTAAGGATGACAAATAAAAATGGGAGAGGAAGCTTAGGATTGTTAGGAGAGAAATGTGACTCAGGAAAATGAAAAACATTGCTGAAGCAAAAATAATGCCTATAGCAAAAATCCCTTTACAATGCATTCCTATAGTAAAAATCATTTTCCAGTATATTCCTATAGTAAAAATCATTTCCCAATGCATTCCTATAGTAAAAATCATTTTCCAGTATATTCCTATAGTAAAAATCATTTCCCAATGCATTCCTATAGTAAAAATCATTTTCCAGTATATTCCTATAGTAAAAATCATTTCCCAATGCATTCCTATAGTAAAAAGCATTTCCCAATGCATTCCTATAATAAAAATCATTTTCCAATGCATTCCTATAGTAAAAATCATTTTCCAATGCATTCCTATAGTAAAAATCATTTACCAATGCATTCTTATAGTAAAAATCATTTTCCAGTATATTCCTATAGTAAAAATCATTTCCCAATGCATTCCTATAGTAAAAATCATTTTGCAATGCATTCCTATAATAAAAATCATTTTCCAATACATTCCTATAGTAAAAATTATTTTCCAATGCATTCCTGCAGTGAAAAATCATTTTGAAATGGATTCCTGTGATAAAAAATCATTTTCCAATTCATTCTTATAGTAAGAATCATTTTATTCAAATGTTTATTTCAAAAGCTAATTTTTTTACAGTGTATTTCTTCAGTAAAAATAATTTGTAATCAAATTTGGTAATAGAAAAAAATTTCCAATATATTTCTAGTTTCAACAACAAATCCTAAATATTTGATAAAAACTGTTCAGCCACACAAAAACATCTTCATAATCTTTTCCTTTCAAATTCCTTCCATCTTTTCAAAATGGATAAAATTTTCTGGCTTTAAAATTTTAGACGGCAACAAAGGATTCTAAAAATAATGATATCAAAATAAATTAAAAGTCTTTTTATAGTGAAAAAAGAAAACTGTTGACGTTTTGCACATTTTTGTGCAATTACAAAGCCAAACTCACTGCATTTACTTATTTTTATTTTATGCAAAAATGTATTTACCATTGACTCCATCCCTGCCAATTATTTGGGGGGAAAAAACGTTTCATTTTTAACAAATTTTTTTTTAATATAATAACTAAGAAACTGAGGTACCTTGAAGTACGCGAGTGGTGGCTAATGCCGCTACCAGACGTATGAATTGACAATTGGATTAATTTCCTGCTCAGAAGAGCATAAAATAAATCAAGATCGACATATAAACAGATCTGTAGCTGGTTTTTGAGCATTATATTTTGGATATATTTATTCGTCCATGCCTGAAGAAACACTTTAGGTATAAATGTATATACACATATACGCCAAGGAAAGGGTTAAATAAGAAAAAAAAAATAGAAAGACAATATGGGTTATCTCAGTGAACACTTTGACTATTGCATTATCGACTGTGTTGTGCTAGTCCCAAAGTATTTTTCTTATTCATGTAAGTCCCAAAGTGGGACTTACATGAATAAGAAAAATACTTTATCAACATGTAATAATGATATTTATTTTCACCTAAACATGAATTCAGCAGTTAACATAAACACAATGACCTTTCCTATATATAGAGAATATGTCAAGTGGATTTACCAATCTGGTGGAGTGAAATAGAGCTTAGATAGCTTTTACCTTTGAAACTCTCGGCAACTGGTACTGTTGGTGGCAGAGAGAATTTCTTGTGTGTGCTTCGGAGCAGGTCTGCTCCCTTCTCTGGTGGTGGTCAGCTTTTTCTGAACCCACATGGTTTTATTAACTAATGAGAGACCATCTAACATCATGTGACCAATCTGTATATATAGGAGCAGATAAATTTTACAAACCCAACAAATGCCTGTACCGGACCATTTTGAAAAAAATTTGGAAATTGCCATAGACTTGCGATAAGTGCCTATAAAGATGGTGACAGTAATTTCTTATGGATTCCATCATTTTGGTTTTCATTAGATACTCTGAATTACAGACTATGCTAAGAATCCCCTCACACATACACACACACACCAAACATGAAATATAAAAAAATATATATCACAATGCAGGCAGTGTGCTACTATATGTTTATGCTGTATCTGTCTATATTTCTGAGATGAGGTATTATGTACACTATTTACATTATTCCGACAATTGTCCTCATCTTTGTCGCCATATTTATTACAATATTTCGGCCTTTCAGTATCTGTCTATATTTCTGAGATGAGGTATTATGTACACTATTTACGTTATTCAGACTATTGTTCTCATCTTTGTGGACATATTTATTACAACGTTTCGACCATTATATGCTACGGCATTCTTCAAGTGGTTGGAATGTTAAACTGAACCCTTTATTATCTGTCTATATTTCTGAGATGAGGTATTATGTACATTATTCGGACTATTGTCCTCATCTTTGATGCCATATATATTACGTTTCACAGTGGAGAAGAGCAAAATAAAGGGTTCAGTTCAACATTCCAACCATCTGAAGAAGGCCAGAGCATACAATGGCCAAAATGTTGCAATAAATATGGTGACAGAGATGGGGACAATAGTCTAAATATGACATTTCACAGTATCTTGAAAAGACATATGTTGACTGAAAACAAAATTTAAGTTTTGTTAAAACACTATAAGTAGGTCCCCAATGTCAGAAATGTTATTCCTTTTATCTACTGAAAAATATTTTACATTTTTGGAAATAAATTTTATTATATCCAAGTCATTGTTTGTTTCTAAATTTCTGAGAAACTCTCTGAAGAAATCCTTAATATATCAAAATTATGTCTTTATCTTTTTTTGAACCAATGTGTGTTTATGTCTCCATTGGGCCATTTTGATGTGTTAGATCAATGATTCTTAATTTGAATTGATTTCATAGGGACAAATTGTAGTTAGAAAATCCAGTCCTGAGTATAAATTCTAAGGATGACAAATAAAAATGGGAGAGGAAGCTTAGGGTTGTAAGGAGAGGAATCTGACTCAGGAAAATGAAAAACATTGCTGAAACAAAAATAATGTCTGTAGTAAAAATCATTTTCCAATGCAGTCATATAGCAAAAATCATTTTCCAGCATATTCCTATAGTAAAAATCATTTTGCAATGCATTCCTATAGTAAAAATCATTTTGCAATTCATTCCTATAGTAAAAATCATTTTGCAGTGCATTCCTATAGTAAAAATCATTTTGCAGTGCATTCCTATAATAAAAATTATTTTGCAGTGCATTCCTATAATAAAAATTATTTTGCAGTGCATTCCTATGGTAAAAATTATTTTGCAGTGCATTCCTATGGTAAAAATCATTTTGCAATGCATTCCTATAGTAAAAATCCCTTTCTAATTCTTTGCTATAGTAAAAATCATTTTCCAATGAATTCGTATAGCAAAAATCATTTGGCAATGCATTCCTATAATAAAAATCATTTTCCAATGCATTCATATAGCAAAAATCCCTTTGGCATTGGCATTCCTATAATAAAATCCCTTTGGCATTGGCATTCCTATAATAAAAATCATTTTGCAATGCATTCCTATAATAAAAATCATTTTGCAATGCATTCCTATAGTAAAAATCATTTTGCAATGCATTCCTATAGTAAAAATCCTTTTGCAATGCATTCCTATAGTAAAAATCATTTTGCAATGCATTCCTATTGCAAAAATCATTTTGCAGTATATTCCTATAGTAAAAATCCCTTTCTAATTCTTCCTATAGTAAAAATCATTTTACAATGCATTCCTATAATAAAAATAATTTGGCAGAGCATTCCTATAATAAAAATAATTTACCAATGCATTCCTATAATAAAAATCATTTTGCAGTGCATTCCTATAGTAAAAATCATTTTGCAGCGCATTCCTATAATAAAAATCATTTTCCAATGCATTCCTATAATAAAAATCATTTTCCAATGCATTCCTATAGTAAAAATCATTTTCCAGTATATTCCTATAGTAAAAATCATTTCCCAATGCATTCCTATAGTAAAAATCATGTCCCAATGCATTCCTATATTAAAAATCATTTCCAATGCATTCCTACAGTAAAAATCATTTTGCAATGCATTCCTATAGTAAAAATCATTTTTTAATGCATTCCTATAATAAAAATAATTTTGCAATGCATTCCGATAATAAAAATCATTTTGCAATGCATTCCTATAATAAAAATCATTTTGCAGTGCATTTCTATAATAAAAATAATTTGGCAATGTATTCCTATAATAAAAATCATTTTGCAATGCATTCCTATAGTAAAAATCATTTTGCAGTGCATTCCTACAGTAAAAATCCCTTTACAATGCATTCCTATAGTACAAATCATTTTTCAATGCATTCCTATAATAAAAATAATTTGGCAATGCATTCCTATAGTAAAAATCATTTTCCAGTATATTCCTATAGTAAAAATCATTTCCCAATGCATTCCTATAGTAAAAATTATTTTGCAATACATTGCTATAGTAAAAATAATTTTCCAATGCATTCCTATATTAAAAATCATTTTGCAGTGCTTTCCTATTGTAAAAATCATTTTGCAATGCATTCCTATAGTAAAAATCATTTGGCAATGCATTCCTATAATAAAAATCATTTTATAGTGCATTTCTATAATAAAAATAATTTGGCAATGCATTCCTATAATAAAAATCATTTTGCAATGCATTCCTATAGTAAAAATCCCTTTACAATGCATTCCTATAGTAAAAATCCCTTTACAATGCATTCCTATAGTACAAATCATTTTTCAATGCATTCCTATAATAAACATAATTTGGCAATGCATTCCTATAATAAAAATCATTTTGCAGTGCATTCCTATAGTAAAATCATTTTCCAATGCATTCCTATAGTAAAAATCATTTTGCAATGCATTGACATCAAGGGAAGTTTAGTAAATATCATAAAGGTTGCTTTGTGTCTTTTTTATGGCTGATCACTTTACTTTGAGAGAATTAAATATGTTAATTTTAATGGAAACCAACATTATACACAAATACAGTGGAGAGCCAGGAAATTTACCAGATCTCACTTTTGTAAAAAATCTTATAGCCATCATAAAGGACTGTGTTGATAATGCCTACAGTGCAGAAGCATCCTTGAAGTCAAGGGGCAACCACTATCTATCCTCCATAGCCTCCCAATATTCACTTCCTTCTACTTCTTCTTAGATTCATATCACATACTTCATTCAGTATCCCTCTACCATGAGTGGCTCTTGCGCCTTGTATTGGGTGAACTTCAGTAAAAAAAATAAATAATAATGACTTCTCTTTATTAGGTGTTTTAATGTGTTGTTTTACTGTACACTTTATATGTCTTCTATTTAACATATGTAAATAGGTACAATCATATTTACAAATCCACTACACCTCCCTGAATCAAAGTGGTTTGATGCGTTTGGTTGTTCTTGAACTTCTACAACCTCTTAACTCCTTTCCCCCTTGAAGTTTATGTCCTGTTCTTTTTAATGGAGATCTTGGTCTCATTTCATCTTCTTTCATGTTTGAGTCACTCTCGCCATCATCCAAAGGCTCATCTTATATTGCATTGTCCTGATCTGAAGAACTCATCCTTTCTTCTCTGTCAAGGTCTTCTTCTCTCACATCTTCTTCCTCTTCAATTCTGGGTCATAATTGAGCACAATGGGCTATTAGGCTTTTTCGTTTCTTTGATATAATAGTCATGTTATGTCTCCTTTGCATGATGAAATTAGCTCTCTCAGGACTTGATACTTTGTCTTATACCACATAGGGGTACAAATAGTTTATAACAAGATCTGTATATATCACATTTGTCAAAAGAGATTCAAAGTTAATGAGTTATTAACAGATTGGTAAAGGAAAACAAACTAGGTTTAGGCACAAAAAAAATATGGTTTGGCAGGAGGCCAAGAATTTTGCTTGACATCAATCTCTCTGAGAGTCTTGGAGATATCATGAAAGTGCTGGTTGAAAATATCCTCTTGGATTTGCTCAAAATACCATGGCATTCTTCCTAGTATTTGATGAAGCTTATTAGTAAAATTTTGGATGAATAATAATGTATTCAGTGATTTGCTTTACCCACTTAAAACAACATTTGTTTTCATGAAGGCTTTCTCACCAGGGAATCCAAAAATATTGATAGTGTGTTGATTTGGGATTGCTTGCAAAAATAAAAAAAACAAAAAGTTTTGAACATGATTAATGGATTTGAGTATCCACTGAAAAATAATGTTTAAATGATAAAAATCTGTTCGATTAATATCTAAAAAAATACATTACTTCTTTAGAAATTGCTTTGTTTATGGCTAGATATGAAATTTCAAGAGGCTATGATGAGAAGGATTTCACTGCAAACCACTGTTCAGCCATGATGGATCAGCAATGTCCTTCATGGCTGAGTCAGTATGAGAACATCAGATCCAATAACAGTTTCTTCTGCCAAGTGGGTTGGGGACGCAGGTTCAAATCCTGCCAGAGGGTACATAAGATTTCTTAAATATTCAAGCTAGCTGGTAAACAATAATAAATATACTGTTTAAAAATAAAAAAAAAACTATGTGTATGTAATATATAAATGTGTATGTGTGTGCATCGCCTTTTCAGTTACTCCTTAATACACTGTAAACAAATTAATATATTTAGAATTGTTTTAGATTCAAGTGGAATAAAATAATAATGGAGAGTGTATTTGGCTGGGGTGGGGGGAAGCAATAATATTAGGTTGGTGCAAAAATAATGGCATAATAATTATTACGTCATTATTTTTGCACCAACCTAATAATAAGATGAAATCAAGCTAGTAATCTTGTAATAATAATGAAGAGTGTATTCATCCAGAGTGTTATGATAAAAAGTAACAATAAGATGGAGTAAAATTAATAATAATGATAAGTAATTATTCATCTAAATTTAAAAAAAAAAATATGGGTTTAATTTCCTTGAGCTGTAGTTTGACATGTTTCAGTTCTTTGATCCAAGATCAGTGGCATAATCTTTTGAATGAGAATTACGTCGAAATATCTTTTTCAGCTGATATCCAAGTTTTTCTTCCAATGGAATTAAAAGCAGTGACCTATTTCTATTTTGAGAAACAGAACCACTTAAACAATCTGCTTCTTACACTAAAGAATGATAGCATGCTTTCTAGACCAAAATCAGAATTAGCAGTACTCATAATTTTGAGCCAGCATTAGAAAAACTTGTTCCTCTGAAATTACAATTAGTTGGTTCTCTTTTGGTAAAGCATAGCCATGTTATCTGTCTTCTGTTACTAGAATCCACAGTATATTTTGTTAGATTGAACCAAATCTAATCATGGACACAAAAACAACCTGTAGCCCAATATTGTACATATATCTTTTACCCAGTTATTGTAACAGAGAATTGGGTCAACTCGATCAGAGTTGGTTGCACATAGTGTTTTAAGCACCAGGAGTTATGACCTCTTGCACAAATGGCTGCCGAGATAAGACATTCTATTTAGAGTAGGTGGTGCTGACTATTTGGATATGAACAATAGTGGGCAAGTATTAGCCAATAGTCACAGAACCTATTGTTTGGTTCCCAATAATGGGGTCCAGAAACTCCTAGAGGGAGCAGATCTGAACAATGGGGTCAACAAACATCTAGAGGGAGCAGATCTAAACAATGGGGTCCAGAAACTCCTAGAGGGAGCAGCTCTGAACAATGGGGTCCAGAAACTCCTAGAGGGAGCAGATCTGAGCAATGGTGTCCAGAAACTCCTAGAGGGAGCAGAACTAAACAATGGGGTCGAGAAACTCCAAGAGGGAGCAGATCTAAACAATGGGGTCGAGAAACTCCTAGAGGGAGCAGATCTGAACAATGGGGTCCAGAAACTCCTAGAGGGAGCAGATCTGAACAATGGGGTCCAGAAACTCCTTGAGGGAGCAGATCTAAACAATGGGGTCCAGAAACTCCAAGAGGGAGATATTTCTAACATGGAGTCCACAAACTTCTTGAGGTAGGGTTCCTATCCCAGAGTCCATGAACCTACAAAGCTGAATTAAATCAGTTGGTAATTTTGAGTGATAGGAATTGTAAGAATGGAAGAGAGTGGTTGCAGGCAAGCAAGATTTTGCATGTATTCAAGTCATTCATAGTTACTAAGTACAACTATTAAAAAAAGTGTAATTTACTCAAATAATTATTGTATGATTTCTCAAATGTAAGTCAATTGGCAACACTTTTTATTTCTATCACAAAATATAAATATTCTCTCTTTTCTTGAAAAGTTCAGTTATCCTCAAAAAGTTTTGCTTTCTTTGGCATGGTTGATATTTATTTTCCTTTTTGTTTCACTTATGTAGTTGACTAAAAACAAGTCTTTCTTCCTTAAACATCAGTTTATTTTTATAATCCTCTCTCAAACCTCTTTCTAACAAAATGGTCTGTTTGTGTTGTCTTTTAACTCATATACCATCTCTGCCGCATCCTGGGTATGACGATAAACTACATCCGCGTCCTGGGTATGACGATAAACTACATCCGCGTCCTGGGTATGACGATAAACTACATCCGCATCCTGGGTATGAAAATAAACTACATCCACGTCCTGGGTATGACGATAAACTACGTCCAACAGCAAGGCCTCTGATAATATGTTCTGGAATAAATAATGTTGCCTGCTGTACTTTTTGAAAAATAATATTACCAGCTATACGTTTTTTGAAAAATAATATTACCAGCTATACGTTTTTGGAAAAATAATATTACCAGGTATACGTTTTTGAAAAAAATATTACCAGCTATACGTTTTTGAGGAAAAAAAAAAATATATATATTTATGTGTGTGTATGTGTGTGTGTGTGTGTATATATATATATATAAATAAAACTAAATTTGGCATTAAATGACCTACAGTGTTTGATATGCCATAAAACCCAACCAACCAACCATCTCCACCCCAGTGAGATCAGATCTATTCCTCCTCTTGCAATGGGGCAAAAAAAAATCCTCATATTTTTTTTATTGTACCTGCACCTCCATAACAATTTGAGTAGGCAAATTTATCACTTTTCATAAAGAAAAAACAAATTTGCATAACATATATAAAAATTATTTCTGCTTTCCCTAATATGAGTTGTCAGATTTATTTCTTATAAAATTTAAAAGAAAAAGGAACCAGACAGTGTCACTAAGTACATTTGTACCCTCTTGTCACATAACTAATAAAGAATGATAGTGATACTGAGTTTTCTTCCCTTCCCCCGTGGACCTTAAAATTGATTGACAGCCTGCATTTGGTGGGTAGGTGAAGCTCATTAGGACTACTGCAAAAGTATGAAATGGGGAAAGGGACAAATTTATTAAGCTTATGAAAATTTGAGGAAAATAATGCTCAAGAAAATGCTTCTCCATGAGTAACATGTGAGTCACCAGATGTGCGATTCAGATCTCTGCGATAGGAAATGCTTTAGTATCTGTCTATATTTCTGAGATGAGTTATTATGTAAATTATTTACATTATTTGGACTATTGTCTTCATCTTTGTCGCTATATTTATTACAACGTTTCTCAAGGATACATGGCATAGTGAATAAAGGTGTTGGTTAGATCCAGTGACAGAACCCAAAGAGTGTGAGTTCAATATCTGGTTAAGGCAGTGGAGAACTTTCAGAGGGAAATTAACAGGAGATAACTGATATCCATTATACATGGCACGTGGAACTAGAACAGTCTACCCCAGTGAGCGAAATAAAGGGTTCATTTTGACATTCCAACCACCTGAAGAAGGCCGAAGCTACAACGGCCGAAACATTGTAATAAATATGGCGACAAAGATGAGGACAATAGTCTGAATAATGTAAATAATGTAGGAAATGCTTTCTACTATAGCAATGCATTGCAAAATGCTTTCTACTATAGCAATGCATTGCAAAATGCTTTCTACTATAGCAATGCATTGCAAAATGTTTTCTACTATAGCAATTCATCAAAAAATGCTATTTACCATAGAAAGGAAATGTTCCTACACTAGCAATGTGTTGGAAAAAGATTTTTACGATAACAATATATTGAAAAATACTTTCTCCTATAGCAATGCCTCTGAAAATACTTCATGCTATTTCAATGCATCCGAAAATGCTATCTACCATATAAATGCAATGGCAAAGGCTTTCTATAATAGCAATGCATCGGAAAATGCTTTTCACTATAGCCATCCATCAGAAAAAAAGCTTTCTACTCTAGGAATACAATGGTAAATGCTTTCCACACTAGTATTGCATCCGAACATGATTTCTACTATAGTAATGTGATGGAAAATGCTTTTTACTATTGGAATACATCAGCAAAGGCATTCTACACTTGCAATGAATTGTAAAAATTTTTTCTACCATGTAAATGCAAAAGAAAAGAATTTCTACATAACCAATGCATTGTAAACTGTTTTCTATTATAGAAATATTTTCCAAACTAGCAATGTGTTGGAAAATACTTTTTACAATACGATTACATCAAAAAATGATATCTCCCATAACAATTCAATGGTAAAGGCTTTTTACTATCACAATACAACAGAAAATGTTTTCTGCTATAGCAATGCGTCAAAAAATGTTTTCTGCTATTGCAATGTATCAAAAAATGTTTTCTGCTATTGCAATGCATCAAAAAATGTTTTCTGCTACTGCAATGCATCAAAAAATGTTTTCTACTATAGCAATGCATCGACAAATGTTTTCTACTATAGCAATGCACCAGAAAATGAATCTCAATTAAAATGTCATGGAAACAATTATCCTATAGAAAACCATTTGAAATGATTCTTCATTCAAATGTCTTGAAAGCAGTCATCCTATAGAAATGCATTGGAAGTGATTCTTTATTAAAATGTCTTGTAAACAGTTATCTTATATAGATGCATTTAAAATCATTATTTATTAAAGTGTCTTGGAAGTAGTCATACCATAGAAAGGCATCGGAAATGAATCGTTATTAAAATATCTTTGGAACAGTTATCCCATATAGATGCATTGGAAATTATTCTTTATTAGAATGTATTGGAAACAATTATCCTATATAGATGCATTGTAATTCCTTCTTTTTAGCTTCAGCATATTCTATAATATTGACTGTTGAAAGTGAGCTAATTTCCTCATTGTCTGAAAATTCCTTTTCAAGAGGATTGCTTCACAAGAATCTTTCTCTAGATTTTCTTTTTAATAGTTAAGAAAATATTTCCATTTTGCCATATTTTTTTCCAAAATCAAGCCAAAATAGGTCTTCCTCCTCAATATATACATTTAAAATATTTTTATTTTTGCCAGTAGCTTTTCCAGCAGAACTGATAACTTTCATTTTCTTCCAAGAAGGATCATTGTCTGATGCCACTTTGTACATTATCTCTTGCCCTATTCTTGGTAAAATTACATTATCTTTTTTGATGGATGTCCAACCCTTTTTGGATCCTGACTGCTATTCAGTTCATGATCTTTTTGCATTGTCACTCATGGAAGAATTAATATTTTTTTTCACAGCATCTTCAAAATCTGTATTTTGAATATCTTGGTCTACTAAAGAATCATCTTCCAAATTTTCTGTATTTGAAGGGTCCTCATCCATTGTTAGCACATTGAATTTTTCAACAAAATCATTTTTATACATTCGTAGATGATATGGATGGACTCTAACATAGCTTCCTCCATGCTTGACCAACACCAGTTTGTTTTCAGCACTTATAATTCTTCCTGGTCTCATCCAATGGCTTGATTCATTTCTCTTAAAATATACAAGATCTTTGTTTCTCTATTTAATAGCAGTAATGGGTCTCACCTTTTGATGCTAAGCTCTTCTAATTTTTTTGCAGATGACTCTGCCTGAATAAAGCCCTTTTTTGCTGTATTCATAACATTCAAGGTGTTAGCCATGGATTCGCTTGATTTAACACCTTCTAAAGCTGGAGGTTTATTTATTATAACAAAAAGCAAATTAGGATTTTGTCTAAAACCACTGACATTATGCAAAGTATTTTTGGAGCTCAGTGACCAAGCAATGGCAAGTTCAAACCTGCAATCCGAGTCTTCCATAGTTTTGAGTACCGTTTCATTAAGTATAGCATTGTGGCACTCATTTAACCCATTGATCCATGGATTGTGCTGGTATAGTTTGTACAATAATATATAAATTCTGAGCCATGTCACTGAAAGCTTCATTATCAAATTCTTGTCCATTATCATTTTGAAAGCTAGAAAAAGGTCCAAAATATGCAATCCAAAACCAACATACAATGTTAATAATTTCTGAACTTTCTTTTGACTTTATTACAGAAGCTTCAGTGTATTTGGTGAAACGATCTATTAAATGAAGAATTTTGATCCCTTTATCTGTTTTTTTTGTCTATCGATATCATTTCATTGAAGTATTTTGCTAAAGAGAAACCAAAAATAGTCTTGTGTGGTGTTTTCTAGTATTTTAAGCATATGTCACAATTAGAAGTAATTTTCTGAAGCTGTTTCATAAGTTCAACATCAAGAACAGTACTTCATCTTTCAAGAGAGTACTCATCATCTCATAACTTGGATGACTAAATTGCTTGTGAAGTTTTTCTGCTAGTTGATCCAATAGTTTTATTTTTAATATCCCTTAGAACAATACTTTCATTCTTTTTTGAAACCTGGTGTGACAAGAGGGATGTAATAATGAGTTAGTACAGAAAAGCTGTAACTTTTGGCCAAGCATGGACACACTATAATTTTTAAAATTCAGAACACTATTAGCCTCCTTCATAGCATCTTTGCTGAATAAAAGAGATATTTCAAACTCTACTACATCAGCATGAATTTCAACATTTTTTTCCTGCTAATATATAGGGTAACTTTGAACATGGATTTCAAGTGTTAGCCATCTCTAAATTCAAATGTAACCTTACTATCCTCTGCTTTCATGTGTCTTTTAACTTTCTCTGGCAAAGTATTTAGGCACAAACTATACGAAGTCAACACACTGACCTGGAATAACCAGAGTCCAAAATCATGGCACCAATAGTTTGTCCTAGGAGCATACCATCCTCAGAGTTATTGTAATTCATAAGTACAATATTGGCCTTGAATACATCTTCCTAATTTCCTTTATCAAAGACATGTTGACGATTTTTAGTCCAGTGCATGGTAGATTCCCAAATAGCAAATCTAGAGGGTTTACCATAAGGTCCAAGAGGATTTTGTTTCTTGGTTTTATTATTTTGACAATTGGTATGGCTTTGGCTTCTTTTACCGAGTTTACTGCCTCTCCATCCTTTACCACAATAATACTTCTGTTGATTTCTGTTGACAGAGCTATACATGATGTCCATTGTCTGTGCATCATAACTATTTTCATCCAAAGATTGAGCTAAGTGCACATCTGTTGGTACAAACTTTATTTGATAGATTGCTGGAGAGGAAGTGCTCATTAAAGTCCCTGGTCTAACACCCATCACATTTTTTTTATTTGAACTGTCATTTCTTTGAATGTTATGTCTCTGATGGTAGCCGTTATTAGTTTTTCATTGTCTTCTAGATTGGCACTCTTGAGGGCTCTGTAAGCCAATACAGCATCAGGCAACAATATCAAGTTTCCTGAGTTGCTGAACCAAATTCTATAATGAAATCAGCAATAGTTATATTTCATGGTCTAATAGATTTTTCAAGATTTCTATATGCCATCAGAGCCACTTGATTAGTATCCATCTTGAACAGAGAGTCCAACTTTTCTTAAATAACTTCTTTCCTCCCTCTATTTAATGTATCAGTGTTCATTTCCAGCACTGCTACTTTGGTTTTACCATTTAAACTCAAAAATACAATTGGGGTTCTTCCTCTCATATCTATATTTGTTGCCATTTCCTAGAACTTCATTGTTTTTTTCCCAGGATGGTATGTTTCTGAGATAAGCACTGGTGGGGCTATGAACTTACTATTTGTAGCCATTTGTCTTATTTTATGAACATTTCTGTCATATATAGTTTGGTGCTCCTGCTGTACGTCTCAAAGTTCTCGACAAAATCCAGAGATGAATATGCAATGTGATAGGTTCTGATCTGTCATCTCATCTACAGTTGCTTTTTCACAGATGTGCCATGGTTTCCCTTTGTCTCTTCTACAAGTATTTTCACAGCAACTGTTCCGACGAGCTACTTTCACTGGTTACCAGACTGCATGAATTTAAGTGAGCTACTAGGCTGGCATCTCAGTCCCACCCTTTCACTGTCAAAACAGTTAAATGTGATCATCTCTTCTGCTCAAACAGCTTCTTCTCTTGTACTTCTTGTCTGTGGAACTCCCTTGCTTGCTTCTCCCGATAACTATGATCTTCAAATATTCAAGTGTAATGTCAATCGACATCTGATACCTTGATCTTGTTCCCTGTCCTTCTCTATATCCTTTCCTCAAACACGCCTCTTTACTATTTTTCTCCATCTTCTGTGACCCGTTGCGTGCTAGTAGCACTCCCACCTTGCTTGGGGTGAAAAGCTTTAAAAAAAAAAAAAAAAAAAAAAAACTACCCTCTGCTGCCAGATGTTAAAACAGGATATTGCTCAACAGAGTGACAGTACTTCACCAAACAATTGAAAAATTTTACCTGAGGAGAAATTTCGAAAATCTTAAATGCTGACCAATGGTTAAATCCACTTTGGCAATAAGGGAAATAAGCTACTGCCACTGCTTAAAAAAGCATCCATTAAGCTGGGAAGTAAGTCTAATTTGTTAGCCAAGGATGGTAAGCTCAATCCAAGGTAGAAGTTAGCATACTATCTACATTATTCGGACTATTGTCCTCATCTTTGTTACCATATTTATGATAATGTTTCAGTCGTTGTACGCTCTGTCCTTTTTCAGGTGGTTGGAATGTCGAACTGAACCCTTTATTTCGCTCACTGGGGTAGGCTGTTCAAGTTCCATGTGCCAGGTCTAATGAATGTCAGTTATCAGTTATCTCCTGTTAATTCCCCTCTCCTAGTTCTCCACCATCTTAACCAGGTATTGAACACATGGAACAGTGGATAAAGGCATTAGTTAGATCCAGTGACAGGACCCTGAGTTCAATACCTGGTTAAGGCAGTGGAAAATTTGGAGAGAGGAATTAACAGGAGATAACTGATAACTGACATCTATTAGACATGGCATGTGGAACTAGAACAGTCTACCCCAGTGAGCGAAATAAAGGATTCAATTTGACATTCCAACCACCTGAAGAAGGCCAGAGCATACAACGGCTGAAACGTTGTAATAAATATGGCAACAAAGATGAGGATAATAGTCCAAATAATGTAAATAGTGTACATAATACCTCATCTCAGAAATATAGACAGATACAGAAGTTAGCATAGTTAACAGAAATGATTCTTTATTAAAATGTCTTGGAAAGTGTTATCCTATAGAATTACAATGGAAATGATTTTTTATTAAAATGTCTTGGAAACAGCTATCCTAGAGAAATTCATTGAAAATGATTCTTTATTCAAATGACTTGAGGAAGTTTGTAGAATCATAATAGTTTAATGACCGTTTGATCTAATACAGTTTATTCAAAAGGTCTGTACAATCAAACCATTTTCTGTTAAATATTTTACATAATTCTTGAAGGGAGATTTTTGTTTAAATATTCTGTTTCCCTAACATTAGAAAAATTCAATGTTTCCGTTGGGTTTGAGAAAGTTTTGATATTGTGTTGAGCCTGTAACTCGCTAATTGTACATTTATATGTAACATACTGAAAAGGTGGTTATGCCATAGAGCAGTGATTATGAAGCGAGCTTTGTAAACTATTATTATGACTTTTTGTTGTTTTTTCAAGTCATGTTCCTTCAGGAAATGGATGGTCATGATTTCTCTTAAATTCATTTTTGAAAACTTTGTTAATGGTGTCTGAGTTAACTCCTCCTTAATTTCCAGATTGTCTAAATTGTTCCTAGGGGGCGCCATCTCTAACGTATAAATACTCAAGAATACTTTGTTCTATCTCTCTTTCTTCTACATTTCAGTGAACAGTGCGACCATGTAAGGCTTTTTCAGAAGATTGCATTTTCCCCTTTTGTGGGGGGCACTACACGTTTTCCTTGGAAAGACATCATGAACATTATACCCACACAAGCACTTTCCTCCTTGATGCCTCGACTGCATGAATTTAAGTGTGCTACTAGATTGGCAACTGAGTCTCACCATTTTAGTGTTGAAATAGATGCAACCGTATATTCTATTCTAATAGTTTCTTTTCTCCTACTTCTCGCTTTTGGAAATTCCTTGTTTGCCTGCCACCTACAATCTTCAAAAATTTAAATGCATCACTAATTGTCACCTTCTGTCTTCCTGAATCCTGTTCTTTTTTTTGTCCTTTTTCCTCATTAACATTTTACATTTTCTTTCACTTTCTCCTCACTAAAGTCTTCTCATTCTCTTTCGGTCCCAGTAACCCCATGCATGGCATTATCATCTTGCTTCAGGTGTAATGATTTAAAAAAAAAAAGAAAAAAAAAAGAGTTTCCCTTTCCTTTATTACCTGTAAATTTTTGGGAAACATGGTGGAATGGTTTTGCATTTCTTTGTTTGTGGTTTTGAATTCAGAATATTCTTTGTAGACATGTTCTGTTTTTTGTTTTTTTTCTATTTTAAATGTCATATCCCTTCATGATGTAGGCAATTATAGCTATCCACAGGTTTTTTTTCTTTATTATCTGCAAATTGCCATGACTACTCCCAACCTTTCTTCAATATTCATCAGCATTTGCTCCAATTTCTGTAATGTAGAGTCTTTTCTCTTGAAACAGTCTCCAGATATCTTCTCACTTTGTAAAACTAATTTAAATTCTATTGCTACCAAGGAATTATGTGTTCCAGGCTATCTTTCTCTTTGCCAAAAAGATTCTAGCATAAATATGATTCTAATTTTACTGATATTGCCGATATTCAGACTTTCAATTTTTCCATTGCCCAGTCTAATAATTGATTTCCCAACTTATTTCCCTAATAAATCTGATCAACATTCTTCTTTATTTGATTTCTTCCTTACCTCCTCTCCAAGCTCTTGTTGAGCATCACAACACTGTCCTCTTGGCAATTCAGATCATACTGCAGTGTGTATTGATATTTCTTTTGAATTGTCTATTAGAAAGACACCTCATATTCTCAAAACTTTCTGTTACCACTATTCTGATTGGGATTTATTTTGTGACTTTATTCAAGATGCTCCTTGGATTGATATTCTTAATCTTCCTATTGAGAATTGCACCACAGAGGGTTCTTATTGATTTAAAGCTGGCTTTTGATGCTTTTGTACCTTCTCAGAAATACCAGGTAAAACCACAATCTTCTTGGTTCATACCGGCCTGTTCAGCCACTATAACCCACATATAAATTGCTTTTACTGAGTGTACCAGCATGATAATTCCCATCACAACAGACACCTATTTCCTAGGAGGCGCCATCTCTAAAGTATAAATACTCAAGAATACTTTGTTCTCTCTTTCTTCCACATTTCAGCGAACGCTGCAACCATGTAAGGCTCTTGAAGAAGATTGCATTTTCCCCTTTTGTGGGGGGCACTATACGTTTTCCTTGGAAAGACATTATGAACATTATGAACACACACACACGCTTTCCTCCTTGATGCCTCAATTGCATTGAAATAATTGAAAACATGTCCTAAAAGTGGCTAAGTCTTTGTTTGCTGATAGAATGAAGCAACATATAGCCTCTAACATGTTTGGTTCATGTTACTACTGGCAGCACTGTAAAAGCCTTCTATTCCTCCCCTCGTCACTCAATTTGAGGTGTTAACATTTTCTACTGATGAAGCAGAATGTTTTGCTCATAATTTCTCTTCAAATTCTACTCTTGACTCATCTGGAGTATCTTTGCCTGACTTTTCCACTTAGAACTGAGTCTCTATTGAGTGATATGCTTATAACTCTACTAATGGTTTCTGCTATCCCCTCTAAACTGGATCCCTGGAAAGCCCGTAGACTTGATGCTATCTCTTCAATAATTCTTAAGAAATATGCTTCTGAACTGGCTCCTGTTCTCTTTAAATTCTACAATAAATGCCTTGCTGCTTCTTGATTTCTTGTTTGTTAGAATTCCTCTTCTATAGTCTCTGTTTTTAAGAACTCTGGCAACTGTCTGATCCTTCTAATTACTGGCCTATTAGCCTTCTACCTCTTTTTTTAGAAAATACTAAATGTTCTAATCAACTCTGAATTGGTTAAACACCTCCCATCACAGGGTCTTCTTTCAGATATGGAACAGTTTTATACTAGTGTGATAGTTCTTATCACAATAGATACCTCTTTGTGTCTGCTTGTAATAATTGTAAACATGTCCTCAAAGATTCTCTGTATTTATGTGTTGGTAGAATGAAGCAACGTATAACCTCTAACATGTTTGGTTCTTGTGACTATTGGAAGCATTGTAATTGTGTGTTAAGGAAGTGTAAGTCTTCTATTCCTCTCCTCGTCACTCAATTTGAGGTGTTAACATTTTCTGCTGATGAAGCAGAATGTTTTGCTCATAAATTCTCTTCATATTCTACTCTTGACTCATCTGGAGTATCTTTGCCTGACTTTCCACTTAGAAGTGAGTCTCTATTGAATGATATGCTTATAACTCTACCAATGCTTTATGCTATCACCTCTAAACTGGATCCTAACAAAGCATATGTAGTTGATGGTATCCCTGCAATAGTCCTTAAGAAATGTGCTCCTGAACTGGCCCCTGTTCTCTCTAAAGTCTATAATAAGTGCATAGCTGCTGCTTCATTTCCTGCTTCTTGGAAATCCTTTTTTGTGAACCAGGAAAGTAACTCCTTGTACCTGGTATAAAGTGGAAAGAGTATATTGAATCAATTGTTAAGTTTGCAGCTAGGAAAGTTGGTTCACTGTATCATGGTAGACAATTTTTCTAGTCAGAATCTATCTGGCATATTTATAAGTCTACCATTCATCCTTGTTTTGAATATTGCTGTCACATCAAGTCTTGTGCTTTTGCTATATATTTAGAGATCCTTGATAAAATCAAAAAAAATCTGCTATGTTATTGGTTCTTTTGTCCTTTTTCCACCCCTGTAACACAACTTTTCTATAAATATTTTCATGGTAATTGTTCTGATGACTTTTTTCCTTTACAAATTTAAGTACAGTACTAGATTGGCAGCTAGGTCTCATCATTTTGCAACTGAAATGATTAGATAAACCATATGTTCTATGCTAGCAGTTTCTTTTATTGCACTTCTTGCTTGTGGAACTCTCTCCTATTCCCTGTTAACTACAATCATCAAAAATTTAAATGCAATGTCTATCATTATCTTCTGTTTTTTTTAATTCTAAAAATCTTTCTTTTTGGGGAAAAGATTGTGAACAATCTTTTACTATAGAAATGCATTGCCAATGTTTTTTTGTTTTTTTTATCAAAATAGCATTGCAATATCTTTCATTACAGAAATATACAGGGTGTTTCAAAAAATATATACCTATTTTGAAATTTTTTCAAGAAATAATTCAAGCAACTATATTTAATTTAAATAATGTATATCAAGACAGTAATTATTATAAATGTGTGTTTTCAGTGGCAGACTTACATTTTTTGGGCCCTAAAGCTTGGACAAATATGAGAGCTCCTTTGCAACCAGCAACAATAAATTTGAGGCTCTAACTGCCAAAATGCAGACTATGAATAGATTCTGGTGAGCTTACAGCTGGTGGTTTGAGTGCTGCAAGCCCCTAAGAAAAGTTTAAAATTTGACCTGTTAAGATCTATTCTATGGATAATATTTGTTACTCCTCATAGGGATTGAACTTACAGGTAAAAAGCACTAATGCTTTGTTGGATTAACCTGTGTCCCCTGTTGGTTCAGATGGGTTCTGCCCAAGTAGCTCAATTTGAGCTAGATGTCTTTCTCTAAGCTAGAAACACTTTCAATTGCCAGGTTAATTTTTGTCAGAGTAATTCAGGACTGAACAGACATTCTACTGCCTGGATAATATCCCTAAAATAATTAAGCATGACCAGTTACAGGGTAATTTTGAGGCCATATGAAATGGGTATAAGGCCAACATTAGTTACTTCTACTCATTGGCTTATGATTCTATCACTAAAATTAGGAGCCCTGAAGCTTAAGTTTCATTAGTTTCATAGTATATTTGTCACTGCATGCTCTTAAGATTTTATCATCATGTTTTCAAATTGATGTCCGTTATGATCCAGACATTGCTGATAATACAATGAAATCATAAGCAGCAATCAACATTTCGATAGATATTTGGCAGCGTTCTTGCTCTATGGAAAGTTTCATTTCAGTGATTGTTAATGGCTTTGTATCGTTTAAGTATCCCCACAAGAAAAAGGCCGACGCATGATGTAAAAGTGTGTATAAACCTTTCTGAGACACTCAGTATTACAAATAACTTTTACTAAAGTAAAATACATAGCAAATAAATTTTACTATAATTTTTTTTTTTAACTTTTACTATAGAGATGCATGTCAGTAATTTTTACTATAGAAGTGTATGGGCTATTATGTTTATTATAAAAAGCATTGTAAATGATCTTTTACTAAAGGAATGAATTGCATTTAACTTTTATTATAGAAGTGTACTGCCTATCTTTTATTAAAGGAATTGCATTTAATTATAGAAATGTCTTGTCTATAATAAAAAAAGCATTGCAAATGATCTTTTACTAAACATGTGAATTGCATGTAACTTTTATTATAGAAGTGCATTGTGTATAATGTTTACTATAAAAATAAAAATATAGCAAATAATCCTTTTATTATAGGAGTGTATTTTACTAGGGGAAGGTGTTACCAATGAACTTTACAATAATTGGCATTACAATTTTGACTTTTACAGTGCATTGCTAACATTTTTTTTTTACCAAAAAAACATTGCAAATGATTTTTTATATTCATGTCTTTTCCAAAGGCATTTGTCTGAATTGAACTGCTCCAGCTTGAGTTAGAACTCTTTTTGTTGACATCCATTCTCTATCTGATGAGACTATTTGGCCACCTGCATCTGCAGTGTTTATTAACTAAGGTATATAAGTAGAAAATATCCACAATAATAGAATTTCTGGTAATCAATAAGGCAGGCATTATAATGGCTGATTATAAATATTTTCTGACAGTGCTCGTAAGTAAGGATTTTCAAAATAGAAACTTAGGTTTGATCTCGATTTTTTTTTTTTTTTTTTCAATAACTATGATTACAAATGATTTTTACTGTAGAAAATTGAACAATTACACTAGAATTTATTTTTGCTCTAGGAAGTGCTAGAATTTTGTTTTTTTAATTACAAGAATGAATTTACATTATTTCCAGTTGAACCAATGTCCTCATCTTTGTTAATATTATAATGTTTCTGTCATTGGCTCTCCAGCCTTCTTCAGGTGTCTGCTGATTAGGGTAACTTTCAGGGAATTTCAAACTAAACACTTTATTTAATATATGGGAGTAGATTGTTCTCATTCCAATGTCCATTTCATTTGAAGAAGATCCGAGACCACAGCGGCCGAAGTATGATAACAATAACAAAGATTACATTAGTCTGAATGTAAATAATGATAACTCCTCTTACAAGAAATTCAGACAGAATGTGATCAGGTGATAACAACAAAGATGAGGACATTAGTCTGAATGTAAATAATGATAACTCTTAATCCCAGAAATTCAAACAGAATGAATTTTTACATTACAAATGTGTTAGAAATTATTTTTATTATGGTAATGCTTTGTAAAGGATTATATAGTAACTTTACTATAGAAATATATTGCAAAGGACTTTTACTATAGAAATTGCATTTTAAATGATTTTACTATAGGAATACATTGCAAATTATTTTTACAATAGAAATGCATTAAAAAGTATTCTACTATAGTGATAAATAGGCTAATGCATTTTTGAGTAATTTTTTGTTTAATTTTGTAATTATTTGTAATTTTACTATACATGTATAGCATATTGTTGGAAAGTCTTTGGCTATTTTAATAAAAGTTTCAACATCTTATATTATTTAAAATTATAATAATCATAGGGAATGTATTTCGTGATGTCTATATAGTGTTTTTATGGAACTTTTATGCAGGGTTTTCCTGAGATATGAAAAAGTTTTTCAAGGGTAGCACAAGGATAAAAAGTTGGACTATATATTTTTATATCAAAATTTGTGAATTTTAAACTATAAAAAGTATTACAAATTTTTTTTATAAAAAGAAATGCATAGCAATTGATTTCTATTGCAGAAAAACATTTTATCAGTTTTTATTATCATTATTACTGAAGATTTTGCTACCAAACCAACTTAGGAATAATTCATATACCATATATACTGGCATATCATGTGACATTTGAAGACCTAATTTTGAAGTTAATTTTAAGTGGGTAGCATCATACATGAGATATAAAATTAGTGTTATGTATTGCTGGTCCTGGCTACACTATTAACCAAACTATATATCCATTTACTGTCGTCAAATTAGCTTCAAATTAGGTCTTCAAAGGTTGAACGATATGTGAGTATATATAGTAATTATTTTTTTACTTTTTTTTTTTCTTTACAGATGTTATAAAATTGGATAAAATTCTTGCAAGATTCAAACTATTGTTCATGTTTGTAATTTTCAATTTGACTTAATAACTTAGACAAAGAAAGACCAATTCAATTTCATCCCTACACTAAAATAAAAAAATAAAAAAATGTACATCTTTTTATAAATGACAGATACAACATTTAATCGACAAAACCCACTTTCTCCTTTGGAGGTGACTTTTGTGAGAAGCTGGTCTGATGAGGCTGTGCAAAACACTTGTGCACTGGCTGCTTACAAAAAAAAAAAAAAGAAAAGAAAAAAGTACTTACGCAGTGAAAAGACTGAAGAAGCAGTGAACAAAATTCATCTGAGAACAAGTGAGATGCAGAGTAAATTCTCTCCAAAAACAAAACAAAACAAAAAAAAAACACTTTCAGTGCCTTTCTTTTTTGTAAACGTCTTTGAACATCTTTGACAAAACATTGTCAATTAATATGTATTATCATTTTTATTTTATTACAAGCAGTTTCAGACAGTGCAATATTTTTAATCTCTTCTAAATGTTATTTAATGATAGCTTTCTTGATCCTACCCGGTGCTCCAATTACTATAGGCATAACAGTAGTTTTTTTCAATTTCAAGATCATCTTATTTACTTATTTTGTCATATTTTTTTTCTATTGTTTACCTAATATAAATCCCAAGAGCCACTCAAAGTAGAGGCTTGCAAGGAGAATAAAAGGTGCATATTTGAGGATATGTTGGATAGATAATTGTTGACCCTATACTTGAAGATGTTCAGAATGTAGTGATCAAGGAAATGTCCTTTTGGATGTATGCTTCACTTTAACAGTTTTGAGGAAAGAAGCTGTTTGAGTCGAACTTCTTCCTTACTAATGAAATATAAAGGGGATGAGGATGAGTAGACTGTGTACATTGTATGGCGGGTCCTGGCTGTGATTTGAAGTCATATAAGACCCTATTTGCATTTAATATTACAGTATTATAGAATTAGTTTTTGTACAAGTACTGGTAGTCTATGGCATCTGTGTGAACATTCTTCTATGTGCAGTGTCCCTTCAGAATGTGGGCGATTATAGCCCTCCACAACTTCCTATTATTTTCAGCTTTTAGTTTATCTTCTATCAACCATTTACACAACCTTGTTAGGTAGTTTAAACACTATTTTGCTCTGTCCTTCTTGTTTTCAATATTCCCTACAACTGTCAAATTCTCCTAGCCTTCTTTCCTCATTATATGTCCTAAGAATTTTAACTCTTTCATTCTACATGTAAGTGTCTGTTTTGTTCCTGTTTACCTTAAAACTGCCTCATTGCTGACATGTTTTGTCCATTATATTCTCAACATCCTTCTGTAGATTCACATTTCTATTATCTCAAGTCTCTTCATCTGTGAGGAGGTTGTCCAGATGCCTCAGTTTTAAATATAAAACCTGGAAGACAGGTTTTAGTCATTTTCTTCAAAAACAAAAGGGTTTTATATACGTCATCAAATAAGATGCCTTTTTCACTAATATTTCTTTCATCTTGATCTTGTTTTGTGTGTGTGTACACACACACACACACACACTTAAGTTAGCCAGTACATTTCATCCTCTGATGGACTTTATCAAGGCAAATGTAGGGATTTTGTTTTGCAACAAGTATTTGTACACAATGGTGGAGATGTGATTGATTTTTGGAATAGTATGCTTCAGGCTGACTGAGAAGTCAAGATCAATTATGGCAGATGCCATGTGATGTAATTTAATGGTTAATTAATGAAAGTGAGTAAATGTTGTTGAGGGGGAGACATGGTGGAATAATGGGCAGTGGCTTGGATTGAGGAATTGGAGAGCTGAGTTTGAATTACAGTCAAATCCATTACATTCACTTACGTGCTAATACCCTTGGGAAAGGTATGAATCTTCTTCAAGCTATGGGTAAATAACAGGACAAACTGGGCTCTATAGCCTTGGGTGGCAACCAGTCTAAAAGAAGGAAAAACTCTGGATCCAAAACCAGCCTGGAGAGTATTAGGCTCCATCAGGCTATCTTGCCCAAAAAACACTACTTCTACTGCAGTTGCAGTATATGTATGACCCCTATGATTCTAGAGGTCACAGAAGAAAAAGAAAAAAAAAATCTTGGTTGCTTTTTATTGCTACTTTCCTGTTAAGTCTAAGACTTATAGTAGGCAAAGTCGATAAGAATCAAAGAAGGTGGTTTATTTACTTACCTTTCTGATGAATATTACTATTGGATGTGCACATAGCATAGTGGTTATCAGCAAGGAAATGGGAATCCTAACTAATTCTACTGTGCTTGCGTTTTGCTCAAATGCCCTTGAAAAGATATGAAACTCTTAAACCCCCCCAGCTATGGGTTAAATAGCAGGTCAGACTTGGCTTTCTAGCTTTGGTTGGCAGACATTTTTAGAGAAAGACAACTCTGAATTTAAAACCTGTTGGACATGGAGCTAACAACTCCACCCACTGAAGAATGCATTTTCTGCAGAAACCATAGCAACAACACCTTGCCTTGAGAGGCTGTGTCCCCTACATGCCTCAGCGGAGTCTGCAGATTTGTCTCTTCACATTAGAGATTTCTAGCAGCCATTCTTTATAATCAGGTCTCCTCAAACCTTCAGAATTTACTCCACTTCTCTCACTAAATTCAACATGATAAATGCAGGTAGTGTAATTTATTCTTTGCTGTTAAAAAGGAAAAAAAAATTTTTCTTAAAAAAATATTGTTTACCATGAAGTCCTATAAAATTAAATTAAAGAAATTATTAAATCATGAAGTAGGGTTTTTATCAAAGTATTTTTCCAAACAAACCAGCTTTATTCAAATTTCATCAATTGGTTTGCAATATCGAATGAAACACAGAGTTTGCAAATCTCAAGAAAACACTGTTAGTGATAAGTTCAACAATGCTAAATATTGTGAGGATTTTAACACATGTCAGCGTGTTACAAAAAACTTCTAATATAGCTTAAATGACAGCATAGCTTTGAAGAAGGATGATGAATGTAAAACCATAGAGAAGGCATTGGAAAACCATTTCCCTGTATTTCCCAAGAAGTCTTGACAATTTGTAGATAATACAATAAAGAAAACCCTGGAGAACCAGGCTTGTCTATGTTCTAAATAGTCATGGCATTTAAAAAATGGTCTGGATTCTCTTAATTTTTTCCCATATTTATCTAAAATCTTCAATCTCATTGCAAAGATCTTCTCTCTGAAATCATCCTCAAAATTGTTTCATGAGTTCTTATAATTAAAGACATTACCACACTTCTCATCTTGCATGATTTCTTTAAGTTCTAATACAAGCTTTCCTCCTTGGCAACTTGACTGAATGAATTTAAGTATAGTACTAGATTGGCAAGTATAGCTCACTGTTAAAATAGCTAGATGTAGCCATATGTCATCTACAATCTTCAAAAATTTAAATGCAACATCAATTGCCATCTTCTGTCTTCCTGAATTCTGTCCTTTTATTGTCCTTTCTCTTCATTAGCATTTTATCATTTTCTTTCACTTTCAGTAACTTTTTTAGCGGCATTATTTCCTTGCTAGCGGTTAAATGATTTAAAAAACAAAAAAAAAAAAAAAGTCTTTCTTTTCAGCAACTTTTAAACTACAGCAAGGCAACCTTATCAATCTCTCAAATCAACAACTTATAAAGTGCAAAACACCAAACTGTCATTTGACAATTTTTACATGGCACTGCTTAAATAGAATGGCCCATCCGTAAAAAATGGGGGGGAAAAACATTTTTGGATATAATTCTTGTTGATCAGCATTCATCAGACCTCCAATAAGTTGCATCACTTGTTAGAATAAATAAATATCGATCATTTTTTTAAAAAAATGTTTAATCCCTTGAGGAGGGGTTCTTGGTTATCATGTAGATAGTGAAAAATCAATCCTTGACATTTTACAGAGTTATCTAGACATTGCTGTTCTTCATATTTGTCTTTTTATTTTACAAAAATATTTCTTTGTGTGTGTATATATATATATATTTGATACATGTTTCATTAAATATTATAGACAAGTGTTGTCTATTTTATGTAAAATTTTTTCGTAACATCTGATAAGTTTAATAACATTATCATTGAACGAAGAAAGAAATTGACAATATTGATCCATATTTTTTTTAATACAATATTGTCAATTTCTTTCTTCGTTCAACGATAATGTTATTAAACTTATCAGATGTTATGAAAAAATTTTACATAAAATAAATAGACAACACTTGTCTATAATATTTAATGAAACGTGTATCAATGAAAAGATGCTGCCTAAATACACACAATATATATATATATATATATATATATATATATATGTGTGTGTGTATGTGTGTGTCCTGATAGCAAGGTCATCTACAGTAAATTTGTGCCCAGGTACTTACAATATTTCACTATTCCTGGCAGAACTTCTATTATCACAGTGTGGGATATATAATAACAAAAGTGATAGAAAGAAAAAAAAGAAAAAGAAAAAAGAATCTAAATGAAATTGGCTAAATTAAAAAAAAAAATATGTAAATTTAAAATTCTCCCTTGTGCACTTGCACCAACAACACAAATTTAGTCTGAAGAAATCCTAAAGGACAAAACACTCATACAGCAATCGCTATCATTTGACTTAAAATATTTTTGCCCTTCCTTGCCTTTAAATGAGTGCCCTTTGCTGTGCTGATGTTGCTACATGCCTTACTTCTTGCCTATCTCACACTGCGAATTTTTTCTAAGCTCTATACTAAACATTAAATCTGTTACTAAAAAAGAACTAAACAAAATGAACACAAAACGATCAGCTTTAAAAAAAGGACTCGTAACTGGAAAAACCGAATGAAAAAAGAAAGTTAACAACAAATACTTTTTCACACCCAACCCAGTTCTGCGGAATCAGAATCAAGTTTAAGCAAGCGAATGAGCCAATTGGAGTAAAGTGCCATGCAGATTTAAATTTTTCCCACTTGTGACGAATGCAGCTATCGATTCTTTTTGCATGCTAGCATGCTAGTTAACATTCATGTAAGTCAGCTGTTGGCTCTCACGCTGACCAACAGAATCTTCCTACCTATTCGTGGCAGCCAGCTATAGGCTCTCACTCTGGCCAGTAGAAAATGGCCACAAACTACATGAAAATTGCTGCAGAAGCATGAAAAAAAATCGATTATTTCCACTATTGATGGGAGTTGGGAAATGCAAAGTTGGTCTTGGCCTTCCCACTAATTTGGAGCATATGCATGTAAATTTTGATGCAAATCCGTCAAAAATTGCATCCATGCATTCTTTACACACACACACACACTGCCTTTTTATAGATTTAAAAGAAAAATTTACATAAACTAATAAAAGTATATTTGTCTATTCTTCATTTAAGATAAGTAATTATTATCGCACAATGTTTGTACAGGTGCTTCTGAAAAAATATACTACTTATATCAATGATGAAAGTACAGTTTCAAACATTACATTTGTAAATAATAGCCAGTAAAAAGTTAGGGATAAATTTTATACTGTTAGAGGGATGTTAAATTACATCCCCTATAAAGGATAATAACTCAAAATACAACTGAGTTACTTCCCTTGTCTGCTAGTCAGAGCAGGCACTTCTGAATTCAACATGGTGACAAGCTGACATGGTTTAAATCCAAATTAATGAATAAAAGTTATTTTATTATGTGTTAAAATATACTTATCTTTTATTTTTCATTAATTTTTGTTCATCCCATAAACCTGGGATATAACAGTATCAATATTATGAATTGATAAAAAAAAAAAAAAAAACTCAATATTTTTCAATTCTGATAAATTCCATGACATCAGAAATATCTAATGAATGCTAATCTACAAAAATTATTCCCCCTGCCCAAATCTTACCCTATTTTGCTTTTCCAAATGGACCAGTCGAAGTAGTGCCTTTGCACCAACATAAAAAAGATAGAAATTGAAGCTCAATATGAAAAATTCTCACAGAAGCTGGCAAAAACTTCACTACTCACCTTGGATTATGAACTAAGATCAAAAGCCTAAAAAGTGAACTATTAAAAATAAAACTTGCTTTTGATGAAAGTATTTAAGTAATAAATCTAATATTATAGTTATTTTAAATAGGACTGCTTACAATTTCAAATGAAACTCTATTCTCGACAAGAAAACTAGATTTAAAAAAAAATAAAAACAAAACAAAGAACGCCCATCATGAGCTTCCTCAAGACACAGGTTAATAAACTTCTCGCAGCTAATAACACTGAAATTGGATCCATCAAACTCCATAAAATTATGGGTGAATATTCTGCTACTTACTTACATTGGGATGTAAAGACATCTATAAATGATTTAAATTAGTAATACATTCCTAAAAGAAGCCAGGATGGAGCTAATAATAAAACCTTTTTATTTCTGTAAATGATGACATTAATGGTCTTGATAATGACTGGAGATGGTCAAAAGTACTCAAACCAAAATCTTATAAATTTTGGATTGTTTTTCTATGAATTTGATCTGGATTTGTGACAACTTATGCCAACTGGAAAAATGTAACAAGAAAACTATATGGACCGATCTTATCAGCCAATTATAATAAAACTTGTTTATACATATATTTGATGGTAAATTTTACCAAGTTTACTTTAATATGCGATAATTAAATATAATCACAATTTAATTAAAAAATACTTGATACTTGTTGAGAATCAATAATAATAAAATAAATTGATTGTATAATTAAGCAATTTAAAATAAACAAATAATAAACAAGAATGATTTGCAACAATGACAAAATTTTATAAATGAAATAAAAAGCAATATGTATATGTGTAGATATATGAGTCCATGGGCAAGTGGTTAAATTTGTTCTTTTCCAAGCCTGAAACTTGGATCTAATCAAAGTCAATTTGTCAGGAAGGTAACTTCATGTTATTGGTCTGTGGAGGTGATTCCGCATGTGGCACTTTTGGAAAGTGCCTGAAAACCATTCTATAGGTTAACCCAAGACTTGAGTAAAATTAGAAAGATAAAACTGTTTGGAGGCTGTCAATGGTTGTATCAGCACAAAGTCACAAGTCATCATGACTGAGGATTTGATTGTACTGGCATTGTTCAAACTGCTGATCATACCAAATTATGCATTCTCTCTTGGAAACTGTAGCTAACGTCTGGTCAGCATAGTTGTAGTATAAACCTATATGACGGTTCCGTATAGGATACAGGTTCAATTACTGTCGGAGGATGCATATTTTTTATGAAAATTTCTTGGACATTCAGGCCGCTAAATGTTGTTAATACTGTTTATTATAAACAGAGCATTTACTTAAATATTTGTATCTATAAAAAGAATGTATAAACATAAAAAATGTCTTAAAATATATATATATATTATATATAAAATGGCTGGCTACTCATTTCCATCTACTTGGGTGTCTAGGTAAAGCCTGTTTTGGATGCCTGGTCAGGCACATTTGTGTTTCTTCAATGGCCATGGAGCCAACCTATAGTTTACACAGCAACTATACTGAGCAAACGTTAGATACAATTTTAGGAGAAGATTGCAGAAGATCTGGCATGATCAGCAATTGAATAAGGCCAGTTTCATCAAATGCTCGGTCACAATGACTTGTGACTTTGTACTAGCACAATCATCAACAGATTCAAAATGCTTTTGTTTATCCAATTTCACTTAAAGACTGAAGTATGTTTTTCAGGTCCTTACCAATGGTACCTCATCCTGGGATCATCTTCCCAGATTTAAATTATCAAGAAGTTATCTCCTTGACCAATTGAGCCTGGTGAGATTCAAACTCGGGTTAGAATATATATATATATATATTTCCCCAAGTACACCCATCTGCTTGAGTGACTGGCTAATCCCTGTTGCAGATGCCAGCTCAGGTGTGTTTGTGTTTCTTTAACACCCACTGGGGTAACTTGTAGTTTATACTATTTTACTCACAAGGACCTATGGCATGGTTTTCAGATACTTACTGATGATACCCCTGGGATCATCTTCCTCATATTATCATGAAGTCTTCTCTTTGACAAATTAACCCTGTTAAGATTTGAATCAGAATCTTATTGTCAGAATACTAACTATTAGGTTGGTGCAAAAATAATGACGTAATAATGTCATTTTTTGACGTTAAAAAAATACGTCAGAAAACGATATTATTATGTCGTTATTTTTGCACCAACCTAATACTTTTTTTTTTTTTAATCAATTCACTCACAAGCAAAACAATAATCCTACTAAGTTGCAAGGGGCTACTGGGAGTGAAAGAGAAATTGAAGACTTAAGAAGGAAGCAGAAACCCAATCCTAAACAGGAAACAAGGGATAAACCTCTACTCCTCTATTCACCCCAATGAAGATGATAATGCCACTAAGATGCAAGGGGCTACTGGGAGTGAAAGAGAATGAAAAAGACTTTAGAAGGAACTAGAAACCCAATCCTAAACAGGAAACAAGGGATAAACCTCTAATCCTCTATTCACCCCAAGCAAGATGATAATGCCATTAAGATGCAAGGGACTCCTGGGAGTGAAAGAGAATTGAAGACTTTAGAAGGAACCAGAAACCCAATCCCAAACAGGAAACAAGTTCAAAAGACCAAACAGAGTTTGATGATAAGCAAGCTTATTGACGGAAAAAAATAAATAGTAAATAAAATTTCAGATTTAGACAGAGACATAAGAAATATAGAGTTGAAGTGGATTTTAGAAGATCTTTGGCAGCTAACTCTTGGCTCTGTATGCCACCCTCTCAGGCACTTCCTTGTGGATATAGTTGACCCATTAATAGGGAAGTCTCCATCATACGTCTGAAACTCTGGCCATTCTGTGGAAATAATAAAAAATTCTCCCATCCAATCCAACCAAATGGTGAGCCTGGATGTAGTGAATTTGTTCACCAAGGTACCCATAGAGAAGGCACTACCAGTACTCAGGGACAGACTGGCTTTGAACTCATCTCTAAGAAAATGTACCAGTATACCAATAGATAACCAAATGGAGATGCTGACTTTCTGTACACAAACAACATACTTTGGAATTGGATCAGACATATATGGGATGTAGGCTTGGCAATGGGCTTGCCATTATTACCAGCAATGGCTAACATATACATGGAACACTTTGAGAAAATGCCATTAGAATCCACATCACTAAAACCAATGCTATGGCTGAGATATATAAATGACACCTTCATCCTCTGGTGCCACCAGGAAGATGTCCAGCTACTTACTGGATCATCTGAACTCAATAAGATCATTGAATACGGTTTACAATGGAGAGAGAAAACAACAACAAACTAGCATTCTTGCATGTACTAATATCTTGAACAGAGCATGGGTTCATACCGCATACCAACAGTCACTGGACAATACCTCAACTTTGACTCCCAACACCAATATAGTATACAGAAAGAGATTATTAAAGTCCTAAGTGGCAACCCAGAGACATATGAACATTAAATGATCGGTATAAGCAGTACCCTACAATGTAACAACTACCCTGAGTACATAGTGTAGCGGACAGTGTGGGTTTGAGTGTTGTTGAATTATGGACACATGCTGTTTATTCCTGCTAGAAGGTCCAACTGCAAGAACAATGCTAGACTCAAGTTGAGTCCAACCAAAGATGTAAAGAAAACAAACAAAACCAATATTTATATATCAACAAATATATGTATTAAACAACAAATTTACAAGACAAAGACATTAACATTTGTGTTTGTGTGTGAACGTAAAGAGTTTGTATTTTGGTGAATGTTCGTACGTACATGTATGTGTGTTTCATGGTGTTTTCCCACAAGTGGGCAAAACACGGATTTCTACGAGAGGTTACATTTTTAAATGTGTCCGCTGAAATGCAAAGTAGAAAAGAGAACGAGGCAAGAAGTCGCCCAGTATTTATTGTGTATGGAGAGCGTCCCCTAGTGAACAATTAGGGAATTAAGGAGGAAGTAACTCCAACAATAACAGCAGCCCCCATGAACAGGCATAGAATGGTACAAGATGATAACAACACTCAGAAAAAAACATCTCATTCTAGGGATTGATTTTTGTGATTGCAGGAGAATCAGAGTTTCAATGTAAGCTGGCCGTAAGCCAATTATTATTGAAAAATCCACTTGGAACATTCATATTCCAGGTAGTTACAGGGAGAAAATGAATTTTCCAGAAGAAATAAAGAGTACCAAGAAGAAAAATTTCAGATTTTGTTATTTGATGGAAGTAATAACCTCAGTTCTGAAGTGTTTAGCATCATGAAAAGCCATCTCATAACAACACCAGATAGAGTGAAGCAGTTATTGTCAAGCACTTTCTGTCTTTGTAAGTTGCATGTACTGTTATCATCTTAGAAAAGTGCAGAGAGAGAGAAGATTCGAAAGCCACAAAAATGCTGGATGAAGAAATAGCTACATTAAGCATAGTTCCAAGAAATATGGAATGAAAGAGACAACAATGATACAATAAATAATTTTGAACGAACAGTATTCTCTTGGTTTATGACAGATTGTTTTTTTATGGGTTATCAACCTTTTACTGGTTATCTAAAGCAAGAAATTATTTTTAGATAGTAAGATTTTATTTATCTATTTTTTAAGATTATAATGGTTTAGTAATATGTCTTACTAATTAACCCATAGTTGGGGGGAGAAGAATTGGATTCATACCTTTCCCAAAGGTATTTGTGTGTAAGTGAATATAACAAGCCTGACCAGAATTGGAACTCTGCTCTACAATTAACAATTCTGAGCCATTATCCAATATAGCACACTGCACATCCAAGTTTATAGCATCTGGTATTCCCAAGCAGTTACCCATCTAGGTACTGAACAAGCTTGACATTGCTTGAGTGATTGTATGATAACCAGTGTTTCAAGGTGATGTGGCATGGCTGTATTCTCTTGAATTTGTTCAAAACCATGAAATAAGAAAATAAAAACCACTATGGATTTTAAAACACCGAGTAAACAATTAGCAAGACTGTACACATGCTTGTTTAAGAAAAACATGAATGCAAAAAGACTGCTCAGTACTTTGAAATACCTGTAGGGTGTTGAAAAATTTTCTGCATGATTCAATTACGCAAATCTGACCTTTCCTTTCAACTATTAAAAAGAGACATCTTTGCTGCTATAGATGTCCAAGCACAAAAGACCTGATTTGCAATGTTAAATATTGTTACCCATAGACAATCTATTTAACTGTTATAATTCATCAAGAACTGATGAAGTGGCCATGGTGGACCATACTTTGCCACATCTTGAAAGAATATGGCACATGGAAAGGGCTTCTTGATCAGGCTGAGAACTTTTCATTGCACCCTTACAGAATTAGCTGGATTATATGCACATGCTGTAGCAAAATGTTTGAAAATTTTCTTTGTTTCTTAGAATGTTGGTGATCGAATAAGTTACAGATTATTATTAATTATTTGCAACATTTTCAAATTAAAAGGCACTGAAAGTGTTAAAGGAAAAAAAAAAGAAAATTTTAGGTGACAAAAAGCAAAATGCAAAGGGAATAAAAAAAAAAAAATTGAAAAAGAAAAAAAAAAATTGAAAAAGAAAAAAAAGATAAACTGTTTTTTTTACCAACCTCATATTGGAGATATGACTGTTTATCAGCATTACCATTATTGAAATAGAAATGTTTTCTTATACTCAAATTACTTCAATTGGGAGGTTTGCTTCTTTTGTTTTTTAATTTTAAAATAAAAGCATTTCATATGATTTATTTAAATAAAGTTCTTAAATTTGATGAATATATTTCAATATATAAATTTAATGAATATATCTCATCAGTTTAAACTGACACTAGGTAGATATAGGCCGTCTTCATTTTTTTCATATATCTAAAATAAAATTAACTATAATTTCACTGAAATATATTGGAAAATTTCCAAGTTTTCTTGTGATCCCCACACCATGCAAAATTTAACTAAAATAGCCACAATATATGGAAAGCAAAAAAACAAGGTATCAATTTAACCCAAGTCTGCCTCGTATCAAGTTTAAAATGACTCCATATATCTAAATAGTAAACAATAATTTTGGTGCTCCTGTTATATATCTCAGGATTTGCAACAAAATCCAAAGATGGATCTGTAATGTAATTGATCCTGACATGGCATCTTAACTTCAGCCACTTTCCCCACTGCCAAGATGTGGCTTCCTTCTGTGCTTTTCTATAAATATTTTCATGGAAGTTCTAATAAGCTCACCCGCTTGGTACATTGACCACATGAATTTAAGTGTAATACTAGATTGGCAATTAGGTCTCATTATTTTACTGTTGAATTAGCTAAATGTAACCATAAGTTCTATTCTAAGAGTTTCTTTCCTTGCACTTCTCACCTGTGGAAATTTATTCCAGTTTTTTGCTTCCCTGCCACCTATAATGTTCAAAAATCTAAATGCAACATCAATAGTCATCTTCTGTTCCTGAATCTGGTTCTTTTATTGTCCTTTCTCCTCACCAGTCTTATATTCTTTCACTCCTAGCAACCCCTTGCGTCTTAGTGGCATTATCGTCTTGCTTAGGGTAAAATGATAAAAAAAAAAAACCTCCCCTTTTGCACAGAAAATAGCATAATAATGCTATAATATAATAATTCAGTATCAAGTTGTAGAGTTTTTCAGTAACCTTTTCTGAGTTGAACTGTTTTGCAAGGCTAAGGATTCAAACTGACCCTCTATTTACCTACACAGGGTGAAATGGATTCATGCCTTTCCAAAGGCATACATGAAACATATCTAACTAGTCTCAGCCAAAATACATAGTCAGTTTGCCAAACATGACACTAGCTTGCATGTTTATCAAAATATCAGATGATAAGACAAAGCACAGGGAGAAATGGATCCATGCCTTCCAAAGGGCATATGTGTGAAGCAAATCTAACTGGTCTCAGCTGAAATACAAACTTGGTTTACTAATTCCATTTTTGGTCTGATAACCATTACACCAGCTTCCATCAAGATATCAGACAGCACAGGGAGAAATGGATTCATGCCTCTCCAAGAGCATTAAGGTAATGATTTGCTAATTCCATTTTCTATACCTGTAACCATTACTACACTAACTACCACCATATCTGATACAATACAAATTTTTATTTGGGTATTTTCAGGTCCAGTCAGACTTGGGCTTACTACTGGTAACATGTAACCCAGTATAACTTGTTGCATGGAGAGATGTTTGGCACCTAAACCAGCTCCCTCACAAGCTTTTCTGCTCATCAGAAAGGTGGCATGTTACCCTGCAAGATGAAAAATAAAATCTGTCAAAGGGGGGATGAGGGCCTCATAGGAACCTATGGCCAACATATATATATATATATATATATATATATATAAGGCTACAATGGGGTCTCAAGCTTAAATGGCAACCTTCCTAGAGATAGCTAACATTTGGTGTACTTGGACTACAATGAGTATCTTGTAAAACCTTGCCTCAGATTATTATGATGAGATCTTCTGTCAGGCAGAAACCACCTTGTGTTGTGTGAGATTAATCCCAGTTCTGCCAAAAAAAGCTGCCCATGATGTATGATTTTGCTAAATTTGAAAGATCTGGATAAAAATTTTTAAATTTACTATTTGTAACGATGAAAATATATATATAAGCAGGGCGTCCCAAACACAAAATATACTCACTCCTTAAATGATAATAAATGCAGTATTTATTTACTTGCAAACAAGATTAATGGTTAAAATTAAGAAATTAATGTTTATTGACTTACAAAGAAGATTAATAGCTTAAATTAAATATTAAATGAAATTAAGTGGATGGATCTGAAAAAATTCAATAAGTTATAGGGAGTCAAAAAGTGAATACATTTTTGGGGGGACTCCCTTTGTGTGTGTGTGTGTGTGTGTGTGTGTGTGTGTGTGTGTGTGTGTGTGTGTGTGTGACACACCTATTATAAATATGGGCATGAAGCCGAGTGGTTAGAATGTTCGCTTTCTGACAATGAGACCCGGGTTTGAATTTCACCGTGGTAGATTTGTCAGAAAGGCGACTTCCTGATGTTATCAGACTTGATCGAGGTTGATCCTAGCATGCGACACATTTGGAAAGTGCCTGAAAACCGTATCAGAGGTTGATTTAAGCCTTGTGAATAAAATTGGATAGAAAGAACTCTTATGGGCCATCAGAAACTGTAAATAAGGTATGATCAGCATAGTTGCAGTATAAACCACAGGGAGGGTCTGTGGGTATTGAGCAAACACAAATGTGCCTGAGCGAGCGTCTGCAATAGGGATTGGCTAGTCACCCTAGTAGATGGGTATCCTCGAATATGAATGGCCAGCTATTATATACACACACACACACTTACGGGCTGATACTTTATATATCTGGAAGGCATTGTCAGGCTGGTTTTCTTCATCTAATTGAAGTGTTATGGAGTTTCTGACCGAATTTTTTTATTTGATACAATCTTTCTTAAATTGTGAAATGAAGGTTTTCTTGAACGGCCACTCTTCTAGATCTTTCAATATAAATGTGCATGTACACCAAGGCTTAGACCTATGCCAATGACACAACTATTTACTCCTATCTTAATAGTAAGTCTGATAGGCTTGATTAAAGACAAAAATAACATTCAATCTGTTGTTAACTGAGGCAAGAAGAGGCTTGTTAATTATAATGCATCCAAAAGTAAACTGCTCTCTTTTAATCACCTCAAGATGTTATTTCACTTAAATACAGGTTATTTTTTTTTTTTTGTGTGTGTGTGTGTGTGTGTGTGTATATATATATATATATATATATATATATATATATGCGTACACACACACACAGTATCCCTCAAAAATGTACTTACTCTTTAAATGAGAATAAATGCAGTATTTATTTACTTGCAAACAAGATTAATGGTTAACATTATGAAATATTAATGTTTATTGACTTACAAAGAAGATCAATGGTTTAAATTAAATGTATGGATCTGAAGAAAGAAAAATATGCAAGAAGTTATAGGAAGTCAAAAATTGAGTAGATTTTGGGGGGACATCCTCTTTATATAGATATAACTTAACGCTTTAAATGTTATGTTTTAGTGTATGCTCATATCTGAGTAGATGCTATGTTTATTTATTAAACAGTATATTTATTTTCCCCTCTCAAATATGAATATCCATTAAAAATAATGTTTAAAGTGATAAAATCTGTTGAAGTAATAAAAAATCCATTACTTTAGAAATTGCTTTGTTTAAGTTTGGATGCAAAACTGAGCAGATATGAAATTTCAAGATTTTATAGTGAGGAGGATTTTGCTCAAAAGCACTATTCAGTCTTCCTCAATTGGCAAAAGTTCTTTGTAGATGTGTTGGTTAAGGCATATCAGATCTAACAAAAGTTCCCCTTACCCAGAGGGGCACAGGTTCAAATCCTCCTGGAGAGCACATATTTTTCTTTAATAAGATTTCTTGAATATTCAGGCTGGTAGACGGAAATAAAATAAAAAATATTGTTTAATAAATAAACATTGTGTCTATTCAAATATGGGTATCCAATAAAAATAATGTTTAAAGTGATAAAATCTGTCAAATTAATAATAATAAAAGAAATTTATTACTTCAGAAATAGATATATCTCAAAAGTGTTAAGTTAGCCATAATTGTAATATGAGGCATGGTAAAAAAAAGAGTTATAATGAGTTAAAAATATAGTATAAGCAACACAAGCAGAGATATTGTAAAATGCTTTAATTCATATGAAAAAAAATTAGCATCAGACTTTGAAGCAGAAATTTTTAAATGTGACTTTTTAAATTTTTTTTTTTACCTGATTTCACATTCTGAACTAATATATATATATATATATATATATATATTTTTTTTTTTTTTTTTTTTTCATTACTTTTAACAAAATAATTAACCATTCTGGTGGATATTAGTACAAATGCCAACAGAAAGTTTTTTTTTTCTTTTAACTAATTGAAGAAACACTTTCTGTTGGTACACTAATCAAGAAATAATGTAAAATAAATTTTCTCTTTCTACAAATAAAAATGATTTTTGAGCTTAAAGGATCATTGTTACATGATTTAAAATTTCTTCTTTTTGTCTTTTTTTAGAAAACATTCATCCAAATTCCAATTTTTTTTTTTTGAGACAGAAAATGTATAATAGATTACTAAAAATTTTTTAAGTGTGTGTGTGTGTGTGTGTGTGTAAAAAAAAAAAATTTCCTAAAATTTTTTAATTTTTTTTTTTTTAAAATTCAGTCCATTTTTTTCCAAGAAGTTGCTGGGATGTACCCAATATATTCGGAAAAAAAAAAAAAAAAAATCAAAATATGAGATCAGGCAAAAGAGAAAAAAAAAAAAGTCAGTGTTATATTTTTTTCCCTCATTTTTGTTGGTAAACTTTTATTTTATTATTTATTTTTTTAAGTTTAGGCAGAGGAAATAAAATGAAAAAGCTTGCATTTTAGAATAGAGTTTATTATTCCATAATTAATATTCATCTTCCGTTCCAGTAATTACCAAATTTGTTTATTTATTCTTTTTTACTTTCTTTTCCTCCTTGCAAGTGGGCATCAAGTCTGTTGAAATTTAGTTTTGAAATAACCAAAAACAAACAAAAAAAAAAAACATATATATTCAAAATACAAACAAAACCCCCTCTTTTTTACACTCCAGCACTCTTTTCTTTTTCTTTTTTATATTTTTTAAAGTCATTTTTTTTTTGCCTTGCTCCTACCATTTTTTTTTTTTTTTTTAATCCCCTGTTATGGTAGACAGGTGGCTCTGTACATTGATGCTACAAGCAAGAGCAACTGTTTACAATGAATAGCACTTTGTATGAGACTTGAGAATATTTATTGTAGTGTGCTCAGACATATTCTGTTTAATTTCCAACAAACAAGACAAACTCTTTTGTCAAGCAAAGCACATGTGTTTATAAAAAAAAACAAAAAACTATACATGTGTTTGTAGTCAATTAGATATGAACAAATACACACAGAATTATATATTCTACAGACATGTATACATAGAAAGAGAAAAGAGTATATATAAAAAGATATATATGCTTGCAATCCTAGAATGTGTGTATGTATATATATATATATATATATATATATATATATGTGTGTGTATGTTGTTCTGATTTTAAAAATATATATATATATAATGTGTGCGTGTGTATGTTCTTAAAATTTGTTATATATATATATATATATACATATGTATATAGACTTAAATTGTAAGAATATACATATATATATATATATATATATATTCTTACAATTTAAGTCTATATACATATATGTATGTTTAAAACTTAAAAGTCTATCTCTCTCTCTCTCTCTATCTATCTATATATATATATATATATATATATATACACTTTAAAAATGAGGAGATCAGTTGAATTTGCTATGTTGGTTTCAACTGATCTCCTAATTTTTAAAGTTAAAAGCTCTACATGTTATTTTTATTTTAATTTATTTTTTCTCACGTGTATTGATCACTTTTTAATACTACTGTTTCCTGGTCTGATTCACCTCTGACCATTAACCTTTTTTATTTATATAAAAGCTTTATTTTTGTACCAAAATACAACAATAAAACTGGCACATATATAGACTTTGGAAGGGTCCAACTAGAGATATACCTTTCTTAAATTGGTCATTGAACCATGCTTTATCATGACGCTTTCCCATGGCTAAACTTTTTCAATCAGAAATATTAATTATAGTAATTGGAAGTATATGACAGTAAAGAACCTTAAAACTACTAAATTTCATTAGTAATATAGCATATGTGAAAAAAATAAATTAAAAAAAATACAAATTTTCTTTTGAGCAAAAAAGGCTTTTCATTTAGTCATTTTCAAGGATGAAATATTTTAACTGTTAAATAAGAAATAGTTTGTTGTGTGTATGTATTTATATAATGTTTTCATTTTTCAAAACACGATCACGATATTGTGTCCATGTTCAAAGTTAATATTATTAAGTGGTGGCTTTTTTGTTTTTATTAATAAGGCTTCCATTATTTTTAGCCATTTTTTTGCATGTATTAAGTGCTCAGATAAAAAGAACATTTGGACAGTTTTTATATAATTTATCATCCAAAAAGAAAAAAAAAAAATTATTAGATAGCATGAGAAATTGTATAAAAAACAAAATAAAAGCACCTTGTCTGTCATATTCAATAAAATGTGCATGAAAGAAGGATTGCTGCCTAGATACAGAAATATATATATATATATATATATATATATATATATATATATATATATCTCCAAGTAAAATGAGAACTAATAGAGTATGATTCCACTGTCTGTAACATTTAAAAGAGGGTTCAATAGAGCTAAATATTATTTAATTTTAGGATATTAAAACAAAAACATGTTAATAATCACTACACACTTATGTTTCAACATTACAAATGTGTCTCCTTAGGTAATGATAAACTACTGGCAAGTGAATAAATATTTTAATTCCAAAAAGCAGAATACTTCCTCTTTTTTCTTAAGGAAAAAAAAAAAACAAAAAAACAAAAACAAAAAAAACAATTAAAAATAGGCTTGTGGACTTTGCTTTATCCAATCGAATGTGACCTACGCTAAATGCAAACACCTCAAAAAAAATTTTTATTCTTCTTTTTGGACTTAAAATAATTGTACACTCGACAGTAGTTTACCATTGCCCAAGGAGACATTTGTTGTTTTGAAACATAATTGTAATCATGTAGCAATTTTTTAACATGTTTCTATTTTAATATCCTAAAATTAATAAAATATATATATATATATATATATAGTTATTTTCTAAGCGTAGCTTGGATGTGGCACAAGGCCTAAAGGTACACCTAGTGAGGATCGAACTCATTTTTCAGTCGTAACTGATCTAGCGAGACAAGCTTGCTAACTATTACACCATGCCAAGGTGCCCAAAATATATATATATATATATATATGATTGCAATTAAAATGTCCGTATATGTGTAAATATATGCTTATTTGTAAATTTGTTTTATCATATACGTTATATGTGCATAATTTAAAAGTGTATACATGTATGTACATATAATTCATTTCTTTTACCGCACAAACACACGTATATATATATATATATATATATATATATATATATATATAATGTATGTATTTAATCTCTGCGCAATACTATATTTGCATCAATCTAGATCTGCAAAGACACACACACATTCATGCATTTATATCTATAGCAATAAAAAAATCATGAAGTCATATAACATTAATTTAGGCTTATCTATATCTAAACATAATTTAGATATTTTTATCAACAATTAAATATATACACACTAAATAACAAAACTGAGATAACAGTTTAGAAAAAACAAAAACAAACACACACACACACACACACATATATATATTATTTTTAATTTATATTTCATGGATACTCTTATTTCAGTTTAGGCCAGATGATTTAGTTGGATAAAAATACTGTTTAATTAGAAAACAGGGCTTCTTCTTGAATATGAGTATCCATAAATAATAACACTTAAACAAATAAAAAAAAAAATAACAATATGTTAGAATTAATCCATTTCCCAGATATATATATATATTTTACGGCAAAAAGCAAAAATTACCTCAACATAGAGGATAGTTCTTAGGAGCTGATGGTAGCCACGTACGGAACAGCTTGAATAGACTATATATTAAGGTAATTTTTGTTTTTTGCTGTAAAAAATACATAAGTTCTGTTATAATAAATACATCGAGCTCTCTGTGGATCAGTTTTAATAACTAATATTGCTAAGATCCACCCAGATTATATAACAACAGATCGATTACCTGTACTATATATATATATATATATATATATATATATATGGGTTGGGATAGACTTCTTTTAAGTATATATTATCAAAATTTTTTTTTTGTAATTTCAAGAATATACATCTCAAAATGGTTGACACCCCCACCTTGTCAAAGTTTAGAATAGGCAAGATGATGCAAATAATTTAAAAAACACACACCTTTTGCTGCAATGTTGGGTAAGCATACATTTGTCAAACTACAGATGCTAAATAGTAACTTTTCATGGGGAAACCTGACAAATTCATCTTGCATTAACAGTAAAGGGTGGCTGTGTAAGTGTCACCAAAAATAAATCCCAAAAATACCATGATCACAGCTAACGGCAGACAATGAAATTTGTCAACATGCCAGTGAATGTTTGGTGCTGTGTTTTTAACTATCCTTACATATCTACATATGCACATTTAGTACCTATATACATGTACACAAACTATGACAATTAGAAATTGGGTTGTCCATTCAGAAGTCAGGGGATTTACTAAATAATTGCTAATATGTTTGATGATACTAGATTCTGATAGGACAATCCTTCAAAAATAAGGCTATATATGGTTGATAAGAGTTTATTTTGGCTTCTCTGGGTAACAGTCTTACTTCATGAAAAGTCTCTTGTAAATTTATCTACCAACAACAAAATACTAAGCAACATGTTGTACCAAAAGTGACTTGGTTCCATATATATTAAATATGTGAAGTGCAGATTTAAGTAGATAGAAACAGATATATTCAAAATAAAAAGCAATAAATTTAAAATAAACAAGTAAGAAAATCATGTAACAAATATTACTGCAAAAAGTGAAAATTGCAAGCTGAGTTCAAATTCTGGGCTATTCTTCAAAAGGACTTCTTCAAACTAAATAATGTTTTATAGATGAAATCTTATATATGTCAGAATTGATTTATTCATTTCTTATGGCTTATCAACCCTTTGCAGGTTATTTAGAAAATAAGTCAGAAAATATTTTCAGATTGTAATTTTTTTATTTTTTTTTAGATAATGATTTAGTGATACAAGTTTTACTAATTAACCCATATGGGGGGAAAGAGGTAGATTTATACCTTCCCCAAGTGTATTTGCATGTAAGTTAATATAATTAACCCAGTAGAAATTGGAACTTTATCTCAGATTAACAATTCAGGGCTATTATCCATTACACCATCCATACATCCAAGCTTACAGCACCTCGTATTCCCAAGCAGTCACCCATCAAGTTGCTGACCAGGCTCAATGTTGTGTGTTCGTAGGCTTGTATATATGCAGGGAGAGGGAACGAAAAACCAGCTTTTAATCAGACAAAGAGAACAAAACTGAAAATTCAAGGATGCTTAATTTTAAAATTTTAAATTTCTGATGTTCAATGTTGTTATGGGACCTTACCCATAATAACATAATAGACTATACGTAATAAATACTGCACCTCAAGAGGAAGCAGAGGGTTCCATCTGAAGTCTAGAGTGAGGTCCGTCAGGAGTCTGTCAGTCAGTCAGAGCGAGCGAGCTAGCGAGGTAGTCCGAAACAGAGTTGTGTTCAGACAATTACTACTAAACCTGATTGTTTGTACTAACACTTTCTACTTCTCTGTATATATTCCTGTTTGTAATATATCTGTGTTATTCCATATCCGTGTTAGAGTTCTTCTTTATTGGTTCTACCTTGGACTATCACCGTGGTACAAGGAACCGGACCATAACAAATGTGTTTATATGTTAATAGTTGGCCACTCCTATGCGAGGATACCTGTCTACTAGGGCAGCTAGCCAATTCCTATTGCAGATGCTTGCTCAGGCACATTTTATATTTGTTCAACACCCACAGAGCTCACCTGTGGTTTATACTGAAACTATACTGAGCAGATGTTAGTTACAGTTTCTGGGAGAGAAGCGTGATTAACAATCTGAACAAAGCCAGCACACTCAAGCCCTGAGTCACGATTACAGCCATCAATGGCCCCCGATGGTTCTGCCTACCCAATTTCAGTCACAAGACTTAGGTCAACCCGTGGGATGGTTTTCAGACATTTTCCAAGGGTGCTGCATGCTGTGATTGCCTCCTTCAAACTGGTAACATCAAGAAGTCACCTTCCTGACTTATTATGATTAAAAGCTGATTTCCTTACAAATCAACCATGGTGAGATTCGAACATGCGTCTCAGGGTCAGAAAGCAAATGTTCTAACCACTCAGTCACTTGCCCATGTGTTTATATGTACAACCTAACTAAAACCCCATTCAACTTCCTATCTTTTGTTTTTGAATCTGTTTGCACTAACACTCTTGGGAAAGGCATGAATCTCCAAGTTAAAAAAAGACAAAAAAACCTCTGAGTTTAAAACTGTGGGGAACACAATATTAAAGCACTCCATTATATTTCCAAATAATGCATAGCAATTCACAGATAATAAAGAAAAAGAATCTTTGTAGAGTTTTGATCACCTACATCCAGAAAGGATATGACATTAAAAAAAAAAAACCTTCATAAAATTATCTTGTTGATTCTTACTTTAAAAGCTCAATACACAGAATGTCAAATATCATGTATATCCACTATTTACATTATTCAGACTATTGTCCTCATCTTTGTCGCCATATTTATTACAAAATTTTGTCTGTTGTATGCTCCGGCCTTCTTCAGGTGGTTGGAATGTCGAATTGAACCCTTTATTTCGCTCACTGGGGTAGACTATTCTAGTTCCACATGCCATGTCTAATGGATGTCAATTATCGGTTATCTCCTGTTAATTCCCCTCTCCAAGTTCTCCCCCTTAACCAGGTATTCAACTCGCACTCTTTTGGGTCCTGTCACTGGATCTAACCAATGCCTTTATCCACTGTGCCATGTGTCCTTGAGGACATCTGTGTATGGATTTCTGGGTATTATAAACCTAATGTCTTTAGCAACCGTTTTTACCAGTGCTCATATTGCAATTTTTGCTGTTATCATTACATGTTTTTACCAGAGCTCATATTGCAATTTTTGTTATCGCTTTTCTCTGGCACTCCTTATTACTGGTTGCCATATTGTATTCATTTCTATGCTTGGTTGATTCAGGAGATTTTTGTGGTCTCAGAAATATAGACAGATCATGTATATCATTCTGTATTCAATATTGCTTTAAGATGTAGGCAATCGAGGCACTCCACAGTGCTATTTTCACAGTCAAATTTTTTTCAATCTCTATTCTTTAGTTCTACCAGTTTAGGCCTTTACAGCTAGGACATGTGGGGTGGGGGGCTACTTCGATGGAGTCACATCGCCCTCATTCCACTCAGGCATATTTTTCCTTTTCAGGAAGTATTTCCTATTTGTGGAACAGACTACTATCATTCTTTCCTGAATACTGCAATCTTAACATCATCAAGTCAAAAGTCATCTCACCTCTTTATCCTTATAATTTTCACTTCTTTCATTATACCCATTTTAAAAGTAACTCTACTTTAAGTGGCTCTTGAGCATCTTTTTTTTATTACTCTCTGTAACAATTGCTACCAACAGTTTACCTTTCTCTTTGTGATACTTCCACCCATCTGATCAAACTTATCAACTAGGTTTGTTGTTGCTTTTTCCCCCACCTTTAAATTGTTAAAATTCTCATCACTATACTTTTCTGTCTACTCATAGTAGTAGATATAATAGTCTTAAGTTTTTTTAAATTGTTTTTCAATGAGTCATTTTTTATTATTAAATTTTGATTTATTTATTTTTCATCTTTTAAAATGTTACTTTTGGTCAAGTTTTTTTTTTTTATTTTTTTTATTTTTTTAAGATTTAAGTAAGCCTCATGAATTAGAAAAAAACCAAACAGCTTCAGTTTGTTGCTACTTACAAAATCCATATCCTTCTGGCATGAGTTTAAACTGATGACTTTTTTTTTTTTTTACCTTATACCTAAACTATAATTATAAACTATAGTTTTGGAAAACAAAAACTTCACTGAAATATGCTGAAAAGTTTCCAAATTTTCATCTAAAATATGAACTTTAAGCAAAATGATCATAATATATAGGAAAAAAAAGATGTTAATTTAAACAGATATCAGGAAATGGATTAAATTACAGTATGTGAGTTGACATTTAAAATATGAGAAAGAAACGGAAAAACCTTTTCAAAACTAGAAGTCTCTCTATATATTGAGGTATTGTCGAATATTAGAAAACTGTGCTAAAGTTGATGATGCACCAGTATGTAGTAATTCTGGGGATCAATTTATTACTTTATAACAATAAAAACAACAATCCCCCTTTTTATGTGCAGAAGAATCTTATATTAATTCTATGGGTACACCACCAGATCTTCTGAAACCCTTCATTCCAGAACAATGCCAATTATCTGTTTTACCAGATCAATGGAAGTCAAAAAATGACAATTCAATAATAAGCCTCTGACTTAAAAATTATGCATCTTTGCATATATGTCTACAGCATCAATGCATGTCCAGTATTCACTGCCTTATCGGAGGAATGATATTACATGACAATCCAACAATCCATTACTTTTTTTCTTTGCTTCTATCAAAATTTCCCTGTTTCTTTATACTTTGCTTAACTTTTAGAAGGCATTTTTTGCACTTCCAATGCACCTACAGATTTTGATCTTTCATTTTCAATCTTAAAACATTTCCTAGATATTTAAATTTTTGTATTAGGTTGGTGCAAAAATAATGACGTAATAATGTCGTTTTTTGGCGTTAAAAAATACGTCATAAAAAGATTATTACGTCATTATTTTTGCACCAACCTAATACTTGCTTGATACTGATGTCTCCAATTTGTAGATCACATTGTATTTGTAAAAATAGAGCCAGGCCTGACGATCACTCATTGAAAAGGGTGAAACTCTAGTAGCATAGGTACTGTTTTTGTTTTTTTACATTTACACACACACACACACATATATATATATATATATATATATATATATACACACACACACACACACACTTTAAGGCAGTTATTATTAAAAATAACTGATGTTTTGTGTTGATTAATTTTAATAATCAACTTTTCCAATAATCCTTCTCAGACAAGAAGGAAATTCTGTCAGAAAATGCCTGAAGTTCATTTTCTCCCTGTCTGAGAAGGATTATTCATAACTTATGATTAGTCATCAAAAATTTTACTGTTTATTAATATGTCAGGTCAAGTTCTGTCTATATTTCTGAGATAATGTAATGTATTGTAACTATTTACACTATTTACATTGTTTGGACTCTTGTCCTCATCTTTATTGCCATATTCACAATGTTTCGGCCATTGTATGCCCCAGTCTTCTTCAGGTGATATCTGTTGGTATTTTGAACTGAACCCTTTATTTAGTCTAAGGTGAGTAGATTGTTCTAATTCCATGTGCCATGCCTTTGGATATTTCAGTTTTAGTTAATTCCCTTTGGTAACTCAACTCTCAAAGTTTTTGTTCTTCTCTACCGAAGCCTGAGATTAAACTCAACTCTTTGGGTCAGGTCACTTTTTGGATCAGTCAAGGAAAATTATATCCAAAAATTTACAGTCTATACCAGGACTCTTTATTTTGAGTGAAGTGCCTGTCTTTTATTATGCTAACCTTCTTTTTCATTCATTGGAGGAAGAATTTTTTTTTCTTTCTGTATGATATAGACTTTGGAAAGGCCCAACTAAAGATATACATTTCTTAAATAGGTCATTGTACCTTGCTTTATCATGAGACTTTCCCATGGATTGACTGGTTTCAATCATGGGAAAAGTGTATACAGGTTCAATTCCATTTGACATTAATTTCACTGTTTAAAATAAACGGGATCTCAGGTCTAATACATATGCCTACTAAATATAAAATTTATAGTAATTTGAATTATATATATATATATATATATATATACACACACACACACACACACACACAGAAAGAGAGAGAGAGAGAGCAAAGAACTACCTCAAACTACTAGATTTTGTCAGTAATATAACATAGGCATAAAAAAAAAAAAAAAAAAAAAATTTCCCAAAAAGTTCCACTTCATTTCTCATTTAGAAAGGACACAGGTGTGTCCAAAAATTCTGAGTTACTTTTCTATTTTTGTCTCCCAGTATGATTTGGCACTGCAGACAATCATTTCTTTATTACATCCTCCTCTTTTTGAGAGATTCCCTGCCATTTTAATATTCTCTGCATTGTCAAGATTTGAATGTTTTAACAGCCAAAAATATGGTCCTCAAAATAATAGATCTTTTTAGAGGTGTCAAAATTTAATTAACGAATTAAAAACAGACGTAATTAAAATGGACAATAGGAAAACATCAACTACAGTAGTTAGCAATACAAAAAGAAAAAAAAACAGTTGAAAAAACAAAAAATATGTAAATTATTACAGAATGAACTAACCAGTTATCGCTCCTCAGATCTTGATTGGAGAAATTAAAACATTGTGCACAATGATTAAAATAGAAAAACATGAAGAAAGAGAATCCATAAGTATCAATAATGTATTGATCCAGGATTACCTATAAGACAGAATACACTAACTCTGAGCAAGCAATCCCTTTGTTTGCATAAGGATAGTTGTCTTGGTTTAATATAAATTGTCTCAAGGACTTTTAAGTGATAGTTGGAAAATGATGTGATATGTAGTCAGTAACCATTGCCAATGCAGAAGAAGGTCTTCCTGTTTTTGGTGGGATTCACAGAGATTCCTTAGAGAATTGTCTGAAAACTGAACAGATCGTTACTGCACAACGCAAACTGAAAAAGACTATACTATTTTCTTGGGAAGGAAGATGTCTGTTGTTGCCTATCCACCAGTTACAAATTTGTCACATTCTCCAAACTTGTCATCATCAGATGGTCACACTTGCTTCCGTTCAGGCAACTTTTCTTGTTTTGAAAGCAATATATTGAAAAATGCCTCAAAAAATTCTTTAATAATCAAATCCTCCCACTACCTTTCTATTAATGACCTTTTAAACAAATTGTATATCGAAAAAAAAAAGGACATCTATTCCAAGTTTTTAATTAAATCATTAAAGCTTTGTTAAGTAGGTGTTAGCAAGGAAAATCCTTCTTCAAACATGATGGACTGGGGCTATAGAATTACAAAGAACTGTACCAAATAACAGAAACCACATCATTTGAGGACTTTTAACAACAGCAACAACTGAAATCAATAGCACATGTAATTTGAAAACAAAATAATAATATAATAAAGATGTTGACTTTCCACACTACTTCAAACAAAAGGCTAGGAAGGAAAGCCACATCAATACTTGAAAGGATGATAATAGTGAACTTTACAAAACTATTTTACTGAAAAACTGTTTTAATAGAAACATTTTATAAATTTCAACCAAAAGCAGTACTGCTGTTCAGTCAATTAATGTTTCCTTATAAAGAAATAGCTAATATTACCATTAGAGATGAGAACAGATAATACACTTTGATCTCAGTCCATTCGCTAGGAAGTGAAGAAAAGCATAACTCAAGTAACATTGGGTGTTCAATCAATGAATGACAAATATTTCCTTATAAGGAAACAACTAATATCACTATTAGAGATGAGGAGAACAGATACTACATTTTGATGCCGGAGACCAAAGAAACTAAGCAACTTTGAATTTGGTCAGTACTTGGTGCTGTAAGCTTAGATGTGCGGGTGGTGTAATGGATAATGACTCAGAAGTGTTAATCGGAGAGACAAGTTCCAATTCCAGTTGAGTTCTTTATATTCACTTATGCACAAATACCCTTAGGAAAAGTATGAATCCACCTCTTCTCTCCTCAACTATGGGTTAATTAGTATGACTTGTATCACTAAACCATTATTATCTAAAAAAAAAAAAAAAATTTCCTACAATCCAAAAATATTTTCTGGCTTTAAATAACCTACAAAAGGTTGTTAGGCTGTAGAAAACAAATAAATCAACCATCCATGAGTAAGTTGTTTAGACCATAAATAACAAAGAAGCTCTTGGCAAAAATAAAATTGTCATTCTTTTTTTACTTTGGGAGCTCAGTGACACCAGGCACCTTGGTGTAGGGTAATAGTTAATAAGGCAAGTTGATCAATACTACTGAATTTGTATGACACCTAGTGAGGATCAAAGTTTGACATTAAATAGCACAACAAGGGTTAACATGGCACAAAATCAACCAACCAACCAGGATCTGCGATGTAAGCAAAGAGTTGCTGAAGATCAAATCAAATTATAGATTCACTCCTAATTTTCCAAAAAACATTTGCTTCTGTCATTCTTCATGTATTGTTTACATAGACTAGGAGTATTAGTAGTAATATTATCTTGTCTTTTACTCTTATTAGATGAAGCATTGTCAGCCATTATTCGTTTTTAACGAGGATTTCTTTCATCTTAATTTCACTTGCTTTTTATTTCATTAGTAGTATTAGTAGTAATATTATCTTGACTTTTATTCTTATTAAATGAAACATTGTCAGCCATTATTCATTTTTCACTAGGATTTCTTTCATCTTAATTTCAATTGCTTTTTATTCCATTAGTAGTATTAGTAGTAATATTATCTTGACTTTTATTCTTATTAGATGAAGCATTGTCAGCCATTATTCATTTTTCACTAGGATTTCTTTCATCTCAATTTCAATTGCTCTTTGCTAGTATTCACAGACCATTCTACAACCATTAATTAGCAAATTGTAAGTAAATAAGTTTCTGTCAAAAACATGATCTTAAGATGACAGCTGCCTTACTAATTACATTACAGAAACCTTCCAGGTATAGTCCTTCAAATATTCATATATAGCCAATCTTGTTCACTTGATACATCACAATCTTTTATTTATATCAATTTCTTTGATGAGGCATTTTCAACTATTATTTATATTTTGACTTATATTTTTTTTTTCATCTAAAATTCTTCCATCTCAATGCAATGAACTTCCAGATGGTGTAGAAAAGGTTAGGTAGGGGCTGGATAATTTGACAATATATCGACCCTTGCAAATGTATGTTTTCTAAGATAAAAATCACAATGAATTATTAGAGCGGTAAACAAGGGTCATGTATATACCTGGATGCAGACAGAAATGTTATACAAATGCTATAAACCTATCCATTAATGACTTAGATAATTAATGAGGAAGTCCTTCACAGCAGCCATCACAAAAGTAAAATAAACAGGAAATAAATGTTCTTCTGCCTATAATTATTCCTATTTAATAGCTGTTAGAATCAGTTATCATGTCTTCCTACCCACAATCCCTCAGTGACAAACATGTAAATAGTTGAGCCACTCATTCACCAACATTATTTTTTTAATCAATTCACCCCAAGAAGGTCTATAATGCCAGTAAGACGCAAAGAGCTACTAGGATTGAAAGATGACTTTAGATATAACCAGAAACCCAATCCTAACAGGAAACAAGGGATAAACCTCTACACCTGTTCAAAAGACCATGGAGGAGTGTTAACCGGATGATAAAGAAATCTACCTACTCCTATTAATGAACTGAGGATTGTATTTAAGCATGAAACAGGTTTCAATAACAAATGCTGACAGTCTATGTCCATGCTGCTTATATATGAGGGTTGGCTAAATGTAAGTAGACACATCAGTTGGTAGACTAAAATACACTCGAGTGTACCAAAATTCAACAGTTGGTCAGCTACCAACTGGCCTGTCTGCTTACATTGATATCTCGGTCAGCCTATGAGCATTTCAACTGACCTTCACATATGTATGAGAGGGCAGGAGAGGCAGGGATGGTGTAGACATAGTTACTTTGGTTTCAACTGAGTAGAGCCATTGAAGTTACAATTACTATGCCACCAAATTCTCTATAAATAATGTAAATAATGATAACAGTCCATTACAGAAACCATAACTGCAGTTGTATTTTTAATGCCAACTACATTTGAACCTGCTATCAATAGACAAGGTTTCATTTTTTACCTCTGCTCACCAACTTTACCATTATTTAGGGTTTGGCATGCCAGCCTATTTCACAAGCTTCAGGGATATGGTATTACAGGATGATTATTTGACTTAATGCAATCATTCCCATTAAACAGTGTAATGAAGGTCATCCTTAACAGATTCTCCTCCAGTTCCTTTCTCACAAACGCAGGTGTTTCCCAAGGCTCTATCTTGGGTCCTACACTGTATGGTAATTTACCCACGCACACATGGACTCTCGCAGCTATAAATAGGAGCAGGTACTGCCTTTTTGGAGAAGGAAGTTTCAAGCAGTCAGCTCTGACAGTCGGACCGAACATTCTTGCCATAACACTCATTTTTATATGTTTGTATTACTGTTTCTGTTAATAGATTTGTTTAATTCAATTCCTCTCTTTATGTCATTATTTCTGGCCCTAACAAGGCCACAAAATTTATCTTCATTAAGAATCTTCCCAATGTCATCAGATCCCAAGTAGGTACCTATGCAGACGACACCACTGTTTACTCCTGCCTAAATAGCAAATGTGGTATTGCTGACAAAACTAACATGACCTTTGGTCTCAAAAAGGACCTCCAGTCTGTTGTTGACTGGGGCAGGAAATGGCTGGTTAACTTTAATGCCTCAAAAACAAAACTACTCTATTACTCACTACAGAGAACCCTCTCTGACTCCCATTAGAATGTCTGATGCTCAACTCCACGAGAGCACCTCTTTCTGACTGCTTGGTCTCACACTGTCCGCTGACCTGAGATGGAACAATTACATTGAATCAATAGCTTCATCTACCGCAAGGAAAGTTGGTTCTCTATGTTGCATCAAAGTTTTTCTCGCCCAAGTCTATTCTTCAATCAGCCATTCACCCTTGCATGGAATATTGCTGTCATATATGGTTTGAAGCCTCCGCTGTTCATCTTAGGGTCCTTGACAAAATCCTGAAACGGATATACAATGTGGTTTACCCCTGATCTGGCATCTCATTTACAGTTGCTCTCTCACAGACATGCCGTCACCTTTCTCTGTCTTTTCTACAAATACTTTCACGGTAATTGCTCCGACAAGCTATTTTTGCTAAGCTAATTCCCAAATCAGCATCTCAGTCCCACCCTTTCACTGTTGAAATGGTTAAATGTAGTTGTCTCTTCTACTCCAATAGCTTCATGTCTCACACTTCACATCTGTGGAACTCCCTTCCTCTTACTTGCTTCCCTGATAGCTATAATCTCCAACTATTCAAATGCAATGTCTATCAACATCTCCAGATGATCTATTCCCCATCCTTCTCTTCATCATTTCCTGTTTCATGCCTCTTTACTCTTGCTCCCACACTCTGTAACCCCTTGCATGCTAGTGGCACTCTCACATTGCTTGGGGTGAAAAGTTTTTTTTAAAAATTCACTAATTCTAGGCTCAGTTTTGTGAAATTTACTAGAATAGAATAAAACAAGAATGCTGAATGGCTAAAGACCAATCACTGTCCCTGTAATGGTCATACAACACTGGCTATATAAGTACTAAATTTGGAGACCCATTCTCTTTTTTTTTTTCTTTCTTTCATCACATTAATCGGGAAGCCAGAAGAAACACTGTTCCCACACCACAAGCCCAGTCAGTGATATTAAGTTATGGAGGAATTGGGTTAGCAACCTCAAGAGAATTTACTACTACCTAAATAGTTGCGAGCTGAAAAGGACTTCTCCTTCAACAAGATTGTTAATAAGATAACCGGATGCCTTTAACGTAAGCTAAGTCCACAGACACACATTGTCTGCAACCATTTCTTTTTACTTTTTCTCATTCTCCTATTTGTATATTAAATATATTTAATAGTACAGGTTGTTTTTTCTCTTCAAAAACTGTCTAGTTTATTTGAACAGTGGCAACTTAGCACTTACCCTCCATAGACTTAAGATTGTATCTTGCTGAAATAGTGTGCATATAATCACCATAAAAGTTATAGTTTTATTACAGAAATGATAATGAGGCATTGTCAGTGGTAAGAAATTAAGGGCTGTTTTATCTATAATTATTTTGTAGTATATTGCTTAGAGCTACAAAAGATAGGAAGTTGAGGAGAACCATGATCACAATGTCTTAAAGGGAAATGACACATATTTTACTATAGAAATATATTGATAATAAGGAAGAAAGGATTATCAGTGGTCAGTGCAAGTATTACTGATAGAAGAGGGCTATTATATGTATAATTATTTTTATTATTAGACTTTTTAACTTGGTACCTAAAGAATGTGTATTGTTGTGTAATGGATATTGGCTCAGAATGAGAATTTGGAGAGCCAAGTTCAGTTATTTATATTCACTTACATGTAAATACTTTTAGGAAAGGAATAAATCCATCTCTTCTTTCCCGAGATGTCAATTGCTATCTACTGTCCACCTGATTATTCTCTTCTCTTTCTGCTCCTAATTCTTCCACACCCTGTAACCCCTTGTGTTTTAGTGTCATTACTGTATTGCTTGGGGTGATACCGATTTAAAAAAAAAAAAAAGTTTAGGGGTTGAATAGCAGGACATACTGGGTCCTATAGCCTTGTTTGGCAACCAGTCTAATACAGAAAGAAACAGCAACCTACTTTTGGAAAATCTTCTGCTTAGTCATAAATTGAAAGGCGAGATCATCGTCCAAAAATGTATCACATATTAGCACTTAAACAGACTTACCCAAGAAAAGTTTATTTGACTTTATTTACGTTAGATTTGAATTCCTTATTTAAGAAACCTTAAACAGAATTTATTAAACATAAAAGTATTACCTGGGAAAAGTTTAGATGAACAAGCATGACAAATGGGTAAAAAAAAACAAAAAAAAAAAACAGGAAATTTTATGTTTTTATATTCATTTTCACTTTAATTATATACAAAATACTAGAAGATGATATTTTAAAATCTTTTAGATTATAAAGATAAAAACAAATGTAAGGTCCAATCATTAATAGTTTTTAACAGTATGACAATCATAGTTGCATAATATATGATGTTTATTTTAAATACAGCCATACTTTTTGTCTACAGTAAATGGCTATATAGTTTTTGGTCAATGGCATAGTCAGGGCCAGCAGAGCTTGCTTATCTAAAGCTTTGATTATACTGCTGTGGGTTTCCCAATGACTGGGGTAGGCAACAGTCAGCTAGCTCTCAAGAGAACTAGCCATGTTATTGGTTTCAAAGTTTTCACGAGACTGCCTGTCTTAACAAACATCCCAACTTAAATCTTTGCGATGATATTTGAGAAATCCACCGTTCACACACCAGGGCTGTGCACCTCACCATTGTCCACATGGGGTGCCAAACCACTGTGGCAACTGTACCAGGACAACTGTTTGTCGAAGACTGCCGCTGAAGCCTACTGCCATCCAGGTTGTGGCAAGATTTATTTCACTGTAAAAATGTATTTCCACATCTTCACAGTACACTAATTACATTATTCAGACTATTGTCCTCACCTTTGTTGCCGTAATTATTACAATGTTTCGGCCGTTGTACGCTCCAACTTTCTTCAGGTGGTTGGAATGTCGAACTGAAACCCTTATTTCACTCACTGGGGTAGAGAGAGGACCTAAAGAGTGTGAGTTCAATACCTGGTTAAGGCAATGGAGAACTTGGTGAGGGGAATTAACAGGAGATAACTGATAAGTGACATCCATTAAAATATGGCACATGGAACCAGAACAGTCTACCCCAGTGAGCAAAATGAAGGGTTCAGTTCGACATTCCAACCACCTGAAGAAGGCCGGAGCATACAACAGCCGAAACGTTGTAATAAATATGGTGAAAAAGATGAGGACAGTAGTCCAAATAATGTAAATAGTGAACATAATACCTCATCTCAGAAATCTTCAGTACTTGACTCCAGTTTTGAGGTTTACTATTTAGTAGTACATATGCTAATTTTATATCTCATGTATGTTGTGACCCCCTTAAAATTAGCTTCTAAATTAGGTCTTCAAAAGTCGCATGATATGAGAGTATATACAATATATTAAGACTATTGTCCTCATCTTTGTTGTTGTTCATGCTGGGCTTTCTCAGTTGTACCTGGGTAAACTAAAAGGAATTTTGAACTGAATATTCTTTCACTTTCTTGTATATCCACCTCAGTGGGGAGTAATGGTTAATGAGGCTAGTTTGGTTGACCATTACTGAATAGTGAGTTTGATCATCACTGAATGCCCCATACAAAATTAAATAATCCAACATAGTTTCTGTCTGAATTTCTAGGATGAGGATTTATCATTTACAATATTTATATTCAGACTATTGTCCTCATGGTTGTTTTCTAGCTTATGGCCACATCACATTGAAATACCAGTTCCTGTACAATAGCCAAAGTTAAGCAATGCTGAGGTTGGATGAGTGACTGGCTTGGGAATAACAGGTGTTCTAAGTTTGGATGTGCAGATAGTGTAATGGATAATGACACAGACTAAAACATCTGAATTATCTTTTGATTTTTCTTTAATTTAATCTAACAGAAAGTCAATTTAGAGTTGATTACAATCAAGACAACCACACCTGAGTTATACATAAAGTGAATGTAAAATATATTGATTGATTCATTCATTCATTTTCTACAGTTTATCAACCCTTTGCAGGTTATTTAAAGCCAGAAAATATTTTTGGATTGTAAGAATTTTTTTTTTGTTTGAGATAATGATATAGTGATATAAGTCTTACTAATTAACCCATATTTGGGGAGAGAAGAGGTGGTATGTGCTCATAATAACAAACCCAACTGAAATTGGAACTGCTCTCCAATTAACAATTCAAAACCATTATCCATTACACCACCTATACATTCAAGCTTACAGCACCTGGTATTCACAAGTGGTCACCCATCTAGGTACTGACCAGGCTCAACATTGCTTAACTTTAGTGACTGTATGGGGACTGGTGTTTCAATGTGAGTTGACCGTAAGCCCAACAACAAAGATTGGGAGAATAGTCCGAATATAAACAGTGTAAATAATGGTAACGCTTCATCCCAGAAATTCAAACGGAAAGTATGATATTCCTTGACACATTCTAAGCATAATGGTGCTGCACATTCTTTGCATCAAGTTCTTACCATTTCTTGCATTTTCTTCTTGCGAAGTATGCATGCAGACAATACAGTCTTTGGTTTGTTCTTACAACTTTATTTGCAGACAAATATCCCAGGAAATAAATGCCAATTAGTCATTTAGATTCAAATCGTGATTAAATGATGCCCATGCCATTGGAAAAAGTTTCAATCCTCAACTGATTGATACCTACTGATCTCTATTGAAATATCAATTGATGATAACAACATTTAAAGGTTAGAAATAAGAAATCACTAAATTATTTGTTTAAAAAAAAAAAAAAAAAAGTGAAAATAAAAGAAATAGAAAATCTTGGTAGGTTTAATTAGTTAACTCTAATTAATTAATTAACTGTAATTCAATCACACCAAATAAAACATACACACAGCCTTTCCTTTAATTACAAAATGAACATGTCTGAACACCTAAACAAACATGTCAAGTTTTTAGCGTTTTTTTTTTCTTTTTAATTATTATTAAAAATTGTCAATAAAACAATGATTGAAAACATGGAAATAAAATCGTTCCACAGTAACTTGATTAGTTAAAAATCTATAAATACATAAAGTTGTGGGTAAATCTGAAAGGAAACGGCACTGAGAGAAAGAGAAGTCTTAAGAAAGAATTCTATGACAAAATGTGATACCATTAGAATAATTTCATTTAAGACTCGCAAAAATTAAATATTTCTGTTTATAAAAAGCATTTTTGGTCATTTCCAATGAACATTAATATTTTTTTTCTGTTAAACTAAACATTGAAATTCTAAAAAGATTTGTTTAATGATTTTTCAAAGTGACTGGGGTCAGTGAGGTTTCTAGATAGATTGGGACAGTGGGTAACTCTGGAATGAAGCAATTAGGTAGACTTATTTTTTCCAGAAAAGTCGGACAGAAAAACCTGAATCCGAGAGTTGGATTAATTAAGGTTTATCTCAATCTTGTTATGAAATAATTTTATTTCCATGCCTTTTTTTTTTTTTTTTTTTTTTTTTTTTTTACATTATTTTCACACAAAAAAAAGTTTACTTTTATCCCACAGTGTGAAATCTATTTTATATATATAATATATATATATATATATATATATATTTATTACATAAAAAGCAGCAGCAACAGAAGTAACAATAAAAAGAATTGAAATTAAAAAAAAATAAAATAAAATATTAGGTTGGTGCAAAAATAATGACGTAATAATGTCGTTTTTTAACGTATTTTTTAACGTCAAAAAACGACATTATTATGTCATTATTTTTGCACCAACCTAATAAAATCCAGAAATTTTTTTTTTTTTTTTTTTTTTTTTTTTTTTTAAAACTGCTTCAATGTGTTTTTGTTGTATATTTTTTAAAAACATTTCTATTTTTTTTTTTTTTTTTTTCTTAGGGTTCACCAAGAAGCAAATTTAAGTCAGGCAAAAATTTGACACACATTACAGTAGGACGAAGGACTTGAATTGGGGGTGCTGGGTGACATTGATAATAGAAAATAACCAAAAATATCAAAAGTTTTGTTAACCCCTAATCCCCAGAAAGCTATTTTGGAGTTATATTTATTTACACACACACCCCCTTGGGAAAGGGTATGAATCCATCTCCTCTCTCCAGCTATGGGTTGAATAGCAGGAGAGACTGGATTCTTTAGCCTTGGTTGGCAACCAGTCTACCGCAGAAAGAAATGGCAACTACTGTGGGAAAAATCTTCTCCCTCATTAGTCATGTATCAAGAGATAAGTGATACATGTTTGAGCAATCATGTAACTGACTTAAAAGTAGAGGAGGGGTGCCCTGCCAAATTTAAAAATTCTATCTTCATCTATATGCCTTATACCTTCAGGACATGTACAATCATGGTTCTCCACAATTTTCTGTCTTTTGTAGCTTTACAGCAATGTTTGTCTTTTTTTTCTATCTCCTAATCTCCATTTTGTCAACCAAAAGCTTGTTAGGTAGGTTATTTGCTGCTTTCTCCTGCCTTCAATATATCCTGTGAGTGTTCAATTTTCCAAGCCCTCTTTCCTCATTATGTTCTCTAGAAATTTCAATTGTCTCTTTCTGATTCTAAGTATAAGTATCCTTTTTGTTTCCATTTTCTCTAAAACTTTGTTGGTCACACGCTCAGTCTTGTATTCTCAGCATCCTTCTGAGGAAACACGTTTCTGGTGGCTAAAGTCATTTCTTCATTTGAAAGAAGATTGTCCAGCATTTACTGCCATAGCTGAGTATGACTGATGTTACACAACAGTCAATACTCTTTTCTTTGTTTCTAATGAAAATTTTCTGTTTCTTAACACTTTGTTTAACTTTCGGAAAGTATATTTTACTATTCCAACGTGCTTTCGGATTTCAGTGTTACCTTTTCTTTCCTGTTAAAACACTTCCTAGATATTTAAATTTTTGTACTTGCTTGATTTTGGGGTCTCCAATTTGTAGTTTTCATTTTGGGTTGTCCCTTTTGTTAACAACCATGCATTCTATCTTACAATTGATGCTTAGTCCTTTCTTCTTGCTTTCTTTTACTACCTTCTGTAGGAATTTTCTTTCCATGTTTGCTAACAACATTGTCTCATCTGTATATATTTTTTAATCATTTTGCCTCAAGCATACCAATAAAGCCACTAAGATGCAACAGGGTTACTAAGTGTGAAAGAATGTGAGAAAAAGAAAACATTAAGATGAGGTAACAATAAAAGAACTGGATCTTATGTTGCTAAGATTGTAGCTGCCAATAATGAATCCTGATAGGAGTTCAGAATCACCTCATTGTAAAGGTTGAATAAATCTGATGAGAAGACACAACCTAACCTTGCACCCCTATTTACTGTCTTATTTTAAAAGTTCATTGGGTCTGGCATTTTGATGTCAGTATCATCACTTGTACATAATTTTTCACCCTAAATTTTGTATTTTTAACTGCTAAGACTACAATTAAAAAGAATTTATCTATGCTTAATATAAAATTTATTATGCTTACTTCAAAAACAATTCAAGAATTAATACAAAACAAAACAATAAACCAAAACTTGAAGGAGGAATTTACTTTGTCACCCTTAATAATTGCCACAAGGAATACATAGGAGAAACCTCAAGGAATTTTTTTTAAATTATATGAACACAAAAAGGGATCTTTTACAAAGCAACAAACTAAATGCATTAGCTGCTCACCATAATCAGTCTACCATAATTTTGATTTAAGAAATGCTAGTCTAAAAGAGAAAATGATTTACTAAGATGAAAATGTATAGAAAGTGCTTTAATTGCTAGATCATCCACATAAATTTATGTCCAGGTTGTTACAGCATTTCACCTTTCTTAGCAGATCTTCTTTTATCACAATGTGAGAGATTTAATAACAAAGTGATAAAAACAAAGAAAAAGAAACTTAATGAAATCAGTTAGACTATACGCCAACCACATATTAAAATTAATTTTTTAATTCAAATTTAAAAATTGAGAAGACCTCCTCTCCTTCATGTGCATGTGTAATCACATCAATGTAAACATCACTTTAGTCTGATGAAGTCCTAAAGGACGAAATGTGTCACACGAAAATATTTTTCCACTTTGTCATAGATTTTCCTAAAATTATTCTGATATATAAAAATTTATATATTATTTTTCCTCACAAATAAATTTTAAAATAAATCACATCTTCTAGTTTTTTTTTTTCCAATTTTACTGACATCAGCATAATTAAAATATTTGCTAAATCTGATGTTTTCTTGTCAAATGTGGCTTGCTAGGGTTTTTATTTCTAATGTATGTTTTTTTTTTCTTCCTTTGACTTTTTCTAATTTTAGTAATGTATCTGGTGTTTCAAATCAATACCTTAACTACAAAAACAGAAGTATCAATTGAAAGTTATGTGTGAGGAAAAAAAAAAAAGTCTTCCCTCCAGTGTTAGCATAAGTTGGTTTTTGCCAGTTTTTCTTTAAAAACACTTATTCCCCATTCTCACCGGTGTTAAACAGATTAGCAGAGATTCTAAGCTTAATGTCAATTTTAAGAGTATTTATTTAAAATCTTGTTTCAAACTATTGAATTCTTTCTTTTTGAGAAGATTTAGTTGGTTGTTTTTGTTTAGCAACATATCAACAGCTCTATGGGTCATTTATTGCCAAAACCTAAATATTTTGTACATAATGATATTTTTACACTATTTAAATTGTTCAGACTATTGATTTCATGATGTTTCAGCCATTGTACATACCAGCCTTCTTCAGGTGATATACGTTGGAATTTCAAACTGAACCTTTTACTAGAACAATCTACCCTGGTGGATGAAATAAAGGGTTTGGTACAAAATTCCAACTTATATCAGATGAAGAAGGCTGGAGCATATTACAATGGCCAAAATGTTACAAATATAACAATAAAGATGAGGACTATAGTCTGAACAGTGTAAATAGTTAAAATACTTTAGAAATATAGACAAATATTCAATTTTATTTTATTTATTTTTTTTTGGGTGGGGAGATAATGGTTTTAGTGATACAAGTTTTACTATTTAACCCATAGCTGAGGTGAGAAGATGTGAATTTATACCTTTCCCAAAGATATTTGTGTATAAGTAAATATGAGCAGAATCAGAATTGAAATTCAGCTATCCGATTAACAATTCAGAGTTTTTATCTATTACACCACCCACATATACAAAGGCCAGTTGAGTACTAGGACTCAGTCTTTCTCCAAATTCCATTAGGGACTATTCATAAAGTAAAATTTACTGCCTAAATATACAGGGGTTGGACAAAATAACTGAAACTTCCACTCCTATATTTCAAAGACCTATTATATTAAGAACTTTAACTAAAACTTTGTAATTGCAGGTTATATCTATTGTAAATACATTTATTTATCTAATTTACTGTCTTTGTCTTATTTATTTTTAGAATTTAGTAAAATTTAAGCTAAATGCGTGACCTCTCCGAGTTCAAAAAAGGGCAAATTGTCGGAGCTTGCATGGCAGGAGCCTCGATCACTAAGGCTGCTGAACTGTTTGGTTTTTCAAGAGCTACCATATCAAGAACTATGACGCAATTCGAGAAACAGAGCAAAACCTCTAGCAACAGAAGCAATTTGGGCTGTACTTGCAAACTTACTGGCAGGGACCAACATGCATTGAAATGCAATGTGGCAAAAAAATCATCAAACTACTGTGGCAAAAGTGACTGTTGAGTTGAATAACCATCTGAATAGTGCAGTTTCTACTCAGACTGTTCAACGTGAGCTCCATAAGGCTTCATATCATGGAAGAGCCGCTGTAAGGAAACCTCTTCTCTCCACTCCCAACATTAAGAAGAGGTTGAAGTGGTGCCGAGATCACAATGTCTGGTCTGCAGACTAATGGAAGCAAGTCATATTCTCAGACGAGTCCAGTTTTTCTCTTTTCCCAACTTCAGGACAAGTTTATGTGTGGAGGCAGCCCAAAGAAGCTTAAAACCCTGACTGCCTACTTCCAACAGTGAAGCGTAGAGGTGGATCAGTGATATTTGGGTCACCATATCATGGAAATGTCTCAGTCCAATAGTTGCCCTGCATGGTAGAATCATCAGCAAAGATTACTTGAACTTTTTGGGAGATCATGTTCATCCAATGGCTAAGACTTTATTCCCTGATGGTGACTGCATCTTCCAAGACAATAATGCTCCAATACATACCGCTCGAGTGGTTAAAAATTGGTATGAAGAGCATGAAAGTGACTTAGAACACATGGAGTGGCCTCCCCAATCTCAGGATATCAATATTATTGAACATTTGTGGTGCATTTTGGACAAGTTAGGAGCCACTATCCTCGACCGTCGTGTCTTAAAGAGCTGGAGCAGGTGTTAATGGAAGAATGACAGAAAATTCCTCTGGGTGAAGTCAGGAAGCTGTATGATTCTATTCCTAGACGTATTAAAGCTGTCTTTGAGGCTAAAGGAGGACCAACTCCATATTAAATAAATTTTCTTTGAGTTTAACAAGTGTTTTTAATTGTTTTCTTTGAATTTAACAAATGTTTTAATTATTTTGTCCAAGCCCTGTAGGATATTCAAATAGATATTATTGTAATTACTCAAAATGTTATTTTTAGTGGCTACCTATGATTTTAAACAGTGAATTATGGTCTACAAGCCTGGGTATTCAAGAGAATTTCTTTGTTAAGTCTCTCAAATGCACAGGCTGGTGGATATAATTCCTTCTGTCTACAAAAACAGGGTCTCTACTCAAACATGTTTATCCACTAAAATATAACATCTGGCATCTTGGCTTCAATCACTTTCCCACCTGCTGTAACAACTTCCCTGTGCCTTTTCTATAAATCCTTTCATGGTAATTTTCCTGGTGAACTTTCTTCTATGTTATGAATTTAAGCACAGTACAAGATTGGCAGCAAGAACTCCTCATTTTACTGTTGGAATGGCTAGATGTAACCGTAAGTTCTATGCTAAGAGTTTTTCTATCTCACTTCTCACTTATAGAACTCTCTTCCGGTGTCTTGCTTTCCTGTCAACAGTGAACTTCAAAAATTTAAATGCAATGTCTAATTAATTCTTGTTCTTTTGTTGCTCTCTCTCTCTCCTTAAATAATGTTTTTTTGGGGTTTTTTTTCATATTCTCTCACACATGATAATCCCTTTCATGCTAATGGATATATTGCCCTTGCTTGGGGTGAAATGATAAAAAAACATCCAATGTAATAAGAAATGATATTGGATTAAAAAAAAATTAAAATCCCTGTTTATAATTTATTTGCTTGACTCTTTACAATGTTCAATACATATAGAAGTATTATTCTCCCTTCACTTAATGCTCTCTCTCCCTCTCTTGTATATATATATATATATATATATATATATATATATATATATATATATATATGTTTGTGTGTGTATATATATATATATATATATATATGTTTGTGTGTGTATATATATATATATATATATATATGTTTGTGTGTGTATATATATATATATATATATATATATTAAGACATTTTTATGTTTATACATTCTTTTTATAGATACAAATATTTAAGTAAATGCTCTGTTTATAATAAACACTATTAAACAACATTTACCGGCCTGAATGTCTGAGAAATTTTCATAGAAAATATTCGTCCTCCGACAGGATTCAAACCTGTATCCTATATTGGAACCGTCATTTAGCTTGACATGCCTTTAACCAAATTGGTCACAGAGGAGCATTCGGTTAGCAGGGTTGAATTTGAAAATTTCTTGGACATTCAGGCCGGTAAATGTTGTTTAATAGTGTTTATTATAAACAGAGCATTTACTTAAATATTTGTATCTATAAAAAGAATGTATAAACATAAAAATGTCTTAAAATAATTGTCGGACATATATATATATATATATATATATGGTTTTAACGTGTGTTATAGTTATGGGATAACATGCTCATTATCAGAGATAGGGCGTATGTAAATATAAAAGTGAACATTGAAGTCAACACTCAGAGGCGACAGACTGTTTCATGCTAGATACAATTGTCAGGCCACATGACATTGGCTAGTAATTGCATCTAGTATGAAACAGTCTGTCGCCTCTGGGTGTTGACTTCAATGTTCATTTTTTATATATATGTCTGTGTGTGTTTACCTAAAACACTGTACATAATTTTCTTTAGATAATAGCACAATCCTTTTGATTCCGGCTTCCATAGATTCATTCAATCAAGTCAACCCAGAAATTGCAAGAAAGTAATAAAGAATATCCCAAATTTCATTAAAAAGAAAAGAAGGTAGAGGTTGGGAGGTAAAGTAATAGTGAGAATATCATGAGAAAACATGTAAAAAATAACAAATTGGAGAAGCAGTTGTCCCCCACCCCACAAAAAAAAAAAACTTCTGGATCTTGGTAAATGTCCATTTAAAAAAAAAAAAAAAAAAAATGTCTTACAGAGGTTATTAAAAAGAAAGAAAAGTTTGCAAAATCAGAATTGTAAATATAAAATATTAGCAAATAAACAAAAAAAAAAACAAAAGCCATATTTATATATACATACATATATGCAGAAAAAGACACACATGCGTGTGAGTACGCGTGCAGTTCAGTAAAAGTTTCAGTCCAAGTACTTATATCGGTAGATCTTAGTTGTTAATTGCTGTAGATTGTTGAAGTGATCATATTGGTTTCGAGGTACAGGAAATGAAGGCGATATTGAAGATAGGGGGTAGTGAGTGGTGTTTTATATGTATGGGGTGTGTAAGGGTGCTTTCTTTTTCTTTTTTTTTTCTTTTTCCTTTCTCTCGTGTTGATTTTAGACGGGCCGATGAATATAATATCTAACTCACCTGATTGACCCAGTAGGAAACATCCTCAGAAGTCCAGAGGGGTACCTGCTGGGTGAGTTTGTGTGGGATTTCTTCACCGATGATACGTAGGGCTTCAATAGCCAGTTTCGATGCAGTTGCATTTGGACTGCTTGCAAGCCGCTTCAGGGGATTGATGCAGCCAATGTCATAAAAGACCTGTCAAAAAGGAAAAGAAAAATATTTTCTTGATAAGCAAATAGAAATCCAATTGGATGTCTAATCAAAATGATTGTCATACAACAGAATAAGAGAATATGACAGCAGCAGTACACATGTTATAAGTAAATCATCTAATATCAGTATCTTTTATTAACGAAAAACAAGTTTACCTACTGAAATCATGACTTAGTCCTCTTCAAAGTGCTCCCCTTGGAATTTCCTGCAAGTGTAGATCTATCTGAAAAGTATCAAGCCATTTAATATCTATTTAAAATAGTCTACCAACAACAGCGGTACCTTAGTTTCCTTTGAAAGTACTTCCATTGGGACTTGTTTCAAGTACACAATGTCCGCCCTAAAAATATTCAGCTATTTAATATTAAAAAAAATTTTAAAAATAGCCTACCTAGGTCAGTGGGATGTTAATCTTCGTTAAAGTACTCACCTTGTAACCTGGTACAATGTCTGTTCGGAAAATATTCAGCCAATAAATATTTATAGGAAAATGCAAATTCCTAGCGTGGACATTAGTTACATTTTCTGGGAGAGAGTCCACAATCTGGCAGGATCAAAAATTTTTGAACAAGACCAGTATGCTGAAACACTCAGTCACGATGACTTGTGAATTTGTACTAGCACAACCATCAATGGCTTCCAAATGGTTCCATATACCCAATTTCACTTACAAGGCTTGCGTTACCCATGATATAGTTTTCAGGTACTTTTTGATGGTGCCTCATGCTGAGATTACTCCCTGAAAAAGGGCACAGGTGTGTCTGAAAATTCCAACTTTAAAATCTTTCTCTTCATGCTTCAATTTAGTGAAAAAGGTTAATATATGATCAATATCATCACTTTTATTGCCAATATTGTTATCCTTTTGTTGGCTTTTTATTCCTTAAATTTTATTAACCAGCCTATTAAATCTACATATAAGAAGCAGGAGGCATGGTGGATTAATGGATAGTGGCTCCGATTGAAGAATCGGAGAGCAGAGTTCAAATTCCAGTCGAATCTATTACATTCACTTATGTGCTAATACCCGTGGGAAAGGTATAAATCCTCCTCTTCTTTCCCCCCGCTATGGATAAATAGTAGGACAGACCAGGTTCTATAGCCTTGGATGGCAACTGGTCTACCGCAGAAAGAAATGGCAACCTACTGCGGGGAAAAAATATGCCTCGTTAGTCATGTATCAAAAGATTGCATGTATCACGCATGGCACATAACTGATTATAAGAAGAACATATGGACCATCTTTCATTTTAATCATATATATATATATATATATATATATATATTAGTCATAAGTAATTTCTGTTTTTGGGAACCAATTGTAATGATGAATATATCATCATAATCCCTCGTCATATGTGGCAGTAAAGAATAAATTTGGAGTAAACTAACATACATTAGTTTTTGCATAGTGGTGGTAGCATACACAGTTGATTAATAAAACTCTTACCCCCATCAGTAGAGGGATTGAAAGTGCATTTACGTCTCATAATGATATGAGAGTTCAAGCAAGAAAATAAAAGAAATGAATGGAAATGCTACCATCTTTAAAAATATGTAGGGTTTATGGTCGAGGAGTCATAACTGATAAAAATATATAAAAAGTGCTTTAGTTGCTACCATCATTAACAGTAAATTTATGTCCAGATTCCATTCTCTGTTCATTTTACCTTTCTTGGTAGACATTCTATATAAAAATTTAAATATTGTTTTCATATATAGATATATATATATATATATGTATTTTATTAGTAGTAATAATCTTATATGTATAAGGAATTATACTTCCTTGACTATCTGCTTAGGTGAAACCTTGGTAGGTTTGTCTGGCTCTCTAGGTTTAACTAGATATATATATATATATATATATATATCTTGTAGAAAGAATCTTTATGTATACAAGTATGAATTTAACAGAAAAAAAATGCTGAAAAAATTTTTCTTGTTGATAAAAAAAAAAACAGACGACATGCGTTGAACGGATGTCAAAATTCATTGAAAAATGCACCCCTACCCTATCTAGAGCGAACCTCTTTTTTGAACGTAACTCATAATTGATACATTAATATTTAATAAAAATGAACACACTACCACCCCTGTCTAAATGATTGGATTTCTCTGTATCCTTGGAAACAAAAAATTATGAATTGTATGTGTGTTTAAAACTCAGTAAATTTAAAAATAAGTTATTCCAATATTCACTTGAAGATGAAACAGAACTAATGCTTTTAATTTAATTATATAATTGAATTTGAAGTTTTTAGCTCTGGTTTTTGAAACATGGTAATTCCTGTGTAGCGAAGAAACCATATTTTAAATCAGTTAATTTATAATATTTATGCCCTGTAAATTTACATTGAGCACAGTTTTGTAAAAATAAAAATATCAATAAGAACACTGGATTATATATCTTACTGTTCTTTCTTTTTATTATAATATATATATATATATATATAATGCTATTCAAATATTTCTGCTTTTCCATGACTTAATGTTTCATGTGGGCCCTCAGTTTGCTATACAGGTGTTTTACGGTCTTCATGTGTTTCAAAGGCCGAGATACTCAATTCTGTATTTAAGGTGGCTTTTATGTAGTTTGTGGTATATATTGTGTTACAAGGTGAATGGTCAGAGATGGGTTGAAAAGAGATTGTTCACAATATGGGTATAACATTACCATTTAAAGGCATGTTGTTGTTGAACCGTATGTATGCATCAACATATATATAGATGCTGATAGCCTAAAAGTGAGGGACTCCAACTGATGCCAAATTTGTTGTTTCAATTCTGGCTTGAAGCAATTGCATGTCTAGTCATAATGATGAGCTGTGATACTGTGAAACAGTCTGTCTGTGGATGACTATATATATATATATATATATATATATATATATATATGATAATGATTTAGTGACACAAGTTATACTAATTAACCCATAGCTGGGGGGAGAAAAGGTACATCCATACCTTTTCCCAAGGGTATTTATGTGTAAGTGAATATAATGAAGCCAGCTGGAATTGGAACTTGGCTTTCCAATTAATAATTTGAAACCATTATCCATTACACCACCCACATGTCCAAGCTTAAATCACCTGGTATTCCCAAATGGTCACCTATCTAGGTACTGACCAGGCCTGATGTTGCTTAACTTCGGTGATTGTACTAGTGTTTCAACATGATGTGGCTGTAACCCCCATTATTTTTGAGGAAGTGTAGTGACTTCAAAATATCTTGCTACTCTTTATTCTTGTGGAAGACATTGGCAAGAACATAACCTTTTTATTGGGACAGCTGAAGAATAAATAAAAGGACAGTCTTGTTCAGCTACCCACAAAGAACAGCAAGCAGCTGCAATAATGAAGAAAAAAGACATTCACATTTCTTTTCCATTTTCCCTGGTTTACAATGACATGACTGCTAACAGGATGGCACTTTGATCTTTTATATGGTTTATTGATCTGCAAATATTGATTAATATTTGGTGATGAGGTCAAAAAGTTTATCATTATTGCTTAAGAAATCTATTTTTGTAAACAAAACCAGTTCTGATCAATTTTGCTAATATCTGTGGACTTTCTTTGTTAATTCTAAATTCACTCATGTTTTGTGGGGTAATAAAGCCATTTTTAAACCTGTTTTTAACATTTGTGCAACCAGAATTTTTTTTTTTTAGCTTAGTCTTTGATTTGAGGAATTTCCTTTATTTTTAGCTTTACAATTCTGATTTATGAAAATGATATTATTTTAACCATTTCATTTTTAGTTTTCTTTGAATTCAGTATTAAATTTTAAAATTATATTCTATAATTACACTTATTTTATTAATATTAAAATCCCATAACCCATTAGGGTCTAAGGAGTGCCACATATACTGAAGCCACAGTAGCAGTGGTGTTTCCTGAGCAAGACTGCCTGACAGAGCCCAACCCTCTCCAAGCTGGCTTGAATTCAGTTATACTTCTCCTAGACTGGTTGCCAATCAAGGGCCCAACTTGACCTGCTATTTATCCATAGCTGCGGGGAATGGATTCATATTTATCCCAGGGGTATTAACTTGTAAGTGAATGTAATGAGCTTGACTGGAATATCAAACTTTGCTCTCTGATTCCGCAGTCCGAGCTGCAATGTATTACTCCACGGCCCCTGCTATTTAATTCCATTTTTTTGTTTAGAATTATTTTTCCTTTTAATTTTTTCGAATTATTTAACATTTCTTAATTCAATTTCTTCCAAAATTTACTTTTTTTTTTTTTTCAATATTTTTTGAAAACATTTTATTATTTAATGGAACACATATTTATTTATTGAAAACATATTTTTCTAAATTTAAAAAATTATTTAATATTGTTCTATTTTTAATTATGATTTTCTTTTTAAAAAAATAAAGAGAGTTACTGTTATCAATGCATTCCTATAGTAAATCATTAGTAATGAATTTACATTTTCCATATAATAGCCCTCTTCTCTCAGTACTGCTTGCATTAATTCCTGATCACTGACAATCCCTTTCTTTCTGATTTTCAATTCATTTCTATTGTATATTCATTAGTATTTACACAGTTATGCAGTGCTATCAGTCCAGACTTTCACAGCTAAGACTCACCATGTCATATACAGAGACAACTCATCCTCATTCTGTTCATATTCCATTGGTAAGGAGGAAGTTCCATTCAGATAACTTATCCAAGGGTAGAAACTATATTGTGCAACAGACCTCTAAAAGGATGCTTCTCCAATCACTATGATCTTCAAGTCTAGAGGCAACAGTTATCTATCCTACATATCCTCATAATATGCATCTCTTAATCCCTCCTTGTATGCACTTACAATAACCTCATTCAGTAACTCTCTACCTTGAGTAGCCCTTGGGCCTTGCATTGGGTGAACATAGTATAAATAAAAATATACTTTCAATCATAAATCTATAATCAAATCATTACTAGTGAAGCTTCTATTAATTCCTGACCACTGACTATCCCATTCCTGCACTTTTATTCATCATTAACAAAAATGCATGAAAAAAATATTGTTTTGAAGCTGAAAATTCCTGTTATCCAATAGTCTTATTCTGCTCCTTGTATCTGTTGCAGTTTCTGCGGAAATAACTAGGAGGTTACAGGAGGTTCAAGTTCAAAAGAGTCTTCGAGTTCTTGTTGGAGAAGAATTATTTTCCACACTCCAATCTCTCTCTCACAGCTGGTATGTGATGAGTCTCTCATTGTTCTTGCAAAGTGCTCAGATGAACTACATTTCTTGGTTCCAGGTATAACCTTTATGGCTGTGACCCACCATACCAGTCACAGGGTAGCAAATTCCCTCCATATTCCCTTGGTGAGAAGTAAGTTCCATTCAAATGGCTTCCTCCCACAAACCACTGCCCTGTGGAACAGACTAAAGTTTAGACAGCTAAAGTCTTTGGAGATTAGCCAAAATCATTTGGAACGAACAAGCATTGAGACAATTTCTACATACATTAAATCTAAAAACGAAATCTCTTGTTTGCACACAAGAAAAACCTAATAGAAGTACCTTGTCATTTTTAATAAAACATATTCCAGAAGGACTGCTGACCAAACATATACCTATAAAGTGTATTTAGGCAACAGGAATTCTTGCAAACAAGTTTGTTAAATTCAACGAACAAGGTCAGTCTTATTTTATTTTTTAATGTATCTTCCCAATTTACAAATAAGATGTTGCATATTAGGATCAAAATTGTGGATAAACTGTCTGAAGTTCATGATTTTTTTTTTTCTGTTTTGTTCAAGTACTTTCACCTATCTCAGGAAGACCTGAATATTGTCAGCATGCTAGAGAAGATTCTGCTGGCTACACCCTAGCATTTTTAGACAGCTTGAATTGGAATCAGTTTAAAGTGACATCATATCTAATGCATAAATGGGAAAGACATATCGAATTTTTTGGCATGCATATTAAATATATTGTACACATTTCAATATACCATCGCCTTTGGCGAATGATATTTTATTTAATGTGAATTCTTTGTTGTTTAATTAGGGCGGCCAGGCAGTTTACTCTTGAGGCCTCATGAAGTCTAGGTACATAATGAAGCCAAACATTTAAAAGGGGTTTCTGAAAAGACCTGGTCGTATAAAGTGCTGAGGTCATGCCCTCTAATGTCTCTCAACTCATTTAACTGCATTTGATATTGTCAGTAATCGAGTCTCTGTTGACCTTTTCTTTTTTTTATCAGTGATCGGCTATCTGCATATAGTTTTGCATAAAGTTCCCCAACATATTTGCTTTTAAGGTAAATCTGGTTGGACAACTAGAACTAATTAATGGATTGCTCTTTATGCAAACGTCCACTTGGCAGAGACACGGACTAAAACATTTTTTTTTTTTTTTTTTTTTTTAATCTAACAGAAAGAAATGAGAATTGGCTTGCAATCAAGGCAACCAGACTTGAGTTATGCATACTTAAAGTGAAGTGAAGTGAATGTGAAATATATTGATTTGTTTTTTTTCTTTTTTTTTTTTGTTTTTTTTTTTTTTTTACAGTTTATCAACAATTTGGGGTTATTTGAAGCAAGAAAATATTTTTAGATTGTAAGAATTTGGGGGAGATAATAATGGTTTTACTGATACAAGTCCTACTAATTAACCCATAGCTGGGGAGAAGAAGTAGATTCATCTTTCCTAAGGGTATTTGTGTGTAAGTGAATGTAATGGGAACTTAGCTCTCTGATTTCCAGTTCTAAGCTGTTATCCATTACATCACCTTCACATCCAAGCTTACAACATGTGGTCTTCCCAAGCAGTTAACCATGTAGGTACTGACCAGGATCAATTTTGCTTAACAAGTAGTCATACGAGAACCAGTGTTTGAACATGTTATGGCTGTAAGACCATGTAAAATATAAACCTTGTTTATTTTACATGTATTCACACGAATGCTGGCTTTTTTTTACTTTGTTTTTAAGTAACTTTATGTAATATTGCATTAATAGTAATTCCAAATCTTAAATATTTAATGAATTAAGTGGTTTTCAACAGACTAAATCAGTGAACTGTGTATATATATATATATATATATATATATATATATATATAGTTAAATCATACATTTTAGATGCATCAAGGGTGGTCTTCAGTGATGCACTGTTCTCATCACCGATTTTGGGTTTCACATCATATCGGCTCCAACAGCAACCTCGACCTGATTCTAGACGAGTCAGTCTGCCTCCTTGAAAGCGTTGTGCCACGCACCACGATATTGCAAAAAACAGTAATTATATGAACTAGCAAGGCTAGACTTATTGACATATGTCAGTCAGCATCAGCCAATGAAAACAGGGCTTTTCACACTCCTCTACTATATAGTGTTGTCTTTTTTTCTCTATCCGGTTTAGATTTACTACTTCCGGAATCCATAACGAGGTAAGCTGGTTAAGCCCATGTTTTACATATTAAATACTAATCCCATAGCGATACTAAATCTTTAACTAAACCTACCCCTGTACCTAACTCAAATCTATCCTATACTAGCATTTTCTGAAAAGAAATTCGCTATTCTATCAGGTCAATCTGTAACGCTTAACTTGTACTCTTATTCAAACAAAATCACACACACACAAAAAAAGAAAATCCCCTGCATATACATTCCCGCATCCACACATAAATGTAACTATGCACACACACACGTATTAATACACGTACATAACTTCTATTCCCAATTTACTTTAACTCACGAAACCATTCACTACAAATTAATTCATACTAATTTATCTAGATTTCCTTCCTCGTTTTGTAGTTTACCGACTAAAATAATTCGATGGCCTAAAAACAATAAATAATTATGCTATCTACTATATATATATATATACATACATACACAATCATTGACTGATAAACTCCTACAACAAAAAAATTCTCAAATTGCCATATTAGTAAAAAATGCACTCTTAAATTTTCAAAAAAATTCAAGTTTCGCATTGCGACTGCATGCTCCAAAAGTTTTTATGCGTTAACAATAACACATTTTGCATTACATTTTTTTGTCTCAGATGCTACCTGAATTTTACCAAAAACAAAATAATTTCCATGCCTAAAGATGACTGAATGTACTTGCGTATTTAAGGAAGTCTTTATACAGCTTATAATTTTAAAAAACAAGGATCATGACATTCATCGAGTGATTGGTAGGTTAATACATCTTTAAAATTTTGTTAGTGAAGGGATTTTATATCATTAGCTTTACTAATTTACTTTTTGTATGAATGATTCATTGTAATATATATATATATATATAGTGTAACCCGGATATAAGAGAGTTGTTGGGACCGGAGAAGAAGTCTCTTATATCCGGGTTTGGTCTATTTTGTTTAGGTAAGTATGGGAATAATTTGGGACCAGAGAAAATCTCTCTTATATCCGGGTCACACTGTGTATATATATATATATATATATATATATATATGTGTGTGTGTGTGTAAGAAGTAATAGAAATGAATAAGTATTAAACTTTCTTTTTAAATAATTCTTTTCACTATTCTTTGATTGCATTATATTAAATACTTTGTTTTAATATCTGTTACATTATACCCTAAAAAACTTTTTGCTAAGTGTGCCATGATATTTTCATTTACTCCTAGGTGTGCTGTTGCTTAAAAAGGTTGAGAAACACTGGGCTAAATCAAAAATCAGCAGCTTTAAATCTTTCTATGCCTCCTCCTTGATGATGGCTGATAGAATGGTCAAAAGTACAAGGACCGCACTTTCAACAATTATAGAGTGTAAAAGGTCCAAAGTGTTTGGATGAGAAGCCACAAAAATAAGATCAAATGAGTAATAACAAATTCAGACAAGACTATTATATCTACTACTAGATGGAAACAAAAATATGATGTGGAAAAAATAGATAAAGAATGGAGTTTTTAAATTTTTCCTGCTAAGGGCTGTTCATAATCAAATTGAGTATAGATAAAACTTTCAGATTTATCTATACCAGAAAGGCTGCCAAAATATTACTGTTACTTCTGAGGCATATTGCTTATTCAAATTGTAGAATGTAAAACAAATTCAGCACTGTAATAACAATAATAAAATGGAAGGCAAATGAGCCTGAAATTAACAATGATTGCTAGTTAATAGTTGTAGAGTATAAAATAACCAAAGCATTGTGATAAAAAGCAACAATAAGAAGATGGGAGGCAAACAAACCTGAAATTGACAATAATTGCTATTTAACAATCTACAACCATTAAATGGTGATTATTGTTAATTTCAGGCTAGTTTGCCTTCCATCTTATTTTTGTTCCTTTTTACCACAATGCATGGTCACTTAATAATCTATGACCATTAAGTGACCCAAGCATTGCAATAAAAAAACTACAATAATAAGATAAAAGAAAAACTTGCCTGAAATTAATATGAAAATGTTCTTGTAAGTTCTCAGTTATACATCAACAATATTCAGTAAGGCAGGATTTTCCAGTCTATCTATGAAAAGTTTTGTAAGCCAAAATAGCGGAAGACAAAGAAACAATCCCCATTGATTTATGTAAGCATTCACAGATGAAAAAAAAAATCTTTGTTGAAATATGTTTCAAACTTTTCTCCATTGATTACAGTATGGTTAATCATGCTGAAAATCTCGCCAAACTCATTCAATAATTCTCTACCTTTAGTGGCTCTTGAGCCTTGTATTGGAGGAGCAACACAAAAAGAAAAAAAAAAAGTACAAATGTGCGAAAATAAATATTCAGACAGTTTGGTGGTATCATGAAATTACTTTAAAAGTAAGATGGTATTTTTTGACATCTTGGATTCAGCAATGGCTATTCTCCAGCTCGTGAGAGAGCAAGTATCATTAGCAAGTGTTGGCAGTGAAAGTGTAATTCAAAAACTAAATAGCTTACAAGTTGAACACTGCTTCTTGCCTGTCGGGCAAAAAAAAAAAAAACCTTGCTCGTTTAGCCAAAAAAGAATTATTGATCAGTCTATTCAGTCGGATGTGGATCATGTATCAACGAGGAGATTCAGCTTACAGACAGAATTAGAATCAAAATGCTCTTGCGAGTCTGCAATGGAAACTCATCACAACAGGTTGCCTAAATTACAGCTCCTCTGTACAGATGTGTATCTATGGAAAGTGATGCCCTAGCAAAGTGTAAAGTAGATGACTTTTGAAGACAATCAATTCAAAACCTTTATTTTTCCCTTCAAGCAAAAGGTTGGAAAAGAAGCCCTCCTCATCAATAGTGGAAAGAGCAATAACAGTGGACTTGAGAAACCTATTTTCCTGAAAAACCTTTTTCATACAAAGATTTTATAAATTACAACTGAAAGCAGTACTATATGCTGAATGTTTCCTTATAAGGAAATGGCTAATGTTACCATAACCATTAGAGATGAGACCAGATACTACACTTTGATCTTTTAATAAAAAGAATTTAGAAATTTCAAATAAAAATAGTACCAGCTGCTTTGTCAATGAATGCTGAATGTTTCCTTACCATAATTAATGCTTCATTTCAATTCTTTTAACCCTTTCAGTCCATCATTGATCATAGCCTGGCTCTCCCTAGTGGCACATAAGGCTAAAATATGACATTTTAACAATAGTCAATATAAAGCCTTTATTTTCCACATGAGAAAAAGAGTTTGTTCCACACAATGTCAGTGGAAAACATTAACATTTTTTTTTTATGAAATCAACAAAAAAAATTCTTTTAAAGTACATTTCATAATATTATAGAAGAATACATTTTGAGAAAAAAATAATAAAATTTATAATGGCACTCCAGGAAGACAATCTTTTAAAACATTATGTGGCTTACAGCCATATAACATTGAAATTCTGGTTCTTGTACAATCACAGAAGTTAAGCAATTTCAAGCCTGGTCAGTATCTAAATGGGTGACTGATTGGGAACACCAAGTGCTGTAAGCTTAGATGTATGGTAGGTGTAATGGATTATGTCTTTGCAATTGGGATTTTATCAGTAAATCCTTGTTCTCTCAAAAAATTTTTTTGCAATCTAAAAATTTTTTCTGGCTTTAAATAACCCACAAAGGGTTGATAAACCATAAAAAAAGAATACTCCATGAAAAGATATTTTTAATAATCTTTTAAATATTTTATTAGGAAATTATGAAAATATAAGAAATCATATTTTAATAAATTATTACACTTGTACTGCAGCTTACAGCCACATCACAGAAATTAACATTGAACCTGGTCTGTATCTAGATGAGTGACTGTTTGGGAATACCACCAGGTGCTGTAAGCTTCAATGTGCGAGTGATGTAATGGATAATGACTCAGAATTGTTAATTGTATTCACTTATGCACAGATACTCTTGGGAAAGTTATGAATCTATCTCTTCTTCCCCCAGCTATGGGTTAATTAGTATGATATCACTAAAACCATAATTATCTCAAAAAAATAAAATTGTGTACAAAATATCTAAATTTTGGCATTAAATAACTCGTGGAGGTTGATATGCTGCTAAACAAAAGCAGCCATCCAACACTCATACTGCAACAATTTAAGTGGAAGCAAAGGTATTGGTTAGGCCTAAAACAGCACCTCCCTTGTTTTTACTAACGCAAATTTGTCAGTCATGCCTTTGGTGGTAATGCTAATAATTACATTATTGATATGTAGACTAATATCCTTATCTTTAGCACCGGATCGCATTTTTTCTGAATTTATGGGAGAAGTTATCATCATTATTTACTGCTGCTAGTTGTAGTCCTCAAATGATGTGGTTTCTGTTATTTGGTACAGTTCTTTGTGATTCAAAGTTTACATTTTCAACTTGTGATTAGGCTTAACATGATTCATGTTTTCTTAATTTGAAATTAAGAAAAACGATAAGACTAAACCTGTCTTAAATGTTGCCAGGTGGTTTAGTGTTTAATACCTAATTGATGGCTAATTAATACCCAATTAACAAATATCATGCTACAAAGAGGGACAGCCCAAGACATGAACAAAATACAGATGTTAAAATCAAACAAGTGCAAAAATTTACATACGAGGGAAGTGTTTTAACAGAGAATGAAAAATGTGAAATTCAAGAGTGCATTGGAATAGTGAAAATTGCCTTCCAAAAGCTAAGCAAAATATTAAGAAACAGGAAAATTTTGTTAGAAATAAAGAAATGAGTACTGAATTGTTATGTAATATCAGTCCTGAAGTAGCAAGTGTTGGACAATCTCCTCAAAGACAAAGAAGAGACTTAACAGAAATGTGGTTTTACAGAAGGATGCTGAGAATACCATGGACTGAAAATGTAAGTAATGAGGTGTTTTAAGGAAAATGGAAACCAAAAAAGGGCTCTTAGAATCAGAAAGAGGTATTTGAAATTTCTTGGACACATAGTGAGGAAAGAGGTCTTAGAGAATTTGATACTCACAGAACAGATTGAAGACAAGAGAGGAAGAGGAAATCATTGAATAACCTACATAATGAGCATGGGTAAATGGAAGTGGGGGAGTGAGAGAGCTACAAAGGATAGGAAGTTGTGGAGAGCCACAATTGCCAGTGTTCTGAAAGGATACAGAAAATAGAAGACACTGCAAAGTACTGGCTCAATGGCACCCATGCCTTACCTGAGATACACTGCTGCCTCTTCATGTTATGAACATTTAACAAAAGAGCAAGTTTTAATCACTAAGCAGACTCTGAATTTTCACCTATCATGATGGATGTGTTCTCTCAAGGAGGCTCCTTGCCTTGGATGTCTATTGGGACTCAAGCTCACTGCAGACCTCAATAAGATCTACTGCTAAAGATACTAGAAAAAATAATTGGTTCATTGTGTAACAGTACAATTTCTCATACATCTCTAGAAGATAAGTAAATAAATTTCTTTTAAGTCCACTTAGTTATCTGAGTTTTGTAGGAATTTCGTCTCCAGTCCATTTTTGAGTAAACATAAATGTCAGTGTTTTGGGGATTTATGTCTACAGCTGCCTTTGAATTGGGAAACATAAAATGTTAATGATTTTAGATAATCATAAAAATAGAATCTTTTGAAGAAGTTGACCACCCAAAAAGCCAAAATGGGTGGTCTCAAACCTTCCAGAACACAAGTGGATGGATATGGGGCACCCAGCCATTATCCATGTAAGCAGAGAGAGACAGGAAGTCAAGGAGAAAAGGGTCCAGCACTCAGTAAGTAGGTAAGTGTTGTAACCTAGGAAAGGTTACTAAATAGAATAATCACACAAAGGTTGGTAATGAACGAATTCCACAATGAATCTCCAACTGCAGATCAACATACAGTATTTACTACTGTATTTATGTGAATGGGGACATACTATTGAAGCATACCTACAAATGATAATGGGTAAGTGACCAGCAGCCAATGAAGAAGGAACCAGCAAGCATTTAAGGAGATAGCCATCGGCTTTTCTTCAACTGAACTGCTAAAAAGTGAGAATTTTTATTTCCAAACCAGAGTTTTGAAAATCAATTGTCATTATTCTCTGTTGAATTCGATCACAGCTAAGACAAATCTGTGAACATAGCGAGTTGGGTGCATAAGCAGATACAACCTTGGATGTCACCACAGATTATACAGTGAACATGAGCGGAGAACTTTGTCAAAAATGTTGTCACAATTGTATTGGTCTAGAAGTATCTGATTTCCTTCCTGCAATAATCTACGAGAGCCAGGCTAAAAATAGAGTATTGCTACCATATCTCGACAGGAGCTGTCTCAATAGAGTTCAAAAGCATTTGTGTGGCGTTGAGAGTGATGAATTATTTTACACCCTACAACCGCTTTCCCCATAGATGAAACATAACAAGCTTCTCGCTATTCTTTCGTTATTTCTATGGCAAGTCTTCTGACGAGCAAGATTCCTTGGTTCCACTAGACCAGACCTTTGCAGCTGGGACCAGCCATGTCATGTACCCAAAGATGAATCCTCCTCGTTCCCTTTGTATTCCATCAGAGTAGATCATAAGAAGCAACAAAACTGTGGTTTTAAAGAAGGATGTTGAGAATAGCATGCACCGAATATGTGAGCAACAATGAAGTTTTAAAGAAAATGGAAACAAAAAGAACCTTTATACTTATACCTTTATACTTAAAATCAGATCATCAAATTATGTCACATAATAAGGAAAGAAGACTTGGAAAATTTGATACAAGACAGATTGAAGACAAGAGAGACAGGGGAAAACAACACATAACCTACCTAGTGAGCTTGAGTAAATTGATGGCAAAACAAGGTTTAAGAGAGGTACCAAAAAGACAAAATTTATTAATAGCTATAAAGGACAGAAAATTGTGGAGAGCCATGATCGCCTACATCCTCAATTAACGGGACACACACAAGAAGAATAGAAGTAGTAATAGTAGTTTGATTTGAACAGATTCATCCCAAGAACTGCTGCCTTGTGGAACTGATTCCCAACAGGATGTTCTGATCCCTACAATCTTGACCTCTTCAAGTTAAGGTTAAACATTATCTTTTCTACATAACCTTATGAACTACACATTTTGCTGCTTTTTATGATCATCAAATATATACAGTAAGCCTTTGCTTTAAGTGGTTCTTAGGGCTTGTATTGGGTAAACTTTAGTATAAAGAAAACCAACCATATTGAGATATTTAAGCACAATTATTCTAAAGTAGCTTAAGTCTCCCTATTGGGAACATAACCCTTTATTTCACTCACTGGGGTAGACTGTTCTAGTTCCACGTGCCATGTCTAATGGATGTCAGTTATCAGTTATCTCATGTTAATTCACCTCTCCAAGTTCTCCACTGCCTTAACCAGGTATTGAACTCACAACTCTTTGGGTCCTGTCACTGGATCTAACTAATGACTTTATCCATGTGTCCTTGAGGACATCTGTGTGTGAATTTCTGGGCATTATAAATCTGATGTCTTCAGCAACAATTTTTTACCAGTACTCATATTGCAATTTTGTTTTGCTGTTATCATTGCATGTTTTTTACGAGATCTTATATTGCAATTTCTGTTGTTATTATTGCTTTTCTCTGTCACTCTTTATTACTGGTTCCCATATTGTATTCATTTCTAAGCTTGGTCAGCTCAGGAGATTTTTGCAGCCTAGCATATGTGTTGATTTGTTAAGTTTACAAATTTTCCAATGATGTTCTTTGTCTATGATTTCAATAAAAAATGGTTGCTGAAGACACTAGGTTTATAACACCCAGAAATTCATATACAGATGTCCTCAAGGACACATAGCACAGTGGATAAAGGCATTAGAAAGCCTCAGGGCACAACAGCCAAAACATTGTGATTATAGCAACAAAGATGAGGATATTAGTCTGAATGTAAATAATGATAACTCCTCATCTCAGGAATTCAGACGGAAGGTGATCAGGTGATAATAAAAACAAAGATGAGGATATTAGTCTGAATGTAAATAATGATAACTCCTCATCTCAGAGATTCAGACAGAAAGCGATCAGGTGATAATAACAACAAAGATGAGGATATTAGTCTGAATGTAAATAATGATAACTCCTCATCTCAGGAATTCAGACGGAAGGTGATCAGGTGATAATAACAACAAAGATGAGGATATTAGTCTGAATGTAAATAATGATAACTCCTCATCTCAGAGATTCAGACAGAAAGCGATCAGGTGATAATAACAACAAAGATGAGGATATTAGTCTGAATGTAAATAATGATAACTCCTCATCTCAGAGATTCAGACAGAAAGCGATCAGGTGATAATAACAACAAAGATGAGGATATTAGTCTGAATGTAAATAATGATAACTCCTCATCTCAGAGATTCAGACAGAAAGCGATCAGGTGATAATAACAACAAAGATGAGGATATTAGTCTGAATGTAAATAATGATAACTCCTCATCTCAGAGATTCAGACAGAAAGCGATCAGGTGATAATAACAACAAAGATGAGGATATTAGTCTGAATGTAAATAATGATAACTCCTCATCTCAGAGATTCAGACAGAAAGCGATCAGGTGATAATAACAACAAAGATGAGGATATTAGTCTGAATGTAAATAATGATAACTCCTCATCTCAGAGATTCAGACAGAAAGCGATCAGGTGATAATAACAACAAAGATGAGGATATTAGTCTGAATGTAAATAATGATAACTCCTCATCTCAGAGATTCAGACAGAAAGCGATCAGGTGATAATAACAACAAAGATGAGGATATTAGTCTGAATGTAAATAATGATAACTCCTCATCTCAGAGATTCAGACAGAAAGCGATCAGGTGATAATAACAACAAAGATGAGGATATTAGTCTGAATGTAAATAATGATAACTCCTCATCTCAGAGATTCAGACAGAAAGCGATCAGGTGATAATAACAACAAAGATGAGGATATTAGTCTGAATGTAAATAATGATAACTCTTAATCCCAGAAATTCAGACAGAAATTGTTGAAATGTATTTTAAAAATCAAATTGTGCAGCACTTATCTTGATTAACTGCATTACTTAAAATGATTACTTTGCTACTTATGTAAATGTAAAATCCAGTGTGAGTTGGCAATAAGTGGAAGATAACAATAAAAAAGTACTGTTGATTATTTACAGTTAATTTGTTAAAATAATGCACTAAATATTGTTTGCATCACATGGCAATAAATGTAAGAAAACCAAGTAATCATTTAAAGTTCTCTGAATATCAGTGATGAAGAAGAGACTTGAGGTGACAAAGATATAGTTCTATAGAAGGATGCAAAAGATATCGTGGACTGAGTGTGTGAGCAACAAAGAGGAGGCTTATACTTAATATCAGAAAGAGGCAGCTGAAGTTTCTGGGACACATAATGAGGAAGGAGGGCCTAGAGAATCTGATACTCATGGGTCAAATAGAGAGACAAGGGAATGCAGCGCATGACATTCCTGGAGGGCTTGAGTGGTTGACAGAACATGGTCTGAGGGAGGAAGCAGAAGGAAGGGACTTGTTGAAAACTGCAAGGGATAGAGGGAGGTGGAGAGCCATGATTGCCTATGTCCTGAAAGGACATGGCACATAAAATGAAAAAGAATATCAGTGCCATTTTAAAATATTTTACTATGGCATTTCATTGCAATGTATTTTACTATAGAAATGCATTGCACCTCTTTATTTAGTCATGCACAGAATATTATTTTTTATTATAGATTTTTGCTTAGCCATTTTTAAAAAAATGCATTACTTTGCTGTTTTTTTACTATAAAAAATGTATTATAAAGGTTTTTTTACTATAACTTAATTGATTTGTTTTCTATCGCTTATCAACGCTTTGCAGTTTATTTAAAGCCAGAAAATATTTTTAGATTGTAAGAATTTTTTTTTTTTTGAGATAATAATAATTTAGTGATACAAGTCTTACTAATTAACCCATAGCTGAAGAGAGAAGAGGTGGATTGAACCCAACTGGAATTGGAACTCAGTTCTCAGATTAACAATTCTGAACCATTATCCATTACACCACCTGGTATCCCCGGGCTGATTTTTACTATAGAAATACATTGCACATTTTTTTTTTTTTTTACTATAAATTTGCATTGCATATTTTTAGTATAGTTATGCACTGAATATTTTTGATCAGGAGATTGGAGGTTTTGAGAAGCCTGGAACGACCTCTTAATTGCTGTTGTTCCCAGGTTCAGCCTGACCTGGTGTGGTAGCACCCGTTAGGGTTCTAGCTATGGGTAAATAGTGAATCTCCAAGCAAAAATCAAAACAAAAAAGTTAGGTTGGTGCAAAAATAATGTCGGTTTTTGACATAACATCAAAAACCGACATTATTTTTGCACCAACCTAATATATTTCTATAGTAAGGTTACCAACAATACATTTTCATAAAATATTAACTACATTTAAAAAAAGAAAAAACATTACCAACAATACAGATGATCTACAAAACTATAAATCTAAAAAAAACATACATTTACTCTGAAAGTATAAAATTGTGTACAAAATATTTAATTTCCGTATTAAATAACTCATAGAGGTCAATATAGCGCTAAACAAAACCAACCAACCAACCAGCAATGAATATTATTTTTACTATACATTTTGCATTCCAACAGATTTTCACTATATAAATGCATTGCACATTATTTTACAAAAGAAATGCACTGAAAATAATCATTAAGAAAGAAATATATTGGAAAGGGTATTTGTTACAGAAATTTGTTTAAAACTATCTTACAGTTGGAATATGCAGACAACTTCAATTTCAAAGCTTTAACTTCTGAATTGTATATGATAATACATTCACATACAACAGCTACCAGAATAATAATAACCATCCATTCATATTGATGGGCGTCCTGGGTATGACGATAAACTACGTCCAACAACAAGGCTTCAGATAATGTTTTCGGAAAAATAATGTTGCCAGCTATACGTTTTGGAAAAAATAATGTTGCCGGCTATATGTTTAATAGTACTGTATATTTAATATATATATATATATATATATATATATATATATATATATATATGTGTGTGTGTGTGTGTATATATATATATATATATACACACACCTTAATTTGGCATTAAATGACCAACTAACCATCATATTGATGGATCCGGTTACACAAATTAAAATTGAATGAATCTGAAAGGTTATCTCCCTTGGATCTTATCTGAAGAATGCAGACAGCTAGAAATAAAGGGTTCATATTACATGACCCAATTTTTCTTCCTTTAGTTTTTAAAACACCAAATTGTGAATGGTGTAGTGTTATGCATCACAGAGCCCTCAATGAGTACAACATCTTTTAAATGTATCAGATGTAATCCTAAAGGTTAACACCTGCAGCTAGCTTGTAAGTCTTTTCTGTTGAGTACTAAATAGTAAAATTAGTGATTTAGTGAATGTGTGTCGTCTCGTTTTACTAGCTGTCGCTTATTCACCACTGTAAAAGTTAAAGGTGAGCCACATAAAAAAAAAAAAACAGAAAGCGGATAGGCTGGGGAGAATAATGCAAAAGAAAATCTTTGAAGGTCGTTGTTTTTCTTTGGACACTTAAAGAGCTGACACAATTTAGCATACCAGGTAAGCAAGTAACAAAAATAGAATTTTGGCTATCAACAAACTTGCTGCAACTACACTACACAACTATCAATAATTCAGATAAGTAGAGCAGGAAGAAAGCATTAGGTATGCATTAGACAAGATTCTTACGTTTACTTTTTATTATCTTTTCTAAATTCGTGCAAAGCTGAATTTTGTCTGTGTGTGTATGTGTCTCCCACCTTACATCAGTACAAGAAAACAACCTGCATTGTTTTTATATAGGAGTGGCATGCCACATAGACTGTAGCGAATCACCTTCCTTCCATATTCCATTGGTAAGGAGGAAGTTCTTTTAAGATAGCTTCTTTCCATGAACTGCTACCTTGTTGGATAAACTGCCAAGAGGATGCTTCCCCAACCACTACAATCTTAACCCCTTCAAATCTAGGATTAACCTTTACTTTTCACAACATATCCTCATAAACTCCACCTCTTATCGCTCATACAAAAAACTCCTTCAGTAACCCTCTGCCACGGGTGGCTCTTGGGTCTTGTATAGAGTGAACATTAGTTTAAAAAAAAAAAAAAAAAAAAAAACCTGACTTCCACTCCACACAAGGTAATTTTTTTATGTTGGCTGCCAAAAGACATACATATGGGTCAAGGACAAAATTTGGTCAGTCCCCATGATGACTATCACACTAGTATACATATTATACTAACCCTAACTCTTTTGGTGCAATGAGGAAGCTATGGTTGCACAGTTAACAACCTGTATTGTTAAACAATTCAGAAATTATTTATATATATATATATATATATATATATATATATATATATGCAGGTTTCATTAAAAACAAGTGACTTTTAAACTTTGCCTTCCCCAAAACATTAAATAACACATTTGCAAGGATCTTTTCTATTCCCTTCTTAGTAATTAATAAAGATAATAACCAAAACAGAGATATGATAACAATACACCATTTTTGGTTTAACGGCATATCAACTCCTAATGGGTCATTTTTTTTCTAAAAATGTATTGTTGGTATTTTTTTCCAATAATGTATTGCTGTTAATTTTTTATTCTTTTACTGTGAAAAGGTATTGCTGGGAATTTTTTCTAATATATTTTGTTTTGACCCCAGTTTGGAGGTTCCCTCTTTGCCCATAGCTTGGACCCTAACAGGTGCTACCACCCCCAAGTCAAGGTGGAACAGCAGCAATTCTTGCTGCTGGATGTAGTTTATCATGATACCCAGGACATCCATTTTTGATCTGATCTGTATAAGAACAGAACATGGCAGTAGGAGTCGGGTACTTTCTGAAGTGGTTCAAAATGCTTGAATCTACAAAATTCATCTGTACTAATGATATAATGCAATTATAAACCATTTAGAAACAAGAGAAATTCCATTTCTTTGTCTGACATTCAGATAATTTGTGACCAATGCTTTTTTTCTTTTTGTTTTTATACAAACTCTCTATTCATTTTAACTTCCCATTGACATCTTTTTCATTTTTTCTGTTTTCTTACACCCTCTATCTCCTTTTCTAATTTTCTCTCTACCATAAGTCTTTATATTTCAATTTTGTTTTTTCTCATTTTCTCCCACTTTCCTTATTCTGCCTCTTTCTCACTCTCCCACCTTAATTTCCAAATACCCGTTTTCCTCTCCACTTCCTTCTCGTTTTCTCCCACTTTCCTTCTTCTCACTCTCCCACCTTAATTTCCAAATACCCGTTTTCCTCTCCACTTCCTTCTCGTTTTCTCCCAATTTCCTTCTTCTCCCTCTTCCACCTTAATTTCCAAATACCCGTTTTCCTCTCCACTTCCTTCTCGTTTTCTCCCACTTTCCTTCTTCTCCCTCTTCCACCTTAATTTCCAAATACCCGTTTTCCTCTCCACTTCCTTCTTCTCACTCTCCCACCTTAATTTCCAAATACCTGTTTTCCTCTCCACTTCCTTCTCATTTTCTCCCAATTTCCTCCTTCTCCCTCTTCCACCTTAATTTCCAAATACCCGTTTTCCTCTCCACTTCCTTCTTCTCACTCTCCCACCTTAATTTCCAAATACCTGTTTTCCTCTCCACTTCCTTCTCATTTTCTCCCAATTTCCTTCTTCTCACTCTCTCTTAACTTCCAAATTACCTTTGTTTCCCTCCTTTTCTTTTCTCACTACTTCCTTGTTTTCCTCCCTCTTTACTCATTTCCCCACTTTTCTTTCTTCCACTTTATCATTCTCTCTTCCATTTTAACTTCCCACTTCTTTCATTTCTTCCTCTTTTCTTTCTTTTTCACTTTTTCTTCTCCCCCCCTTAACTTCCTACTTTCTCTCTCTACTCATTTTATTCTTTCTCTCTCTTTCTTCCCCCTTAACATCCCACTTTCTTTCATCCATCCACCTTACCTCTGCGTTTCCCTTTCCCTCTACTTTTCACATTTTCTCCCCCTCTCTCTTTTCACCTTCTTTTCTTCCTCATTCTCTCCCTCACTTACCTCTTTGTGTTCCTGCTCTGCTTTTATTCCTGCCTCCATGGCAAAGTGAAATGCTGCCAGTGCCTGAGCTTCTTCCCTTTTGCTTGAGAGCACTGGGATCAATCTGCTCAGCCATTCTCTTGCTCTTCCATGGCGATGTGACTGGTCGCTCTGAGCAAACTCTGCTGGGGTGTGATTCTCAATGAAAGGCAACACCAAATCCATTGTACCAGACTTGACAACTGCTGCTTCAATTTCCTTATTGGACACCAGAGCCGAAATTGCAAGGCAGGCATAGTAACGAATACTGTCATCGTCATTAAATGCTAAAGGAAACAACCATTCAGCAACTTTATGCTTAATCATCAGCTCCTGGTTGTCTGGCCCTCCATATAAGGCTAAATTTGCCAGGGCAAAGGCGCAGTGTCGAAGGGTCAAGCGATCAGAGTAACGACACCAGTGCAGCACAACGTCCAAACCGCCAAGTTTGATCACTTCACTGCATGTTCCCTCTGATGTCTTGAAAAGGCTCTCAAGAATTCCTGTTGAGGTGCGGGCCATATCACACATATTTTTTGTGTTGTACGTCATTTTGACAACTGTCTCCAGACCGTTTTTGGCCACTGCTTCCCGGTTTTCAGTGGTCATAATCTGCTCGAGGACTCGGCCCGAAGCCCGCAGTAAGTCCTTGTTGGAGGAACCGCAGTTGTTGACAATCCGGTCCAGAGCACCTTCCATTCGTATAATGTCACAGAGGCCGTAGGCTAGGTCCCGACCATATACAGGTGATGACCAAGCCTTTTCGATTAAGACTAGCATCTCTCGGAGTGCACTTATCTGCTGAGGTGCTGAACCCAAGTGCAGAATGTGGATTTTTTCTCGGAGTTCTGTTGAGTACAACTGCATGGAGGATTTGAGGGTTGTTTTACTCTTGGTGATAACTTGTTCCTCTTGGTTACCAGATTTTGTGTACTTCATTGAGGTGGAGGACGAGGAAAAGCTGTAACTTTTCTCTTCCTTGCACATTTTTTGCGTGTAAGTCGACGTATCCTCGTAAATACTCGACGTACTTTCACTGCTTATCGATCTTGAGAAGTTCTTCACTGGTTTATCGATCTGCAGTTCTTCGTCCTGCGGTATGGTCTCCAGGGCACGTGGTGTCCGAGGCCGCACCTTCTGAGTTTTGCTAACCTCACATTCAACAGCCTTGGACAAATCATAATACACTGTCGAACACTCGGACACTTTGTGGCCTATGTTCCGAACACGGACGTTGTCATCGTCCCCCGAATCAACTGATGTGGTTATTCCACTTTCATAATTCTGAATTAGAGAAGCATCTGACTGGGATCGTTCCAGAGCACGATAGGGGTCAAACTTTTCTGCATCGCCATCATCATTTTGAAGGATACCCTCAGACATGATTCTGCGCACTGTGTTGTGGGAATTGTTAACCCCACATGCGTCATCGTCTGAAACTATTTCCATTTCCATGGTTACACTTTGTTTTGTTTTTTCAGTAAGAGGTATTTCTTTGGTAATTATTTTTTTTTTTTTTACTTTTAAATTACTTTTGACTGAGTCAGAAGAAAAGATTTTGTTTTTAGAATAAGAAAAAAAAAATTATTTAAAATTTTCCTTGCTTTTATTTTTGGTATGCGTCTTTTTTTTAATTAATTCTGGAACGGTTCCTCCAGTCAAAGGGAATAAGTTTTGATTATGTGATCCTGAAAAATAAAAGAAAACATATTAAAAATTTATTTTTTACAAGAAAAACAAAACAAAACAAAACAAAACAAAAACAAAAAAAACAAAACAAAAACAAAAAAACAAAACAAAAACAAAAACAAAAAAAACAGTAATTAGTGGCATCATGCCTGTGAACTCAAAATATGAGTAAAATAGCAGGGCAATCTGAACTCTCTAGCCTTGGATGACAAATAATCAAAGAAAAGAGCAACTCTAAATCAGTATTTCTTTGCTGGCACAGGAATTAATGTTTGTGCCAGAAGTGGAATAAACATTTCTCCTCATTTTAGATGGGAGAACTGCCCAGTCCCAGGGATTCCAACCCTGCAGCAATACATTCCACCTTGCAGGAAGAGAGGTAGGGTCGATACCAGCATGACAGTGGTTATTGAAACTGGGTAAAAATGTGTGTCCTTGGCCCATATGCATACGTATATGTATGGTGAACCCCACATAAAAACAAACTTGTTTCACACCCTGCCTTAGTCGGTTTGATTGGGTGATTTTGTTTTAGCGGCATATCAACCTCTATTGGTTATTTAATGCTGAAATCTGAATATTTTGAACATGGCTTCAACTAGAGATAAGATGTATTGTTGGTCATAGTGCTATAAAATTTTTTGCTGGTAATTCTACTATAAATATGTATCATTGGTAATTTTTTTTATATAAAAATATATTTTTATATTAGGTTGGTGCAAAAATAATTTCGTTTTCTCACATAGTAACATATGTTAGAAAACAAAATTATTTTTGCACCAACCTAATAGTTTCATTGTGTTTTTTTTTGAGGGGGGTCACTATTTGCCTATAGTTGGGACCCTTTGTCAGGGTGGAACAACAGCAATTAAGAGGTATTAGCTTGGTGCAAAAATAATGACGTAATAATGTCATTTTTGACGTTAAAAAATACATCAAAAAACGACATTATTACGTCATTATTTTTGCACCAACCTAATACTTCCTTAGTGGAGAGGCCGGGTAAATATACCTGGCATTTGTGCAGTATACGTTCTTCACCTCTCTGCCATGTTTCTACCTTTAGGCAATTAACAGAAAAACTTTGGGATCCCTGGAACCAGGCATCCCTCAATCTTGTAGCAGAACCTTTCATTGCACTGCTGCACGACAAATAGTGGTTGTTTGGTTGATTGATTGATTTTATGTCATGTCCACCTTTGTTGGCTTATATAATGTTGAATTTTGTAAGAGGCACCTAGTGAGGCTCAAACTTACTACTCAGAAGTAATGACCAATTAGACTAGCCTTGTTAACCATTACTTTACGAGATGATACACCACAAAATTAAAACAGTGCCAGCTAAAATATTTTTAAAATTTAATTTTATAAAAGGCATAAAAGTGAGCCATTATTATTCGTTTTTGACTAGTATTTAATTTCATCAGTTTTTTTATTGTTCTTAGATGATCATGGCTCTCCACAACTTCCTTTTCTTTGTTGCACTAAGTAATTCTTATCCCTTTACTATTCAGCACACTCCCTGTTCTACCATACATTTACACAGGCTCATTAGATAGACAGAGGGAAACTGAGTAACCTATCTTGCTTTCAATTTCAATGTCTTATATGTCAAATTCTCCAAGTTTTCTTTTCTCATTACATTGTCTAGAAATTTCAATTATTTCTTTTTACCTCCATTTTCCTTAAAGCTTCCTTGTAGCTTACATGTTCCATCTATGGTATTCTCAGCATCACATCTTTTTCCTCAAGTATCATCTTCATCAGTGTGGAAATCGTCCAGCATTCACTGCCATATAGAAGGTTGATATTACATAGCACCCAGCATTCTTTTCTTCATTGTTTAAGGAAATTTTCTGGTTTCTTAATACATTGTTTAAATTTTGTAAGGCAACTTTCCCTATTTCAACATGACTTTGATTTTCAGTGTTACATTTTTCATCCTCTAAAATACTTCCTAGATATTTGAACTTTTGTACTTGCTTGATTTTGACATCTCTAAATTCTTTGGTTTGGTTAGCAGTATATCAACTCCTTATGGGTCAATACTGCCAAAATTTTCTTTTCTTTTGAGCTTTGGTAATTATATTTTGTAATAATGTATTGCTGGTAATTTTTTTCTAATGTCTCTATTCATCTTTACACAGGGCCTCAGACTCAACATGGAGGCCTATGTCAAGTATCTTGAGGAGGTAATGCTGCTCTGGGTCAAGAGGGTGGCTTCTGGAAGACCCTATGTCTGGCAACAGGACTCTGCACCATGTCACACAAGCAGAAGAACCCAGTCTTGGCTGTTAGACCATTTTTGTGATCACACACTCCTTTCATCTAGATAACTCCCCCAGATTACAAACCTCTTGATTATTATGTGTGGATGCAGTTGAGCGAGGGACCATCAAAACTCCTTATAACACCAAAGATGAACTGAAGGCAAGGATTATGGCAGCATTCACCAACTTAAACAAGAAGACCACCAGAAAAGTTGAAGGAGAATCTGAAGTCATCGGGACGCCATGGTTGAAGCCAATGGCGATTTTATTGAATAAATTTACTCTTTGGTATTTCAAGATATTGTTGTGTAATTTTGGTAAATATATCTGTTAAAATGAAATGTCAGTGTTATTTTCATTTTAGCGTAATTTAGATGACGGTTTATTCATCACACCCTGTGTGTGCGTGCGTGCATATATAATTTATTTATTTCCATTTTCTCTAAAACTTCTTTGTTGCTTAAATGTTCAGTTCATGGTAATCTTAACAACAATGGCTGTCAGTGCTTCCTCTAATAAAAGATAAAGATAGTATTTCCAACAAAGCCTTCATAAGAGGATGACCCTGAGGTCAAGCATCATTTTAAGAGTGGGTAGTTAAGAATGATTGATCTGTAGTGGCAATTAGTTTTTCCTTTTAACATTTCAGCAAGCCAAAATGTCAAAGATCCAAGCACATCAACTTCACTCAATAAAATCACCAACATGTGTTTCCAGTGAATATTAAACAAAGAGTTTTTTTTTATCCATGTTACACACACACACAGCTACTTATCAATCATGTTTAGCCAAGATCAATTTCTTGTAGTACAAGTTGGTTTAACTAATCTTTTTGTTAGAGATTTGTTTTGTGTATTGATATACATAGGTTAAACAACAATCACTCTTTCATGGAGTCTCACATGCTAAAAGAAAAAAAATAAAACCTTCAGTGAATACTAATCAAAAGTTGATAATGGTTGACAATTCTTCATCTAAAGAAGAAATAAATCTGTCAAAAATGAATAATGGTTTATAATGCTCTATATCCAATCAAAAATGAAGATGAAAGGAATCATTTCTGTAGAAAATGGAATACTCATGCAGAGTTCAAACTTTAGAAAAGTCAGTTGCTTTCACTTTTTTTTAATAATCATTTCATCACAAGTAAGGTGATAAATCCACTAAGATGCAAAAGGTTACTAAATGTAAAGAAAATTGAGAAAATGTTACTGAGGGGAAAAGGACAATAAAAAAACAGGATTCAAGGAGACAGAAGATAACAACTGATGTCACATTTAAATTTTTGCAGATCATAGGTGGCAGGAAACCAAGAAGCCAGAAGAGAGTTCCACAGGCAAGAAGTGTGAAAGAAAAAAACTATTAGATTAGAACTTAGCAATTTCAACAGTAAAATAATGAGACCTAGCTGCCAATCTGGAATTACACTAAAATTTAACAAGTCAAGGTACCAAAATGGAAAGCTCATCAGAACAATTGACATGTAAATATTTATAGGAAAGGCTACGTTAATGAGAAAGTGATTGAAGTTGAGATGTCCAGTAAGGATTGATAACATTGCAGATTCATCTTTTGGATTTTGTCCAGAATCTCAAGATACATAGCAGAAGCACCAAAACCAGATGTGGCAGCAATATTCAATACATGGACAAATGGTAGACTTTACTTTGGGAAAAGCATGATTTCTAGCCTTGTTCAAACTGGTGATCATGACAGATTATGTGCTCTCTTCTAGAAACTGTAATTAAGGTCTGCTCATTTGCAGTAAAGCTCACAAGTGGGCTCCATGAGTGTTGAATAAACTTAAATGTGCCTGAGGCATCTGCAACAAGGAATGGTTAGCCAACCAAGCAAAGAGATTTTTTTTTTTTTTTAAATGAGTAACCAATCATTATTATTATTATTATTAATAATAATAATATTTTAGTCTGTAAATCTTGGTTCAGGGAATTTGTAAATACTGGTCATTTATATTTAAGCCTGTAAGCATTTACTTGATAGGTGGTCACTTTTGAAAGAGGTTCTTATCCCTCTGCAGGGGATTCAGCCAGTTTTTAGGCCTGACCAACAGGACAGACATTGGTAGAGCAACTGGTCTTTGAGTGGAACTTTTAAATATTGCTGCCAAATAATGTCTGGTGTTCCTGCTATATATTGAAAGATTCTCAATATAATTCAAAGACTCTCCAATATTACTGGTCCTGACCTGGCATCTTGGTCTCAGTCACTTTCCCTCTACTCTAATGTAGCTTCCCTGTGCCTTTTCTATAAATATTTTCATGATAATAGTTTGGATGAACTTTTGACTATCGTACCTAAATTTTATGAATTTAAGCATAGCATTAGACTGCTGAGTTATTTGCCATGATATTTCTTGGGACTAATGGTGGACAGGTATCCCGTTGTGAATTGTCCGTGGTGGTTTATAGAGACACCACTTCTAGTTAACTGGCCGTTGACTTATCAAGAGTCCTTACGCCCTTTTTTAGGTCTTATTTTTGCTAACAACCTGCCTTACTCCGTGAGAACATTGAGCTGGGTAGCCAGTTTAGTCACCGACATTCCAACAGTGGAATACTTACTATATATATATATATATATATATATACACACACACACACACACACACACACCCTCACCACAGTCTGCGAGTAAAAGGTTTGTGGGTCAGAGTTAGTAGGGAGGCAGAAGATTGGTGAGGTGGGAGAACAGAATAAAATGATTAAGTTTTAAGTTAGTATAAGTCTGATTACCCACTATTAAAATAACATGTGATTGAAACTAATACATTAAGGTGACAAGTCCAGAGAGAGAGGGGGGGGGCGAATACATTTCCAAACAATATCTCAGAAAAACGATTTCTTATTACAATAGGAATTTCATATTAATTTTGCTAAGCTCAAATCAGTGGTTATTTAGTGAAAGGTTGGCAAGCCATAAATATGCCATGATTTCAGAAACCAAATGTGACGGGTTTAGTGAGGTGTCCAAATAAAGATGAAGTTGCTTGGTGGGTGGGAGAGTTCAATGAAGTACCAGGATGACAGAGAGAGATAGAGAAAGCCAAACTTTTAACTTTTAGTTGGCTGTAAACGAAAAAACATCTGAATAGATGGTACAACACCAGAGAACAAATTATCACTGTCTTACTACAAAAATTAATAAAAACAAGTTAACTTTCATAGTAGAGATGGTAAAATATAATAAATGTCAAATTAACATGAAAACATACAATGTGAAGTCGTCCATTTACAGTCAGCAAGATTTATTTCATTGTCATCAACCATTTGGTCACAGTAAGTCTGGGAGAGTTCAATTTCTGAGAAGTGTTCTGAAAGAGGACAGAAGTGCGACACTGAGTTCTGAAGATGTATTGGAATGGCCAAACAATGCATTCCAAAACCTAGGCAGATTATTACGAGACAGGAGGGTTTTGTTGGTAACAAAGAAAAGAGTACTGAACTGCAATGTGATATCTGTCTTTTATAGCAGCGAATGCTGAACAATCTCCTCAGAGATGAAGAAGAGACTTGGGACAACAGAGGTTTGGTTCTACAGAAAGATACCAAGGATATCATGGACTGATGAGCAACAATGAGGTTTTGAAGAGGATGCAAACAAAGAGGAAACTTACACTTAATGTCAGAAAGAGGCAGCTGAAATTTCTGAGACACATAATGAGAAAGAAGGGTTTGTAAAATCTGATACTCACAGGAAAGAGGGACAAGGGAAAGAAATATTATGACATACTTAACAGGCTTAAGCTAGTGAATGGCAGAACAGGGTCCAGGAGAAATTACAAAAGGACAAGATTTATTGAGGGCTACAAAGGACAAGAAGAAGATAAAAGAAGATTTGATTGGTGGTAAGATCTCAACAATTTATAGTTGAATTGGCTAGATGTAACCATAAGTTCTATGCTAACAGTTTCTTCTATCACATTTCTCACTTGTGAAACTCTTCTGGCTTCTTGCTTTCCAGTCAACTTTAATCTTCAAAAATTTAAATGCAATGTCAATCGTTATCTACTGTCTTCCTGATTACTCTTCTATTGTTCTCGCTCAATTTTTGCTTGTGGAACTCTCTTCCAGCTTCTTGCTTTCCAGTCAACTTTGATCTTCAAAGATTGAAATGCAATGTCAATCGTCATCTACCGTCTACCTGATTACTCTTCTATTGTTCTCTCTCAATTTTCACTTGTGGAACTCTCTTCCGGCTTCATGCTTTCCAGTCAAATTTGATCTTCAAAAATTTAAAAGCAATGTCAATCATTATCTACTCTCTTCCTGATTACTCTTCTATTGTTCTCACTCAATTTTCGCTTGTGGAACTCTCTTCCGGCTTCTTGCTTTCCAGCCAACTTTGATCTTCAAAATTTGAAATGCAATGTCAATCGTTATCTACTGTCTTCTTGATTACTGTTCTTTTATTATTCTTGCTTCTTCATAATTTTCTCTCTCTTTTTTTTTTTTTCACCTTGTGTTTTAGTGGCTTTAAGACAAGCAGGCAACTACTACACAAGAACTTTTTCCCAAGAACAGTAAGTGTACAGTTTACAAAAGTTAAAGAAAAATGAAGATGTGAAGGCCATAATTGCTTGCATCCTGAAGAGACATAGCATTTAATAAGAATATATCGTGACATCTTCGACATAGCTGCTATTCTATTTTCTTACCAAATTAATATTTTTTTCTGAAATACTAAGACAAGTAAACTATTTGATCTGAGCTCCAATAAAGCTTAAAAAAACTTTTTAAAAGAAATTAAATTAAGAGGAAGACATTTGACTAAAAAAAAAAATTTTTTTTAAGTTTAAATGCTACATAAAATATTGCAGTGAAGTTTTTTTTTTTTTTTTTTTTTAAAATAAAGTGGATGCCTTTTTGTACTAAAAGTCATTCAATATTTATTTTATGTATAATGAGAAAGATAATACCCATAATCCTTTCACTAAGATTTGGGTTATATTGTTGACTCACACACAGTCCTTTTCTTCCTGATTTTCAATACAATCCTATAGTAAATCATTTGTAATGAATTAACATTCGACATATAATGGCCCTCTTCTGTCAGTACTGCTTGCATTAATTCCTGGCAATTGATAACCCCTTAATTTTTAGTGCATAATCTACAGATTTAAATCTGAACCAATTCCAAGTAACAAATGGCAAAATGAAATCAATCAATCAATCAATCAATCAAAATAAAAGAAAAAATAATAATCTTGTAAGCCTGTAATCAATTTATTAAAAAATTTAAATCAGAAAGAAACAGTTGGAATTTCTAAGACACATGAATAAAGGCGGCATGTAGATTGGCAGGTGATATTGATGATATTGAAAGCAGGCTCACTTATGTAAATTGATGGAAGAACAAGAAAGTGGAGGAATAGTAAAAAGATAAACATTGCTTATGAAGGATGTTATGGAGATCCTTGATCACTCACACATGAGGGACATGCTATATAAAAGATGCCTTCGAAAAATTAAAAGTATTAAGAAACAAGAAAATTTTTTTTGAAAAAGAGTGTTGAACAGCTATTTGATATCAATCCTTTTATCTGGCAGTGAATGTTGTCATCTGTTCCTCTGTGAGGAGATTGTTCAACAGAAATGGGGTTCTACAGAAGGATGATGAGACTGCAATCGATGGATTGTGAACTATGAGGAAGTTTTAAAGAAAATGGAACCAAAAAGGACACTTATACTTAGAATCAGAAAGAAACAGTTGACATTACTAAAACAATGAGGAAAGAAGGATTGGAGAATTTGACACCTGCAGGACATACTGAGGAAAAATAGCAAGTAATGTACCTAACAAGTTTGGGTAAAGGAGTGGGAGGGATGGTTAAAAGACAAACCTTACTAAGAGCTACAAATAATAAGTTGTGAAGGGCCATGATCGCACACATCCTGAAGAGACATGGCACACACAAGAAGAAGAAACCAATAAATAGGGAAGTGGCAGAGATAAAAACCTACAAATACTAACAGACATTGCATTATGATTGTGGTAAACAACTGGTATTACCTTCTTCAATGTTTGTTTGATATGGCGCTACTAAAGTTGTACTTATCTCTGACTATTTTTATGGTAAGTGTTATGGGACCTTACCCATAATTACAGAATGGACTATTCTATACGTAATAAATACTGTGCCTCAAGAGGAAGCAGAAAGTTCCATCTGAAGTCTGGAGTGAGGTTCGTCAGGAGTCTGTCAGTCAGTCAGAGCGAGCGAGTCAGTCGAGTCAAGAGTCGAGTCAGAGGCAGTCCGAAACAGAGTCGCGTTCAGACAATTACTACTAAACCTGATTGTTCGTACTAACCCTTTTCTACCTCTCTGTATATATTCCCGTTTGTAATATATCTGTGTTATTCCATATCCGTGATCGAGTTCTTCTTTATACGTTCTACCTTGTACTATCACCGTGGTATGAGGAACTGGACCATAAGAGTAAGCTTTCAGTATAAATTGATGAGGCAAAAAACAGATGAAAGTAGATAGACTTTGTTCCTTTCATAAGATTTTTGTTTTTTTGTTTGGTTTGGTAATTTTTTTCTTCTAAAAGTGACTTTTGTTTTTCTAATATTTTTTTTTCTCTTGTATCTCCCTGCAGCAGAAAGACAGCATTCAAAATTGGATAGCACCTTCAAAAAAGAAAAGTCTGAAAAATCTTAGTCTTGGATTTTCATTGACTTTATTTTTAACTTCTAAAACAGAAACCATTTTTCTTCTTTTTGATATCATTTAATGGATGCTGGTCTGTTATTCATCTTCTATGCATTTTTTTTTCTTTGCACGCAGAATCTAGCAACCTCACTGTTTAAGCCAAGTGAAATGTACAAATGATGTTTTTAAAACCTGTCAGTAATTGCCAGTGATCTATTTACAATTACATATAATTCCATTAAATATTTCCAACTCAACAGTTGTTTCACACACACACACACACACACATATATATATATGGCATATGCCATTAACATCATTAACAAACACACAAGTCTGACATTGGTGAACATCTATTAAATACAGATACCTGTAGGAACTACTATTCAGAAGAGTTCTTCTGTGCTGCACAGGGCTCAGACAAAATACTATCTACAGAAGCTGTATTTATTAATACACACTATCTGCCTATGTGCAAACAGAGAGAAGTTAATGAAAGGGGTTGATAAACTGTAAAAATCAGATCAATCAACTTTATCTAAATAATAAGGAATAATTGATAGCTGAATAACCAGAATCTCTCTAACTTCCCTCCTAGAACTGTCTCTGTTGAGTGATATGCTTATAACCCCATGGTTTCTGCTATCATCTCTAAACTAGAACCCCACAAAGCATGTGGACCTGATGGCATCCCTGTAATAGCCATTCAAATGTGTGCTCCTGAACTGGCTCCTGTTCTCTCTAAACTGTATAAGAAATGCCTCACTGCTTCCTGCCTGCTGGAAGTTATCTATTTTTCCAGTCTTTAAGAACTCTGGTGAGCCATCTGACCCTTCCAACTATTGACCTATTCTTTTGGGGAAACACTTAGAGGCTCTAATCAATACAGAATTGGTTTATCATCTCTCATTGCAGGGCCTTTTCTCAGACAAGCAACATGGATTTTGTTTCTGCAGGTCAACTGCTGATGTACTGACAATAATTTGTGGAAAAGTTTATCATGCTCTAGATAAAAATGGTAAAACCAGGGCTGTTGTATTGGACATCTCAAAAGCCTTTGACAGGGTCTGGTATTCAGCTTTTCTTAACAAGCTGAAAAGTTACGGTGTCTATGGACACATTTTTTTAAACGGATTCAGTCTTTACATTATTCGGACTATTGTCCTCATCTTTGTTGCCATATTTATTACATTTCGGCCGTTGTATGCTCCGGCCTTCTTCAGGTGGTTGGAATGTTGAACTGAACCCATTATTTTGCTTGCTGGGGTAGACTGTTCTAGTTCCACGTGTCATGTCTAATGGATGTCCGTTATCAGTTATCTCCTGTTAATTCACCTCTCCAAGTTCCCCACTGCCTTAACCAGATATTGCACTCGCACTCTTTGGGTCCTGTCACTGGCTCTAACTAAAGCCTTTATCCACCGTGCCATGTGTCTTTGAGGGTTCAGTTTGACATTACAACCACCTGAAGAAGGCCAGAATGTACAACGGTAAAAACATTGTGATAAATATGGCAACAAAGATGAGGACAATAGTCCGAAAAATGTAAATAGTGTACATAATACCTCATCTCAGAAATATAGATAAATACTCGAGTGTTGGTGTTAATAAAATAGTACTTAATGTAACATAAGCTATTAAGTATATATTAGAAAATATACATATCCCTCATCAGAGTTTCATGCTTGATGCAATTTTCAGGTGCTGGTTAGAAACTAACCATTACATAATTTAAATTTTAATAAGCATATCTGGTTGAGGCTGAGGAGATTTTTGAATACAAGTCTATCCCGGTGAGCAAAATAAAGGGTTCAGTTTGACATTCCAACCACCTGATGAAGGCTGGAGCATACAACGGCTGAAATGTGATAAATATGGCAACAAAGATAAGGACAATAGTCCAAATAATTTAAATAGTGTATATAATACCTCATCTCAGAAATATAGACAGATACTGATTCAGTCTTTCCTATCAAATCATGAAATGAGAGTTATCCTGAATGGCCACTCATCTAGATCCTTTCATACTAACACAAGTGTCCCCCCAGGGCTCCATCCTTGGTCCTACTTTATTTTCATTAATGACTTTCCTAATGACGTCAGGTCTCAATTTATTATCTACACTGACAACACAACAATTTACTCTTGCATCGATGCTAAGTCAAAATGTCAGTCAATGTCCAAAATGACCTTAAGCGTGTAGTTAACAGGGGCAAATGATGGTTTGTTAATTTTAACACCTCCAAAACTAAACTTCTCTCCATTAATCATCTGAGAGGCCCCTTGCTGCCTTCCATCAGCTGATGCTATCCTCCAGGAAAGTGACTTGTTGCACCTTCTCTGGCTCATGTTCTCTGCTGACATGAACTGGAAAGACTATATTGAATCCATTGCTAGGTCAGCTGCTAAGAAAGTTGGTTCACTATGTTGAGCGAGACAGTTTTTCTTTTATCTTACATATCTATAAGTCTACCATTTGTCCGTGCTTAGAATATTGCTGCCACACATGGTCTGGTGCCCCTGCTATTTATTTTGAACTCCTTGATAAACTCCAAAGAATCTGCAATATTATTGGTCCTGACCTGGTGGCTCAGCATCAGTTACTTTCCCACCACTGCAAGGTTGCCTTTTTATGTCTTTTCTATAAATAATTTCATTCATGGTAATTTTCAGATGAGCTCATCACACTATGGTACCTAGACTGACGTCAAAATCTCATCAATATATAGTTGAGCTGGCTAGATATGGCCGTAAGTTCTATGCTAACAGTGTTTCTCACACTTCTTGTTTGTGGAACTCCCTTCCGGCTCTATGCTTTCTAGTCAGCTTTAATCTGCAAAAATTTAAGTGCAATGTCAATTGCTATCTCCTGTCCTTGTGATTACTCTCTCTTTCTGCTCATTATTAATGTTTCTGTTCCTAATTTTTCCACACCCTGTAACCTCTTTAAGACACAAGACCCTTGCTTGGGTGGGGAAAAATATTAAAAAAAGAAAAAACTGACATACAGTAATCATTCAAATGCGGGCTTATTTGTCTTGAAAATCAGCATCTGGAAATTAAATTTTCAAAATAAGGTTTAAAACTTGAACTTTGAGTATTTATTTTCTCGAATTGTTATACGCAAATGAAAATTTGAAACAAAGCCAACTGAGAGGTTCGAACTGTATCAAGCATTATTTTTTAATTACAGGAACAAAAAAGAAAAGAAAAGGTCACTGATTACAGCTTTCATTCTAAAGGATCTAAAACTAAACCATGATAGATGTATATTCTTGATCTTCTGTGTCTTAGTGGCTTTATTGCCTTGGTTTGAAAAGGTTTTTGAAAAATACCAGGTCTAAATTGAATTTAAAAGTAGTTGATCTATAATGATCCCATTATGCACCTAGTTCACTCTAAGACATGCAAAATAGGCTTTGTACTTAGTGTCAAATCAGAGCAGCAAAAGAACCAGGTGCCTCTGGAAGGTATCCTTATAGCCTCCAGATGTAAAATTGGGCCTCAAAGGATGTCAGTAGCTGCCCTGACATATAAACAGAAAGTGAATGCAATTGAACTTAGGATGTACATATAAAAGACAACCATGATGATAGGAAGTTATATAAACACCCCAACCAAGAGGGATAAGTGAGAGCCTCTCACATTCTCATAAAAAAAATGGTCAGCATTTGAAGAAAGTCTTCAGAACACACCATCATGTTGATATTAATTTTAAAAGTCTAGAAATGAATAAGCAATTTTATTACACTATTTATATTGTTCAGACTGTTGTCCTCATCTTTGTTGCCATATTCAAGATGCTTTAGCTGTTGTACGCTCCGGCCTTCTTCAGGTGATTGGAATTTCATTTTCGTCCATCAATGTAGATTGTTCTAGTTCCACGTGCCATACCTCTTCCAGATGTCTCAGTTATCTTCATTTAACTCAACTCTCCAAGTTTTTGTCCACTACTGCAGGCACCAGGTATTGAACTCACAACTCTTTGGGTGAAGACACTGGATCCAACCAACACTTTTATCCACTGGGCCACATGTCTTCAAGAACACATGGTTGATATAATTCCAGAAGCATTTTGTACAGACAATCACTGGTGGTAATGGAATATCCTGCAATTGTATGACTGTTGCAAGGGGAGACAACCAGGCATGTTTTTGTTCAAGGGTCATAATCCATCTTCACCACAAAAAAAAGTTTGACAAGAGGTCCTGTTGAGTTGTTAAAATAGTTTGTTCAGTCCTTCCAATAAATAATCAACACCATTTCAATTATATTCTTTAAATAACATTTTTTTTTTTTGAGGAAGCCCCTTTTCTGCCTTAAATTTCCTAATCTTTTCAGTAACACCTTGTATATATATATATATTCACTGACTCCAAGGGACACAGAAATTAAGTGATTAATTAACATTTAACTCTGACAACAATAAAAATCAATAGAAAATCAATTATCAATCACCTCTCAACCTAATCAATAGAAAGCAGCTAGGAGATCAGTATATGATTAGAAAGAGCACTTTTTAAAATGCTGAAAAATATGCTCTTATTTCAGAATAGGGGGATTGTTTATTGCAGAATAGTTTTTCAGTCTTCCTTTCCCTTCAAGATGTATGTAATCATGGCTCTTCACAACTTCCTATCCTTTTTAGCTACAAGCAATATTTGTCCATTTACTATCCCAGTCTTCCATTTGCACAAGCTCATTAGGTAGGTCACTCGATGTTTGCCTATACCCCTCAATAAGTCCTTTGACTGTCAAATTATCCGAGCCCTCTTTCCTCATTGTATCTCATAATTTTTAACTGTTTCTTTTTATTAATTCTAAGTATAAGTGTCTTTTGTGGTACTATTTTCCTTAAAACTTCCTTATTGTTCACATGCTCCATCCATGGTATTCTCAGTGTCCTTCTGTAGAAGGACATCTCAAGTCACCTCTTCAACTGCAAGGAAATTCTCCCTCATTCACTAGTTATTGGCCATGGTTAAATGTAATGGGTAGAACTGCCCAACAAATAGAATTTACAAAGTTTGCAATAACAAGAGAAATAAAAGAACGTGGCAAAAATAATATTAAGCAAGCAAACAATATATGCAAGGCAAAAAGGAGATATGGACAAGCAATCGATCACAGCATTTTGGCTTTAAGACAAGACAGACCAGAACTGAGTCAGATGAGATGTGGTCTATCTTATTGGCTTGGAAGAAATCCCAGCATGCATCTGTACTCAGAAACCAACACACTACCATATTGATAGTGGCATACCAGTTCAACACTCTTTTCTTTGTTTCTAACAATTTTTCTTTGTTTTGCTTCTGAAAAGCATCTTTTGCTATTTCACTTATTATAATTGATACTTAGTCCTTATTTCTCACTTTCCTTTACTAGCCCATCTTGGTTGGAGTTCCTGCAGTTTTCTTTCCATATCTGCTATCAACACTAGGTAACCTATGTCTTTTATGTTGTTAAGACTGTGTCCAAAACAATAAATCATGGTATGAGTGAGTTCTCTTACGATTGCCACACTGTACAGCAGATATTACTTATTTCATCAGTTTGAGGACAACAGAGAATATCTGATTGATAGAAAAGGAAACTGTCTCTCATACACATGTGAACATTGTGAGAATTTAACAAGAATTTGAAAGTTAGAATTAACATTTGTTCATCCCAAGGAGTATAAATACAAGATCTTGTATTAAGTTCAATAGATTTATCAAACATCCAGCCCTGATGAGCGTTTCAATGCAAAACTCTTGAGTCTCATAATCAGATGCGTCACTTGAATTTTTCTTGATTTATCAAAAATATTTATCTCTCTCTCTCTCATACACACACATGTATATATGTAAAACTACTACACAGATAACACATTGGTTCATGATAATAAGTGCAAAAGTTGAAAGTACTTGAAGAAAAATAAAATATGAACTTCAGAAAGTTTATCCCAACAATATTCAATACCTGAAAATTAGAAAAATACAGTAAAAAAAATTAAAGAAAAACACTGTTGGCTCTTTTTAATTAAACTTGTTTGAATGAATACTTGCTGCCTAAGTATCATACTTATTATAAAACCCAGGTTGTGTGTGTGTGTGTGTGTGTACGTTTATTTATTGGATCAGATTTCCTACATTTTTCAACCGATATCAATAAAACTTCACAGGACTACGTAAAATTACATTGCAGTGGTTCTGACAGGGCCAAAAATTGGAAAAAACAATTGTTTTTGCATGAAATCAATTTGAAAACACAATTAAGAGGCATCGCTTTCGCAGAATGAAAGGGGGACAACTCATATCGAGTTATACTTATTAATATCAAATTATCGAGTTATACTTATTATAAAACCCAGGTTGGTTGTTTGTGTTTGTGTTTGTGTGTGTTCGTTTATATATGGGATCGGATTTCCTACAATTTTCAACTGATTTCAACAAAACTTCACTTTTTTTTGGCAGGTAGTGTTTCTTATTGTCTTGCTCACTTTTTTCTTTATTTTTACATTCAGAATGTTTATAATAAAATTCTATTCAATCAGTAGACTCATAACGATTGAAAACAATGTTTTTGTTTGAGTTTGACCAATTCGTAAAAAAAAAAAAAACTAATTAAGACATGCGTGGCCGTCAACCTTAAACCATAATCTTAATTTTATTTTTCAGTCTTTATGATGGCCGATACTTGATCTATCTCTAACTGTTACATCCCTGGGCAACGCCGGGCTCTACTGCTAGTACTATATAAGATTAGCGTGGCCCCTGTGCAAGGATGACATGCAAATTCATGAAGTGTTATATATTTTTTGCTAGCACAAAGTTTCCAAGTCATCATGACCGAGGTTTGAGCATGTTGACCTTGTTCACATTGTTGATCACACTCAATAACACTCATTCTCAGAAACTGTGACTAAGGTCTGCTCACCATAGTTACAGTGTAAGCCAGAGCAGGCATTTGCAATAGGGATTGGCTAGATGCCCTAGTAGATGGGTATCCTCCAATATGAGTGGCCAGCCATTCTTTTATATATGTGTGTAAAAGACAATAGGAAAACTAATATTAGTCAACGCATTTTGTCTAATGTAGACTTTTTCAAGGCAAAAACGAAATTAATTTATTAAACAGAGTAACTAATAATAACAAAACAAAATGTTCTTAGCAACTGGAAGAATTTAGAGAACACTTTTATATTCATACTGTTAACTGAAAATTACGTCAAGTACTGTCACATGTGGAGATATTGTTTTTATTGTTGTGTTGATGGAGTCAACCATTTTCTTTTGATTTCTTGATACCATTGTGTATGTTTGCTTGGGAGAGTAGTAATTCTGTTAGAAAAGTGAAATAGGGAAAAAGCTTAGGTGTAGATTAATATTTGGATAATATTCAATGGCGGCATTCTCGAGGATTTTCCTTCTGAGTGAGTTATTTTCTTTTTTTAGGAGTGTAGCATTTTTAAAATCAAAATTGTGGTTGAATTTATTTCTATGTATGACTAGTGCCTTAGTTGTTTTTTGTGAGGTCTCTTTTGTAAAAAAATCAAGTTTGTCTGATGATTACAAAAGCATGAAACCCAGAGTCACAAACTTATATCCATGTAACTTATGTTAGTTCTAACACTGATATTTAGTGGAGCACTTTCCACCATGTACCGTGCATATAAAATATATATATATATATATATATATATATATATATATATATATATATAGATAGATATGTGACAAATACTGACATTATTTTCAGTTAAAAATATGAAAATAGCATTTCTCTACATTCCAGTTTCTAGGAACATTCTGTTTTTGTTTTTATTAGTTACCTTGTTCAATTAATTTCATTTTCGTATTTTGCTTTGATAAAGTCCACATTGGTTGAAATGCATCAGCAATTACTAGTTTTCCTGTTGTCATTTTTATTCATAAATATATTATTCATATTATCTTTTTACAGACATATTTTTATTTATATTTGAATAATTTATTCATATCTTTTTACAGACATATTTTATTTATAAATGATTTGTTTTTTTTGTTTTTTTTTTACACAGACATTTTTTGAGTGGCATCTTATAGAATCTTATGGCAGTGAATGCTAGACAATTTCCTCACAGGTGAAGACTTGAAGCTACAGAATTGGGGTTCTACAGAATGAAACTGAAAAACCAAGAACTGAACATGTGAGCAATGACAAAGAGAAAATTGAAACAAAAACTTCTACTTAACATCATGAAGGGATAACTGAAATTTCTAGGGTACATAGTAAGGAAAGAGGGCTTGGAAAATTTGGTACTCACAGGAGAGGAAGTATAGAGGAAAACAATGTATAACCTATGTAGTGAGCTTGAGTAAATGGATGGTAGAACAAGGTTTAGGGAGATAACAAAAAGACAAAATTTATCAAAGCTAGAAATGACTGAAAATTGTGGAGAGCCATGATTGCCAACATCCTGAAATAACACAGAAGAAGAAAGATTGCCTACTTTTGCAGACAATTAACCCTTCTAAACATTTTTTTTTTTTGACTGCCCTCATATTGAAACTGAAATATTTGAAACTTTTGCAGGGAATAATGTATAAATAATCCATCTAAAATAACTGTGTTAAAAGTCATGTATAAATAGAATATGTAAAATCTATAGAAATAACAGGTTCTTTGAATGACATTTCAAGGTTGGAAATGATGAAAGGTCCTATTGAAAACTCTTCTGGCCATTAATGGAATAAAGAAAACAGGTATAATAAGCAGCAAAAGAAAAAAAAAGTCTATATGCTTCGAGTGAAACAGATAATTAACAATTAGCAGATAATATATTATATCCGAGTGTAGCTGAAGAAATTAATCTATTTCATCTAAAAATTTATCTTACTCAATAGGTAGATGAATAGGTAGGTATTGTAGAATGCTGATCAGACAGATGAGAGAAGAGAAGAAAGTTAAGAGGTGAGTGGATGAATATATGAATATACCAAAAAAAGAGAAGAAAGAGATAGAGAGGCTTTCCTCTTTAGAAATAAAAATAAGGAAAAGGGGAAAACAGTGCATGGCAAAGAAAGAAAATAAGAGAAAGAGATGGAAAGAATGAGAGAGAGAGAGAGAGAGAGAGAAAAGGACTACAGAATGAGAGAGAGAGAAAAAAGGACTACAGAATGAGAGAGAGAGAGAAAAAAGGACTACAGAATGAGAGAGAGAGAGAAAAAAGGACTACAGAATGAGAGAGAGAGAAAAAAGGACTACAGAATGAGAGAGAGAGAAAAAAGGACTACAGAATGAGAGAGAGAGAAAAAAGGACTACAGAATGAGAGAGAGAGAAAAAAGGACTACAGAATGAGAGAGAGAGAAAAAAGGACTACAGAATGAGAGAGAGAGAGAAAAAAAAGGAACACGGGATGCGAGAGAGAGAGAGAGAGAGAGAAAGAGAAAAGAACTACAGAGAAGGGGAGAGAGAGAAAAACGGACTAAAGAGAGGAGAAGGGAGAGAAAAACGGACTACAGAGACGGAGAGAGAGAAACGGACTACAGAGACGGAGAGAGAGAAACGGACTACAGAGACGGAGAGAGAGAAACGGACTACAGAGAGGGAGATGGATAAAGACTATAGAGAGAAAGAGGATGGAAGTTAGAGAAGGGACCAATTAAAGAAAAATGTACTAAGCTGAAAGAGAAATTGACTAAAGTGAGTGAGAGAGAAAAGGACTAAAAAGGAAGATGGAAAAGTTCTAAAGAATGTGAGAGAAAAGGACTAAAGAATGTGAGAGAAAAGGACTAAAGATGAAGACTAAGGAGAGAGAAAAAGAAATCTTTTATAGAAAATAGGTGAAAGTAAGAGGATTAGAAAGATGGAGAAGTAAGAAGAAAGAAAGAGAAATGAGGAAAAGAAAGGAAAAAGAAGAACAGAAATAGATGAGAAACAGAAAAAAAATGATACAGGAAAGAGAAAAATATATGAGGAAAGAAAAAGGAATGAAAAATTAGATGTAAATAGAACAAGAAATGAAAAAGTTTTGCATGCTTTTTTCACTTCTTCACAAACTGTTTTTGTCGTTAAACTTATATATATATATATAAGGTTGGTGCAAAAATAATGACGTAATAATGTCGTTTTTTGACGTATTTTTTAACGTCAAAAAACAACATTATTACGTTATTATTTTTTCACCAAACTAATATATATATGTATATATATATATATATATATATATATATATATAAACCAATAAATTTAGCTGATAAGATTTTTCACCCACAAAACTTCTAAACTGACTTCTAGCTTATCAAGAGGACTTGAACATCCACATTTATAGACTCATACCTGACTTACCTAAGCTTGGTAAATGTCTCCAATGAACAGAAGCTATTGACAGACTGCTTATTGCTTTTGTATATTGCTCAAGGCTAAATTATTGAGATATCTTCCCTTAATTCTGAATTCTATGGAATTCAGATCTTTGAAAGGTTGGCAAGAATTTTTCTCACCTACTCTTGATATTGGCACACCTACAAAAAGTTTGGGGTTAAGCAGGCAGAGTGAAATACCTTACTGCAAAATACCCTCAGATATATATATTTTTTTTTTTGAGGCTTGAGGTAATTCCCGCCAGAAAAAGAAATGACAGCAGACAAAAGACTAAGTTAAAAAAAAAAAAAATTCATCATAAGAAATGGACATGATTTTTAATTATTTTTGTTGTTAAAATTGTTCTGGAATGATAGCGATTGAATAAATCCTTTGTGTCACTATATTTCTGTTTTTAGTACTGATTTTTTACAGGTCACAATCCATATGAAAATAGCTCCCTTTTTGACTGAAGTCCTTTATGCTGCTTACAGCTAATTCATTCTACAGTCTTTCTGGTATTCAATTTGTATAAACAGAAAAACAGTGAACAGAAATGAATGGTGGCTATTCTATTGGCCACATCTCTGTAGAAATATTGGAAGGTGAGCATTATTGTTGAAAAATTTAAATTCAAATGCAATGTCAATCATTCTTTTGTCTTCTTAATTCTTGTTTATATTGTTCCCTCTCTCTCTCTCTCAATAGTGCTTTTGTTTCCTCATCCTTGTGATTAAGTACCATTATTTCTTTACCTGGGGTGAAATGATTAAAAGAAAAAGAAAAAAAGAAGAAAACTTCCAAATGATATTACTTGTGGGATCGTCTCCTCCAATTGGCATTATCAATAAGTCACATTAGTGACAAATCCAAAATAGTGCATTTTGAATGTAAATCTCATGGCTGGAATGTGCCATATTACTCATCATCTGGCCTAATCTATTTTCAAATGAATAATTTGGAAATAAATTCCATATAGTGACATGGGAAAATCACATGGTTTTCAATGATAATATTATACCAAGACTTCAATTTTTTAATTATAAAAAAAATATTTTCTAAAAAATAAAACTTTCCTACCATTTTTAAGGTATATGCTTACTCATATGGTCCTCTGAAGTGAAAAGCTGATGTACTACCTACTATGAAAAATTACCTTGCATCTTTTTTTGCATTGCCTAGTGATGAATCATAGATCATGCGGCCAACTGCTTGCAAAAGGTTGCCCATGTCTGTTCTATACTAACAGTTTTTTTTCTCTCACACTTCTCACCTGTGAAACTCTCTTTTGGCCTTTTTCCTCCCCATTGACTTTCGACTTCAAAAATTTAAATTCAATGGTAATTGTTATCTTCTGTCATGTTATTGTTCTATCATCAATTTTTTTTTTTTTTATATTCTCTAAAAATCATTAAAATCTTCTGTCATAATGGGTTTATTGCCTTGCTTGGGGTGAAATGAAAAAAAAAATTAAATGTTTCTTATTTGCAAACAAGAAAAAAGTATATGGGTCATTCCATAACAACTAAATCAATAGTTCCATGGGCACAATCTCAGATTTTTATGAAATTTTGGTATATGGTACTCATCAATGAGAAACAAAAAAAGAGAGAGACTGAGAAGGACTAAAAAGGGGAGAGACTGAGAAGGACTAAAAAGGGGAGAGACTGAGAAGGACTAAAAAGGGGAGAGACTGAGAAGGACTAAAAAGGGGAGAGACTGAGAAGGACTAAAAAGGGGAGAGAGAGAGAGAGAGAGAGAAGGACTAAAAAGGAGAGAGAGAGAGAGAGAGAAGGACTAAAAAGGAGAGAGAGAGAGAGAGAAGGACTAAAAAGGAGAGAGAGAGAGAGGAGGACTAAAAAGGAGAGAGAGAGAGAGAGAGAAGGACTAAAAAGGAGAGAGAGAGAGAGAAGGACTAAAAAGGGGGGAGGGAGAGAGAAGGACTAAAAAGGGGGTAGAGAGAAGGACTAAAAAGGGGGTAGAGAGAGGAGGACTAAAAAGGGGGTAGAGAGAGAGGAGGACTAAAAAGGGGGTAGAGAGAGAGGAGGACTAAAAAGGGGGTAGAGAGAGAGGACTAATTTTGGTATATGGTACTCATCAATGAGAAACAAAAAAATGTTTTAAAATTGGAATTTTTAAAATTCGTTATATGAGTCAAAAAGATCTCTTTTTTTAAATCCAGATGGCGCGAGACAGGAAGCCTATTTTCTTTTTGTTTATTTTTGCATTTTTGACTGAATTTATCACTTTGTGATATTGTTCTGGCAAGGATGTAAATATTAGGTTGGTGCAAAAATAATGTCGTTTTCTCACATATGTTACTAAGTGAGAAAACAACATTTTTGTACCAACCTAATAAAACATCACAATGTTAATAAACTCACAGAGTATTCCTTTGATTGATGGTTTTACAATTTATTTACAACATGTAGCGAATAGGAATGTTTAGTAAGAACATGTGAACCTTAGAAATTTTACATTTTATTTCCAGAGTCTTTTTAGGTATACAATCTGTATAAAAAGAAAACATTTTAACAGAAAAAACAGCAAACAAAAGAAGAATGGTGGCTAAAATTCTGTTGGCCACATTTCTGTAGAAATGTTGGAATGTGAGATATATTCGGTCTTTGTGAGCAGAGTCCAAGTGTCCTGTAAGTCTTCATGTTATTTGCTTCATGCTATAATGAAGATTATACCAAAAAGGAAGAACACTAATTTTAAACATAAAATAAAACTTTTCAACACAAAGCCTGATCTGCAAAAAAAAAAAAAAAAAAAAAATGTTTAAAATGGGATGAGTAACTTTCTAGAAGTTGTATGATTTTCTGTGAGAAAATAATTAACAAATGCATAAATGCATTTATATATTTCTAGATTAAGCTACACAAAGAATACCCGTAAAAAGATTTCCAACAACATTGTGAAAAGATATTTTCATTATATGCATTATCATTAAAAATATAGGTTAAATGCTGAGACTGATATGTGAAAGAGAGGGAGTGAAAAGTACTAGAGAGAGAAGGACTAAAAAGGAGAGAGAGAGAGAGAGAGAAGGACTAAAAAGGAGAGAGAGAGAGAGAGAGAGAAGGACTAAAAAGGAGAGAGAGAGAGAGAGAAGGACTAAAAAGGAGAGAGAGAGAGAGAGAGAAGGACTAAAAAGGAGAGAGAGAGAAGGACTAAAAAGGAGAGAGAGAGAAGGACTAAAAAGGAGAGAGAGAGAAGGACTAAAAAGGAGAGAGAGAAGGACTAAAAAGGAGAGAGAGAGAAGGACTAAAAAGGAGAGAGAGAGAAGGACTAAAAAGGAGAGAGAGAGAAGGACTAAAAAGGAGAGAGAGAGAAGGACTAAAAAGGAGAGAGAGAGAGAAGGACTAAAAAGGAGAGAGAGAGAGAAGGACTAAAAAGGAGAGAGAGAGAGAAGGACTAAAAAGGAGAGAGAGAGAGAAGGACTAAAAAGGAGAGAGAGAGAGAAGGACTAAAAAGGAGAGAGAGAGAGAAGGACTAAAAAGTAGAGAGAGAAGGACTAAAAAGTAGAGAGAGAAGGACTAAAAAGGAGAGAGAGAAGGACTAAAAAGGAGAGAGAGAGAGAAGGACTAAAAAGGAGAGAGAGAGAGAAGGACTAAAAAGGAGAGAGAGAGAGAAGGACTAAAAAGGAGAGAGAGTGAGAAGGACTAAAAAGGAGAGAGAGAGTGAGAAGGACTAACAAGGAGAGAGAGAGTGAGAAGGACTAAAAAGGAGAGAGAGAGAGAGAGAGAAAGAAAAAAAAAAGAAACCTGTGTCCTCCAACATTAAGATACACTTCAAGTAGATATGAGCATTTGAGATAAATCATGGGAAATTTTTTTGTATATGCTACTGTGTGCAGCCATCAGGTGGCTGGTAGTCATCTTTTGATGATATGAGCACATATAACCCCCTCAGTTTACCACAGATGTTACAATAAGAGTAGTTGGTGAGTACACATAATGCACTCACCAGCTAAAATAACTGAAGGGGAAAATACCCATATGGTAAATGACAGAATAGTCATGTAACAATTTAATTGAAGAAGGAAAAAGAAAACTTCCAAAAATATGAAATGTATTAGTGTGCAATTAATAGTGCTCAACAGTACAGGAACAATTGGACATTGGTAAAGAGCATGTAGAGAAAGTACTCAGCTGTAGCATTCCTGTACCAGAGTCCATATATATATATATATATATATATATATATAAAAAATGGACTCTCCCGTTGGTTTTGACATATGAGGATCTGCCAGCTTATTGATTCAGTTATGAAAGTTTATGTGCTAATCATAAGTGGCATTTAAGCCCCGCTAGTGATTTACAAAGGAGGCCACATATGGAGCAAGTGTGAGGATTGTGAGATGAGATCACTGTTAGATTGGTTAACCTTTTAGATCTTGTTCTCGCTTCTTGAAGATGATTCAGACAAGTAGATTGAAATTGCTGAGTCCACTAAAACACAATATATATATATATATATATATATATTGAAGATCATGCTGTAAGTAAATATAAAAGTGAACATTGTTGACTTCAATGTTTACTTTTAGTTAATGATATAAAATGCACCACATATTATATAATGATATAAATGCACTACATATTATATAAATGAAGAAATTTTCAGGCTGTTTCATGCTAGACGCAATCGTGGCTTGACGATTGCATCTAGTATGAAACAGCCTGTCGCCCTAAGTGTTGACTTGTGTGTGTATGTATATATATATATATATATATATATATATATATGCAACTGACAGTTCAGGCTTATGGCAATATCATGTTGAAATGCTGGTTCTTGCATGATCACCAAAGTTAAGCAATGTCATGACTACTAGGGAATAACAGGAACTTGGATGTGCAGGTGGTGTAATTGACAATGGCTCAGAATTGTTAATTGGAGAGCTGAGTTCCAATTCCAGTTGGGTTCATTATATTCACTTATGTGCAGATACCCTTGGAAAAGGTATGAATCCACGGCTATGGGCTAAATAGTAAGGCTTTTACCACTAAATCATTATCTCAATAAATAAAATAAAGTTCTTACAATCTTAACATATTTCTGACTTTAAATACCTGCAAAAAGTTGATAAGTCATAGCAAACAAATCAATAAAAAAAAAAACAAACAAAAAAAAAAAACTAAAAAAACCCCAACTATTTGATTTTATAACCACAACCACAAATTGGTATGTCTGGCAGTGAGTGTTTTCCCCCTTGGTTATATGACAATTTCCACCCCAGCTCTCAGCAGCACTAACATTTCCTCATGTGCTTCAAGCTCAGGGTTGGAGCAGCCTTGGTACAACATACTACCCAACCCCTACCCCAGAGTCCATCTGTGTCTGAAATTTTTCTTCAAAAAATCCTAGAGGAAATTGCCTTTGTTTACTCCTCAACCTGCCAAGAAGGGAAGAAAGCCTATTGATCTCGTCAACAAAAAAAAAAAAGAAAAAAAAAGATAGTTTTTTTTTGTATGTTTTAAAAATATAACATATTAAACCAATGGTACTGTAGTATGCAGTGTATGACTTAAAGGCGAACATAAAAATAAGAAAAAAGCCAATGTGGAGAGAGATTATGCAAATGCTATCAAATGGAAAAAAATATGTAAAAATTATAAAAAATACAATAATGCCAAAAGAAAGATAAAAAGATTGCAAAATTAATTAGAGGCTGACTTATGACCAGATTAATTCATGACCTGTTAGTCAAAAACAATTATAGTCATTAGCCAAAGACAACCTGTGTATATATATATATATATATATATATATATATATATAAAATATAAAAAATCAAGAAAAAACCTTAAAGATTCATTTTGGTTATACAGTGTAACCCGGATATGAGAGATTTTCTCTGGTCCCAAATCAGAGCCTGTGTTAATGTATATAAATTAGACCAAACCCGGATATAAGAGAAACCTGGATATAAGAGACTTCTTCTCCAGTCCCGACAACTCTCTTATATCCGGATTACACTGTAATTTATTTCATGAATATCACCAAATATTCATCTCTTCAGACCGAAATTAAGGTTTTATTATTATTATTATAATCATAATGCTCTGTAGTTTACACTGAGCTCTCCCTAGATTAATATCCTCCTTGGAATTATCCCTACCAGTTACAAATTGGTTAACTATATATGAAACTTTTCCATTTTATAAACTTTTTTTTCAGTTCTTTTCTTGCAAGTTTTTTAATATTTGGGTCAAAGTTGATGAAATAAGACCCTTGTCCATAGTTCTTTGCTGAGCGCATTTGATTATCATGAACAGTCATCATGGTGTATGCTTTCATTTGAAAATAAGTTGCTTATTATTTTAGTTTTATAGATAATATTTTGGATATTTAGACAATATTGTTAAATTAGTTCATTATTAATAAGGAGGGGGCTGATGTTTATTATGTCTCGATTTGAAAACAAGTTGTTTATTATTATTTATCTATAAGACTAGGGTCTTATTTCAACAACCCAGATCCAACTATTAAAAAACTTGTGAGAAAGCAAGAAAAAACTGAAAAAAAGATTATCAAATGGAAAAGTTCCATAGTTTTTAACAACACATGCCCATATATATCTCAAATATGTGGTGCAGTTCAATTTATATTACATGAATCATTCATACAAAAAACAGATTAGTGAAGTTAATGATATAAATGGTGAGAATACATCTTCGCAAACAAATTTATTAAAATTACATTAACTCACCGTTTTTATTACCTGGATATATTAAAAAAAACAAAAATCAATTTCCATGCCTGATGATGTCTGTATGAAGAGATGAAAGTACTAGCAAAAAAAAAAAAAAAAAAAAAAAAAAAAAAAAAAAAAAAAGACCTTATACAAGTTGAATTGATTAAAAACAGGGATCACAACATTCATCTAGAGGTTTGTGGGTTAATATATATATATATATATATATATATATATATATATATATATATAACATGAATCATTCATACAAAAAACAGATCAGTGAAGTTAATGATATAAATGGCGAGAATACATCTTCGCAAACAAATTTATTAAAATTACATTAACCCACAAACCTCTAGATGAATGTTGTGATCCCTGTTTTTAATAAATTCAACTTGTATAAGGTCTTTTTTTTTTTTTTGCTAGTACTTTCATCTCTTCATACAGACATCATCAGGCATGGAAATTGATTTGTTTTGTTTTTTTTAATATATCCAGGTAATAAAAACAGTGAGTTAATGTAATTTTAATAAATTTGTTTGCGAAGATGTATTCTCACCATTTATATCATTAACTTCACTGATCTGTTTTTTGTATGAATGATTCATGTTATATATATATATATATATATATATATATATATATATATATATATATATATATATATATATATATAAAGAAAAGATTAAAACAGAAACATGTAAAAAATTCCCACACAATAGCTTTCAAGTTTCAATACTAGAATTGTACTTTCTCAGGGGATGGTAAATGGCAACTATTGAGCATCACCTGAGGAAGTACAATTCCTTTACTGAAACATGTAATCTATTGTATGGCAATTTTTAACATGTTTTTGTTTTAATCTTATATTAAATAATATTAACCTCCACTCTATATTGAGCATCCTTTTATAAAATTAAATGCTACAGACTTGAATTATACTCCATTTGTTCTTATCCCATAACTGTGTGTGTGTGTGTAATTTATTTTATCAAATTAAAATAATTTTTGTTTATTAAACATTAAATTACATCACTTAGCCTGATGTGTATTTATGAGTATTTAATAATTTTGAAAACCTAACAATATTTTAATTTCAGTTTATAAATACATTTTGCAAAATAAAATGCTTACATTTGCTTTGATAAAGTATATCAGAGAATGAAACCTGCTGGTAAAGAATAATTTTTCCTTTTATCTTTATTCACACACACATATATATATATATATATATATATATATATATATATATATATATATTCTGTTTGTAAATTATTTTTTATGAATGGTATTAACAACACTTACCAGCCTGAATAACCAAGAAATTTCATAGAAAACATGTGTCCTCCAACATTAAGATACACTTCAAGTAGATATGAGCATTAAATTTATAATTTAAAAACAATAATTCAACCTTGCTAACCAGACACTTCCTCTGTAGCTAAATGGTAAAGCATATCAGGATATATGATGATTGTTTGTAGGATGCAGGTTTGATTCCTGTCAGAGGACACATATTTTCTATGAAATTTCTTGGATATTCAGGCTGGTAAATGTTAATACTGTTTATTATAAACAGAACATTTACTTAAATATTTGTATCTATAAAAAATAATGTATAAACAGAAAATATATTAAAATAATTGTCGAACTTAGTCCACTTCATTATATATATATATATATATATATATATATATGTGTGTGTGTGTGTGTACATATTATAATATATAACTATATAATAACAATAGATCATCTAATATAATTCAAATATAATATCAATCAAATAGTTTCCAAGTCATAGGTCATCTGGATCAACAGACTGACAAATACAAACCTAATTCTTTGAACAATCAAAGCCAGGGTATTCAGCTTGACGTCATTTTGTTGTCAACACTAACAAAATATCTATGAATACTGAATACTTTGGGTATGGATTAGAGGTGTTGCCCTCAGCAACAAGAATCTATTACAAACCCATATTCCATACTGTGTAGACAATCCCACATAGAAATCAAGATGACAAGCTTAATTAGTCATCCTGTCAATGGAGGAAAAATGACTTTGGCTATTAACTCTGGGTAGAGGCTATGAACTTGCACAAGAATGAGTAGAAGCATTACCATATAAGACCTCCCAACCTCATTTAATATATTATAATTCTGCCTGTTTTTCTCTTTTCAGGTCTGTTATGCCCTGTCATTAGCTGAGGAAAGAAAGAAAGAAAGAATAAGAGAAGAAAAAGAAGAGAAGAAAAAGAGAAGAGAAGAAAAAGAGAAGAGAAGAAAAAGAGAAGAGAAGAAAAAGAGAAGAGAAGAAAAAGAGAAGAGAAGAAAAAGAGAAAAGAAGAAAAAGAGAAAAGAAGAAAGGAAAAGAGAAAAAAAGGAAAAGAGAAAGGAAAAGAGAAAGGAAAAGAGAAAAAAAGGAAAAGAGAAAAAAAGGAAAAGAGAAAAAAAGGAAAAGAGAAAAAAAGGAAAAGAGAAAAAAAGGAAAAGAGAAAAAAAGGAAAAGAGAAAGGAAAAGAGAAAGGAAAGTAAGGGTAGAATAGAGAAAATAAAGAAAGGGTAGAATAGAGAAAATAAAGAACGGGTAGAATAGAAAAAGGTAAGAGAGAAAAAAGAAAGAAAAGAAGGAAAAAGGTAAGAGAGAAAAAAGAAAGAAAAGAAGGAAAAAGGTAAGAAGAGAAAGGGAAGATAGAGGAGTAAGGATTTGACTTTAATATTTACTTCAGTGAAATGGAAAACCATCTTTGTTGAATCTTTTTTTATTTGTGCCTATGATTGCCTACATGCTCAAGAGGTATGGCATGGAATTTAAAAAGAAAATAAAATCCTTAGTGATTTTACCCTAATGAATCAATTGATTGATAGATAGATAGATAGATTTGATTTTTTACAGGTTATTTAAAGCCAGATAATATTTTTTATTTTGTAAGAATTTTTTGGAAATAATAAACCCTACTAATTAACCCATAGCTGAAAGAGAAGAGGTGGATTCATACCTTTTTCTGAGGGTATTTGCACATAAGGGAAAATTGTGAACCCAACTGGAATTGAAACTTGGCTCTTTGATTTCCATTTCTGAGCCATTATCCATTACACTACCAACACATACAAGTTTAAAGCACCTGGCTTTCCTAAGCGGTCACCCATCTAGGTACTGACCAGGCTTGATTTTGCTTAACTTCAGTGATCATATGGGAACTGGTGTTTCAATGTGATATGGCAGCCTTGGCTCATAGAGTTACAGTGAAAAGAGCCCCAAACTTGGCATGGTCTCCACTTCAAAAGGTGTCTGCAATTCATTTTATATTTTTTTTACTAATGTTCATCCAATATAAGGCCCAAGAGCCACTCAGAGTAGATGCTTAACTTCATTGATTGTATGAGAACCAGTGTTAAAACATATGTCCCTAATGAATATATACAGATTACTAAAAAAAAAAAAAAAAAATGACCAAACTTGAAAGGCAACATCAAGATATTGCAGATTATGCTTTCAAGAAACATTCCGAATTATAAGATTCCTCGAGCAGGAACACCTTTTCAAGAAAAGGTTAGAGATCGTTAGCAAATGTAGACATGTGAGCAAGTTTTTGCTGAGCTAGTTAACTCCTGACTAAAAGAGAATTAAAAGCAAATTATAATTATAATTATAAAATGTATGCATGGAAATTTTATTTTACTTTAATTAGTTCAATGAATACTCTAGTGTGTGTTTTGTGGATGGTGATTGCTTTGGTCTACTCCACATGTGAGAAGAAAGTGATAGTTCTTGCTCACAGAGACAAATACAGATGAAAAATGAAACTAAGTTAATCTTAAGTATATGATTGGTTTTATTAACATAAAATCTTGTTATGTGTATGCTTGTAATGTTTTTAATAAGAAAAACATAACATACACTATATATATGTGGCTCTGCATTAAAAAATAAAAAAAAAAAAAAAGAAAGAAAAATTAATAACCTACAATTAATTGCAATTAGATCTTAATTACAGTGTACAACAAAAGTTCAGACTATTGTCCTCATCTTTGTTGTCATATTTATTACAACATTTCGGCTGTTGTATGCTCCAACCTTCTTCAGGTGGTTGGAATGTCAAACTGAACCCTTTATTTCACTCACTGGGGCAGACTGTTCTAGTTCCACGTGCCATGTTTAATGGATACAATGAGGCAGCTGCTTGCTATCCCAAAAATGAACTTCCAGGAATGCTTTCATCAATGGAAACGACGCTGGATAAAGCATGTTGCTTCAGAAGGGGACTACTTTGAAGGAGATTAAATGCTGAATTGATATGTGTTGTAGTTTTCTTTTTATAGCACCAGTCCTGATACTTTTTCATCAGACCTTATACACTCAAGAGTTTTAGCTACAGTTCACTTGCCTCTTTGAAAACTATAAATACATACTAAACTCAACTGGTTTACAAACTTATTTAGTATTTCTTGTATGTTTTCCAAAGACAAGTGTGTATTAAAAAAAAAGAACAGTGAATTTTGTATTCATATATTCTTTTGATTTTGTTTTTCTCTGTAATGTGGATAACTTATGCAGAACATCTTCAAACATGCAACAGAACAGGATGACTAACTACCAAGCAAGTTTATGCACATGGAAATCCTTATGCTGAAAATGCTCATGACATGAAAAGGTTTGTTCTTTAAAATCAGTTTCAAAAGAGCTGCACCCAGATGATGGTGGTGATAATAATAACATAGTAGTAGTAGTAGTAATGATAATTAAAAAAAAAAAAAAAAAAAAAAATCATTAAAATGTGTTAAAAAAAAGAAAACTGTTCATCCACTTAGTATTTTAGTTGTAAGAGAGAATGCTGTGCTGAAAAGTTTTCAGCCCAGTCAAGAAGCCCTAAAAAAAAAAAAAAAAAAAAATGTTTGTTCAGGTTTTGCAAATTGGGTCAAGCTAAGAACTTAACACTCCATTTGAAAGGGAACAATTTAAGTATTGCTTGTTAATGACTTCTCTCTTCCCAAAAATATTTTTGCTGTTATTTTCATATAAATAAACACAAGGAGTGGTTGACTTCAGTAATTTTGAAATGTGTCATCATTATTCTGAGATTGTTCAGACTACTGAACCCATTCAAGTGGCTGCTTTATTATATTTTAGCTAATTTATTCAGTTACTTTACTTAGTGTGTATAAAGACATCTTGTATAATTTTGAAAGGAGTTATTACTATTATTATTCCAATACTTGTTCAAACTATTGATCTCAATCGATTACATTTTATAGTCTGCTTCAAGTCTACGATCAATATAGAAAGGGGTCCCTTTTTTTTTTCCTAGTTAGCAAATAAAAAATAAATAGTAATAAATATACTGATCAGACCAACCCATTTACAGCAACCCATGTAACACATGTGATTTCATTTTTTTATATGCAGGATTGTCCTCCAGTTCTTTGCTTAGCAACAAAATTAATGTCATGTTGAAATCTTGTGAATATGCATATCTGATCTGTTTTCTATGTATTATTATATTGTACATGTATTTTATATGTTAATGAGTTAGTTTGAACATTATATTTACCTGCAGTTATGGTTTGCATTTTTAACAATGTCATATTCCTTCCAAATATAGGCAATTATGGCTCACCATAGCTTTTTTTTTTTTCTTTATTATCTCTCATGACAATTCATAAAAAAGGTAGTAAAGTGATTTCTATTGCCTTGTCTATGATTTTGAATTCAGAGGTGACCTTCTGGACCGATTGCTTCATCAAGACTTCAGAGCTCAATCATCCTTACTATTGTAATGTTCACTTCTGGACTCTGCCAAATTAACATTGACAGAATGTGGTTTTGAGTCTTTCTTTTAAACATTTGATCATTTTGCAAGTATGTAAGAGATTCTCTTTCTCCCCTTGTAAGATGGTCATTTATATAACCAGTGTCTGGTTGTTTTTTTGGTGTATATCCTTAGTTCAGCTGGGTTCATTTCCTTATTAATGTTGGTGGACCCATCAATGTCCTTTGAGGCTCGATTTTGCTCTTGGTGGTTTTAAGGTTACCTTCTATATCAATTCTCAGTCTTTTGACATTCTGATGTGACACCAAATACAAAACTCATTTTGTTATCTCTTCAAGAGAACCTGGTACATATTGATGTCATCACAGATCAACTCTTCTGAGACTACAATTCCTGGTAAATATTAAATTTGTTTCAGACTTCTGACATTTTCTGATGTAATCATATACTATACTATTTTTACTTATAGCTGGAAAGAGAAGTGATTGATTCATACCTTTCCAAAAGTCATTTGTACATAATGCAGCAGAATTATCTCCCACATAATGGTAAGATATTAGTAGCAATGGTGTCTTCTTCTAGCTAATGTCTTACCATTATGTAGGAGGTATTTCTGCCACACGCATAACAACCAGAGTCAGAATCTGAACTTAGCCAGTCATTTTCATTTTCCATGCAGTAATCATTATATCACCCACATATCCTTGTTTTGTTTTTTTCTTTTAAACCATTTCAACCTATGCAAGGCACTAAAGCCACTAAGATGCAAGATGAAAAACAATAGAGTGAATGTTTTGATTGATTGATTTGTTTGTTTGTTTTTCATACTGCTTATCAACCTTTTGCAGGCTACTTAAAGCCAGGAAATATTTTTAGATTGTAAAAATTTTTCAGGGATAATAATTATTTACTGATACTATTTAACCTGTAGCTGGAGAGGTGAATTCATAGCTTTCCCAAGGATATTTGCATGTAAGTAAATATGACAACCCGACTGGAATTGGAACTCTGCTTTCTGATTTCCAATTCCGGGCCATTATCGATTACACTCCATATACACCCAAGCTTATAGCACCTGATATATGTAAGTGGTCACCCATCTAGGTACTGACCAGGCATGATGTTGCTTAACTTTGGTAGTCAGACAACAACTGGTGGCTCAACATGACATGGTCATAAGCCACAACAGAGTGAAGGAAACAGATGTTACTGAGGAGAAGGCACAATAAAAATAACATGATTTGATTTGTTTAATAGCCATATCTGTTGTGGGGCTCTCCCCTTTTTACATAAGATGGACTCGTCCAAAGTATACTTATACTAACAGAGAGAATACCTGCTGTTGAGATACGTTGAGAGATACGGAGACAGACACAGGGTGTTCTCAGAGAGTTATACAAGAGTTCAAAGAGAGAGAGACAGATGATAACAGCTTTACTTACAGAGACTTGTACATATACTTTCTACTAACCCACATTCCAGAACTACTGATCTTACGTTTAATACACTTATTTTTCTTTCTCAATTACTGGTGTTGTTTATTTATTTGTGCAGGATTCCATTCACAGAATCCACAACAATATCAACTCCTATTGGGTCATTTAATGCTGAAATTTAATTAAAATGTTTTGAACACAATTTTATGGCTTCTGTTACAGATAAAATGGGCAGTAATTCTACTATAAAAATGTATTGCTGGTACTTTTACTATAAAAATGTATTGCTGGTACTTTTACTATAAAAATGTATTGCTGGTACTTTTACTATAAAAATGTATTGCTGGTACTTTTACTATAAAAATGTATTGCTGGTACTTTTACTATAAAAATGTATTGCTGGTACTTTTACTATAAAAATGTATTGCTGGTACTTTTACTATAAAAATGTATTGCTGGTACTTTTACTATAAAAATGTATTGCTGGTACTTTTACTATAAAAATGTATTGCTGGTACTTTTACTATAAAAATGTATTGCTGGTACTTTTACTATAAAAATGTATTGCTGGTACTTTCATAGTGTTTTGTTTTTGTTATGAGGTTCACTATTTGCCTATAGCTGGGTTTCTAATAACAGCAATTAAGTGGTGGTTCCATGCTTCTCAAAATCTGTCACCTCCCGATCAGCAGCCTGGCTGCCAGATATAGTTTATCACCATGCCCAGGAGTAAATAAAAAGAAGAGGATTCAGGAAGACAAAAAATGACAATTGACACTGCATTTAAATTTTTATAGACTGCAATTGAGAGGAAAACAAGAAGCTGGAAGAAGGTTCCACTGCATACCCCACTTCTGTATCTATGTGCACCTGGAGAAAGCTGAAAAGTTGTGGTAACAATATAAAAAAACAAAAAAAAAAAAACTATATTTAAAAAAATGAGCTCAATAGTCAAAAGCACAGCTGTTGGAATGACAAGGAAGGGCTGCTGCTGCTTGTTTATGTTGATATAAACACAGCTGATTTAAGGAGTCAGGTATTGTGTTCATTTAGTCTAATTAATCATATGTCTACATATAAACATGGCTGCTCTAAGGAGTGTATTTTGGGATTGTCTCATAAGGATGCTGCTTTAGTTGATTATAATGTGTAATTTCAGGATTGAGTATCAATGATCAGATTGTAAAAGCACTTGTGTTTTTACAAAGTAATACTTGTTCAAGGAATGGAAGTCAGAAATCATCATATGGAAAAATAAAAAATATAGGAAAATTCATTAATATTTTTTCTATCATAAATCCATTATACTAAATTTATTCTAATGGAAATTCACAGTCAATCATTGTTTATTTTTTTTATTATAGGAATGCATGGGAAAACGATTTTTGCTATAGGAATGCATGGGAAAATGACTTACTATAGGAATGCATGGGAAAATGACTTACTATAGGAATGCATTGGAAAATGATTTTTACTATAGGGGTACATTGGAAAATGATTTTTACTATAGGAATGCATGGGAAAATGATTTTTACTATAGGGGTACATTGGAAAATGATTTTTACTATAGGAATGCATGGGAAAATGATTTTTATTATAGGAATGCATGGGAAAATGATTTTTACTATAGGAATGCATGGGAAAATGATTTTTACTACAAGGATACATTGGAAAAAGATTTTTACTACAAGGATACATTGGAAAAAGATTTTTACTACAGGAATGGATTGGAAGATTTTTACAATAGTAATGCACTGAAAACGATTTTCACTATAGGATACATTGTTAAATGATTTTGACTATAAGACTACATTAGAAAAAGATTTTTACGATAAGAATGCAGTGGAAATGATTTTTACTTTAGGAATGCAGTGGAAAATGATTTTCACTGTAAGAATGCACTTTACATTTTTTTTTTTTTTTTCAGTATAGGAATGGGTAAAAAAATCATTTTCTTACTACAGGAATGCATTGGAAATCATTTTTTTTATGACATGAACACAATGGAAACTACATTTTTTACTACAAGAATGCGTTGGAAACTATTTCTTTTTTATTACAGAAATGTGTTAGAAACTATTTTTATTACGACAGGAACGTGTTGGAAACTATTTTTCTTACTAGAGGAATGAATTAGAAACTGTATCTTTTTACTAGAGGAATGTGTTGGAATTTTTTTTATTTTATTACAGGCATGTGTTGGGAAGTGATTTTTACTATAGAAATGCAATTTCTGTTTCTTGCAAAACTGTGCAATGAATACTAATATGAAATAAAATAAATATTTGAAAATGTAACTTAGATATTTCTTGCATAATTAAGCTTGAAATGCTAATGGCTGAAAAAAAAAAAAAAATTTAAAAGGAATGCAAACTAGGCCTTTACATTTGGTTTTATAAAAATTGTTAGTGAAAAAAAATTGAAAAAGAAAACAATAGAGGAAGATAATGAACTCCGAACTGATCTTGCCTTTAGATTTCATTTATATTTCAACAATAAAAATTGAATCAAGACAGAAAATATATTGAAAAGTGCAAAAGAGAACAAAAATTTCCAATCTTTTTTTTTTTCCTTCTTCTCCCAAGCTGAGCTCAAGAGATTGACAAGGATGAAAAGAAATTATAGGAACAGATCAGACAGTAAACATTAAAGTGATTTCTCTGAATTTTTTACAAAAGTTCAGATACAAACAACATTCCATTTGCATTGTTTTCAAACCAAATGTTCTACCATCTGTAAAGGAATTAACAGACTTACATGGGAAATGTAATCAAATTGACTTGGCACACTGGTAAATTCATCAAAGGAGAAGGGCAATACCTATAAAACACCATGACCTACAATGTTAATTTTATAAACAAAAACTCAACCAAATTGGTCACTATTACTTCAGTACATCTCGGTTAAATGTTTAAGATTTATTATGACTTTAAAAATGTGGGTGGTATAAAATTTTATTATGACTATGTTGTGATATGGTGTTTGGCAAGACATAACACTTTACTCAACTGAGTCAGTCCTGATTCAATACTCGGCTAGACACGTTACTACAATAGTATTACCTGCTTCTTCTCTAGACAATTACCCAGGACTACTTATCATGAATGGATCAATCCATTCATGATAGGATGGTAACTGATTTACCACAACACTTTAAATAAAATAAAACAGACATTTTAAATGTATATATTTACAACCAACACATGTAACAACTTTTGCTTTATCCTAGAATTTCAAATGAAAGTGAGGCAAAAGTATTACAATACATTTAGGAGGTTAGTAAAATAAGAATAAATTGGTTCTACTGAATTTTCAAATTTTACGAAAAAATAATCTACGAAAAAAATCAAAAATTGTCTCCAGTTGATGTTTACTGGCTTGTGACTATGTGTACAATGCTGGCCTCTGACACAAAGGACACCATGTTGTATCCGAACTTTTGCCGATTGCTAGTTATCAATCTATGGCTGATGTGAAGACAGACTAATATACTTATATATACTAATATATTGGGTGTTCCAATAACTTGAACCAATTTCAAATGTGATTTAAGTTTAAGCGTCTAATGATTTTTTCTTTTTCTTTCAGGTTTAACAACTTAAGTCTTTGGCTATTTCCATTATGGAAAGATTAACAATCAACCAACGTGTTGAAGTTATTGAAGCCTATTACAAAAATGGACGTTCAAACAATGAGAAGTTCTCAGGTCACATCATCTCTCGAAACAGCAAAGTCAATTAGACACCAAGATCATGCGACTTGACGCCTTTAGATTTCTACCTTTGGAGTCATCTCAAAAGTAAGGTCTATGCCAACAAGAATTCAACAGCTGAAGGATGAGACAATAAGGCATATTGGTGAGATCGAGGAGCAACTATGCAGAGACGTCATCAAAAATTTTGACCACCGAGTAGAAGTGTGCCACCGAAGCCTTGGCAGACATTTGGGCGATATTATTTTTCACACATAATTACCATGACTTAAATAACATGATTCAATAGAGAAATAAATAAATTTTCACCAATAACACCGATTTACTGCTGACTCATCTGTCTTAATGAAACACTCTTTATTTACAAAACAAAAGAGCAGGAAGTGCAAAGCTCAGTCAAAAAAAAAAACAAAAAAAAAACAGAAATTTGTGCACAATGATGAAGAAAAAAAATAAATAAATAAATAAAAAGCAGGTTCTGAAGAAAAAAAATATACTACCAGGGGATCAGTAGTATATAAATCACAGGCATTAAAACCTAGCAAACATTCCTTCTGCTTGCAGAGGAAAGGCTGCTTAGACTTTTATATATATATATATATATATATATTGATTTGGCACCTCGAAACACTCCATCCAGACAGGCTTAATCACAAATTTAACAACATAGAATTAATATATAACCCCATAAATCAAGCCTTACCCACATTTCTCACCCACACAAGACATATGCTTGCAGAGGTGTTGAGGTCTCACACTAATACACACATCCATAGTAATATATACACTTACACACATCATGCACACTCCTGAAGAACTAAATGATAACATACACTTAACACAGACACATCCCCTTCCCAGGAACCAATAAAACTGTCAAAATGACCAAGGGAATTCACAGTAGCATGAATCCATCCAGCCTCTATCTTAAAAAAAACAACTTAAAAGCCGTTTGACCAACACAAGACTAGGCAAAATTAACGCTAAAAAAAAAAAAAAAAAAAAAAAAAAAAAAAAAAAATATGAAAACTACAGATAAAGTTCATTTTCTTCAGAAAGTTATTCATTCTTGTAGTTCAATGGTACATTTTGTTTTCTCCTGATGATGGCCATGCTGGCCAAAACTAGTCAAGGAATCTAACTGAGATAATAAAATAAAAAATATTGATATACAACCCAGTGTGTCTGAAAATTTTAATTTCTCAATATTTTTTCTTGTTCAATAATATTTTATATATATATATATATATATATATATATATATATATATATATGGGGGGGGGTGCGATTCATTAAAGATAACAGACAAGATACTGCAATTAAGCTTTTTAATTAATTTTTCTTGTGTTCAAACAAATGTTTTCTTTTCTGGACACAAAGTGTGTAGAAAAGAAAACACTTGTTTGAACACAAGAAAAATTAATTAAAAAGCTTAATTGCAGTATCTTGTCTGTTATCTTTAATGAAACCTATATAAAAGAGGAATTGCTGCCTAAATACACAATATATGTGTGTGTGTGTGTGTGTGTGTGCATGTTTTTTAAAATAGGACACAGAATCCTGAAAAGAAATTTGACAAATGGAAAACGTTTCATTGAAAATAGATATGAAATATAAACATCTATTTTTTATCCTTACTTTTCCTCCCCTTTATTTTGATATATTTGTACATATTATGTGTATATATCCCTTTTAAAATATCTGTTTTAAAGCCATAATAAAATTTTCTAACACCCCTCCAGAGATATATATATCTATAAATTTACTCTGTAAAGCTTCCTTTCCCAAAATCTGTTTTGTGTATTTCAGCAAAAAATAAATTACACTCATTTTGCTAATAGAATTTTCTTATACTTTACCATTACCTATTTGCCTGACTGGCAAATATTAATCTCGTCCCTGTCAAGTAGATCTTGTCTCTTTTTAAGAGACACACACACACGTGTTTGTGTGTGTGTGTGTGTGTGTGTATAGCTGACCTCTCATATTTGAGGATACCCATCTACTAGAGCAGCTAGCCAATCTCTATTTCAGATGCTTGTACTGGTGTGTGTGTTTATTCAACGCCCACAGAGCCCACCTGTGGTTTCTACTGCAACTATGCTGAGCAGACCTTAGTTACAGTTTCTGGGAAAGAGTGTGCTATCCATCTTTGAACAAGGGTAGCATACTCAAGCCCTTGGTCATGATGATTTGTGACTTTGTGGTACCACAGCTATCGATAGCACGCAAGGTTTCCATCTACCAATTTCACTCACAGGCACTTTCCAAAGGTACCGCACGCTGGGATCAACCCCTCCAATCCAATAACATCAGGAAGTCTCCTTCCTGACAAATTGACCATGGTGAGATTTGAACCTGGGTCTCATGGTCAGAATGCGAATGTTCTAACCACTCAGCCACATGCCCATATATATATATATATATATATATATATATATATATATATATAGTGAAACCCAGATATAAGAGAGATTTTCTCTGGTTCCAAATTAGAGCCATACTTACCTAAACAAAATAGGCCAAACCCGGATATAAGAGACTTCTTCTTCTCCGGTCCCGACAACTCTCTTATATCTGGGTTACACTGTATATTTTATATATATATGGCAAAATGATATATAATTTTTATTTCTCTAGAGCAATTTTAAGGGAAAAAAAATAATAAAGTGGAAAAAATATTTTCTGTGACATGCTTCATCCTTTAGGACTTCAGACTAAAGTGATGCTTATATTGAGGCAACTACATATGTGCATGAAAGAGAGGAGATGCTGAGAAATTTAAATTTAATCACTAGATCCTCCACAGTGTATTTATGTCCAAGTTCTTACAAGATTTCCCCTTTTTGCCAAATTTTCTATTATGACATTGTAATAGAAAATCTGCCAGGTAAGGTGATAGCAACAAAATAATAGAAGCTTTATAACATAAGTGCTAAAAAGAAACTGAATGAAATCAACTCAACTATATACCCTAAACATACAGTTAAATAAATTTTAATTTAAAATTCTCAACAATCCCTCCCTTTTCTGCACAGGTATAGTTGTATAAACATCACTTAAGTCTAATGAAATACTAAAGGACAAAAAATGTCACATAAAAACTTATATATATGTATGTGTGTGTGTATTTAGGCAGCAATCCTTCATTTATGCATGTTTCATTAAAAACAACAGAAAAGGTACTATGATTAAGATTTTTATTTAATTTTTCTTGCGTTTGAACAAGTGCTTTCTTATTTGAACAGCATGTAGAAACTGTCCAAGTGTTCAATAATCCCAAGAGCTTTCTCCATCCAAAAAAGAAAAACGAAAACACAAGAAAAACTATATATATATATATATATATATATATATATATATATAATCTTTCATTGAAAACAGCCAACAAGGAAGATTTAATTAATCTGTTATTGAGTTTTTCCAGCAAGCTAACCTCTTTCTGTTTTTCAGGGGTTAAAGAATATAGGATTTGTCCATTGTTATAATTGTTCCGACCACTTTCGTCTACTTCCCTAGCCATTATCAAGGATGTGTTTTTTGGATGGCGAAAATATTCAGAACAATTATAACTATAGACAAGGACACATGGCACAGTGTAGTAGCCAGCAAAATATCAACCTGGTACTCTCACAATGGAAAGTCACAGCCACTAGCTAGTCTAATCACCAAAATGTAAAAACAGTTAAATCAATGTGGTCCTGCTAGGAGAAAGCCAGAGAACCAGTAAACCATATCCTGATCAGGGGACAAGGGATGAACCTCTACTCCTGTTCAACAGACATGATCACCTATTTTATATATATATATATATATATAAATAATTTATTATAAAACAGTTATTGGTTAGAGTTAAATTAGACCAGGAAACAGTAGTATTAAAAAAAAAATGCTCAATACACTTGAGTTCATATGATCCAGGATGAAATTATGTACATTTCATTTAATCCCCCTCTAATACAATTTCAATACTCTTGCTTTTCTCCTCCCCTTCTATTACAATTCACGTTATGCATTTATTTCTAAACAATAAAGCATTAGGAAATCATTTGGCTCAAATCACCTGAAGATACCAAAAAGTTGAAACCAAGGTAGTATGATTTATAATTTCCTAATTTTTTAAGCTATATATATATATATATTGTGTATTTGGGCAGTAATCCCTCTTTTATACAAATTTCATTAAGGGCAACTGACAAAGTATTGCAATTAAGCTTTTTATTCAATTTTTCTTATGGTCATATAAGTGTTTTATTTTCTGGATATAAAGTGTGTAGAAACTGGCCAAATGTTCTCAATGTTTTTATTTTATACAACCAAGCTTTAACAAAAACATCACAGATAAACTTTATAACTTTTTTGTTTATTTTTCAGCATATAACAAGAATATGTATTGTGTGAATATTTGAATGATTGACAGTCTTAGATCATAATGGAATTATTTTATTAAAGAGAGAAAGTGCATGTTCTCCCATTGCCGTAGAGTTGGGTTGGGATGGGCAATGAAAGGTAAGATCCAGCCAGGTAGACACAATGGCAATCAAGTTGGCAACACAGGTAAGTATAGATGGATGCAACAGAGATTCAAGCTGGCAGTCTCAGAACACCTTGATTCACCACTTACCTGTAACAGACTCAAAGTCTGCAGGATATTTAATACTACAGCAGATCTCTGAACTGTAGACTGGATTCTTGGCTTGGTGCCAAGTGTATAAACCAAACAGGAAAAAAAAAAGATTGGCAGAAGATGAAAATATTGGAGAGGAAAGAAAGTGTCAAGTGGAAGGGTTAAAATAGAATCTTAATGGTGGATTTCTATATGTGCTTTTATTTATTTATTTATTTATTTTTTTGCAAGTTGTTATTTTTTAAAAATCTATCTTTACTTATCTTCTATTTATTTACACTTTTTACATGCTGACTATTGTCCCCATCTTTCTTGTTATCACCATGTTTCGACAGTTGTGCCTTCTGGCCTTCATCAGATGTATGTTGATCCAGATAACCTACGAGGAATCAAGTTCTTATTTTTTGTACTGCTCTGTTATTGATTGCCCAGTTTCCACTGAACAACGACAAATATGAAGACAATAGTCCACATGTAAATATAGTAAATACTGATAACTCCTCAATCCCAGAAATTCAAACAGAAAACAATCAGGTGTTAATATAGATGAGGACACCTGTACCTGTAAATAGTGTAAATAATGATAACTCCTCATCCCAGAAATCAGACAGAAATTGTTCATTCATCATTCCCTCTCACATTTCATGAATTCTCTTTTGGTATAATTTCTGTAGCAGTCTTTTCCTTCTCTCTGTTGATTTGCCTTTTTTTTTCTAGTCTTCTTTTCTGCCTAGAATACACTGAAGGCATCCCCTGCTGGGGATAAGATGCTCCCTCAAAGGGATCAACTACCAGGTAGATGTTTGAGGACTCAAGCATACATACGACCAATGTATACCTTGGGACTGAATGTTGGTGTTACACTTGACATAACTCAAGTATAAACAAACTGTACACTATTTACATTATTCAGACTATTGTCCTCATCCTTGTTGCCATATTTATTACATTTTGGCTGTTGTACGCTCCGGCCTTCTTCAGATGGTTGGAATGTCGAACTGAACCCTTTATTTCACTCACTGGGGTAGACTGTTCTAGTTCCACATGTTTAATGGATGTCAGTTATCAGTTATCTCTTGTTAATTCCCCTCTCCAAGTTCTCAACTGCCTTAACCGGGTATTGAACTCACACTTTTTGGGTCCTGTCACTTGATCTAACCAATGCCTTTATCCACTGTGCCATGTGACCATGACCCCAGTGAGTGAAATAAAGGGTTTAGTTCGACATTCCAATCACCTGAAGAAGGCTGGAGCCTACAATGGCTGAAACATTGTAATAAACATGGCGACAAAGATGAGGACAATAGTCCAAATAATGTAAATAGTGTACATAATACCTCATCTCAGAAATATAGACAGATACATAAACAAACTGAGATTAGAAAAATATCCACAAGCTGAAATAGACCAAGAAATAGCTTGAGGCACCCAGTGGGGATCAAAGTCACTACTGAGTAGTAGTGATCAACCAGACTATCCTCACTAACAATTACCCCATGCTGAGATACTATTTCTATGTTTGTGAGTGTGTGCATGCAAGTGAGCAGTTATTGATGTGGAAAGTTGGGGTGGTATGCCAAATTCAAATTCCAGTCAAGGTAGTTGCGTTCAATTTTACTCTTGAAAAAGTTATCAATCCATCTGTTTTCCTCCCAGCATGACAGACTGGGATCTCTCAATTTAGTTGGTCTAAGAGAGAAAAATTCTGAATTCAAAACCAGTTGATCATGGAGTGAGCATCTCCACCCCATAAAAACCTACTTGTTACAGAAACCAAACCTCACATTTGTGAACAGCAGAGGCACATCTGACTAGTAGGAGCACAGATATCTGGTATGGATCGAGTCAGAGGTGTCTCCAGAAATAGCCACTTTTCTTGGTCTCTACAAAGCATTATAAATTTAAACACATGGATTGCATCAGGTTTGGTGCCAAACAAACTTTGGTATGCTTATGACATTCAGGGAAAAATATATATATTTTTTTAATTTTATTTGTTTTTATTTTTTTTTTTAAGAGTTGCTTGCAGAATTTTGAGTAAGAGATTATGAAACTGAACCACATTCCTATTTCTTTATCTTTAATTTTCCTTTTCTAGGCCCAGTCTCTACCTCTCCCCCTCTTTCTAAATCTGTATAAATCTACATACTTTGTCATGCATAGCAGGAAAAAGAAGGTGGTTGCATCAGAATACCACACCCTGTATAACTAAAGTGCCAGAAATATGGGTGTGTTGACTAGACACATATATGCAAACTTCATCAGGAAATAAAAAGGAGTTGATGTAGAAGGTTAAAGGCAAGAAAATAGGAAATAAAATATATTAAAATTAAAAAAAAAAAAAAAAAAAAAAAAAATCATTTTTTTTCTGTTATCTCCTCACCCCTGCAGAACAAAAGACGGTTGGAGCAGGAATTAATTTGTTTTTTTTTTTTGTTTTTTTTTGGGGGGGGGCTCTCTAAAATTAAAATGAATATGAATGTTTCCCCATCACCCACAGACTGTTGTGGTGCCATGCTAAATAATTAATCATCATGGAATTCCCCAAGATAATAGGGGTTACCTGGCAGTACCCATCTCTTTATTTATTTTTTTAATCAATTCACACTAGACAAGGCAATAATGCCACTAAGATGCAAGGGAGTACTGGGAGTGAAAGAGCATGAAAAGACTTTAGAAGGAACTAGAAACCTAATCCTAAACAGGAAACAAGGAATAAACCTCTACTCGTCTATTGACCCCAAGCAAGGTGATAATGCTACTAAGATGCAAGGGACTACTGGGAGTGAAAGAGAATGAGAAGATTTTAGAAGGAATAAGAAACCCAATCTTAAATAGTTAACAAACCTCTACTCTTGACTGGGGAGGAGTGTGAACCAGATTATAAGAGACCCTACTCCTTACCTTCTCCAAGAAATATGCATCAAGTTATACTGAGTTATACAATACAAGCAATAAGGAACAATCCCTGACCTGAATGATGAGGAGGTGCTGAAAAGTTCCTTGTCTGACTCATTTCCATGAATCTGATAATTTTTTTTTTTTAAGGAATTTTTTGTTGGGCTAAGAACTTTTCAGCATTTCATTATATTATTGAATGCTGAAAATATATTGTTTTTAAAAATGTAATATATGCCTCACCCAAGTTCATACCAGAATGGACTTTGCACTTGGTGGCCTTCAGAGAAGTTGGATGCAAAGTTGACTTCTGACTGCAAAGTGCAGATCCACATGATCAGAAATCGATAAATATATAAACATCAACTTGACTAGCAACAAGGCAAGCAATCTTTTAAATATAAATAAAAAAAAAAAATAAAAAAAATAAACTACAGATCCACCTGAACTTGCAAGTTGTGAAAAACAGTGAAAATATAAAAATACCTTTTATATATTTACACTATTTAAATTGTTCAGACTGTTGTCTTCAAATTCATTGATATATTCACAATGTTGTATGCGTCAACTTTCTTCGGGTGTTTTGAATTTCACACTAAACCCTTTATTTCATCCACTGGGGTAGATTGTACTAGTTCCACATGCCATGCCTCTTCTGGATGCCTCAGTATCAGTTATCTTCCTTTAACTCTCCAAGTTTTTGTTCACCTCATCTGTAGCCAGGTATTGAAGTTAAAACTCTTTGGGTCAATTTCAATACCTGGTTACACAAACAGGAGAACACATTCATGGCTGTCAGACAATTTCTAAAATCACATCACCTCTTACTAACTCCCCAGACTGCAACCCCCTTGATTATTATGTGTGATGTGCAGTTAAGTGAGAGACCAACAAAACTTCTTGTGACATCAAAGGTAAGGATTATGGCAGCATTCATCAATTTAAACAAGGAGACCATCCAGAAGAGATGCAGGAGATTCTGAAATCGTCTGGAAGTTGTGGTTGAAGCCAATGGTGATTTTATTGAATAAATTTTCTGTTTAGTATTACAAGATATTTTGGGGTAATTTTGGTAAATATATATCTGTTAAAATGAAATGTCAGTGTTATTTTCATTTTTGTGTAATTTAGATGACAATTTATCCTTTACATCATATATATATATATATATATTATATATATATATATATATATATACATACACATGAAAGCTTGGAATGAATGCTCCTATTCAAAACAACACAAAAATAACTTACAATGTCACATTCAAAACATGAGGAAAAAATAACACCACCAGCAACAAAACACCCTTGAAAATGGCTATAAAAGTGGCTGAAAGCACTTGGAACAATATAAATAATGGAAAAATTTTGCACTCTCTTACTGGTACAAAACAGAAAAAAATGTAAGAATGCTGTAAAAACTCAAAAAAAAAAAAAATTAATTAAATCTTCCTTTTTGGCTGTATTTAATGAAAGACGTTTGAAAGAAAGGTTGCTACCTAAAAATATATATGGTATCCAATGCTGATCTACTTGCAAAATGCAATATTGGTAGAATTGAGACTTCCCTGATGCAGTCACAACTTCACTGGGATGGACATGTTATAAGGACAAGTGTCAACAGAATACCTGAGGTCCTCATGTATAGCCAACTTGACAGTGGACAAAGGACTGGTGGAGAGCTGCGGCTCAGGTATAAAGACAAGCTAAAAAGTAACCACTCACCTATCGATGTGCCTCATACAAACTTTGAGTGAGTTGCTTTGGATAAAAATTTATAATATATTACACAAAATGGAAGGCCACAAACCTTGTCACTAATCAAAATAACCCCAACAAATCTAAACTAGCGATGACCAATATAGTGTATCAATTTTACTGCCCAGTACAAGACTGTTTCTTGTCACAAATCAATTACCTATATCAAACATACTATCACTTCCTTGAGTGAGAATGTTGGAAAAACTAAATGTAAAATTAATTAAATCTTCCTTGTTGGCTGTATTTAATGAAAGATGTTTGAAAGAAAGGTCGCTGCCCAAATGTACGTACGTAAGTAAACTTTTCATATTTATCCTATAGTCTGCATGCGTGTCTCAGGTGTTCAAATCTATCTACCAAATTAATATACAGGGTGAGGCAAAAAACATACACCATAGGGGTTAATTCATAGATTGATTGGATCCGGTTGAGTGGCCACCCAGGCCACCAGACCTCACACCCTTGGAATTTTTTTTTTTTTTTTTGGTGCCACTTGAAATCAGTCGTTTATGAGATGCACTCAAGAAATATTGGGTAACTTAAAGAAATAATTAAATATTGATGCAGTAAAATGACAGAGGAAACTCTCTGATGTGTTAATGAATCGTGCAGGCATAGAATTGAAATATGTTTGGAAAAATAAATTTTGAACGGCACCTATAACAATTAAATAACTAGTAAATACAATTTTCATGTGTAAGTATACTTTTAATAATATATATATATATATATATATATATATATATATATATATATATATATATATATATATATGTGTGTGTGTGTTTAGCCTAAGATAGGGACAGGCAAAAATTGCCTTGGTGGACCCCTGAAAAAATGAGGACACCACAGCAATGACCAAGAGTACCACCACAATTTTTTTTTTTTTTTTTTTTTTTTTTTTTAGAAATTGTAAAATTTATGTTTTCTTTTTTTTACTTGTAAAAAGTAATATTAATGTAAAATCTTTAAAAATTGTTAAAAAACAAACAAAAACAGTGGAACATTTTCAATAAAAAAAAAAAAAAAAAAAAAAAAAAAAAAATCAAACCTTTCAAAGTTATTAGCTTAGAATATGTGTGGAAAGAATGAGCATGTTGTATTACTGTAGAAAAATATAAAGTTTTTTCAGCATAAAATCAAAATAACTATTGAAACAAAAAAATTATATGTACAGTAAATGTCAAAACGATCCTTTACTTTCCGACATGGATATTAATTAGTAGTTCCTTATAGATAAAAAATATTTTCATGACTAATTTTTGTTGCCTAGCATTCAGAAGAACTTCATCTACTTAGTCAATTTGTCATAATCGAAAGACATTAATTTTCTATTATTAAGAAAAACATAATATTTTTCGTTCTAAATTTTTAAAAATTTGCCATGGTCTAAACTCGTCCCTGCGTGTGTGTCCTGGAAGGTTACTAATTATGATTGGCACCTGAAGAAGGCCATAAGTGATTGAAAGATTGAAATAATAATAATAAAGATGTCAGCAAATCAGTTTATAAATAATATCATCTCCTGTGTAAAGATTAATGGCAAATTAATGAATTCAATGTAATTACTTGGCAATATGAACAATATGTCATGAAGATTTTGACAAAAGAGATAATGTAATTTGTTTTTCAAATCACAAAGCTTATGAGGTTAAATGCAAATTGACGTGGTTAATTGACCGTTAATTTACATGATGGAATATTTGATCAAAGAACATCGAATACTAATGACAATATTCTAGATCAAAAACCCATGACTATTAAAGTAAGGTAATTATTCAATGAAAATCTATTGGTAGATGGTGACAAGAATTGACATTCTTACATTCATCTCTCTACTTCATATCATAGTGTTTATTCTTATTGAAATGTATAAGGGTAAAAGTAGTTGGATAAGGGAAAGAATGAGAAGATAGAGGCAGAGATTAGGGAAGATTAAGAGGCATGAAATAAGGTATAATCTTACTTGCCAATACAACTGGAATGTTTATGGATACATCTAATAGGATAAGAGAAAGAATGAGAAGACAGAGGCAAAATTTGAGAGAAGAGTAGCTATATAAGATAATGGATAATCTTAGTTGCCAACACCTGTGAAATAATCATGAATCTAGATAACCAGCTGCCATTTCAAATACATTGATCTCATATGTGAAGTGAGATAAATATATTGAGTCTCTTGCTACACATTTGATAAGTTTTCAAAATGCCACTGCTTATTCTTTGTATGACAATGACAATGCTAAACTATTTCTAATGATTTTATTTAATCATAGGCTGTCTCTAAAGTATGATTTTGAACTAATGTTATCTTAAATCTCTATCGTGAACTGGCAGTTTTCTTTTTCACTGCCAGTTCAAGAAAGACATTTCGGTCACTAACACACAAAAAAGAGAATGTCGCATATCGAGAATATTTAACATTGAAAAACATAAAAACATTAATTATTTTTATTAATACGTGGAAATCTCTACGCTTTGCCTGATGATGGTCGCGAGACCAGAAACACATGTAGCAAAATTATGGAAAATAAAGCATATTTTTTTTTTAAAATCCACATTACAAGCAAAAACGTTTGGGTTTCTCTCTTCTTTTTAATATACACACTTTTCTCTTGTTGAAACTACTATAACCTCTTCCCCTTTTATTTATATATATATATATATATATATATATATATATACACACACACTGAAATTAAGATATACAGATTGCATGAAAAACACACTGAAGGCCAGCACCACATGCAAAATGATTGGGCAAGGCTTGCTTGAAATCATTCATCCTACAGGAAAGCAGTGCATAATGATAAGAGAAACATTGAACACAATTACTTTGTCTACACCGTGGTATCCTTTGGAATTCTGTCTACCACATTGATTCTTGAAAATGACTGAAATGGTTGAAAGAAAGCTAACTCATGAACTCTGGACAGTTTATCCACAATTTCAACTATAATACACAATCACTGAAGTTAAGCAACATTTGAGCCTGATCAGTACCTTGATAGATGATTGCTTGGGAATATCAGGTGGAGTAATGGATAATGGCTCGGAATTGTTAATCGGGGAGCCGAGTTCCAATTCCAGTTGTGTTTGTTATATTCACTTACACTCAAATAACCTAGGGAAACATGAATCTACCTCTCCTCCCCTGCCACCAGTAATGGGTTAGTTAGATAATAACAATTTATTTACTAAGAAAAAAAATATTCTACAATCATAAAATATTTTCTGGCTATAAATAACCTGCAAAGAGCTAATGAGCTATAGAAAATTAATCAATCTACTATCCAAAAATTGGAAAAATATGATAAATAATGAAACTGACCTTGTCGGTTCTCTTTTATCGAATTTTTTGGGACATGTATATATATATATATATATATATATATATATATATTTGTTGTTACTTTATTTATTATCTTATTCAAAAATTGGAATATGATAAAAAATGAAACAGACTTTATCAGGTCTCTTTAATCAAATTTGTTTAGACATTGTGCCAGACTCAACTAAGTTCAGTAATAATCCTTTTATCTCATTATGTTTAATATTTCAATGGTGGCTGAAATTGTTACATATTTGTCCAATGGTTCAAACCTGATTAATGGCCAAGATTCTGAATGCTGATTTTTCAAGACCAGAGCTACCTCATTTTTGGATGACTGGTGCAACAAAGCCTAACTACTTCCCTAGCAGCCAGTAGACTCTTGTACTTGTAAAATCTGCAATTCTTAAATTCTTATTTCTCTCTCTTGTATAAAAAATTATTAGTGCTTATGTTAATAAAATAGTGCTCTATGTTGTGGGGTTACCCCCACTTATTTCACAGAAAAATTGCTTTTAGCAGCAGTCCTTAAGCCTGTAAATATACAGTGACATTCTCTGTCAACCTCTCTTTCTTTTATTCTCTTACCTAATAACATGTAAGTGGCACATGAAGAAAAGTATTTCTCACCAGGACACACATGCATGCACGTACAGACCTTTGACTTCACTTTCATCTACTTTTCTGTGGGACTTGCGTCTACTCAAACATCTTCACTAGTTTATATGTTTTCTTCTTTCTTTTGTTTTGTTACATGCAACAATCTTCTATTGTCTATGTATATCTTTGTTTTGTTAATACATACATTGTCATTTGTTGATATATAGTTTTGTTGTTACTTGAATTAATTTTATTACCAAGACTCATACTCAAGTCCGCAATTATTGTTGTGGGATAAATATACCAAAAGACAATGTGTTTTTCTACCTAAACACAACCAGCATTCCCGCAACAGATTGGCTCTCTACAGGCCACCTATATCTTCCCAGCTAAGAGAAAAAGCGAAATAGAGGATGAAAGAGAATGTCGCTGTCTATTTACAGGCTTAAAGAGTGTTGCTAAAAGTGACTTCTTTTTTTGTGAAGTGTGTTGTGTGTGGGGGTTAACCCTGCAAAGTAAAATAACTGACCTATGAATTTTATATTAATAATAAATATACATTTTCCCTCCCCAGTTCACTAGTAAAACATCTGAGTTTCATGCACAATGTAATCTTCAGCACCTGAAGATTACATTGTGCATGAAACCTAGTGTTATGCTACTGGTGAGGGGGGAAAAAAATGTGTGTGTGTGTGTGTGTGTGCGCACGTAAGTCAAATGATTGTAAGCCATTGTTTTTTTTAGTGATGTTCATCTTCTCACTGATAGATTCACTATGATGGCCTTGTGCCAGATAAAGTTTAACTTATAAATAAGTAGTAAAAAAAAAAAACAAAACAACACAAACTCTATGAAAGTAAAGTCACTCATTACGTGTTTCAGTATTAAATAAAAAATCTTACATTATCTCTAAAATACAAAAAAACAAAATTCAATTTTTGCTTGCAAAATTGCACAAAGACAAGATTCAAAATTTCTTTCCAAAACAACAAAATCAATAATGGATCTCTGTAGTAATTTCCTTGGAAGCATTCACAAATCAGATGCTCTCACATTAATAACAGTTATTCTACACAACAGGCCAAATTATGACAGTCGTTCTTCTGGAAAATCTTTCTTCCAAGAGGCATTCATTACATGGAAATTGTATTATATAACTATAACGAAAGCAGATTTGTTCAATTGGGTTAGAGGGTAACTAATACACTGTCTTTACAATGACCTAAAAATTGCAGACTTATCACTCTTACTAAAATCTGGAGTGAAAAGAGAAAAGGATACTAAGCCAATGTTAAAACCTATGCAAGGAAGGGAGACACACTAAAAAGTTCTCAGTCCGACCAAGAAAAGTGGTTTTGTCATTTGACAGATTGAAGTGGACTGGGCCAAAAGATTTTTCAGCACTTCCACTAATATATATATATATATATATATATATATATATAAAAAGCAGTATTGAAGTTCAAAGAAAAATTTGCAATGTTATTGGTCCTGACCTGGCATCTCAGCTTCAGTCACTTTCCTACTGCCATAATATAACATTCCCGTGCTTTTTCTATAAATACTTTCATGGTAATTGTTCTGATGGACTTTCCTGGATAGTAACTAGACATTAAGAATTTAAGTGCAGTACTAGATTGGCAGCAAAGTCTCATAGTTTTACAGTTGAAATGGTTATGTAACCATCAGTTATATGCTAACAGTTTCTTCTCTTGACCTTATTACTTGTGGATCTCTCTTTTGGTTTCTTGCTTTCCAGTCAACTTCAATCTTCCAAAATTTAAAAAGGCACTGGCAATCATTATCTACTCTTTTCGTAAGTGTTTTTTTTCTCATATTCTCTCATTCAGTATCTCTTTGCATCTTAGTGTGGTTTTATTGTCTTGCTTGGAGTGAAATGATGAGATATATATATAAGCGAACATTGACGTGAACACTCAGAGGCAACAGGCTGTTTCATGCTGTACGCAATCGTCAGTCTATCTCTGATATTGAGCACTTTATCCCATAAATATAGCACACCTTAAAACTATATATATATATATATATATAGATATTATAGCCTGACATGCTATACCATTTAGCTACTGAGGAAGCGTCTGGTTAGTAAGGTCAAATTAAAAGCAGCAATTAGACCTTGCTAACCAGATGCTTCCTCATATATATATATATGAGAGTAGTCGTGGCTCCAGAGGGCACAGTCCTATGGTTACAGAGAACTCAGTAGAGTTCCACCACGGAATATGTGAGCGAGCGGCACTATATTGAGTGATTTGCAATCTCTGTCACTGAGGCCCATTAGAACAGTTGGTATGATGTTTGCTTGATAACCCAACTGTCAGGTTTTCAATTCTCGATAGTGGATGCGCACTGCTGATGAGTCCCAAATATAGGACGAAACAGCCGTCCAGTGCTTTCTGCATTCTGTTGAGGTTTCTATCAGACGATGAATTAATTAAATATATATATATATATATATAAAGAAATATAGTCACTCAGAGGCAACAGGCTGTTTCATGCTGGACACTATCATCAGGCTGCCTATCTGATATTGAACACTTTATCCCATAAATATAGCACACCTTAAAACTATATTTCTTTAGATATATATAACAAACCTCTCATCAATGGACTTTTAGGAGGGGTGGCTAATTAAAGCCAATTGTCCATAGAAGGAAGAAGATCTAATTTGTCACTGATATTTAGGTTTGTATGCTTCCTTTTTAAAATTTCCTTCTGCTTTGATGTCAGGATGATAGCAGAACAATTAATATATTAATCAAAATAAGAAAAAAAATTTATTTCTCACAGCTACTTTCTCACGTACCCATCTTTGCTTACAATTGAAAGGCCCGCCACTGCCACCAAGTAGCCACTTTTAGAGCTAATATGACTCGTTTCGCTAAGCCTGCAAATTTTGAAATAGATTGCTGACAATTTGGAAAATTTGTTTCCTGCAGATTTTTTTTTTTACCTGCAGATTTCGTCCATTGCAACTGAAGTCTGCTGATGGGAGGCCCGTAAATGAGAGGTTTGTCTGTATATAAGAGAAAGAGACATGATCAGTTCTATATTGCTTTTTTCTGCTTCTTTTTGTTAGGAAAATCATTAGGAACTTGTTGAAATGAATGTTATATGTAGCAGACAGGTTTCACTTGACATTTTTTTTTTTTTTTTTTAAATTACCTACATCAAATGGATTTGGCAGCGCTAGAACACAAATTTCACTTAAATTAAGACAGTTTTCCATCTTAATTTTTGCCTGCCTTTTTGTGTCTGACTTCCAACTTCATAAAACAAAATAAAATACCAGAGACAAAATTTTTTTCTACTTTTTATCAAAAGTTCCAAAATATTAAATCAACTTAAATCTGTAAATTGTAAAAAAACTGTTCTCGAGAAGATATTTAAAATGTACAGAGTGTCTCACATACATAAAAATTGATATTTATCAGGTTCTAGCTCATTGAACTTTCTCAGGCTAACATTTTCTACTGACATGAAGTGAAAAAATTATATCAAATCAATTGCTAAGTCTTCTAATAGGAAAATTGGTTCACAGTGTTGTGGCAGACAATTTTTATCACCAGAATCTATCTTACATATTTATAAGTGTACCATTCATCTAATACTGCTGCCATATATGATCCAGTGCTCCTGCTATGAATTTAAAGATTCTTGCTAAAATCCAAAGAATCTGCAATGTTATTGGTCCTGACCTGGCATGTTAGCTCCAGTCAATTTCCCACCACCACAATGTAGCTTCCTTATGTTTTTTTTAGAAATACTTTCATGGTAATTGTTCTGATGAACTTTTCTCTAAGGTACATAGACTTTATGAATTTAAGCGTAGTACTAGATTGGCAGCAAGATCTTATTGTTTTACAGTATTTTTCTCACACTTCTCAGTTGTGGAACTTCTTGATTTCCAGTTAAGTCTGATCTTCAAAAATTTAAATGCAATGTTAATCATTAACTTTCCTCTTAAATTTTTTCTTTTATTGTTATTGCTCTTTAACACATTGGCTCCCAAGCCTTATTTCCCTTGTTGTCCCAATATTTTAATTAATTTTGATGCAGGTGACCTTGTTTTTAACATTATTTCATATATGAGGCAACAATATCATTAGTATTTATTACCCAAGACCACTGGGGTGTTGTTCAGTACTAGAGTCCATTTTACAACCTAGAGTCCCAGACATCCCACATAAATGCATGGTACAGCTCTGTGTAGGTATAAATATAAAAAAGCCCCCCCCCCCCCAAAAAAAAACAACAGTAGAAATTCCAAAAGGAAAATGAAATAAAAATTTGAAAAAAAAAATATTTAAAAAATTAAAAAAAAAAAATTTGATTCTCATGTACGCTGATCTCATAAGCAATCAATCATAGACAAAAATTTGGAAAACAACCCATTAGAGGATTGTGTGGGCCTTAGCCACATACCACCAAGACACATCAGTGGGTTGTGTGGGAGCCAATGTGTTAATGTTTTCCTTAGATTCTTTCACACTCAGTATCCCGCTGCATGTTAGTGGTTCTGTTGCCTTGCTTGAGGTGAAATAATTAAAAAAAATATACACCAGAAACCAAATAGCAGTTTTTGATATAACTTTCTTTGTATTCATCAAAAAATTAGGATCCAGATTTTTATTTCCATATTTGTTGGCACTAAATCCATTTTTGGCATTGAACTCCCTTTAAAAAAAAAAAAAAAAAAAAAAAGGTCTAAATGGGTTAAACTCAAAATTTAAGCTCTTTATTGTGACATTGGTCCTTCACTCTTAGGACAATGTTTCCAGACCTGAGCCTCTTTTTCATTTAGAAATGAGAAAATTTTATTTTAATTTTATTCTTAAGAAAAAATAATATTAATACAGTTCCATAATTGAGCTGGAAATTATTCAAGGGGGCTACAAAACCAAAAATGTCCTTTTGGCTATATTGTGCAAAATAAAATTGGGAATTATAGTGTTTAAGCTTATTGATAAACACTTACTCATGAGCTCCATAAGGTGTTCAATAAGGGTGCCATTAAACTGAGCTATAGGTGCAACATCATTATTTGACTAATAAACAAAAACATAACAAAGAAGGTATAGTGTGCATGTGATACAAATATAACTTGTAACTTTGTGTACTTGATATTGAGTGATACAACATGATAACAAATATGTTGTTATCTACAAAAACACAGTTGTATTATTATTTACCAGTAGGGGTATACAACATGGTCCAGGAACTAATTCTGTTTAAATAAAAAGACCAACAGCAAGACACTTCATTTTATTTTTATAGATTATTAAAATAACAAAGGGAAGTAACCTCAAATAAATTTACTACTATAAGAGTTGATTTATCTCCACTTACTATGTCACCAAAAGCATGAACCAATCTTTTAGTCTACTCAGATATTGTCCTGGTCAATAACTAAGTGGATTAAAGCATTGGTTTGTGAACCTGGTGACATAGTAATTACAAGTTCTATCTTTGGGCTGGGGAGGGGGATGTCTGCTTGGACTCGGCGAGCAAGTACTAAATAAGAAGTAGGCAAGATATCCTTAAATATAGTCAATGGAAGGAAAAAAATCTACCTCCGTAGATTAAATAAAGGGTTCAGTTTAAATTTGCCTGAAAGTAAACTGGATTGACAATTACACAGTTATCGCCCAATGGCAAAACGACCAAAACACTGCAACAACAACAAAGATTAGAACAACCGCACACATGCAAATAATGGTAACTTGTCATCCCAGAACTTCAGACGAAAATTGATTTATCTTCCTTATCACTATATTTTTATGTGAGAAAAAAATAATTAATTTACATAAGAAATGGCTTCTTTTATCATTTTTTTTTTTAATGTTTCATTACGTCTAAGTTTAAACTAGGTTAACTTTACATAGCCTATGACACTCCCTAGGACATAATCTCTCTAAATGTCAATTTCGGTTAAAAATTCATCTAGTAGTTTCTGAATCAGTAACAGACAGACACTTCACTTTATTTGTATAGATTAGTATTTATGAGTGACGGTCAGTTCGATGACTCAAAGAGATCTTCAGATAATATGCCACTACTTCTCTGAATAAAATTTAAGGAATATATAAATAAAATAAGTAATCTAAAAACTCATACCCACAAAAACCCCAAAACATTAGCCTGAAACAAAAGAAGTGGGAAGACGCAGTTCTTGCCATCTAACATTTCCTTTAATCCTCTCAGTGGTCACAGAACTTGCTAATGAAACAGTAACACTTGGTCTAAAGATTGCATTCAGATGTGAAATTGACATTGTTGATTCCTATTCACAATTATAATTAATTAAAATGAGCATTCAAAAGAAAAATGACTCTAGAGTCAACACATTCAAATAAGATTAAAACAAAAAATGTTAATTCTTTTAATTAAAGTATAATGTGTGACACTATTTAGCGGTCGCGTGAAAATGAAAAGTGAGAAATAATTAAGGCGAGAAGAAGCTATCACGAAAAGACATACTGAGAGATGTTATTTTTTCTTGACAAAGAAAAGTGAAGATTTTGTTTTCGAAAAGAAAAAGTATATTTTTTTCTCTCGCAGAAGATAAGAGATTCGTAAGATCTCGGATCTGTCGAATTAATTTATGTTACGAGGCGGCGAATAAAAGATAGTCATATGCCCATGGCAATAATGAAAATTTCAAATTGGTCAAGTGGACTACAAAACAGGATGCTAAGAGATAATGGTAATCAGGCCACGCACTGACCGAGAAAGACATCAGCTGAAGACCACCACCAAAGAAAAAAAGAAAGGAAGGGAAAAGAGAAAGGAAAGGAATAAAGCATTAACTATCCTTCGGAGATATCATTTGGTTTTGGGAAAAACACCTGTTTTATTGTCCAGACCTGAACATGATAAAAGTTTGATACCAGGATAGATAATTGGCGACAGAATGCAAATACGTCCAGTTAACCACCCACTTGACGCTGGCGGAAATCTCGATTGATAAAGCCCAGGTGACATTCAGTTAAGATAGAGATTAAGGACCACACTACGAGTCATAGGGGTTTGTTGTCGGGAAGAGAAATAAAAGAAAAAAAAAGATCATTTTTTTTTTCTTTGAGCGATAATTGTAAAAACCTGCACTGCCAAACATCATTGGCTGAGCGGTGGTGTGAGCAGTGGGTGAAGGTAAACATGTAAGAGAGAGGGAGGCCTGTTGACGCCTCTGAGGGGATTGGTGTGAGATACCACTGTGAGAGAGAAGGGGAACCTGTTGACGCCCTCTGAGGGGATTGGTGTAAGATACCAATATGAGAAAGGAAGAATTTGGGAGGACGATACCCTTAGGAACCCCTCTAAAGAAAAAAAGTAATGGACTTCCAAAAATGGAAAGTGATAAATTTTCCTGTCCGAAAGCAAAGAAACTCCTTGTTGTGGACTTAGAATTATCGAGGACCCCCAAACCACGACAAGCCCACACCCGGTTTTGGTCGGCGTCCATATAAGCAGAGTTGCAGCGAGTTAGTAGCAGAGTTGCAGTTGGGGTTAGTCAGAGAGAGAAGTTAGCTGCAGTTGAGGCTGTTGAGCTCTGAGACCAGCCTTGCAGGAAGCTGACTGAAGATCCACACATCCCGACTTCAACTTCTAACCAAAAACAATTTATTTTTGAAGAACGACTCACACCACCAAAACAAGTTTTACGAATATCGCCTGAAGATTAAAAAAAAAAAAAAAAAACAGTTTCTTAAAAAAAAAAAAACTTAAGATGTTAAGACTCACCTAACAAACACAAAGTGTCACAAATCCATATTAGCAGTTTGGGAGAAAGACGCAGTCCTGTATTCAACAACCAGATATAAAAATATTTGTTATTCTTTTTTTAACACATTTGAACTTTTCGAGTTGTTACTTTATTTTCTTTCACATATACTTGTGTGGCGTTACCGTTGCTTGGACTCGGCTTGCATTGTGGCCTGGCGACTGATTGATTTCGTCTACCTAAGATCAAATCACAACGTGGGTAGGTTACACTAGAAATCAGTTACTTCGGTAACCAGACGTTAGAGGCGAGCTGGGAACGACAAAGCTGATACCAAATCTAACCAGATTCTCTTCCGAATCAGCAAATGGTTAGAACAGCACATTTGGTGCCGCGAAGAGAGGCCGGGGTGATGTCACAAATGGTAATTTTTTTTTTTTATGTGTTTATTCATCTCCTGGATAATGCCCTAAAAATTGCATTGAGGCATGAAATTGAGTGTCACTATGAAATATTGATTTCTGTGTCCATATTGCTTATATATATATACATATATATGTGTGTGTGTGTGTGTGTGTGTGTGTGTGTGTGTGTGTGTGTGTGTGTGCTATGCCATAGTGTCAGCACTCTTTCAATATAAACATCATAAAAACTATATATACACATTACAGTTCAAAAGTTTGAGGATACCCCAGGTAGCTTTTGAAATTGGACCAAAAAGTAATTGTTTTGTACATTAAATGAGAAAATTATTATACATGATTAAAAAAAAAAAAAAAAAAAAAATTTGAACATAATTTTGTATTACAAATTTTATTATGACAAAAAAAAAAAAAAAAAAAAAAAAAAATTTTTATGATTAAATTTTGCTCTTGTGAAATATCCTCCTTTAGCCTTAGTTACTGCAGCATACATTTTTGGCATTTGTTGAAAAAGTTTCCCAAAGGATAAGTTTGATAATTTATTCTATTCTTTTTTCATTGGCTCTAAGAGTTCTTTTTGGCTTGAAAGGTTTCACTCTTCTCTCAAGTTTAATCCAAGCTAATTCTGTGGGTGGCTTCAAACTTTTGAACTGTAGTGCATGTGTGTATGTGTGTATATATATATATATATATATATATGCGCGTGCACACACACACATGTACGTGTGTGTGTGTAGGATAAGGAACAAATACCAAACATTTATGAATTTAATATGTTTCCCTTTTATTTAAGCTTTGTCAAAAAATGAAATATGGCAGAGAAAAGAAAATTCTCATATTTTTATATTTGTGTAGCTTGTCTTTCATTGGTTAAGTAGATCTCATGTGTGTTTGTTTTGTTTGGTAGATGCATATAAGTGTATTATAATTCTAGTTGTCTGTATGGGAATCATTTGATAATGTGTGTATGTGTGCATCTGGCATTATTCATTGGGGTAAATTTTATGTGAAGTGAAAAAAGTTAGTTTTAGGTTACACCAGTTATTACACAGATATACACACACACACACACACACACACACACACACACACACACACACACACACACACACACACATATATATATATATATATATATATATAGATAAGACAAAAGTAAAAGTTATCTTAGCTGGTGCATTTCGTCCTCTGTGGTACTTTATCAGAAGATGAAACGTGTCAGCTGAGAAGTTTTTCTTTTGTTATTCATATTGTGCTTTTACAGATATTCTATCTGATATATATATATATATATATATATATATATATAGATAGATAGATAATTTGAATAAATATACATATTATCCCTCACTGGTAGCACAAATATTCAAATATCAAATATTTCCTTATTGTTGTAGTTAGTAAATAACTAATTTATGTAAATTATCTAGAATGTTATAAGTGTGGCTGGATTCTTTACTGAAATATCTCTGATTATATAGATTTTAGGTATATGGTTTATAATAATCAGTATTCAAGTCCAAGGTCACATCGAGAAAGTTGATCACTTTAGTATTGGTGGTTGTAATATTTAGCTTGTGCTCTTTGAAAAGTTTTATCAGTTCCTTTCTCAATCAGTCTATAGTTCTTGGACTTGCTTTACAGAGGGGAGAATTACACCATCATATCTACAAAGTCCAGTGTACTTAATATCAAAAATAAATCTTAGTTGCCACAGTAACAAAATTCCAACAATTTCACATGCCTCCACAGAACCAAATGCCCCCACAGCAATGTTCAATTCTGTATGATTTCTTTTGGTCCACAGATAACCATTATGGAATAATATAGGTTTTTGTATCTGCTTTATGATTTCAATTTTGCAATCGCAAATAGGACAGTAATTTTTTGCTAAATTGATAGCAGACATTAATAGATTCTTGGTGCTGGACAGGTGAAAGTCACAAATATCGAATTGGACAAATGTACATTCTTCCTTATATATATATATATATATAAATAAAAAGTGAGCATTGAAGTCAACACTTAGAGGCAACAGGCTGTTTCATGCTAGACACAATCGTCAATATCTCTGATATTGACCACTTTATCCCATAAATATAGCACACCTTAAGACTATATTTCTTTATATATATATATATATAGGCAGCATGAATTTATTTTAAAATATCAAAAAATATCAAAAATTATTCATTGAAAATTTCAGATCAAAATACAGTTGCATATCAGGTAATGAATTTAATGATCCACCCCTGCATATCTAATAGAATACATTAGATTAGTCAATGTTTTCACAATAAGATTCCTCTTTACCAACCTATATATATTATATAGTTATGATATACTTACCAACCAGGATATACTTATATGACCTATACATCATGTCAACTTCTGTTTATGATGCCTATCCTTATTAATGCTTTCACTGTTACATTGTTATTGTTGTCTGGCTGTGCTGACCCATTTTTGAAAAATACAAAATTGACATTTACTTGAAATAACTGAATATAAAGATGCTGACATCAATTTCTCATGAGCACCAATATCTTGGTTTTGATCAAATACTCTGAAGTACAGACTAAGCTGAACAACACCCATACCCAAAACACAAGATAATGAAAGTACATTCCGAAACAAATCATATAGTACACTTGTATATACCTACAATGGTGCAAGTTAGTTTGTAACAGAAATTCTGGGGATTTCAGGTTGGCTCTGTGGGTGTTGAAGTCACACAAATGCATATGGGGATGCATGGAAATAAGCAGCTATGCTGAAGATGAGAAATCACACTAATTTGCAACATGACTTCAAGTTGAAACAGCTCTCATGATTAATAACTATACTATTATATATATTTAGACACTAGCTTAAAAGCTGCCCTATTGGGTGGCATTTAAGCTAGTTCCCGTGGAGAGCTCTTGATTGGGCCTTCATCACAATAGGTAGGGAGGAGCAGATGTGATAAGCAACAAACTATAGTACTCAAAATTGATCTCTGCATTTAAGTATTACATTAATATTTAAGCTTACCTTTTAAAACTTCAACGATAATTCTTCTGCCACCACTTAATTTAAAAACAATTTGATTTACAAGGTCATTATTTTCTGTACAAACAATTATTTTTATTTCTTGGGTGACTTTTGCTGGATTTCACAATTAATTTATTAATTTCAATTTTAATCCCAAAATTTTTTTTCCAAGTTATAAAAATTAAAAATTACCATATAAGAAAATTTGTTGTAAAAGAAAAACAAAAAATTGCAGTAATGAAAACATGGGAATCCAAAATTTCAGGATAGCAGGTCTGGATCCAGCCTAGAATGTCTTTAATTTGCTCAAAGAGTCAGCCTGATTCCAAAATGGTATGATATGTTGGGCTACAGCTTCTAGGAGTAAAGTTGATAATGTGGACAATTTTATTTTGAAACTACAGTCAGTAATTTTTTTTTATTTGAAACAAGCTACTGCAAGTTGGAGGGTTGTGTCCTTTTTAAGTTGAAAAAGTGTGACACACTGACATTTGCATTTATTATATAGATTATTTTCAGTGGGTACATGTATTTGACCTGCTATCTCCTACTTTTTGCTTTTTTTCTTTAAATTTTATTTTCTTAAACAGTGAAATTATTAACAACCGGCCCAAATGGAGAAGTCCTACTAAAAAAAGAATGCGCCTCCAACAGAAATTAAACCTGTATCCCCTTTTCCCCCCAACTCAGGGAAGCCATGTCTATACCTAAAATGTGCCCTTACCAATTTGGCTACAGAGGCCACATTATTTTTATCAATGGGACTTCTATGAATATTTGCTATCTTTAGTTTTGTACCTGAAACATTAACAGTAATTTTTGAAGGGATTTTTTTATACAACATTATTTATTTATTACTATAAATGTTACTTTTAGTAGCTACAAATATTATTAATTTCAAATACTGTTTTAATAAGATTTTATAAATTTCAACTGAAAGTAGCACTGGGCGCTCAGTCAATGAATACTGAATGATTCCTTATAAGGAAATAACGAAAATTAACATTAGAGATGAAAACAGATGATACACTTTGATCCCTGCTTGATGGCCAGAGAGTGAAGAATGTGTAACACAAGTAGCACTGGATGCTTGGTCAACCAATACCAAATATTTCCTTATAGGGAAACGCCTAAAATCTTAAAAGGGTATGTATATGGAGGACATTAAAAGTTTTAAAAAATAAAAAAGTAAAACACTTAAAAATCTGGATTACACTTTTTCACTCCCTACTGTTCAGTGAAAAGCAAAAAAATTATATTCTTTTCTTTCTCATAATTTTTTTCTTTTTTCCAAGATTTACCAAATGGCCAGTGTGAGGTATTAAATTTAAACCCCAGAGAGAAATTGCATGACCCAGTGCGCTAAAATTTCAATGGAATGTGGGAAAGGAATTGTTCAAACTGCAATTAAGTTACTTTTAAAAGTGCTGAACAAGAGAAATATATTAAAAAGTTTTTTTAACAAACTAAAAGAAAATAAAACGAGCATTAGATACAGAATTTTACACACATCGGCTTGAATTTTTACTAGATAAGGCATTGTTAACGGTTATATATTTTTAACTAATATTTCTTTTATCCTTAATTCACTTGCTTTTTATTAAATTAATAGTATTAATAGTAGTTTTATCTTGAATTTTATTCGTATTAGATGAAACCATGTCAATGATTATTCATTTTAAACAGGATTTCTTTCATCTTAATTTCACTTGCTTTTTATTACATTAGTAGTATTAGTAGTAATATTATCTTGACTTTTATTCTTATTAGATGAAGCATTGTCAGCCATTATTCATTTTTCACTAGGATTTCTTTCATCTTAATTTCACTTGCTTTTTATTCCATTAGTAGTATTAGTAGTAATATTATCTTGTCTTTTATTCTTATTAGATGAAACATTGTCAGCCATTATTCATTTTTCACTAGGATTTCTTTCATCTTAATTTCACTTGCTTTTTATTCCATTAGTAGTATTAGTAGTAATATTATCTTGTCTTTTATTCTTATTAGATGAAGCATTGTCAGCCATTATTCATTTTTCACTAGGATTTCTTTCATCTTAATTTCACTTACTTTTTATTACATTGGTAGTATTAGTAGTAATAATACTTTGGATGTTATTTTTAAATGAAACCTTATCAATTGATATTCATTTTTGATTCAGATTTCTTTCCTCTTAATTTCACTTGCTTCATTCCAATAATAACTGGTGTTCATTTATGCAAAAATGAACACAATAGACTAGCCTGGAATTTGAACTCTGCTTGCTGATTTTACTTTCCATGCAGATATCTGTAACACTACACACACTTTTATATATACATATATAAATTCCAAGAGGATAGAATCCAGGTAGAACTCAATGCCCAGGACAGAGTAAGAATATAATATAAAAGGCTCAAACACTAATATTCCATGGTTATAATTTATTACATTGGAATTTGTAGGTCTGATGAACTGGATCGTGATTACGATACAAATGTAATAAATTATAAGGATGGAATATTAGTGTTTGAGCCTTTTATATATATATATATATATATATATATATATATATATATATATTATACACAGATAAACACAAAAATTTTGAATCTTACAAATAATTGTATATTTGCTTCCAATTTGTGATGTGCTATATTCTTGGCCTAGAATTAGAGTCTGCCAAGAACTGTCAGCTATTTGGGGCATTAATAGACTTACTGCCCTTCTGTATTCTCTCTAGGGAATGGAACTGGTGCTTACCATTCTTTTGACATGTTACATGCAATGATATATGCTAATATAACAGAGTGGCACTTTTATCTCTCTTTTATGGCAACACCCTTACACACCAAAAATGAAGGAAAAGAAAACAAGAAAGGAGAGAATAGAAGAAAGGAAAGAAAAAGGAAAAGGAGAAAAGAAAAAAAGATCTTTTTTTTTAATGAAAAAGTGTTAGAGATTAAAACTGGCAATGTAGTCAGGATCATTTTACTCTTTTAAAAAAAACATCAACAAGACTGCAGTACTTTGTAATATTAGATTGAGTCATAAATAATTTCCATTTTTGCTTTTCAATTTTATCTTCAAAGAATAAAGTGCAATTACATTTATTCAGTTATACAGTCACAATTATTTGCAATGGCTTGTTGCCACTTATCAAACTGCTTTTTCAATACCTTTTGAGTAAAATTCTGCAGAAAATTTTCTTCATTTAAGCATTGTGCAGCAATTGCAACGGGTAATAACTGGTTGGTGCAATGTCAGGTGAATATTGCTTGTGGAGTAGGATAGACCAACCAAGTTCTAATATTTTTGTTTCTTTGTTATTCTTGCTGTAAGCGACCTTATATTGTCATAGAAGAGAATATTTTTCAGTTAATCCACTGATATGTGGTTGGCATCTAAAAGAGTCCTCCCATTAGTTTTTTTCTGTTGGTATTGGAGCTGTCACTACACAGAACAAAAAACAAGACATTTCAAACAAAAGACGAGCTTCTTATAGGAGTCAATGGCCAACATATATATATCATCTCTCAGAATGTTGCTATTCAAGGCTTGACCTCATCCTAGCATTGTATGTATGTATGTGTATATATATATTTGATGCAGGTTTCATTAAATAATATAGACAAGTTTTGTCTATTTATTTTAAGTAAATTCTTTTCATATTGACTGATAAGCTTAATAAGATTATCATTGAAAGATGAAAGAAAATCACCATATTGATGCATGTTTTTTTTAACCCTATCTAACCTTTCGGCTTACATAAGCCATTATCAAAATGACAATTACAATATATTAAACAATACACGGACAAAACAATAATGATAGCCTGCTTCCACTGCATGAAAGATTTCCAAGCAATGACAAACTCATGTATACAAGACGCTGAAGCGAAAATCGCACCACAGTTTGTGGCATCACACATGACCACGCAAGAGTGAAAACCAGAAGTATTAAGTATGGGAAGCCGTTGGTATAAACCAATGGCTTCTGTTATCAATTATGTTATTAAGCTTATCAGACAATATGAAAGGAATTTACTTAAAATAAATAAACAAAACTTGTCTGTATTATTTAATGAAAAAATGCTGCCTAAATACACACACAATATATATATATATATATATATATATATATATATATATATATATATATATACTTATTTATTTATTTGGTTGGATTGATGTGAGTTTGTGACCCTGGGTTTCATGCTTTTGCGATCATCTGACGAATGCAAAAGCGTGAAACCCAGGGTCACAAACTCACATCAATCCAACCAAATATGTTAGCTCTATCTCTGATATTGAGTGCTTTCTAATAAATACCACGCATATAATATATAAATAATTATATATATATATATATATATATATATATATATATATATATATATTATACACACACATTTTATATATATTAGTTGTAACCTAGATGATTACTGAATAGAATATTCACATGGAGATTGGTAATGAATGATAATACTTAGGACAAGAGCAACACATAAGATTCGCCAGTGGCACATAATAGTTGTAGTCAATTGCTAGAAGTGAGTCAAGTGAATTCCACAATGAATCTCCAACTGCAGACCAACATACAGTATTTACTACTGTATTTATGTGAATGGGAACATTCCCATTATTGTCCGTATGTATGCTGCAACAATATATATATATATATATATATATATATATATATATATATATATATATATATATAAGTATTATAACTTCCAATTGAAAGGTTATTGTTATTATATACACTCATAATTGATATAACATAATCCATTAATTATTTTCTATATGTGATGCTGAGGCTGTTGGTGTACACTTGTATAGTTAGTATGAAGACTGACTCCAATACAACTATGCCTAACCTCATACCATGACACTCTTTATAGTATTGGACAAATTCATAGAGTCATTGGGGGTGTACTCTTTACTCTACAATACTCCCCACCCACGAGATTGCTACTTTATTAAATAAATATATTTTTATTCTATTTTGTATTAGTATCTCCCCCTCCTCTTTCTGAAGAGTTCACCAATGTACTTTGTAGTGTTCTCTGTCCATTTCTAGTTCTTTCTTGAACTTGTCCATGTTAGTTCCACGATTTGTTTTGGTACTGGAACGTCAAAAATGTCATACAGCATTTTAACCGGTCCTTCAGGCCTTTCATCAGTTAATCTTTTCTTCAGCTGATTTTGGTGCCTTTTATTTTGGATTTTTTCTCCTTTTACCATGTAGACCAATTTTCTAATTCTAGCTGCTATTATGCTGTCTTCTCATGTTTCCTTTCCAGCCTTGTATGCTCTAAAGAATATTTTATCAGCAACCTTCAAAGTATTGGTTTCACTTTTATTAACCATTCATGATTTTCAACTTGGCAATAACTTGTCAAACACCAACTTTATTCTTCTGGCAAACATTAATTCCACCACCAACATGTCTGATGGTGTGTTGTGGTTAGTTGTTAACTGGTACACTATCAAAAAAAATATTGAAGTGCCTCCTTATTTAATTTGTCCGGACTTGCTTTTTTCAATGCTCTTTTGAACGTTCCCACAAACCATTCTACTTGTCTGTTAGAACTTGGTTGATACAGTGGGGTAGTAGTATGTTCTATAGAGAAAAAAAACTTGCAAAAGTCTTGAAATTCATTTCCAGTCAATCATGTTCCATTATCCAATACTATGGTATTTGGTATGCCATATCTCACAAACAGTTCATGCAAGAAATTCACTGTCACTGAGGATGCACTTGTAAACTTCCAGCCATTTCATAAAAATAATCAACTACCACAAGATAATATGCATCATCCACAGGACCTTCAAAATCTATATGTAGTCTTGACCATGGAGTGTCAATCTTTGGCCAAGGTTCTATCTTCGTGATACTTAGTTTTGCTGCTAGAACACAACCTCTACATGCTTTTTACTGTTTTTTTAATATCTTAGTACATTCCAGTCTAATATACAAAACTTTTCACAAGCAATTTCATTCTTAAAATGCCAGGATGTCCAGAATGAAAATCCCTAATATACATTACTGGAAAACACACTCAGTGTGACAAGTCTTTGCTTGTATATTAAAACACTATCATATATCGAGTACACATTCAATTCTTGATTCTATTCTTTTTTAGTTTCTTTTAATTTCTTCTTTACTTAAAAATAAGACATCCTTTTCTGCTTTTTCTTTAATTTCATCCATTGTAATTGGTAATTCCCGTACTACATTGCACAGAATGTTTTTATTTCCATCTCACTTTTTAGCGCTGCTATGAGTGCGTCCTCCAATGGTTTTGCATTTTTAGGTATTTGTCTAGATAATCAATCTGCATGTCCTAATTTTTTTTGGAGAGTTGGTACTTAATCATAAAATTGTAATTTAACAGGATAATACCCCGGCACTGTAATCTGTCAGTTGTATGAGTAGGTATACATTTCTTTGAACCATATATCGCTAAAAACAGTTTATGGTCTATTTGTATCCATGTGAAATTTATGGAATTTTTTCATAGCGAATATGATTGCTAAAGCTTCTTTTGCTATCTGGCTGCAATTCCTCTTTGCAAGTGCGAAGCATAAGTGAATGCTTTCATTTTACCACCATTATATTTATGTAAAATCACCACTCTAACACCATAATCACTAGCATTTGATGCTACTATAATCTTTTCTTTTGGATAGTAGTGTACTCATGATAAATCAGACGTAAGACTTTTTTTTTTTCATCTCATCAAATGCTTTTTGACATTTATGATCCTAATTCCACTTTACTCCTTTTTTCAGTAGATTGTTAAGTGGAGCTGTCAAATTACATATATTATATATATAAATTCGATAACAATTAACCAGTCCTAATAAAGCTTGTAACAGAGTTACGTTTCTTGGTGGTGGTATATTTTTAATTGCATTTGCTCTAGACAGACCTGGTTTCCTATCATTTTTATCAATAATTTGACTCGGCTATTTTGTTTTTGGTAAAAACAATTCACATTTTTTTTATTTTTTTTTTTTACTAAGCTTGAATCTGTATACCCTTAATTTTTGCATAATTGTTTTGACATGGTCAACATCCAGATACACCACTGTAAAATCACAATCCACCAGCATGGTATCCATGGCTTGTTGAAAAATAGCTGGTACGGCCTTTATACCAAAAGGAAGTCGGTTAAACTTATATAAATCTCTACATCTTTATGGTTGTCAATTCAGAACATTGATTTCCAATCTGAGTGCTTCAGAGAGATCCAGCTTTGAAAATATTTTTCTGCCATTCAACTTTGGAAAAAATTTCTTCTGGACTGGTTATGGCTAATTGTGTGTTTCAAGACAACTATTTAATTCAATCAAGAAATCAATGCAAACACAAATTTTGTCATTTTTTTTTCCTTACGTACACTGCTGGTGCAGCCAATTTCAAATGGTTTACTTTCTGCAATATGCCAATTCTTTCTAGTCTGTCTAACTCATCATTTACTTGGTTTAATGCTGCAAATGGTACACTCCGTTTTGGTTTAAATACTGGTGCTGAACCTTTTTTTACTTTAAAATTCACTTTGAATTTTGAACACTGACCAAGTGTTCAAAACCCAAAACATCAGGAAGACATTTGTGTAATTCTTCATTCAGTTTTTCAATGTGACTTTTTAAGTTTGTCGCTTCTTCACTTACCTCTTTATAATAAGCAACAGTTTGAACAGTTCTACCCAGTTCATACCATATAGTTTTGTAGCATTTCTTAGAACATAAGCTTTTGTTTTTACCTGCTTATTTCAAAAGTAAATCTCACATGTTAATTCTCCCCCAAAATAATTTCACGCCAGAAACTGAAGTTGCAAGTTTGTAAGTCCTTTTTAATAAAGGTTTTCCAATTTCTTTCCATGTAATTTCATTTACTATTGAAATGTCACTACCAGTATCCAGTAACTCCCACATTATTGATTTGCATGTGAACAAATTTTCTTTTTTTTGTGTCACTATTTTTTCTGTCACAATATTGTGTATTAATTTCTTACTGTGGAAATTTTTTTCTTGGTTTAGTCCAGCAGTGTGATTTGATATGTCCTTTTTTACCACAGTTATAGCATTATGCATTTTTTCATGGACAGTCTTTCCCAATATGTAATTTTCCACATCTGAAACAAAGTTTTATATTCCTTTTTGTGCATTTTTCCTTTTTTACCACTGCACATTCTTTGTCGACAGTACCTGCATACATGACAAAATCTTCATCCTTTTTTTTTGGTTAAATTCATGCACCTTCAGAGAGCACTTGTTACTAAAAATTTTCGTCAGATTGTGTACTGTGTCTTCAAACCCTATTTCACCTGGTTTTCTTGGTAAAATATAATTACAGTACTTTCCATACGCTATTGGAGCTATTTTTCTTTATAACAACCTGGATTTTTTATCTTCTTCCCAGCCACAGTCTTCCTGACTAAATATTTCTTCATGTCTGTAAAAAATATGCAGTAAATTATCCATTATCAGGATTGTATACAAATTCTGACATGATGTTGGGCACCACATTTAGCATAAGAGACGTTGAAGCATTTTTCTTCAAAACCACTTCCAATAACTCTTGTTGTTGTTTTTGCAACTGTAGCAACCATTGGGCACTTTGTTGTTGTCGCTTCTGTTGTTGTTGTTGAATTTCAAATATTGAAGCCCAAATTTTCTCCATATCTGCAAGAATATTTTTTTTTCAGCCAATGTGATTGAAATTCTTGTAACTCCTGTTGCACACACATGAGTTTCAAAAATCTGGTCATCCATTATTATAACTCCAGTTGTAATGTGGTGTTTATCATACCAAGCTTAAGTTCCTCGTCATCAGCTATTATACCTTCATTATAACGTTGAGATTTTTATCCTGCACTGGGGTTCGAATATCCTCATCACCAACTATTATAAATTCATTTATAATTTTATGAATTCACGCTTGTGTTCACGTTCCTAATCGCCAACTATAATAACATTCTGTTGTAAAATTATTGTTATAATACTCACTCGTACTTGGTATAACATAATGAATTAAGTATTCTCTATATGTAATGCTTAGGCTATTGCCATATGTCTGTATGGTTAGTATGAAGACTAACTCCAATACAACTACTCATGACCTCATACCATGAAACTCTTTATAGTATTGGATGAGTTCCTAGAGTCGCTGGTGGTGTACCCTTTACTTCACAACAATAAGTGAGAAAAAGGAAGGAAACAAAATAGGGAGGGAGTATAAAAAGAGGATAAAATGATGAAAAGGGGAAATAACCATGATATCTGACACATACATGTAAGCACACATATACACAAACGCACACGAAGAGAAAAAAAAAGTCAACCTGACATCAATAACTAACACATGAATTATTTTTTACCTTAATATAAAAATAACAAAAATGAGAAAAATCAGCAGTCAATTACTGATACCTCCTGACTAGTGGCCAGAATGATTACAAAAAAGTTCATCAGCTAAGTGACAAATTTTATTTGTATTAATTATATATATATATATATATATATATATATATATATTACACACACATACAAGGCTGGGATGGGGTCTCAAGCCTCGAATGGCAACCTTCTGAGAGCTGGTGTCTTGCTATACATGGACTACTACCATATGTTTAAGTTGGGCATCAAGAAGAGCATCCAGCTTTGTAAAACCTTGCCTCAAATCAAATCCTCTGACAGGCAGAACCCACTTTGTTTTGTGTGCAATTAATCTTGGGCCTGCCTCAACAAAAATAATAGTTACGTATGGATATGCATGCTGTACAAAAACTAAGCTAAGTTAGTGTACTCTATATTCATTCTTAACTGCCACGTATGGTTAGCAGTTAAGATGATACCTTATTCATTACTATTGGTTCCCAACAACAAAAAATTACTTATGATTCAATCTAATATTTCTGTTTGAATTTCTGGTAGGAGGAGTTATTTACAGTATACACAGTTGAACTAATGTCTTCATCTTTGCTGTTACTATTTTAAAGTTTTGGTCATTGTCCCCTTTGGCCTTCTTCAGGTTTCTATCAATCTGGATAACCTTCAGAAAATTTAAAACTGAACCCTTTATTTAATCAACAGTACTAGATTGGCAACTAGGTCCCATCATTTTACAGTTGAAATGGCTTGACGTAACTGTAAGCTCTATGCTAAGTTTCTTTTATCACACTTCTCGCTTGTGGAACTCTATTACTGCTTCTTGCTCTCCAGTCAACTTTGATTTTCAAAAATTTAAATTCAATGTCAATTGTTATCTACTGTCTTCTTAATTCTTATTCTTTTATTGTTCTCTCTCTTTTAACTTAGTAACCTCTTGCATGGAGGCACAGTAGTGTAATGGATAGTGGCTCGGATTGAGAAATCTGAGAGCTGAGTTCAAATTCCAGTCAAATCCATTACATTCACTTATGTACTAATACTCTTGGGAACGGTATGAATCCTCTACTCTCCCAGCCATGGGTAAATAGCAGGACATACTGGGTTCTATAGCCTTTTGAGGGTAACTGGTCTACCACAGAAAGAAATGGCAACCTACTGTGGGAAAAAATCTGCCTCATCAATCATGTACCAAAAGATACATGATCACCTAAGCATGTATCACATGCTTAGATGATCATGTATCTTTTGTATGGAACATAACTGATCATATCTTCATGTATGACACATGACTGACTGAACCTCTTGCATCCGTCTTAGTGGCTTTATTGCCTTGCTAGAGACAAATTTAAAAAAAAAATAATAAAATAATTGTTCTCATTCCAATCTCCATATCTAGAGATATCTTGTTCTTTTTTAGCACTGTGCAGTTATAGCTCCCATAGCATCCACTGAGTCTGTGCTACCAAACCCAGGGATTGTCCTGTGGGACAATAGCTTAGATGATTAAAGCCTCAATTCATGCATTTGGTCACATAGTAATTGGGAGTTCAATCTCTTGACAAGGTAAAGATAAAGTTATGGACTATTAAATGAACAGAGACAGATAAGACTGAAAGTTCATTCAATAAAAGACATAAGCAAATCAATAAAACTTGTAATAGGAAGGATGAGTTTTCTATGCACACCAAGATAATAAATTAAATAACATGACAGCATACATTTGTAGACAAAAAAAAAAAAAAAAATCAAAGTGGAGAAAGTAGATGTTTAGATATCAAATTCAATCAACAAGATAAGCAAAATGTCTGATAATACTTTTATTAATAAGCTAAAAGCATGGAGATATATTGTTAAATACAGTGATAAAATCTGAATAAACATCTCACTGACAACACTTATTAATAGTTTTAGAACAAATTTAGTATAGGAGAAAAGGAAATTTTATATAGAATAGGCTGTACTAGAGATAGTTTCACTCAACACCACAACTTGCTACAAAACCAAAACATTAACCTGAAAGTTTGAGTCATATTCTTAAATAGCCTAGTCAGAGAAAGACTTTCATATGGACTTTGCATGGCACTAAACCAGTTCAAAAAAACATGTATGCGTGTTGTTTGTTTTTGATTTTGTCAACTACACAGTATAGTAGGGTCAGTTGGGTACCATCTGTGAGAAAAAGAGTACTATGATGCTATTCACCTCTGCCAGAAATTTAGAAACAGCATATTGTTTGGCATTCACTCTGGAAGCTCCAATATGAACATTTCAGAATGTTTGGGTGTCAATCTGAGGACGGTGCAGGGGATTCAGAAAGAGTTGGATGAGTCTAATGGTGATTACGAAGGTACGGCAACTTGGAAAATTCACTCTGATCATTCTGAGAACTGCTGAATATGTTGGTGAGAGACTCAGACTCAACACAGAGGCCTATATCAAGTGCCTTGAGGAGATAGTGCTGCCGTGGGTCAAGAGGGTGGCTGCTGGAAGACCCTGTATCAGGCAACAGGACTCTGCACTATACCACGCAAGCAAGAGAACTTAGTCACGGCTGTCAGACAATTTCCGTAATCACATCACACCATATATCTGACCACTTAACTCCCCAGACTGAAACTCCCTAATTTATTATGTGTTGGGTGCAGTTGAGTAAGAGACTAACAAAACTCTTTGTAACATCAGCAACTTTACCAAAGAGACTGTCCAGAAGAGTTTCATGGAGATTCTGAATTAGTCTGGTGGCCATGGTTGAAACCAATAGTGATTTTATTGAATAAATTTACTCTTTAGTATTTCAAGATATTTTTATGTAATTTTGGTAAATATATATGTTAAAATGAGATTTCAGTGTTTTGCGCAATTTAGATGGCAATTTATCCATCGCACCTTGTATCTAAAGTGTCAGCTGCATACAACTGCTTCCTCAGATCAATGATTAAAAACGTCTTGGAGCAAGTGAGGTCTCTTGGTCTTGGTGAAGAGCATCCTTCTTCAAGCCTTGTGAACTGGTGCTGAAGAATCACAAAGAACAGTACAAGATAACAGAAACCATATCACACAAGCAACAAGTACAATGTATATCACATGTAACTTGAAGAGAAAATAATAACCATGACAATATCGACATTCCACATTAATACAAATAAAAGGTTATGAAAGAATCCCCCATCAGCACTAGAAAGACTAATAACAGCTACTGGACTTGAGAAGCCTATTAACCTGAAAAATTGTTTCTAGAGAAAGATTTTATAAATTTTGACCAAAAACTGTACTGGCTGCTCAATCAATGTTACCTTATAAGGAAACAGCTAATATTACCGTTACCTTTGTTGTTTTTCTTCTCAATACTATGTCATTATTCCTATTATTTTATTGCTAGTTTGATTCCATCTTATTATTGATGCTTTTTATCCCAACCCTCTGGCCAGATCCACTCTTCATTATTCCTTTTTATTTTATTACTAGTTTGATTCCATCTTATTATTGATGCTTTTTATCCCAACCCTCTGGCCAGATCCACTCTTCATTATTCCTATTATTTTATTACTAGTTTGATTCCATCTTATTATTGATGCTTTTTATCCCATCCCTCTGGCCAGATCCACTCTTCATTATTCCTATTATTTTATTACTAGTTTGATTCCATCTTATTATTGATGCTTTTTATCCCAACCCTCTGGCCAGATCCACTCTTCATTATTCCTATTATTTTATTACTAGTTTGATTCCATCTTATTATTGATGCTTTTTATCCCAACCCTCTGGCCAGATCCACTCTTCATTATTCCTATTATTTTATTACTAGTTTGATTCCATCTTATTATTGATGCTTTTTATCCCAACCCTCTGGCCAGATCCACTCTTCATTATTCCTATTATTTTATTACTAGTTTGATTCCATCTTATTATTGATGCTTTTTATCCCAACCCTCTGGCCAGATCCACTCTTCATTATTTTTTTGTCTTTTCATTAAGCATAAATTCAACATGTATACAAGGTCTGTTTAGAAATTATATCCATTTATTTTAAGATTGTCATCAGCTGCATCACATTCCCCTTAATCTTGCCCACCATCTGAAATCTTTTTAAAAGTTAATAACCAGAAGTTACAGGAGTTAAATATTGACTGCATGGGGTCTGACAGACCTAGTTGGTTTATGCAATATTTTACCAAAAATCCTGCACATGAAATGCAGAATCTAATGTAAATGTAACAGGCACACAATATCAAAGGTCACTCAAAGGTATTTCATCGTCAACTGGCAGCCCCAAAAGAGTGTATCCCTTCATACATACACAGTAAGGTCTCCTTTTGTTGCGAAGTGCACAAACAGTTCTGAAAATATTTAATTTGGCTGCATACTTTCAAAATAAATATAGTACACTACTTCCTTGATGATCTGTACTGCGATTACCCAGACATGAAATGGACATCAGTAGTTACATTTCCTGACAGATAAGCAGGCAGTTGCTCATTCTGTGGTTTTATTGAGCAATTTGCAGTGTTAAACATTGATGTAAATTAGGAGTTTTAAATTCATGAACAGAAAAAACTATTATGTGCTGAGGATGGGGTGCAGTGGGGCAGAACCCCCCCCCCCCCCATCACCAGGTTATTACCAATGGGAAGGCATCAACTCCTGGGTAGGAAGTACATTTTTTCACATTATAATTAATTCACATCGCACATCACATTCACAGAGAAAACATTTTCAGTGGAAAGGGCAGAGATAAGCATTCTCTGATACAAGTTGCCAAATTTAATACTTATTAGAAAATTGAAAAATGGGGACTGAAACATTATCACAAAGGACATTTATACTCTCTTATCAGGTAGCTGAAAAATTTATGGTAGAACAGACCCTGCTGATTATAAAACTGATTGACTACTAGTTTACACTAGGCGAGTAGGTCAAGCTCAATACACCTAGTGCAAAAATATGGAAAAAGTGAGGACAAATTTATTAAAATTGGAAGAAAATATTGGTTATGAAAATAGTTGCCTAGGAGCAGCAGAAAGATGAAACTACTGATGTCATTTTTGTTTTTTAATAATTTCATCCCAAACAAGGCAATAACACCAATAAGATGCAAGGGGTTACTGAATGAAAGCAATGAGGAAGAAATACTATCAAGAAAAGAGAACAATAAAAGAACAAAAATTAAGACAAAAGATACCAATTGATATTGTATTTAGATTTTTGAAGATCAAAATTGACTGGAAAGCAAGAAGCTAGAAGATAGTTCCACAAACGAGAAATGTGAGAAAAGAATCTGTTAACATCGAACTTACAGTTACATCTAGTAATTTCAACTGTAAAATGATGAGATCTTGCAGCCAATCTAGTACTGTGCTTAAAGTTTAGGTACCATCGTGAAAAGTTCATCAGAACAATTAGCATGAAAATATTTATAGGAAAGGCACAGGGAAGCTACATTACAGTGATGGGAAAGTGACTGAAGCTGAGATACCAGATTAAGATCGGTCTTTGGATTTTATCAAGAATCTTTGATTATATAGCAGAAGCACCAGATCAGATGTAGCAGAAATAGTCAAAGCAAGTACAAAGGAAAAACTTCTTTTTTTTTTTCATTCTTTTCCAATAATTTAAGCATTCAATTTTCAGGAAATTTTCCCAAGTTGTCCAGATAATCAAAGAAGTACTGTACTGTACTGTCATAATATCAAGATGCATAATGGTTATTACTGAATTTTTTTTATCAAGCTTTACATAAGAACAACAAGACTTGGGCTGTGGTTGTGGCTTTAGATATCTTGAAGGTTTTGACATGCTGGCTTTCTTCACAAGCTCAAAAACCATTGGTCTCTGACCAAATATTTCATTTAATGCTATCATTCTTAACAAACCGTGTAATGTGTGTTGAATGGACATGCTTTTAAATCCTTTCAAGTTAATGTGTGAGTCGCCTCCAGGATCTCATCTTCATCAATGATCATCCAATGTCATCAAAGAATGCTGAAGATGTTGGAACACTAAATTTGAAATTTCTGGCACCTGACACATCTAGATGCATAGCTCAATTGATCTCATTTGGTTTCCCAATGCTCATGTTTTTATTTCAATTATTTTTACATATCCTACATTGTAACAATAGAAGATTTGTTAAGAAAGGTAAAATGATATAAGAAAAATTTACCAGATTCAGAAATTGCACTTTTTATACATATTCACCTTGGTAAGAGTCCATAAGGACACATAGCCTAGTGATTAAAAGTGTTGATTGATTCAAAAGTTACTTAAGCCAAAGAGTTGTGAGTTCAATACATGGCCACAGCAGAGGCAACAAAAACTTGCAGAGTAGATTTATGAAGTGGAATAAACTGAAAGTGAGATATCCAAAGGCATGGTACATGGAATTAGAAATGTCTACCCCCATGGACTAAAAAGATTTGGTTCAAAATTCCAACAAATATTGTACAAAAGCCAAGGAATATGGCAATAAATATGAGGACAACAGTCGAGCCAATGTAAATAGTTACAATAACTCATCTCGGAAATATAGACAGATGTTAGTAAATTAAATTCTCTTAAAACAATATTTTGATTTTAATAAAATCATGGTCAGATTTATTATGATGAACAAATAAATTGAGCATGGTGTTTTATAGATCTTTTATATTTATGTAATTTTTTATTTAAATTCCTCAAAGACTGACATAGAATTTTTTTTTACTTTGTTATTCAGCTACCTAACAGTCAGTCAGTGAAGTGCCATACATGATACATAGGTGATCACGTATCTTTTGATACAAGACTGATGAGGCAGGTTTTTTTCCTGCAATAGATTGGCATTTCTTTCTGTGGTAGACTGGTTACCAACCAAGGCAAAATAACCCAGTTTGTCCTGCTATGCATCCCATAGTTGGAGGAAAAAAGATGGATTCACACATTTTCCAAGGGATTCTGTGTGTAAGTGAATCTAACAAACTCAACTGGAATTCAAACTCAGCTGTCAGAGTGTATATATATATATATATATATATATATATATATATATATAGAGAGAGAGAGAGAGAGAGAGAGAGACAGAAAGAAAGGTTTGCCTATTGTCCTATTCACACAGTTTTTTGAACAGAAGTAGAAGTTTATCCCTGGCTTCTTGGTTCCTTCTAAAGACATTTAGATCTCTTTCAGTAGCCTCTTGTGTCTTAGTGGCATTTTTGCTTTGCTTGGTATGAATGAATTAAAAATAAAATAAGACAGAGAGACAGATAAGACAGAGACAAGGCACATAGAGAGAGACAGATAAGACAGGTAAGACAAGACAGAGTGAGAGTGAGAGGGAGAGAGACAAGACAGAGTGAGAGGGAGAGAGACAAGACAGAGTGAGAGGGAGAGAGACAAGACAGAGTGAGAGGGAGAGAGACAAGACAGAGTGAGAGGGAGAGAGACAAGACAGAGTGAGAGGGAGAGAGACAAGACAGAGTGAGAGGGAGAGAGACAAGACAGAGTGAGAGGGAGAGAGACAAGACAGAGTGAGAGGGAGAGAGACAAGACAGAGTGAGAGGGAGCCACGTGGAGAGAGATATATATATATATAGAGACACACACATACACACATATATATATATATATATATACACGACAGAGAGAGAGATATAAGACATATATATATATGTCACAGAGAGAGAGATATGACAGAAAGAGAAGTACAACACAGAGAGAGAGATACAAGACACTGAGAGAGAGAGATAAGACACATATATATATATATATATATATACACACACACTCACACGTCACAGAGAGGGAGAGAGAGATAGATATGACAGAGATATATACATATAAGACACAGAGAGAGACAGAGAAATATGAGACACAGAGAGAGACAGAGAGATATAAGATGTAGAGAGAGACAGAGAGAGACAAGACACACAGAGAGAGACAAGACACACAGAGAGAGACAAGACACACAGAGAGAGACAAGACACACAGAGAGAGACAGGATACACAGAGAGAGACAAGACACAGAGAGAGACAGGATACACAGAGACAGATAGATATAAGACACACAGAGACAGACAGAGAGAGATACAAGAGACAGACAGAGAGAGATATAAGACACACAGAGACAGACAGAGAGATATACAAGACACACAGAGACAGACAGAGAGAGATACAAGACACACAGATACAGACAGAGAGAAATATAAGACACAGAAAGACAGACAGAGAGAAATATAAGACACAGAAAGACAGAGAGAGATATAAGACACAGTGAAAGAGAGAGATAAGACACAGGGAGAGAGTGATAAAACACAGTGAGAGAGAGAGATAAGACACAGAGTGAAGACAGAGAGGAGTGATTTTTAAAGGGAAATTTTGATTATGATTCCTTCTATCAGATTGAGCAATTATTAGGCCCAAAACAAAGTTCAAATCCATTATCCATGGTTTACAGCTTAGCAACTACATTACCATACACTTGCATATTCTAGGAAGCGGGCTTTTTTCTCAAACTAGGAGGTGAGGGCCCATGCTGAACTTGTATTCATTCTTGAAGACTCCTACCTGACTGCATTATCTACTCAATCTCCCATGTCCATAGCAAACAGTACACTTGTAACACCCGCATAAGCAAAAAGCCTAAAGCTCCAGATGTGGGCAACAAACTCCTCGGATTCTCTCAATGGAGAGAGAGGGAAAAAAACAAAACAAAAAAGATTGTGAGAGGGTGAAGCAGAGTTTGGGTGGGGTCAGGTGCTATAGGGTTATGTACTTGATGGATGTCTATAGTTTTTGAAGTTCAGAAAAAGTGACAAGACAGATGGTTTCACACTCTGATGGAATAGTGGATGGTGTGGTAAAAAGAGAGAAGGGAGTGTCAAGGTCTCCTAAAAGTTATACAAAAGGGCATACCAGGGCCTAAAATGAAAGTTGAGAACAGTTGGATGCAAAATTAAAGCAGGGGGGACAAGCTGAGAAACTCAGGAGTGGTTAGTAGTATCATTCCCAATCGTAGGAACAAAAAAGTTGCAGAGAAGTGCAGCTGGAGTTGATATAGAAAGCACAGTGTTAAAAACTAGAAGATATTTTTAAAAAGTATTTTGGTAAAGAAACAAAACAAAATCATAGGCAATTTTCAAGACTGCATCAAGGCCAACTTCACCTGTGCTGAAATAGCCTTCAAGCAGATTGAGAGTGCACACAGAATAAAAGTGGATGCTGTGCCTCGATGTGCAAAGTAACCGTGACATTTGAGGCAAACTGACGTGAGAGGATCAATGATGCCCATTCAATAAAGGAAGGCAGTAGTAGAATCACTTAAACCTACAGGAGGCTAGTTTCCCTGTCCTATTGCAGACGTCTTTGCCTTCTTGTATTAAACTCTACAGTCACCTTTAAGTTGACACCTGCATTTATATGTCATTGTCAAACCCAACAGACCACCATTATGTAGTACTAAGGGACACTGCCATAGCATTAGTAATATAGAGTTAACAAAATTCCTGTTTTGAAATATTATAAATATATCATTAAGTTCTTAACTTTCTTGATCTACATCATCTTCAGCATTCTTTTTATGGGATAAATAAAAATGAAAAAAAAAAAAATTTAATTTTGAAAAATAAAACTAGAGAGCCAATATTAAAAAATGAATTTAAATTTAAAAAATTAAAATATGCAAAAATTGATTTTGTTTTATTTTCAGTGAAATCTTTTAAAATAATCAACCGGGCTCGTATCAAACAACCTAAGGTCAACCGGGCTCCACTCAAATAAACTAAGGTCAACCGGGCTCCTCTCAAACAACCTTAGGTCAACCGGGCTCGTCTCAAACAACCTAGGATCAACCAGGCTCCTCTCAAACAATCTTTTCACTTGCTAAATATTAAGGATCAACATTTTGCATGGTGCTCAAACATCATGCAGTAATATTAGGTTGGTGCAAAAATAATGACGTAATAATGTCGTTTTTTTGACGTTAAAAAATACGTCAAAAAAACGATATTATTACGTCATTATTTTTGCACCAACCTAATAATATAGGGTTAAGTGTACTTTTTTAAACTGTTGAATAAAACCTAAAGGAAAAATGATGGTTAACAGACTGAAATTTTGAGATACGTATTATCTCTAAATTTGAAATAACATTGCTATCTAATTCTTTGTACTGATTTTACTTTAATAAGCGAGAATAAAATTTTCTATCAACTTTTGCTTAAAAAACTTGACTGAAGGATTTGTTTTTTATGGCTTATCCACCTTTTGCAGGTTATTTAAAGACAGAAAATATTTTTAGAGTGTAGAATTCTCTCAGAGATAATAATTATTTACTGATACACATCCTACTAATTAACCCAAAGCTGGGGGGGGAAGAGGTGGATGCATACCTTTCCCAAGGGTATTTGCACATAAATGAATATATCAAACTGGAATTGAAACTCAGCTCTCTGATTTCAGCTTATACTCTTTTCCTTTTACCCAGGGTTTGTTGTCAGACAGAATGTAAAATTAGCACTAGTGATACAGATGTTTTTCTTTTGTCATCATTTCACTCCTAGCAAAGCAATAAAGCCACTAAGAAAGAATATAAGAAAAAGATAAACATTTTTAACGAGAGAAGAGAATAAAAGAACAAGAATTTAAGACAAAAGATAACAATTGACATTTCATTTAAATATTTGAAGATCAATGTTGACAGGAAAGCAAGAAGCCGGAAGAGAGCTCCATGAGTAAGAAGTGCAACAGAAGAAACCCTTACCATAGAACTTAAGTTACATCAAGTCATTTCAATTGTAAAAGGAGGAGACCTTGCTGCCAATCAAGTACTGCACTTAAATTAATAGAGTCTAGGTATCATAGAAGAAAGCTCATCAAAACAATTACATGAAAGTATTTATAGTAAAGACACAGGGAAGATACATTATGGCAGTGGGAAAGTGACTGAAGCCAAGATGCCAGGTAAGGACCAATGACATTGCAGATTCTAAATATATAAAAGGAACACCAGACCATATGTAGCAGCCAATACTCAAAGCATGGAAGAATGGTAGACCATAGATTTTGGTGAGAAAAATTGTCTAGCAAGTAACAGTGAACCAACTTTCATAGCAGCAGACCTAGCATTCAATATAATCTTTCCACTCTATTTTAACAGAAAACGTTAGCATGGACAGTATCAATGTTATTATGTTGATATATCAATGAGGATTTTTGTTATCTTCCTAATATATTACCATTTTATTTAATGTGAAATATTTTGGTTGATTTGTTGCTCTCTTTCCAAGTAAGACATTTATCTCTTGAAAATGATATGCTTGTCTTTTATTATTGTCTTTACTCAGCCTGGCTTGATAAACTCTTTGTATAAAAAAAAGCATATGGCATAAAATTAGAAATCAAGATGTACCTACCAAAGAAACATTAACTTGCATCGCAAACCTTGGAAGTCACCCTTTCACACACATCCTCTTGACATCAGTTTAAAGTGACACATTCTTTCGTTCTCCATATATCTACACTATAATCATTGTTGGTTTGGTTCCAATCCAATTTGAAATGAATATTTATTATTTAAATAATTTTGGCACAAGGCTGAAGGAGAAGGCTGGTCTACACCATCTATTCTAAACCTAGACAATCAGATTCACAATCCATTCATTTCTTACAATTTACTCATTTACAACAAGAACTCATCCATCCCCATTCAATCCAACATACCACAATACTACATATTCAGTGGGCTCCTACAAAAACACTCATGACAATCCCAATTGGAACGTGTCTTTATTGTTATATAGATAACAATTATGGCACAAAGCCAGAGAGGAAGTGGAGAGAGGCTGGTCAACATTAACTATCTTAAACTTAGCTAATCAGATTCATGACCAATTTATTCATTCACCACAAGAACTCATCCATCACCATTCAATCTGACATATACCACAATGCCGCATATTCACCAGGAGCCTTCAAAAACACCCATGACAATCCCATTTTGAATAACAACAAAATACTTTCTTCTTCCCAATTTATAGGTAGAAACACACAAATGCATGCTGGGATTCCTTCCTAGATAATAAAATAGACTGCTTCTCCGTTTCATCTGATTCAGTTCTGGTCTGTTTTGAAGTAAGAATACTCTGTTTGCTTATCTGAATTTGCTTGTGTGTCAATCACAATTCTTCGTTTTTGAACTTTTTGCCATATTACTGTTGCTTTGTTTTATTACTGTTAATTTTTCCTGCGCATAGTGTTTGCTTGCTTTATATTATTTTTGCCTTGTTCTTTTCTTTTTCTTCTTATTGTTTCTTTACAAATAATGTTAATTCTGTTTGTTAGGCAGTTCTACCATTTATTTGCATTTAACCATGGCCATTCACGCTACAGTCTTAAACTGTAATTTTAGAAAGTGAAAATTTCACTGAAATATATTGGAAAATACGCTAAGATTTCATCTATAGTCAAGAAAATAATAACTAAAATACTCATATATAAAAAAAAATAACATTGGTTTTACTCGTATCCTCTTAACCACGGTTTAAAAAGGTAGTTTTTTTTCTATATCTAAACTATCATGATATACTAGAATTTTGGAAAGTGAAAATTTCATTGAAATACATTTCTAAAATATCCAAGTATTCATCAGTAATTAAGAAAATATGAACTTTAATGAAAATAGTCACACTATATGGAGGGAAAAAGAAGTTGTCAGTTTAAACTGATAACCAGTAGGATATGGGTAATAGTCATTTCCTTAACCACTTTACAAATCTTATCATTCAGTTACCATTTCCTCTCCAATTTTCTACACTACATTGTTTTAATACCAAATAATGGAAGATATAATTTTTTTTTTAAATCTTCAAATGAAGCATTTTCAATATTTTTATAATTTGATGCCATCTTATTGATGCTTTTTATCCCAACCCTCTGAGTCAATATCCTCTTCATTATTATTTTAGCTGCATCCAGTTATTCTCTTCATTCAAGCCTTAAGAGCAAGTTCATTAAACTGTGGATGCTCTATAAATTTGATCTGATGATTTGTGTTAGAGCCAAATTTATGCTGACTGGTCTCAGATTACATTGCACTTGTGAGGCCAAGTGGTAAGTATTATTACAAAAATTATCAAAAAATGAATCTACATTTTTACTTTTAATTAAACTGTTCCAACAGAGTAATATATACCACTAAGTTTCAAAATATCTTTAGTCAATGTTTGTGTTCTTTTGAACAGAAAAAGTAATAGAATAAAAACAACAGACCAAGTGTTTTATATATAATACAAAATGAAAATGAAGAACAAGTAAAATAAATTAAACCAAACAAATAAATAAATAAAACAAGCGACTCCCCCAATCAAATAACGACCAGAATAGATTACCCACAATGCACCATTGACCCATATATTATAAATAGTCAAGGAAAAATTCAGTATTCGCGACCTGATGATTGCATCCAGCATGAAACATCCTGTCACCTCTGAGTGTTGACTTAATTGTTCACTTTTATATTTACAGACACTATCTCTGATAGTGAGCACTTTATCCCATAAATATAGCACACCCTAAAACTATATTTCTTATATATATATATATATATATATATATATATATATTACGAAATGGACAAAGTCCGACAATTTATTTATTAAAGACATTTTTTATGTTTAATGTTCTTTTTATAGATACAAGTATTTAAGTAAATGCTCTGTTTATAATAAACAGTATTAAATAACATTTACCGGCCTGAATGTCCGAGAAATTTTCATAGAAAATATTCGTCCTTGGACAGGATTCGAACCTGCATCCTATACGGAACCGTCATTTACGCTGACGTGCCTTGACCGCTTGGCCACCAAGGATCGTTCGGTAGGCAAGGTCAAATTTACTGTTTATAAACTTCAATCTTCCATGAATCTCGTACATTCATAACTTCTCATTGGTGTATCGAATGTAAACAAATGATGTCATATATTACGAAATGGACAAAGTCCGACAATTTATTTATTAAAGACATTTTTTATGTTTAACGTTCTTTTTATAGATACAAGTATTTAAGTAAATGCTCTGTTTATAATAAACAGTATTAAATAACATTTACCGGCCTGAATGTCCGAGAAATTTTCATATTTCTATGAAAATTTCTCGGATAATAAATATATATATATATATATATATATATATACACACACACATACATATATATATATATATATATATATATGTATGTGTGTGTGTGTGTGTGTGTATGTATGTGTGTGTGTGTGTATGTATGTGTATGTGTGCTTGTGTATGGATGCTATATGTTTAGAGATAAAATCCAAAAAAGAATCTGCAATGTTATTTGTTCTGACCTGCCATCACAGCTTCAGTAACTTTTCAACCATCATAATGGTAGCTTCCTTGTGATTTTCTATAAATACTTTCATGCTAATTATTCTGATGATCTAGACTCTCTGGTATGTAAACTTTATAAATTTAAGTGCAGTACTAGATTGGCAGCAAGATCTCATCATTTTACAGTTGAATTGGCTACATGTAACTGCGACTTCTATGCTAACAGTTTTTTTTTTGGCAGTTCTCACTTCCCAGTCAAGTTTGATCTTCAAAAATTTAAAAGCAATATCAATCATTATCTTCTGTCTTCTAAATTTCTCTTCTTTTATTGTTCTCCCTCCTTTATAGTATTTTTTTTTTTTTTCTTTCTCATATTCTCTCACTTAGTAATCCCTTGCGTTTTGGTGGTTTTATTGCGTGCTTGGAGTGAAATGGTTATAATTCTATAAGGCTTTTAAAATTATAATCTGCCAGTATGTACCTTAGATTCCATAGATAATCATGCATCTTAATGAAAAGGCTATTAAAATTAATCCACCAATATATACCTTAACTTATATATATCGAGTAGACATTTTTGTTTTTAAAAAAGCATAATTTTTGTCTACCAACCTGGGTTTTTGGAAAATCTTTAAGAAAGAAAAAAATGTGTCCTTCAGCAGAATACAAAATTGCATCCCTCTTACATAGGGGAAACCATTGTATAGCCTGGCATGTTTATAGACTATTCAGTCATGAAGGAAAGCACACACACACACACACATATATATATATATATATATATATATATATATATATATATATAGATAGATAGATAGATAGATAGATAGATAGATAGATGTGTGTGTGTGTGTGTGTATGTATATTTGAGCAGTAACCTTTCTTTCAAACATGTTTTGTTGAATATGACAGAAAAGGAAAATTTGATGAATTTTTTATTGAGTTTTTGTAGTATGCTTAAAGTTTTCCATTTGTTGGGGGTTAAGGGAGTGTAGAAATTGACCCGAGTGTCTATTGACCCAAGCACTTTCAGCCACTTCTTTAATCATTTTCAAAGGAGTTAGTTGTTAATTTCTTTATTCTGAGCCATGTGAAAGGAATGTGGGCAGAACTGAATTTGGCGTCCTACCATTAAAAAGGCATGAACAGGCATGGTGAGTGATGGGGAGGCACGAACAGGCACAGAGAGCGACGGGGAGGCACGAATGGAGAGGCACGAACGGGCATGGCGAGTGACAGGGAGATATCAACAAACCAAAAATGATGTTGACAGACCAAAACCAACAGAGAGATATCAACAGACTGAGACTGATATTGACAGACTGAGACCGACAGAGAGATATAAAAAGTGCAAGATGGACAAAGTGGTATGAACAGACTACATCTGACGAAGATATATGAACAAATTAAGATGTCCAACAATGCTTTTGTGCTCCCTATATATTTTGAAGTTCCTGTGGAAATAAACAGGAAGCAGTACTTTCAGAGTGAAAATGCATGGCCAGTGGTGGTGACAATTTGCACAAATAGCATTTTGTAGCTGAAAACTTGTTCTATCCAACAGTGCTATTTTGCTGCCGTTATTAGTTTTTAGTTTCTGTGGAAATAAATATACATTACATTTTCCTAATTGCATAAAAATAGCTAACCAACACTTGCTTTCTCTAAATCTTCACTTCCAAGCAGCCCCCTGTCTCCTAAAAGGTTGCCAAGCAGAATGAAAGATTTCTTTTATCTTTATGTCATACCATTTAAATTCTAAACCCTTGTCCTTTAAGCCAAAAATGTCTAGCATTACAGGGCAATTTCCTACCTAAATTACCAAAGCAAATGAATAAGAGCTAGTACACTTACAATATTCACTGTTAATACGACAATAGCCAGACATCTATTGGATTTTTAGATTTAGTGTTATCTTAACTAGTTAACTTATACACTTTTGATGAAATGTATTATTGCATAGGCAATATAAAGCCTTTATTTTCCCTTAGGTCCTCTATAGTAATGCATCATAGCTTGATTGCAATTCCTTTAATATTGCTACTTTCTTTTAACCCTTTCATTCCATCATTGATCATAGCCTGGCCCTCCCTAGTGGCACATAAGGCTAAAATATGACATTTTAACAATAGTCAATATAAAGCCTTTATTTTCCCTTAGATCCTCTATAGTAATGCATCATAGCTTGATTGCAATTCCTTTAATATTGCTACTTTCTTTTAACCCTTTCATTCCATCATTGATCATAGCCTGGCTCTCCATAGTGGCACATAAGGCTAAAATATGACATTTTAACAATAGTCAATATAAAGCCTTTATTTTCCCTTAGGTCCTCTATAGTAATGCATCATAGCTTGATTGCAATTCCTTTAATATTGCTACTTTCTTTTAACCCTTTCATTCCATCATTGATCATAGCTTGGCTCTCCCTAGTGGCACATGAGGCTAAAATATGACATTTTAACAATAGTCAATATAAAGCCTTTATTTTCCCTTAGGTCCTCTATAGTAATGCATCATTCCTTGATTGCAATTCCTTTAATATTGCTACTTTCTTTTAACCCTTTCATTCCATCATTGATCATAGCCTGGCTCTCCATAGTGGCATATAAGGCTAAAATATGACATTTTAACAATAGTCAATATAAAGCCTTTATTTTCCCTTAGGTCCTCTATAGTAATGCATCATAGCTTGATTGCAATTCCTTTAATATTGCTACTTTCTTTTAACCCTTTCATTCCATCATTGATCATAGCCTGGCCCTCCCTAGTGGCAAATAAGGCTAAAATATGACATTTTAACAATAGTCAATATAAAGCCTTTATTTTCCCTTAGATCCTCTATAGTAATGTATCATAGCTTGATTGCAATTCCTTTAATATTGCTACTTTCTTTTAACCCTTTCATTCCATCATTGATCATAGCCTGGCCCTCCCTAGTGGCACATAAGGCTAAAATATGACATTTTAACAATAGTCAATATAAAGCCTTTATTTTCCCTTAGATCCTCTATAGTAATGTATCATAGCTTGATTGCAATTCCTTTAATATTGCTACTTTCTTTTAACCCTTTCATTCCATCATTGATCATAGCCTGGCTCTCCCTAGTGGCACATAAGGCTAAAATATGACATTTTAACAATAGTCAATATAAAGCCTTTATTTTCCCTTAGATCCTCTATAGTAATGTATCATAGCTTGATTGCAATTCCTTTAATATTGCTACTTTCTTTTAACCCTTTCATTCCATCATTGATCATAGCCTGGCCCTCCCTAGTGGCACATAAGGCTAAAATATGACATTTTAACAATAGTCAATATAAAGCCTTTATTTTCCCTTAGATCCTCTATAGTAATGCATCATAGCTTGATTGCAATTCCTTTAATATTGCTACTTTCTTTTAACCCTTTCATTCCATCATTGATCATAGCCTGGCTCTCCATAGTGGCACATAAGGCTAAAATATGACATTTTAACAATAGTCAATATCAAGCCTTTATTTTCCCTTAGATCCTCTATAGTAATGTATCATAGCTTGATTGCAATTCCTTTAATATTGCTACTTTCTTTTAACCCTTTCATTCCATCATTGATCATAGCCTGGCCCTCCCTAGTGGCAAATAAGGCTAAAATATGACATTTTAACAATAGTCAATATAAAGCCTTTATTTTCCCTTAGATCCTCTATAGTAATGTATCATAGCTTGATTGCAATTCCTTTAATATTGCTACTTTCTTTTAACCCTTTCATTCCATCATTGATCATAGCCTGGCCCTCCCTAGTGGCACATAAGGCTAAAATATGACATTTTAACAATAGTCAATATAAAGCCTTTATTTTCCCTTAGATCCTCTATAGTAATATATCATAGCTTGATTGCAATTCCTTTAATATTGCTACTTTCTTTTAACCCTTTCATTCCATCATTGATCATAGCCTGGCCCTCCCTAGTGGCACATAAGGCTAAAATATGACATTTTAACAATAGTCAATATAAAGCCTTTATTTTCCCTTAGATCCTCTATAGTAATGTATCATAGCTTGATTGCAATTCCTTTAATATTGCTACTTTCTTTTAACCCTTTCATTCCATCATTGATCATAGCCTGGCTCTCCATAGTGGCACATAAGGCTAAAATATGACATTTTAACAATAGTCAATATAAAGCCTTTATTTTCCCTTAGGTCCTCTATATTAATGCATCATAGCTTGATTGCAATTCCTTTAATATTGCTACTTTCTTTTAACCCTTTCATTCCATCATTGATCATAGCCTCGCTCTCCCTAGTGGCACATAAGGCTACAATATGACATTTTAACAATAGTCAATATAAAGCCTTTATTTTCCCATAGCTCTTCTATAATTATTCATTATGTCTTGATTGAAACCAAGTTTTGAAAGCAAAATAAAGAACTGTAAGCTCAACAACTTAGATTTTTTTTAGCTTAAAATTAGACATGAATTACTTGTTTTTTTCATCTTACAGATTACTTTGATACTTACAAATTTATTTTTAATACAACCAAAATTGTTTTCATTTATTAAAATTGATATTCTATAAATTTGAAATATATGATTCTATTTCCGACATTAGAAAAATTCTCATTTTTATAATTTTTTGTTGTCTAGCAATAGCCATGTTGCAGGCTTAATAGATTAAATGAACCTCACCTTTTTCTTTCCCATATTGTCCCTTATCTGGTCTACCAATAAAGACAATATTGAAATGGTAAAATTAAAAATTCTTGGTAATAATCAAAATTTATTGAAGCATTACAGATCCCAAAAAATGAGAATACAAATCAAAATAATTCATTTAATGATTTCTAAGATTTGTGTCTGTGTATGTGTGTGCGTGCGTTTTTGTGCATATAGTCTTAAGGTGTGCTATATTTATGGGATAAAGTGTTCAATATCAGAGATATAGTGTGTGTAAATATAAAAGTGAACATTAAAGTCAACACTTAGAACCGACAGTCTGTTTCATGCTAGACACAATTGTCAGGCCACCTGACCTGACAATTGTGTCTATCATGAAACAGACTGTTTATTGGAAAGTGCTCAATATCAGTGACAGAGCTAACATATTTAGCTGTATTGTTTGTCTGATGATTGCAAAAGTGTGAGACTCAGGGTCACAAACTCATATCCATACAACTATTATATGCTCCTGAAAAATTTATTTCGGTTGAGCTCTCTGGGGAAGAAGTGTGGGTTTGTAAACAGTGACTATTATGGCTAATAATGCATGACTCTTCGGTAAATTGAATCAAGTTCTCTCAGTCACTGTATATTTATCTAAAAATAAATACACTTAAATTCACCTTCTTCCCTGTCGTGCACAAACAGCTTAGGGGTAGAATCTCCAACTGACGCCAATTTAGCTGGGTTTCAATTCTAGCTAGAGGCAACCAGATGTCTAGCCACACTGATGAACTGTGATACAGTGTCTGTGGATGACAATATACATGTATGAATTAAATCCTAGATATATTTTTCAACCAATAAAATCCTATCAGAAGGTTTGTTGGATAAACTAGGGCAAATACTACTAAAATACTTGGGGGACATAGTTACAGACCTGCAACATGTTATTTTTAGATCATTTAGAAAATAAGAATAATAAATCCCTTCACCACTCCCTCAAATTCGAGAAAAAGTTTTTTGCGAGCAAGTGGGTAATTATTTTTTAAACAATGAAAACCTTGTATTTAAAACATTCTCACCTCTATATGAAATTAGATTTTGATCTCACTTATAGATATAAAAATAGAAGCCTACTGCTTCTTGAGGCTCAAAACCATTACGGAGACCAGTTTCATACACACACACACACACACACACACACACACACACACACACACACGCACGCAATGGAAGGGAGACAGATAGCAGCTGGCAACTAATGCCTTGTCTACATACACGACAGAAACAATTAACTAGCAGCCACCTACTAAGCTTTTGTTTACACACTCATGAACACGTTAGGCTGAAAGTTATAAAGTAAGTCTGTTCACACATTTCACACAGCACTATGAATACTTAATTGCTTTACAAAACAAACTTCACTGCAAGAAAAAAAATCGAAAATTTTATTGCTATTGTATATTTCTGAAAAGAATATATAAATAATGTTCTGCTTCTACTTTTCCTTCAGAAAATAACCTTTTTTTATGTCTCATTTAAAAGATGTTGTTGTTAAATGTTTGGAATCCTGACACTCAGATAGCAACAAAAACCTAGGTAGATAGATTCCTATCTATATATATATATATATATGAAAAATGCAAATATATGCACTATATATAATGAAGATAATGTAACCTATTTTAGACAAAGTCAATACTTTAAACATAAGATAACCAATCCCACCCACCAAAAAAAAAAAAAAAAAGAAAAAAAAAAAAGATAAACAAAGATCTAAACAAATAAAACAAATTAACAAACTATGAATGTATACACAAACACAAATCCAATAAGAGTAAATAAGTTCACCTATCGCCTGGTTCAAACCCTCCATTTGTTTTTTTTTAAGCAGGAGTATAGGTTTATCTCTTGTTCCCAGTTTAGGATTGGGTTTCTGGTTCCTTCTAAAGTTTGTTTCCACACTATACTTCTAATGTCTGAGTAAACTCTGAAACGCTATTCAATACTTAAAATCTTGATCTGTTGAAGACTAGAATAAACTATTATCTTTCCTGCATATCCCCCCAAGAACTTCACTTCTTGTCTTTTCTTACACTAATACAACACCACAGTAAGCCGTGAGCCTTGCATTGAATGAACATTAGTGTAAAAACCAAAAAAAAAAAGAAAAAAAAAAAAAAAGAAAGAAAGACAACATAATAATAAACAATAATTAAGTAATCAATAATAAATAATGAGTAAAATTAACAAAAAACACTAAAAATAATTGCATTCAGATCCAGAATTATTTGTACTCAATAGCCTCTGGAATAATTTAAAATAAACATTATCACCCACCCAACAACTGTCAGTATAATACAATAGACCTTACCACCCATAATGCATCAATTATCAGCATATATAGTCAAGCCAAAACATAATACATATGGCCTGAAGTTTGCATTCAAGTAGAAAACAAACTGTTGCCACTCTATTGACTTCAGTGTCCACTATATAAGTGAACATTGAAGTCAACACTCAGAGGTTTCATGCTAGACACAATTGTCAGGGTGGCCTGATGATTGCATCTAGAATGAAACTTCCTGTCACCTCTGAGTGTTGATTTCAATGTTCACTTTTATATTTACATACGCTCTATCTCTGATGTTGAGCACTTTATCCCATAAATATAGCACACCTTAAAACTATATTTCTTCAGATATATATATATATATTAGTAATTATAATCATATAACCCACATGAGGTAATTTTGGATTTTATTGTGTACTAATTATTTGCTCTGAAATAATAAATACACTGATCTCTTTTCGTGAATCAGTTTTAATATTTTATATCACTAGGATCCACTTGAATTATACACCAACAGATTTATTTCCTTTTCTAATATATATATATATATATATATATATATATATATAAAATCAGACCTGACTACTAAAGTACTACTGAGTATTTACTATACAAACTTCATATACCTTAGTTTGCATTCTTATTCCGTTACAGTTAGTTAAAAAAAAAAAAAAAAAAAAGGCTTTAATTAAATTTAAAGCAACTTAAATTTTTAAAAGTCCCAAATTGTTAAAAGAAATCTTTAGTTGTTTTCTCCATTTTTAACATTTTTATGAAAGTCTTCAAAAAAGTTCCTTACTATGAAATCTTCCAGACAAGCAGTCACCAGACCTTTTAGTATAAAAACACATTTTCACTAACCAAAAAAAAAAAAAAAAAAATATGAATGAATGAATAAGTCACAAATATGTCATTATTCTCTGTTTGAGGTTGTCTGATAGATCGTATTTCCAGATTACATTCATTTTTATTCAAGATGGCCCAGGCTTTAGCAATGAGAATTTTCACATCCTTTTCAGTATATGTAGATTCTTTCATGCCAATATAGAAGCACTTTTAATATATGGTGCCACTGCTTGGACATTATCTAAAACCCTTGAGGTTTCATCAAGATGTCTAAGCTTGATGGAACCTACACTTTGGATGCTGAGAGCTATACTTAACATCTCTTGGAGACAACATCCTACTAAATTACAGCTCTATGGATCTATTCCTGATATTTTTACATTCTTACAGGAACACAATATGCTTTGCAAGACACTGCTAGCAAGCAAAACAAGAACTTGTGAGTGATCTACTGTTCTTGACACCGAGCCATGGTGCAAGACATGTTGGTCACCCAATTGACCAATTATGTTATGACACAGAATTCCAACCTAATGACCTTGATGCAAGACCATGATACTCAGGAATGTCCAAGCTATCTCAACTAAATAAATAATAATGCCATTATTTCTTAAAGGTTAGAATATTCTTCAGTCATATGCTTTGGATAGGAATTCTTCACTTCCATTTCAAAATACATTACAGTGAAGGGCATTCAGCACATGTGACCTTGTGCATAATATATGCTGAGTAAATAACTCAAAGTTTTCACACCAGAAATAAGCCATATTATTTACAAACATTACTAAAAACTACAAAGGATAGTAAATAGTGGAAAGTCATTATCGCCCACGTCCTGAAGGGACATGATATATAGTGACAAAAAGAACTGTCTGTACCTTTCAAAGAATTTTTTAAGGTTTAGAAATAAAGAAAAAAAAATGTTAGAAGGTCCTCAGTCAAGACTTTTTCCATTAAAATTGTTACAATGTTCCCTTTATCTGATGAGAGTAATAGGCAGAGACAGTCTAATGTTGGAAAAACTTTCCATGGTAACTTTTTTCCTAAGTTCAGCTACTTTTTAAAAACACTTTTGTAATAAGCAGATGTTAATTTTTTTTTTTTTGCTCCTCTGAAATGTCAACAAGCAAAATGACCTCAGCATCCCAGAAAACTGTCACCGTAACCTTTTCTTGACTGGCTTGCTTTTTCTTTGAAATTGAATTGAAAGCTCTATCTTTGTCTGATCTGGGCACAACAGTTTTAGTAACCAACAAGCAGAAAGTTTGTTCAACTTTTTCAGATAAAATTGTGTTGGTCAAACCAACTGAGATATATGAGGTGTTTCTGCTGTTAATCATTGGATCCCTTTCAATTAAATCTCAAATAGCACTGATTTATTCCTCACAAACACATAGTACTAGATTGGCAGTTAGCAATTTTAACAATAAAATGATGAGACCTAAGTGTAAGCATAAGTTCTATTCTAATGTTTTCTTCTCTAACACTTCTCACCTGTGGAATTCTCTTCCAACTTCTTGCTTTTCTCTCAATCACGATACTCAAAAATTTGAATGCAACATCAATCATCTCCTGTTCTTTTTATTGTCTTTTCTCCTCAGCAATACTTTCTCGGTTTCATTTACTTTCAGTATCACCTTGCTCAAGTTGAAATGATTAAAAAGAAAAAAAACAAACAAAAAACGATGTTGATAGTATGCTGATCCAGTCACACCTGGGGGAGAGCTTATTTTCAACACCTCCAAATAATTATTATTGAAGGGTCATCTTTGTATGATTTAATGGTTAGCAAGTTTGTCACGTTAGAACACTAACAACTGAGTAGTGAGTTTGATCCTCACTGAGTGTGCTATAGTTTTGGCCTTGTGCCACATCTAAGCTATGCTTAGAAAATTGCCATAATTATTATAGAAGAGAGATGCACCAAACTGCACAAAACTCAATTCTATCTTTCTTTCTATGTGCCATGTCCTTTCAGGATGTAGGTGATCATGGCTCGCCACCTCCCTCTAGCCCTTGCAGCTTTCAACAAGTTAATTCCCTCTGGTTCCCTCCCTCAGACCACGTTCTGTCATCCACCTGCCCAAACCTGCCAGATATGTCACATGCTGTTTTCTCTTGTCTCTCTTTCCCTCTGTTCGATCCACAAGTATCAGATTCTCCAGGCCCTCCTAGAATGCCTAGATTGGTACCCAATACACACCTATCTGTGGATAAAAAAAAAAAGAAAAAGAGAGTGAACTTGGCTTTCTTACCTTGATAGTACAACCAGTCTTGGAAACTTGAAAACCATGGAGGAGGCAATTGAAAACATCTTCACTACCTTTTCCCAAGAACAATAATGGAAATTCAGGGATATAAAAGAAAAAAGTGGTTGTGGAGAGCTATGATTACATACATCCAGAAGTGATACGGACATAAAAAATTAAAATAAAAGACAGTACTACACCTTACTCAACATTTGAACTGAAATCAAAGAATAGTATCCGTTTTCCTCTGCCCTCTGCATTATTTTGTAATGAGGGAAGCCTGGCACTGAAGATTCCAACTTTCAAAAAGCTCCTCCCTCACTGCACTAGAAAAAGAAGGGTCGTGGATAAGACCAAAGCCTGGGAAATTTTTATCCTTAAGCATATGTGTACATAAGAGCACCCCACGTTAAACCAACTATATATCACATTCTGTCACCGTGAAAGACATGGGTAGGTAAATATCAACATTTAAATTAAAAAATACAGATTTACAAAAATCTGACTGGAGAAATTAGGTTACATTTGGGTCAACCACCTGTTTATATGGTGAAAATTGGAGCAGCCAATGACAATCAGTGAAGGTGTAAATTTGCATCTGGTAGCTAAGAGGTCACCTTCCAAGTCAGCCTGCTGATGCACCTGGCTTCTCTAATGTTCTGGTGTGATGCTGAATGCAAAGGTTATTTTGGTATCATCTAGGGAGAAACCAGTCCATATTGGGGTCAGCTCCTCCTAGAACAGTTCAGTTCAGACCATCTGGTATTTCCTAGCATGAATCATATATACTATATTAAGTGATAAGCAGGAATATATATATATATATATATATATATATATATATATATATATATATATATATATATATATATATTATAGTTACTGCAATTATCTTTCATAAATTTACAGGGGTTCATCCCAGATTATCTCTGGAGATGGAGTAAAAAACAAAACTACTCAAATTCCCCCATACATTTCCCAATATTCTTACAGATCCCAGGAGTGATATGATGAAAACAAACATTTTTTTTTAAAATCATTTCACCACAAGCAAGACAATAAAGCCACTAAGATGAAAGTGGTTACTGAGTATTAGAGTATATGAGGGGAAAAAATATCAAAGCGAGAGAACAATTTTATTTATATATTATACTAAGTAACTTATTTACACAATTTATATTCAGACTATTGTCCTCATCATTGTTGTTGTTATCACAACTTTTCAGCCATTGTGCCATCTGGCCTTCCTCAGCTGATACAGAGAATTCTGAACTGAACCTTTATTTAATCTACAGGGTAGAGGGTAGACTGCCCTGATTCCACTGCTCAGTGGGATGACAAAAGTCTACCTCAGTCAACAATGATGAGGACAATAGTCCAAATATAAATAGTGTAAATAATGATAACTTCTCATCCCAGAAATTGTCCTGGGTATGATGATAAACTACATCAGGCAGCAGGGCTTCTGATCAGGAGGTTTTGAGGAGCATTGAATTGCTGGTGTTCCCAGGTCCACCCTGACCTGGGGTGGTAGCATCTGTTAGGGTCTTAGTTATGGGCAAATAGTTAACCCCAAAACTGGGCTCAAAACATTATGAAAGTATAAAAATAGTATTTTTAAAGTAAAAATACCAGCAGTACACTTTTGAAAAAAAAAATATTACCAGCAATACATTTGACTCTTGCCAAATACCATCTTTACAAAAATTCATAAATGAAAATCTTCAAACTGATGTTTTTAAAAAAGAATACATATTCTATAAATAGGAACCTACACTAAAGATCTTGATGGTATTAAATAACTGATTGAGGTTGATATGCCATAAAACAAAATAAACCAAACCAGACCAAATCATCCCAGAAATACAAGCAAAAATACTTGGTACCTGTTTCAAAGCATGTGGGCACCTTTTGAAATGTCACTGACACATGATAAATTTATGTATTGCCATCAAGCATGAAGGTATTTCTTTAACTACTACTTTTAAAAAGATCAATTTTTTTTTTTTTTTTTTTTTAGTTGGGAGAAGGTTCATAGATTTTACTGAAAGATTTTTTTTTTTTTTTTTTTACAAGAGCTTACAATCATATCACATAGAAACACTGATTCTCGTCTGATCACCAAAGTTAAACAACTGAGTCTGGTCAGTGCCCAAATGGGTAATCACTGGGAAATACCAGATATGCAATAGGCCTAGCAAGCTGGTAATGGATGAAATCTCACTAATTATACTAACAGAAGACCTCGATATGTGGAGGTACTTCAGGATTGACTGGTAGCAATACTTAACTGGAGTCGGATGAGTGACATAAGTGTTACTAAAGAAAAATTTTAAGAAAAAAAAAACAAACAATTTAAATTTTAGCTAAAGCAGTCATTTTTTGTTTTTTTTCTAAAATTTTAAAGTTAGGACAACAGCTCACAATTTTTTTTAAATCAGCAATATTCCGAAACATCCACCATGCTATAAGAAGAGAGCTGGGGGTCTTCAATCCCACCATGTTTAACAAAAACTAAACAAAAGACAAAGTTTATCTTTTTGGCTCATAACAATGCTACCGAGATGGGTATATAATTTGTCTGAAATTGTTACTGCTGCTAATTTTCAAAATAAATCTGAAAACTCCTTCAGCCATGGTACAGACTGTCTCAGTTCTTATAAGAATTTCCAATTCATCCAATCTCAGTTCTTATGTTTTTGAGAAAGTTCCATGCACTCCAACTATTACAAGAAAAATTTTAGCCTTCAAATACAAGTTTTCTTGGTAAGGTCCTGTTTTATATTCATATGATGATTATATTTTAGAGTGTATCTAGAGTGTATATCTAGAGTGTATTTTTTTTCTTATTTTTACCTATTCAGCTGTATATTTTTTTTCAGATGTCATAATGGTGGATACAAGTATAGATATTTTGGCTTTTTTGAAGCATTATTTTAAAGTGAACCACAAATCTCCTGAAACTGCTTAGAGAATTTAGGAAGTTGATAAAAATGAAATAATATCTGACTATACTACCCAAAACTAGTTTAAGTGTTTTAAAAATAGTCATTTGTTCCTTGAAGTTAATCCCAGAAGTGAATGACCAACAATTGCTGATTATGATGATTTAAAAACACAAGGTAAAAGAGAAGCTAATGACCTTTACTTATAAACTTCCAGAAGGGAAAAACATTGAAAGCTACTGTATTTGGTATATTATATAAGCTGGGTGCATGACCAAGTGGTTAGAACATTTGCTTTCTGACTATGAGATCTGGATTTGAATCTCACCATAGTTGATTTATCAGGAAGGTGACTTCTTGATGTTATTAGCATGAGGAGGTGATGTGGCACCTTTGGAAAGTGACTGAAAACCAATCAACGGGTTGGCTCAAGCCTTGTGAGTGAAATTGGGTAGATGGAACCCTTGGTAGCCGTCGATAGTTGTGCTAGCCATCATGACTGAGGGTTTGAGCGTGCTGGCCTTGTTCAGACTGCTGATCATGCTAGATAATGCACTCTCTCCCAGAAACTGTAACTAAGGTTCACTCAGCATAGTTGTAGTATAAACCACAGGTGGGTTCTGTGGGTGTTGAACAAACACAAAATGTGCCTGAGCAGGCGTCTGCAATGAGGATTAGCTAGCTAACCACTGTAGTAGAATGACATCCTCAGATATGAGCAGCCATACCATTTACATATATAAGCTTAACAAAAAAAATGAAGAGCTGATAAAAATGAAAATACTTTTAGTACACCTTGAAAAGTACCTGTTTTATAATAAGAATAAGCTTATGATAAGTAGTAATCCCCTAACCCTCCCACTCAACTACTTCCTCATCTGTTTTAGTCTGTATGATACCAGTATTTTAGTGATAACAACTTTTGAAGTTTTTGTTTTTCATAGATTAAAAGTAGGTTGGAGATAAGATGGCTACTATCTCCACTGTGGCACTCACAAACTTCCTGACCTTAATTACAAAAACAGACCCCTAAGTATATACTATCACCAACTTTAGTCAATTTATTTTTTCTCCAAGGTATTTGTACATTAATGGACACTTCATTACAATTTCCCAAGCAGTGACAGGTGGTTTCTTTTGACCCCTACTAAATGAAATTATAGATTTTGATAATAATGTGCTTATTATAGTTTAAGTGTAGGCAATGATGGGGGTGGGGTTGATTAAATTTGCTCCCAACCACAAGGTAGTTGACAGTGAACAATTAAATATATAATTTATTACCTGAGAAGCACCTTAATGTGTTTACTCCAACATAACACATATGTATGTTTAGTGGCATGTTGGATATTGCCTCTGAGACACATAATGGTATTTAAGGCAATAATCTCTTTAGGATACTGAGAAGGGTGCTGGCAATTGTAAGAAAAAGAGAAGAAAGAAAAGGAAAAAGAAAAAGTGAAGAAAAGGAAAAAGTGAAGAAAAGAAAGAAAGAGAAAAAAGAAAAAGAATAGAAAAGAAAAAGAATAGAAAAGAAAAAGAATAGAAAAGAAAAAGAATAGAAAAGAAAAAGAATAGAAAAGAAAGAAAAAAGAAAAGAAAAAGGAAAGAAAGAGAAAAGAAAGAGAAAAAAGAAAATGAAGAAAATAAAAATGAAAGAAAGAAAAGAACGAGAGGAAAGAAAGAGAATGAAAAGGGAAAGAAAGAAAAGAGATGTATTTGCACCTAAGTGAATATAACAAACTCGGCTTTGAAATTGAAACTTAGCTTTCCAACTTACAATTCCAAGCTGTTATCCATTACACTACCCCAACATCCACACTTACAACACCTAGTATACCCAAGCTGTCAGCAATCTAGGTACTGACCAGGATCACCATTGCTTAACTTTGGTGATCATATGGGAACCATTGTTTCAACATGATATGGCTGTAAACCTGATCAGATTTGATAATTGGTATACCATGACCTAGCATGATGAGGTAGATAATTATTTAGTACAAATTTCTGAAAAAGAAAGCCTGGTGTGAAAATCAGTGTATAACATTTTAGAATTATGAGAAGGCTGAATGTGAATCACCAATCTCTCAAGTAGAGTTAGCCTGCATTGAGAATCAATATACATTTGTGGGTTAGCAACAACTAAAATGGATATCACATGCAACTCAAAAAGAAAATAATGATATAGTCAAAATGTTGACATTCCACACTACTTCAAACAAAAGGTTAGGGAGGAACTAGACACCCACCCATCTCTTCAACACTGGAAAGAGCAATAACAGTTAATGGACTTGAGAAATTTATTTTCCTGATAAATTGCTTTAAGAGAAAGAATATAGAAATTTTAACCAAAAGCAGTACTGGCTGCTCAGTCAATGAGTGCCAAATGTTTCTTTATAGGGGAACGGCTACTATTACCATACAACATCCTAGCAGTGAGAGGAGGATGAATGTGTTACACCACTTAAGTGTCATGCATGATACATGCGTAGGCAATCATGTATCTTTCGATACATGACTGACAAGGCAAATTTTTCCTGCAGTAGGTTGCTATTTCTTTCTGCGGTAGACCAGTTGCCATCCAAGGTTATAGAACTCGGTCTGTCCTGCTATTTACCCATAGCTGTGGGGAGAAGATGAGGATTTATACCTTTCCCAAGTGTATTAGCATGTAAGTGAATGTAATGGATTCGACTGGAATTTCAACTCAGCCCTCAGATTCCTCAATCGGAACCGCTATCCATTACTCCACCATGCCTATCTTCCAAAAAGGAAGACTGGCTCGCTTTGAAAATCAGTGTACCACGTCATAGCCTCGTTAGAAGAATGATGGGATAGTACTGATTTCCCAAACAAAGTTCAGGCTAGATTTGAAAAATCCACATTTATAATTCCAGATGAAATTCTTAAGTTTCATATAGAAGGGTAACAATGAGAGTTTATTTACAGAAGAAAATAAAATAATAAAAATACAATTAGACCTACAATATTAATAATAGCAATAATAATAAATGAAGAAAACAAATCATCCGTGCAATGAAATAATAATGAAAATGCTGTGAAGAGATTAAAAAAAAAAAAAAAAAAAAAAAAGAGAGATGAGAGAAAAATGAGGACAATGTTGTCTGTATTTATTGCTTTCTGGTAAGGTTATGATTAGACAGAAAAACAGTCCAGTTTTATGGAATTTTCCATAGTACACTATCTTTGCCAGATTTAAAAGCCAAATTGCAACAGGAAAATTTCCAACTTGTGAAATACACAGTTTTTTGTTTTTTTTTAATTTAAGTTAATATGTAAACGGTTTTACATATTAAAAAAAAAAAAAAAAAAAATGAAAAATAAAAAAACTCTGACATCATAACGTTTTTTTTTTTTCTTCTTTCTTTTCAAACTTAAATATCAAATAACCAAAAAACAATTTTCCAGTTCAAATGAAATGAGCTTTTAACATCAAAATTATAGGCAAAAGTGTTATTTTAATGTGTGTGTGTGTGAGGGGGGGGTGCATAAAAATTAAGATATAAATAAATATATCTGTAAAGAACATTAATAAAATGAATGACGAGAGGAAAACTTGTTTTTGCAATGTGCATCACTCCTTGAGGAATTTCATCAAAATAAATATAGTTTCCTTGATTAAGTTCTCAAGAAACAAAACATTTTGCAAAAATAAGTTATCCTCTTGTCATTCATTTAATTATATATAATAAATGCAAATGGCATGGTGTGTCATTGTGTCCCACTTTCTCAACTTTACTTCTAGAGGCCGCAGCCCAACATATTATACCATTTTGGAATCGGGCTGACACCGTGAGCAAATTAAAAATATTCTGGGCCATATCTGGACCCGCAATCCTGAAATTTTGGATTCTCAAGTTTTCATTACTGTGATTGTTCTCGGTGAAAGCTGAAAGTTCTCTGTCCAAACAACTTCCCAAAATCAGTGTTTCAATAATCCAACATCAAAACAATGATTTTAGGAAGTGGGTTAGGATTAAGAAGGTAGATTAGCTAGAAGGTTCAGTCCAAAATTCCCTGGATGTTAACTGGATCAATAAAACACCCAAAGAAGGTTGGAGGGTACAAAATGTCAAAATGTAATGGTAAAGATAAATAGGAGGACTGATATTACATAGCAGTTCAGCATCTTTTCTTTGTTTCTAACAATTTTTCTGTTTCTTAATACTTAGCTTAGCTTTTGAAAAGCACTTATTTTCTCATTAGAACTTCTATAGTAATGCATTAAAGCTTTATGTCAGTTGTTTTTATATAGCTCCTATCTTCTCTGTTAAAATGTTCACAACCCAAGCCCTTCACAATGCCAAATTTACAAGATAATAAACCTGTACACAAAAAAAGAAGAATCCATTTCTGGTTTCAAACATATTAAATAACCAAATCATGCTGCACCTTACATTAAGCTTATGTCAAGGAAGAAGGTTTGATAGATGAAAAACAACTAGAAACAGTAAATAAACTGAGTAAAGGTCGTTTGAAAATTCGACTCCCGTTACAAATGACTGTGTACGGTTAGGTTAGAATAAGTTAATATTAGGTTGGTGCAAAAATAATGTCGTTTACTCACATGTTACTATGTGAGAAAATGACACTATTTTTGCACCAGCCTAATAGATTTAACAATATTTCAACCATTCCTGGGTCATTCCAAGTCAATGACAGTCACTCATTTTTTAGTTATTTAATCTGGAACTAAATATACAGATTCATTATTTTTTTTTTTTACAGCTTATCAACCTTTTGCAGACTATTTCAAGCCAGAAATTATTTTTAGAGTACAAAAAATTTTTTGGGAAGATAATAATGGTTCAGTGATACAAGTCTTACTAATTAACCCATATCTGGGGGAGAAGAGGTGGATTCATACCTATTCCAAGGGTATCTGTGCATAAGTGAATAACGAATACAACTGGAATTGGAACTCGGCTCTCTGATTAACAATCCTGAGCTATTATCCATTGCACCAAATGAACATCCAAGCTTGCAGCACTTGCTATTCCCAAGCAGTCACCCATCTAGGTACTGACCAGGCTTGACATTGCTTAATATCGATGCTCATACAAGAACTGGAGTTTCACTGCGATGTGGTTATAAGCCAGAGTGAAATACCCAAGTCTTATATGAATAGTCTTAATATCATCCTATCTATATTAACCTTTATCACACTGTGATTTCAGTTGCTGTACAAAAAGTTTATTCTGTAACAGAAGTTGACTGATCCCTGTGTTGGAATTTCATAGTTATGTTGTTATATCCTGCTAAGGCAACACAACAACTTTGAGTGCAATTAACAATAAGGATACAGCAATTGAGAGGCCTTGAAAAGGAAAGTAATATTAATGATGCAGAGTGCTAAAGGTTAATTACTATCAAGAACAATTTTATACATTTTAAGGTTATATATATTTATCGTAAACCCACTAACAAAAATGACCTTATAAACTTCTATTCCCACCACAACCAGAGAATAAAATCTGGAATAATTATAAGATTTTACCTGAGCACCCTTAGGATATGTAGCCCTGAATACATTAGTGAAGAAGAGGATTATATTGAGAACACATTCAAACTTCTACACTAACCATACCATTTCATCTTAAACACAAAAAAAAAGCTTACAAAATCCATAAACCTAAACAAACAAATACTCAACAAAAATTATACAAAATTCATAAACCTACCCACCAACACTGCAACTAAACTCAAAAATGAATTAGTCATCCCTAATATGAGGATTGTTACAACCACCTGTAAAACTATTGTAGATATAATCAGGATGAAAAATAAAATAAAAAACAATTGAAATGCCGCAGTACATCAAATCCAATGTCTACAGTGCAATAACATATACATTGGGGAGACTTCACATGATCTAAAGACTCACATCCAGGAACACAAAAGAGATTTGTGTTTAGATAAACATTCAAATTCTCTCATCTTACACTGCAACAACATAGAACATAACATTAATTTCACCCATGCCAGCCTTATCAAAAAAGAACATAACCCTTTAAAGAGAAAATATTATGAAAATTTCTTTTTTAGCAATATTACCAACTGTTAACACATGGTTAAAAAAAAACTATACATTACAACACCATTTTTCTAAAAATCCATTATTCAGGAATCTAATTTATCTCTTCTGAATACATAAAAATCAATATATATACAAAATACGCACAATATATACTTTAATGAAAAATCAAACCTAACAAAAATTTTTCAAAACATCTTGCAGCATCTCACTTTTACACACTTGAGCATCCAGAAAGTTTTTTTTTTTACACATATTTGAATATTATCTGTTACTTCATCACACGTGACACTTATCTAATCAATAAGAAATATCCAAACATACCATTAATCAGCATCTCTTTGCTTTTTATCAATTTTATCATTTCTATCTTGATCTCTGACGAAGCTTCAATAAAATGAAACATGTTAGATTAAGATGTTTTCCTACTTATCCTTTATATATATATATATATATATATAAAATAGTGGTATATATATATATATATATATATATATATATATATATATATATATATATATATATATATATATATATATAAAAAATAGTGGTGTATATATATATATATATATATATCTTTCTTATTATAAAACCCAGGTTGTGTGTGTGTGTGTGTGTGTGTCTGTACATTTATATATTGAATCAGATTTCCTATATTTTTCAACCAATTTCAACAAAACTTCACTTTTTTCTATATATATATATATATATATATATATATAAAAATAGTGGTCTCTCTCTCTATATATATATATATATATATATATATATAAAAAATAGTGGTCTATATATATATATATAATAGTGGTATATATATATATATATATATATTACACACACACACACACACATATATATATATATATATATATATATATAAATTCCCAAGAGGATAGACTCCAGGTATAACTCAATGTCCAGGGGACAGAGTAAGAATATAGTATAAAAGGCTCAAACACTAATATTCCATGGTTATAATTTATTACATGTGAATTCATCAGACCTACAAATTCCTATATATATATATATATATATATGAATTGACTAGTAAATGTTCAGTTGGACTCTTCTCATTGTTCAACAATGATTGTCAGGTTCAGAGGGTCTAATAAATCTATTGAATTATTATTAGATATTATTTTTATACTGAATTCAACAGCCAACTGGAGTGCAGGAAATAATGAAGACCATCAAGAAGGGCAAATATTGATGGGCTGACCACACCTCTTGTTTCAAAGACAACAGGTGAACTATTAGAACGACAAAGTGAACACCAAGGCAGTTTAAAAGAGCTAGAGGGTAGCCTAAGACAAGATGGCACAACAATCTGACCCAATAATTCAGCACTACATGGCTCAGTATGGTCAGAGATAAGAAGTGGTGAAGGTCAATCAAGGAGGGGTTCTTCCAACTGGAGTGTTGTATTCATATGCAAATCCCTACCATATAAATAGCAGTGGATACAGCTGGTGGCTAAAACTAATCCTAGCCTTGAAAACTAAACTACTAGAGAAATAGTAGTGAATACTTATAGTTTATGACATTCTATTCACTACTAATTATTTTTTTTATTTTTTTTTTGCTTTGGATATCAACATGGACAGGGTACTAAAACCTAAAATTCTGGATCTAGATATTGGTACTGAACATTTTTAAACTCCTTCAAGCATACATGAGGAGTTGGATATTGTTATAATCTATGTGTTGTCTGATGTATACAAACTGCTCAATGAATGTACAAGCTTTGAAGAATCTATTAGGTTGGTTTTCTCACATATGTTACTATGTGAGAAAACGACATTATTTTTGCACCAACCTAATATTAACATTCTAAAGAGAGCTTTTGTCCAAGAAAAAAAAAATGAGATATATACCAGGCATGTACTTGCAACCAGAACTCAACCGGCTGGAGAAACCTTGGATCAATATCTTCAAGTATTGCACATACTGGAAAAAGACAGTAAATTCAAAGATGCTACTGCTTAAGTTTTCAAAGAGGAAGCTATTAGAGATACTTTTATTTCTGTGTTATCCGCACTTCCTATTTGACAGACTTTCTGAAAACAAAACGCTCACCCTCACAGAAGCTGGAAATCAAGCGTAAAATGAGGAAAGAACTATCCTAAATTCTGAAGCCTATTCTACTAATACGCAAACAAGTTATCAAGTGACCTTGATATCAGAACCCTGAACTAATGCCTTAATTTCTCAGAAAGAGGAAAACCAAAAAGGGAACTCTTGGACATCTGTTGCTAGCAAATCCCTTTGAAAAGAAAAGCATTTTTTCTGCAGAGGCACTAGGCACCCTAGAAGTAAGTGTCTGGCTTGAGGAATAAGTTGCTACAGTTGCCAGAAGGAAGGTCATTTTGCTAAAATCTGTCGTTACTAGTAGGTTTTCTGCTACATTACCCATCATTTACCCATTTTAAAATCCATGGTAAAATGTAAAATCCATGGTAAAATGTAAAAACCATGGTAAAATGCCTCATGAACAAAAAGCACTTACTGCACTAATAGATTCTGGAAGTAGTCATAGCTTTATCAACACCAAGATAGCTCAGTCTATAGGTTTGGACATTAGACCTACTAACTCTACTGTCAGCATGGATTCTTTTGACTTGTTATTGAAAACTGTTGGGAAATGTAAAGCGAATCTTAAAATGGGTACAGAAATTTAAAAACAAATTTATCCTTAATGAATAATTTATGTGCTTATGTGATCCTTGGTCAAGATTTTCAAGGCCTGCATCAAAAAATAGAAATTTTATATGAGGGTGACAGACCACCTCTAAAACTGTGTGGACTAACTAGCATGAAGATTTCACCCCCTCTTCTGTTTGAAAATCTGTCGCCTGACTGTAGACCTGTATCTGGGAAAACCTGACAATACTCTAGAGAAGAAGAGGCATTTATAAGGAAGGAAATAAAAAGCCTGTTGGATTGAGATATCACTGAGCCCAGTAGATCTTCGTGGAGAGCGCAATTAGTGGTAACTAAGGATGAAAAAAAAAAAAAGGGGTTGGTTACAGATTATTCACAAATGATAAAGCATTTTAGCTTAAAAATGCCTATCCTATACATAAGATTACAATGATGGTTTCAGAAATAGCAAAGTATAGCCTGTACTCTAAACTAGACCTAAAAAGTGTGTATCATCAAGTTCCCCCAAGTCAAATTCTTCAGGAATTCTCTTGGCAGCAAGTCATGTGGATCTCAGTAGCACCTTCATCTGCTTCTGTCTTGTCTCTCTCTGCCCTTATGCATGGATTACATAAGCACTCTGCTTATATTGACTTTGATTCAAGACCAGAGTGGGGGCTGACAGTGTTTGGGGATTGGGGTTTCCCCAGATTTCTGTATTGATTTAAACAGGAGTTCTTGGTTCGTAATATTATCTCTCCAAATTTGAGAGATCCTTCTTCCTATGGGTAGTAGTTACAGGTACTGGCCTGCCCATAAAACTCATTCCTTCTCTTATTCATGCCTATCCCCATTACTTCCAAATGGACAGAGGTAATTCCCCTCTCTCTTAGTATCTCATCTAAACCCATCACCTCAGCTGTCTTTTTGACAAATCTGATTTTTAAACTGCATAGGTGAAAAGGCAGCCTTATCTTTTAACCATTAATTGCAATTATCTTTTAAATTTTCAACAACAAATTTTTTTTCAGCCCCTGGTCTTGTTTACGTAATCAGAAATTTACCAGCTGTTTTCTGCGACAGCTATTAGTAAATATTTGTCTCCATATCTCATGCATTTAATTGCACTTATGAACCTTATAGGTTTGCTTCTTATCTTAAATAATCCTATTTCTTGAGTGGTTTACATTTCCACTTTTTGACAGGAAGAAATAAATCAGTTTCTGAATTCTGCCTTTGTCTTTAAAATTACCAAATATTATATCTCAATTGACCTCTTCCTCCCTCTGGCAATCAGGAGACGTGTTTTCGTAACTTGCACTTTAGTAAGTGAACATAAATTAATTTCTCCATTTCTGCATTGTTTCCAAAATTCTCAACTGACTTCGAATGTATTTTCACTATTTCTCCCCAGCCCTTGTGGGTCTAAATTTTCCAGATGGCCCTTCAATAATAGCTTTTTCCCCAAACCAATAAAGTCATTCTTCTCGGTCTGTCTTTTCTTCCATCTTTCAGTTTCTATGTTATTCATACTTTTAGCTCATTTCATCTATTCCAGGTCATATTCTCAATTAACCCTTTCCTTTTACCAGTGACACAGTCTCACAGTACAGCCCTTGGGGAAATGGTCAAGTGGAGAGATTCATCTTCTGTGGAGAACAATCAACTCAGCCTTAAAATCAAGAGGTTTACCTGTGCATCAATGGGAAACTGTTTTAGTAATGCTCTCTACTAAATTTGTTCCTAACTGTGTAAAACCACAAATTGTACTCATCATGAACAGGTGTTCTATTATCCAAGAAGATCTGTTCCTTCGTAATTGACAATTCCTGGAAAAGTGCCCATGAGAAACTACACTCAGAACAAGTACATACCTACTGTACGAGGAGTTGAGCTGATTCAGGCAAATCACAATTACGCATTTGTTAGGTTACCAAATGGAAAAGAAAGCACTGTTTCTCTACATCACCTTGCTCAAACTGGGGAGGGAATGACAATCTCCAAACCCGAATAGTCTCAAATAGACCTATACGGAATTCAGATAGAAATAGCATACCAAAATCAGAAGATACTATACCACAACCAGTGTTGAGTGATTCAACTGAAGGGGGCTGAACCAGGAACGTTTAACTCCCCTTGTCCAAACACTACAAAAATGCTCCTACCCAAATCCTCTAAGGTGCTCTAAGTGTATCACCAAAGAACCTAAATGACTTGGTATCAAGCACTAAAACAAAAAAAAATTAATTTGATTGTTTCTGAAACTGTATTCTTTTTCTTTTGCTGAAATAAAGTATTTCAAATTTACATTGTCAAAGAAAAAAGTGGGGCAGAATGTTGTATTCATATGCAAATCTCCACCATATAAATAGCAGTTGATACAGCTGATGTCTAAAACTAATACTTATCCTGGCCTTGAAGATTAAACTACTAAAGAAATAGTAATAAATACTTGTAACAAATTACAGTTTATGGCAAGGAGTAAGGCAGCTCTGGATCTGGATATTTATACATCTATTTTTTTTATTAGAGTCTGCTATATATATATATATATATATATATATATATATATATATATATATATATATATATACACACACACACACACACACACACACACACACATATATGCGTGTGTGTAAGCAATCCATTTAGGTGAAACCTAGGTAGGTTTACCTGGCTCTTTAGGTTTATATAAGGTTTGCTCTACTTCGTGTATTGAGCACTTTACGTAGTTACTTTTACTTGTTTTGGAGTTTTTTTTCCTTTGGACTCTGAGCTTGAATTTTGGACGATTGTTTTCGCCTCAATTTCATGGTCTTAGTTCTTTCTTTTTTTTATTCCTCATTTTTCCTTGGGTACTGGTTTGTTCAACTACAAGCTGAAATATCTAAGGTTTTTCCAAGCGAGTACCACTATTTTATATATATATATATATATATATATATATATATATATTTATTTATTTATTATAGATATATAATAAATAATTAACTGATTTAAAATATGGTCTCTTCACTACACAGGAATTACCATGTTTCAAAAACTGAAGCTAAAAACTTCAAATTTAATTATGTCGTTAAATTAAAAGCATTAGTTCTGTTTCATCTTCAAGCGAATTTTAGATTCCAAAATTTGCTTGAAGATGAAACAGAACTAATGCTTTTAATTTAATTGTGTAATTAAATTTGAAGTTTTTACCTTCGGTTTTTGAAACATGGTAATTCCTGTGTGGCGAAGAAACCATATTTTAAATCAGTTTAATTTATAATATTTATGCTCTCTAAATCTACATTGAGCACTGTTTTGTAAAAATAAAAATATCGATAAGAACACCGGATTATATATCTTACTGTTCTTTCTTTTTATTATATATATATATATATATATATATATATATATATATATATATATACATACATACAAGAAGAATAGAAAATTATAAACAGTCAATAGCTGATTGAACTCTTGACCTCTGACAAGTGGATGGAGTGATTTCCAGAGGGTCTGTCAATGAAATTCTGGAGTGGGATGCTGAAGGTAAAATCAATCAGCTGAGTGACAAACTTTTTATTTGTATTAATTATATATATCCCTTTAAATTATAAACACACAGTTTATTTATTAAACAGTATATTTATTTGTGTATCAAACTTTAGTAGTAGCTGGACACATGAGCACCTTGTCATGAAAATAATACCTATGGTCTACCATTCAGGCATAGTGCTGTTATTACTATGATGTTTAAGCCCTCATTTGAGAGTGCTTTTGTTAAGTCATTTTAAACAGTATTTTTAATGGATACTCTTATTTGAGTAAATACTCAGTTTATTTATTAAACAGTATATTTATTTGTTTTCATCTACGAGCCTGATTATTTCAATAATCTTATTAAATAAAAATATGTACTCTCTGGCAGGATTTGAACCTGCGTACCCCTGGGCAGAGGTAAATCATTATTAGATCCGATGTGTCTTAACTCATTCAGAAACAAAGGAGCTTTGTTGATCAAGCAAGGTCCAAACACTGTAAGAAAAGATAATCTGTTTTAAGAGAATTCTAACAACTTTCATGGCTGGTGGGAGATATACATTACTGTTAATCCAAAGTCTTGTTGAAAAGGAAAGAAAATTTTCTGGATGAATACATGTGGATGTGCAGTGGGTGTAATGGATGAAGGCTCAGAATTATTACTCAGGGATCCAAGTTCCAATTCCAGTCAAGTTTATTATATTCACTTACATGAAAATAACTTTCAGAAATGTAGGAATCCCCCTCTTCTCCCCTCAGCTATGGGTTAATTAGTAAGACTTGTATCACTAAACCATTATTATCTCAAAAGTTTCTTACACCCTGAAAATGGTTTTCTGGCTTTAAATAACCTGCAAAGGGTTGATAAACTGTTGAAAACTAATCAGTCAAATATTGATTAGCTACACAGGCATGTCTTTTAGATTCATTTACATTTTCTGGATTATAAATGTGCAGAAACTAAAATGGACACAAAATGAAGGATCAGTTTATATATCGATTGTATTATAGAATTGATCCCCTACTTTATATTCATCTGATAATTTCCGATTAGGTATGAATCTATCTCTTCTCCCCCCTGCTATGGGTTAATTATTAAGACTTGTATCACTAAATTATTATTATCTCAAAAAATTCTTACAATCTAAAAATGGTTTTCTGGCTTTAAATAACCTGCAAAGGGTTGATAAGCCATAAAAAAAACAAATCAATCAATCTAACAATTAAACAACTAACCATTGACAAAATAGAGGGTCAAACCAAACACTTAAATCCAGTCACAAATCTGGAGTTTTAATTTTTTTATTTTTTGTCCAAATAAAATCCAAAAATAACACTAATAGGACTTTGAAAACTAAACTGTGCACATATTTTTGCTTCGATAAAGTACCATATATAATCAAAGATCAATTTTTATGATGAATTATTTTTTTTTTTAAAACAAAAAAAATAGAGTGTCACACTATACACAAGTAATCTTTTTTTTTTGAAGAGGCTAAAAATCATGCATTTTCAGTAAGTAACTTCACTATACACAGGTATCTAAGTCTTCATATCAGATATTTTACAGAAAGTGGTTTAGGGTAGTTTTGTACAAAAATGACTAAAGGCCATTTATTTGCTATAAAATATGTCCAGGATGATGCCCAGTGGTGCAATATGTGACTACTCAGAAGCAAGGATTGCATTATACATGAGTTACATGAAAATTAAATAAAAAAAAAAAAAAAAAAAAAAAAAAAAATCAGGTTTTTCACAGAAAAAGAAAAAAGAAAAAAAAAAGAAAACAGGGGCTGCACTATATATCGAGTAGGCTTACATACGAGTATATACGGTAAAAAAAATTTATTTATCATTATCAGACCGTTTTGAACAACCAAAAACCTGGATGCCGCAAGCAAATACCATATATGTGATCCCTCATGCGACCCCTAAATTTTCACTTATAAAAAATGATTTTATCATATATCGCATGTATGATGAGAGTTCTCTTTTTGAGATACCAAATTACAATAGACTAAGCTCTTTTCTTATATCTCTTTATCTCATCTCCTAGTTAAATAAGTTAAAAAAGTAAAAGAGATTGATAAAAGTATTGTTAGTAATGTTATACTCATTGTATAAACACATAACTGCTGTAAACACCCGAACAAGAAACAATTAAACATCTTATAAACTTAAAAAATGTAAAAGATGTATATTTGCTATGTTTGTATTTTATAATACGATACTAATATGTAAATATTACATGCATTATTATTGGATACAGTTAAGTAAAACATTACTTTTATCAAAATCATGTTTATTTTAAATACAGCTGTATTTTTGACTACAGTAAATGGATATATAGTTTGATCAATGGTGTAGCCAGGGTGAGCAGTGCATAAGCTAATTTTATATCTCATGTATGATGTGACCCCCTTAAAATTAGCTTCAAAATTAAGTCTTCAAAAGTCACATGATACACAAGTATATATCAAAATTAGTTCATTTAAGCTTTTAAAGGTATTGACAATTAAAGTGATGTGTGTCAATGTATACAAAAATATCACAAATATTCATCTCATTAATATTTAAAGATCACAAAATGACAATGTTTTATCAAATAAAGGGTGTGATGAATAAATTGTTATCTAAATTACGCAAAAATGAAAATAACAATGACATAACATTTTAACAGATATACAGGGTGCGATGGATAAATTGTCGTCTAAATTACACAAAAACTGAAAATAACACTGACATCTCATTTTAACAGATATACAGTGTGCGTTGGATAAATTGTCGTCTAAATTATGCAAAAATGAAAAATAACACTGACATCTCATTTTAACAGATATACAGTGTGTGTTGGATAAATTGTAGTCTAAATTATGCAAAAATGAAAATAACACCGACATCTCATTTTAATGGATATATTCACCAAAATTACACAAAAATATCTTGAAATACTAAAGAGTAAATTTATTCAGTAAAATCACCATTGGCTTCAACCACGACCATCAGACAACTTTGGAATCTCCTGCAACTCTTCTGGGCAGTCTCCTCATTTAAGTTGGTGAATGCTGCCATAATCCTTGCCTTCAGTTCATCTTTGGTGGTACAAGGAGTTTTATTGGTTTCTTGATCAACTGTGCCCCACACATAATAATCAAGGGGTTTGCCAGTCTGGGGAGTTAGGTGGCCAGATGTAAGGGTGAAGTGATCACAGAAATTGTCTTACAGCCATGACTGTGTTCTCCTGCTTGTATGGCATGGTGCAGAGTCCTGTTGCCAGACATAGGTTCTTCCAGAAGACAACCCCTTGACCCAAAAGCAGCACTACCTCTTGATGTAGGCCTCTGTGTTGATTCTGAGGCCCTCACCAATAAATGTAAGAGTTCCTTATCAGAATGATCAGGGTGAGTTTTCCGAACTGCCGTACCTTCGTAATCACCATTAGACTCATCGAAAAACAATTTTTAAAAGAAAAACTATCTCAATAGCCACCCATTCGCCACCAAAAAATTTTAAAATTCATAAGTGGATGGTGACATGGAGTTGATATCTTTTCCGAAAGGACATCAAACTAGATATCAAAATTAACTTGTCAATGTTGCCCGTTAAAAAAATAAAGCTTTATTTACAAAAACAATATTATAATAATTTACAGGATATGACCATATTTTCATAATGTTTACACACCGTCAATCCAATAAGATGAATAGTTAAATGTTCTTATATACAAGATTTTGGATTCTATACAAAATTCTCATGAAAATGGGTGTTTATATTTTTTTGTTTCGATCCCTTATTTGACTGTACATTTTGTGGTGTTTTTATATATATATATATATATATATATAGATAGATAATAAAAATACCAAATAAAATATTGCTGTTTGTTTGGACTTATTATTCTGGAATGCAACTGAAAGACTTAGTTTTCTACATATAAGGTATATAGGAGTTTTAGAAATTAAATGTTGAAAAGAAAAAAAATAGTTTTCACATTTATTTTGAAAATAATTGCACTAAATGATTTTAGACAAATGATACAGCTCAGTTCAATAGCATTATCATTATCATAGATTCAGGCCTAGAGGACAAAGTTAATCTTCCATTTGGTTTTCAATTACGACAAAAGGTGATGAGACTGAAGCCTCCACTTCAAGTCCTCCCTATAGCACTGTGGGCACACACACACAGAGGTAGACAGACACCGAGAGAGGTGGACAGACAGACACAGAGAGAGGTAGACAGACAGACACAGAGAGAGGTAGACAGACAGACACAGAGAGAGGTAGACAAACAAACATAGATAAAAAACAGACAATTCCTTCGCTGCTTCGGTGTATTTGGATTAAAACACATCCCAACGGTATAGGAATAAAATGTAAGAGTTCCTTTCTTATCAGAATGATCAGGGTGAGTTTTCCGAACTGCCGTACCTTCGTAATCACCATTAGACTCATCGAAAAACAATTTTTAAAAGAAAAACTATCTCAATAGCCACCCATTCCCCACCAAAAAAATTTTAAAATTCATAAGTGGATGGTGACATGGAGTGGATATCTTTTCCGAAGAAGATAAGGTGTTTCAAAATAAGGTCCAAAACAACAGAACTTCGAGTATGGACAAAAAAAGTTACAAGACAAACGAATTTATTTGTTATTCACTGAATAACACTTTTTTGTTTTTTTCTTTTTTACAAATACACAAATTAAATGTATCCGAAAACAAAAACAGTGCAACAAAAATTAAAATAAAAACTAATTTAGTGCCTTAAAAAAAAAAAATAAAAAAATAAAAAGTATTAAATAAAAAATTAAAAGGAGGAAAAAATAAGTTGATTACCTTTTTTTGTATATTATTTCGTGTTAAAAATTCATCAGAGGTAAAAAAAAAAAAAAAGAAAAAAAAGCTCATTGCCTTTCTCTTTTTAAGTAATAAAAAAAAGAAAAGAAATCCATTTCTGTATTATAGCAGACATACTCAGTAAATCAGCCACACGAGTAGTAGTAATCACACAGACTAGTACTTCTGTCACGGGATATTTATATATATATATGTGTGTGTGTGTGTGTGTGTGAGAGAAAGAGAGA
>OZ010614.1:18849384-18976884 GCA_963932145.1 Acanthosepion lycidas
ATATATATATATAGATATATATATATATATGTGTGTGTGTGTGTGCATGTACATAAATAGAATAAGCTCTTCACTATGGTACCTAGACTTTTTTTTTAATTTAAGCACAATACTAGACTCATCAAGATCATGAATTTACAGTTGAGCTGGCTAGATGCAACTGTAAATTCTACGCTAACAGTTTCTTTTCTCATACTTTTCGCTTGTGGAACTCTCTTCCAGCTCCATGCTTTCCAACTAACTTTAATCTCCAAAAATTTAAATACAATCTTAAACCCTATCTATGGTCCTCCTGATGACTTTTCTCTTCCTGTTCATTAGTAAGGTTTCTGTTCCTAATTATTAAACACCTAGTAACCTATTGTGTCTTAGTGGCTTTACTGCCTTGCTTGGGGTAAAATCAATTAAATATATATAAAGAGAACATTTTTTTTTTTAAGAGTCACTCATTCAAAACATACTTTCATGAATGTTTTTCTAAATGTCAGTAATTTATAATTGTAAGGATTACATGACCAATTTCATAACACAAATGCACAAACACACACATGTATATAAAAAAAATATGACAAAGTGGAAAAAGTTTTCTTGTGAGGCATTTCATCCTTTAGGACTTCATTGGACTAAATTTGTCATGTTGGTGCAACTACACGTGAGCACAACCAAGGGGGTGCTGGGAAGTGCATTACAAGAAAACTTTTTACACTTTGTCATACATTTATTCCCAATATTGTTTTTGATTATATATATATATATATATATATATATATATATATATATATATATATATATATACATATTTCATTGAATATAACAGACAAGGAAAATTTGATTAATTTTTTTTATTTTGCTTTTCCAAAATTCTTATATTTTTTCATTTGGTGAGCATAAGGGAGTACAAAAATTGTTGGTACTGTCAATTGTCCCAAGTGCTTTTGGCCACTTCTTTAGCGATTTTCAAAGGGGTTTGTTTTTAGGTGCTATTAATTTCTTTTCATGTTTGATTGTTTAAGATGTATTTTTTTTGGGGGGGGTGAATAATAAGAGAAGCATTTATTTTGAGCATCATGTGTTGAGAGCAGCTAGAATTCGAGTGAGTGTCTTTCTCTTTTTTAAAAAACTTTCAACACACAAATTCAGTTGTTGTGTAAGGTGAGATTTATGCTGAGAGTTTTTATATACAGAGCCTCTCTCACAGTGAGATGTTTTCTGTAATGTAATTTATATAAAATGTTAGTGCTTTCAACCAGAATTTTCCTTAAGAGTTCTCATAAATTGTGGATGGATAATTGTTTTTGATAGCACTTTGACCAGATAAATGGCATGTGAGACATCTACTCAAAGTGGTGGTGGTATGACTGATATAATTGATTTATGACAAGAAACACAGTCTTGTACTGGGTAGTGAAATTGATAGATTATATTGGTCATCCCTAGTTTAGATTTGATGGGGCTTATTTTGATTAATGACAACAAGGTTTGCAGGTTTTCTATTTTCTATAATATAAATTTTGTTTTGGGAGTTACAGTAGAAATATAATGTTTAAAGATTCTTCATATAGCAAATTCATCCTGCTTGTAATTACCATGCAGTAAAGTTGATGTTTTGTATGGTATTTTTATTACTGGTATCATGTCTTTTTTGTAAGAATAATTTTGTTATTGATTATGCAGTTGGGAAAATTATTGTTGACTAATGTCTGTTTTAAATTTTTTTAGTTTACTCAGAAATATTTCCTGGGAAGGAAAAGTTAGGTGTGCTCTATTTAGGAAGTTTTTTTTTTTACCACTGCTATTTTATATCTTTCTGAGCATCATAGTATAGAAGGCAATTTTTGCTCTCCCTTACTTCTAACAAATGAAAGAATGTGAGAATGCTGGAGAAACTAAATAAAAAAAATTAATCAATTTTTTTTCTTGTCATATGCAATGAAACATGTTAAAAAAAAAAAAAAAAAAAAAAAAAATGGTTGTTACCCAAATTTATATATATATATATATATATAATTAACTGATTTAAAATATGGTTTATTTGCTACACAGGAATTACCATGTTTCAAAAACCGAAGCTAAAAACTTCAAATTTAATTATATAATTAAATTATAAGCATTTGTTCTGTTTCATCTTCAAGCAAATTTTGGAAATTTTCCAAAATTCGCTTGAAGATATATATATATATATATGAGAGAGAGAGAGAGAGAGAGAGAATTGAATTTACCACATGAAAATTAGTAAAAACCACCTGTTCATATGCCAGCCTCAGAGAAAAACTTGTAATCCAGTGCAAAATAAATAATACTCATAATTGTAAGATTTCTTTTAACCAAAAATATTTATCAACGTTAATTTTAAATTGATCTTTTTACAGCAATCTTTAAAGGATTATGCCCATACAAGATACAAGCTACAAGCTATATTTAATTTGCGGAAAAATATTACTTTTCTTTTAGACGTTAGATGGTATCTATGATTCATTGATTACTTTTGGCATTAAATAAAATCACATTATGCGCAATATCTATCCATGTTAAAAATTTTATGTGTTTAATATAACAGTTACTCAAAATGAAAATACTTCAAAAATATAAAAAATTATTTATTTAATAAAAAAGAAAAATGTCCGAATTGTGTAAATATTGATACAGAAATTATTTATAACAAAAAAGATAAAATTTTATGAAAAACTAAGAAAATTAAAAAGGTACTAGCGCAGTTTATTTTTTAAAGAAGCTGCCAAAATGAAGCCATTCATTTTATGAAAAAAAAAAAAAAAAAAAAAAAAAAAAAAAACGCTGTAAAAACAAGGCTAAAGTGTGATGTTGCAAAAAAGCACAATCTCATTGGATAGTTAATTTAGAGTTTTAACCAATCAGGATAAGACAGATATGTCTCTGAAGGAGTTGATTTTCATCCAGGTGGAGCTACTTATTTGCTATATAAAAGGAAAAATTTTGTTTAACAATCTCAAAAAAGGATGCAAGAAAGTGGTTGCTATTTACAATAAGAAAAAAAATAGTACTACTACTACTGCTTCAGATGTTGAAGAAAAAGAATCCTTAAAACCCTCCAAGATCTGTCTCCTAACTATGAATGCCAATTTCAAAACCTGGAGATATTTGTCTCTTATATTCAAGCATATTTTTCCTAATCTTATGGAGATTGATCTCATTTGCAAACATCTATTTCTAAATTCCAAATATTTTGTCTAAAGAGCCTGGAAAAACAGCATTGCATGACTTAAGCCTTCATTTCTCCCCTTTTGAAATTTCTCACTCTTTGAACTTTTGAATTTGTACAATTGCAAAGCAAGTAAAATTCCATTTTTGTTACTAAGGAAAGAAAAAAAAATTGATTTTTAAGAATGGTTTGTTTTCTAAGAGAAAACTGAAATTTGTACTTACAATACAAGAAGTGTTAATCTGACCAGACAATTTGAAATGCACAAAAGAATTTTTGTGCAAGGCCATTTTGTATTTTTACATAATTTAGTGTTGTAAAAATATTTATTATTAATTTTAACCTTAGAACACTAACCATGGGTATATAGCACCCAGCACAAATTTTCCTCTTTTTAATTACAATTTTCAGTACCTGATTTTCTTACCTAAATGTTTTTCAGTTCCTATTAATGTTAACTCAAAGTACAAAATTTGAAGTGCCTGCATGTAAAATATTTCAAATAAAGATTTATATTTAATATATTTTTTGATATTTTCAAAATTGTGTATGATATACCCATGGTTAGTAGTGTTGTAACTTTAATTGATGGTTAGTGTTCTAGGGTTAATAAATGTTCAGTTCTTTACAAATTTAATATCAAGTAATAGCCTTGTCTTTTTTCAGCATCACCTCATAGTTATTTTAAAAGGGTAAAATTGGTTGAAACCCCCAATCTCTACCAAACCCCCTTTTTTTTCTTTTTTTAAGAAAAATATTTGTGCAACAAAACAACAGACTGACAGCAAAGTCTCTCCAGGCCATTCTTAAATGTGTCTGTATGTCTCTCAACTTAACTCAGTCAGCTATCTCTTTTTTCTCTACTGTTCCCCTTCCTCTCATGACTGTTGCATGCTAGAAGGTATTTCTGATAATATAGACAATATCATCTCCCTACACCCATCTGCAAATATATTTGTGTTCGGTGACTTTACTGTCCCCCATGCCAGGTGGCTTAAACACTGTCACTGACCTCACGGGCATCCAAACCCTGCACTTCTCAATCACTCAATCTCTCACACAAGTGGTTAATTTCCCTATACATTTCCCCCAGTAACCCTGATGGACACACTTCTCTTTTAGATCTCTTTTTTACTTCTATCCCTGACTCATGTTGTACTATGCAGCTCTGCCCTCTTGGCAACTCTGATCATATGGTAGTGTCTGTAAACATCTCTTTCCACTCCCCAACCAGCCAAGAACATGCTACTAAGAGAATATCTTTCTGTTATCACCAAGCAGATTGGGACTTGTTCCAGGATTTCCTTTATGGCATCCCTTGGAATGAAGTTTTTAATCATCCTGTTCAAAAATGCACATATGAAGTCTCCTCCTGGGTGAAAGCTGGCATTGATGCTTTCATTTCAACAAGGCAATACCAAGTTAAACCACGTTCATCCCCTTGGTTCTCACCTGCATGCTTGGCTGCTATAGCCCACTGGAATCACTTCTTCCGGCTGTACCAGAGTGACACGTCTGATTGCAACAGATGTCTCTTTGTCTCTGCTTGTAACAAGTGCAAGCATGTCCTCAAAGAAATAAAGTTAATGTTTCCTGATAGAATGAAACAACGTATAGCATCTTGCAAGTTCAGTTCCAGAGATTATTGGTGACTCTGCAAGAGTGTGCAGAACAGTAAATCCTAAATCCCTCCTTTATTCAATCAATTCAAAGTCCTGACATCTGCAGCAGATAAGGTTAAATGCTTTGCTAGGAAATTCTCTTCCAACTTAACACTTGACTCATTTGGAGTACCCACACCTGATTTCCCCACTAGAACAGAAGCTCTACTGAATATGTGTGTAACACCATCACTAGTCTCAGACATTTCTAAATTAAGACTCCCATAAAGTACGTGGAGCTGACTGAATCTTAGTCATCCTAAAGAAATGTGCTCCCAAGCTAGCTCTACTTCTCTTCAAACTCTACAACTATTTCTTCATTGCTTTCTCTTTTCCAACATGTTGGAAGTCCATTGTAGTTCCTGTTTTTTAAGAACTTTGGAGAACCTTCTGACCCTTCTATCATCCTATTAACCTACTATTACTTTTCGGCAAAGTATTCAAGGCTTTAATCAATGTTGAAGTGGTTAAAAAACTTACCTCTCACAACCTTCTCTCTGACAAACAATATGGCTTGAGTTTTGTCAGGTCTACTGCTGATGTGCTAATGGCCATCACTGAATATGTATATCAAGATCTTGTTAATAACAGAGAAGCTAAAGTTGTGGCTCTAGGTATCTCAAAGGTTTTTGACAGGGCTTGGCATGTCTTCTAAGACCCAGGGCTATGGTATTACAAGACAATTGTAATACTGCTGCTTACAGATCATTTCACACAAATATGGGTGTCCCCCAAGGCTCTATCCTGGTTCTTACACTGTTTCTGGGTTTCATCAATGATGTTCCTGATGTCATCAGTTCCCATGTAGGCATTAATGTAGATGACACTATCATTTATTCATGTCTCAATAGCAAGTCAGTTAGAGCTGACAAAGTTAACCTGGCCACTGCTTTTGAAAAGGACCTCCAATTAGTGGTTAACTGGGACAGAAAATGACTTGCTTCCCTGAAAACTACATTCTTCAGAAATTTAAATGCAACATTAATTGCCATATTCTTTCTTCTTGAATCCCGTTCATCTTTTACACTTTCCTCAATCTCTTCTATACAGTCTTTTCTCTCATTTTCACTCTCTGTAACCCCCTGCATACTAGTGACATTTTCCTGCTTTGCTTGAAGTGAGCTGATAAAATATATATATATATATATATATATATTGTGTGTGTATATCTCAATATTAATTTTTTAATGGCATAGTTACACTAATATAGGTAATAATAAACACATTAAAAATAAACCATTTTTTTTATGAAATTGGTCAACATCATTAATGTTAAAGATGTCTGATGAGAAGTAGCAAGTACATAGCGTTGGAAATTTATTTCCCAACCCCTTTTGACCCCACTTCATCATCCCTTTGAATAGTCCCATCAACCCCAAGAGGGAATCAACAACTTTTAGAACCCCTGATTTAAATGAAAGCTCAACCTCTAGACTGCCTTAATGAGTAATCGGTACAATAAAATTTATAGCCTATTAAGCTCTCTTAAAATAAAGCCAGACAATCAGTCAAGATCTTTAGCACTCTGCATTATTCATCTCAGTTTCTTAACTGCAATAACCTCATTCTTAATTTTAGTAAAGTTCATTTTCATTGTTGCTATAGCAGGATATCACAACACAAAAACAAAATTGAAACACACACTATGATAATAACAGGATGAACTTTGTTGTTGCCATAACAGGGTATGACATCATAAAATTCACTAACATTCAACAATCGGAGTTGCTTGTAAACTTTGCTTGGTGAAAAAGTTGTCTACAGAATCCAGAAATATACTTATGTCAGAACAATACAAAGAACGAGTTCAGTTGTCTGAAGAACTCTTGGAATGACAAAAACTATTCTAAAAATTATAGAAGATAGATTTACATAAATAACTTTTAACAAAAAAAAAAAAAAAAAAAAAAAAAAAAAAAAAAAAAAAAGACTTAGAGTAAACATCTTCAAGAATCACATCAGATTTGTATGAATCTATGAGTTTCTTAGATGAAGTATTATGAGGATTTTTTTATTTATTTATTAAATCCTGAAAATAAAAACATCTGTTTCCAGAGGGGAAAAATAACAAAGATTACATTAAAAAAAAAGAATACACAGAGAATATTTGAAAGAGTTGATCTCCAAATCAGTAAACAGGTAAAATCAACTGAAACATCTCCCAACCCAGTTTACACACACAAGTAATTTGAAGAATGTTAGCACCCAAATCATGAAAGGATGAAAAGTTTTATTTCATTGTATGTGCATTTTTATTTTTTTTTATTTTTTTTTTTTATACCCATTTCTCTTCAAGACATAGATAATCATGATTTTCTTTTATTATTATCTATGAATGGACATGCATTCTTGGGAAGGATTGTAGAATTGTTTCCTGTAACAATGTGGAACAAAAACTCTCAGCCCTACAGAATCCCTCCCAACTGGCTCCAGTGATGCTTCTGGCCCTACCTAAATTGCCACTGAACAGCTGTTGGTTGCTGTAGAGCCAACCTTCAGAAATGGAGATATGCCACCAATGATGATTCCAACTGCCAATGTGGACAATTACAAATGATGGAGCATCTTCTAGTTTGCTTGAAGATTCATGCATACTTAACAACCTTGAAACCTTACACCCCAAGCAAGGCTCTGTGTGCAACACTGGATGGGTGTGGTGTAGTGAATATAGAAGAAGAATCTTCTCCATAGTTTAGAATTCAGAGATCTCCTTCGGTTAGACTGGTTTCCAACCAAAGATAAAAAGTAAGATCTATGATCTACCCTACTATTTAACCCATAGTTGGCAGAGAAGAGATTTAATTAATGCCTTCTCTAATGGCATTAGTACAAAAATGAACAGAATAAAACCCAGAATTTGAAATCTATACTCTTTAGCTATCTACTAAATCTATATTGCCCATTTCCCTTCTCTCAGGCCATTTTCATCAAACTGTTCTTGAGTTTTCCTCCAAGTATGCAGACAGGAAGGTTTACAATACTCTGACTGTTGTTCTTGCAGGAAAGCTAAATAAATGAAACATTAACCTTTGTCACTGTAGCATTTACTTCCTTTGCACTCTGTAGGTGCATTCTGTCGCCTTGAGAGGGTTGCTATAAATAAAAACTTAACTGTTATTTCCAGAAATAACAGTTGACAAATATATTTATAGCAAACCTCTCAAGGCAACTACAGCATGCAAAGGGAGATAATTCTCCAGCATCCTAAAAGTTAATATCCCAAATTCATATTATATCAAAATTTAAGGAAGAATATATATAAATATGAGTGGGTAATGAAAAGTTCTCAGGCCTAATCAAAAAGCCTTCACAAAAAGAAAAAAAGAAAAAAAAAGAAAAAAAAGAAGAAAAAAAGAAAAAAAGAAGAAAAAGAAAAAAAGAAAAGAAAAAAGAAAAAAAAGGAAAAAAAGAAGAAAAAAAGAAGAAAAAGAAAAAAAGAAAAGAAAAAAGAAAAAAAAGGAAAAAAAGAAAAAAGAAGAAAAAAAGAAAAAAGAAGAAAAAATGAAAAAAGAAGAAAAAATGAAAAAAGAAGAAAAAATGAAAAAAGAAGAAAAAATGAAAAGAAAAAATGAAAAAAGAAGAAAAAATGAAAAGAAAAAATGAAAAGAAAAAATGAAAAGAAAAAATGAAAAGAAAAAATGAAAAGAAAAAATGAAAAGAAAAAATGAAAAGAAAAAATGAAAAGAAAAAATGAAAAGAAAAAATGAAAAGAAAAAATGAAAACAGAAGAAAAAATGAAAAAGAAAAATGAAAAAAGAAGAAAAATGAAAAAAGAAGAAAAAGAAGAAGAAAAAAAAGAAGAAAAGAAGAAAAAAAAAAAAAGATGTTTAGCTATTTGGTCAAATTGAGAATTTTTTGCATCACTCATCTTACATTCACCAAATCTAGAGAAATTCTAAATCATTAGAGCCTTAATATACATTCTTTTTAATTTATTCAAACTATTGCTTTCATAATGGTTATTATATTAGGTTGGTGCAAAAATAATGACGTAATAATATCGTTTTTTGACGTATTTTTTAACATCAGAAAACGACATTATTACGTCATTATTTTTGCAATAGATGCAACATTTTGACCAAGTACCCTCTGACTATATTCAGATGATGATCGGCTATGCTGATGATATAGGTATTCATAGTCGGGATACGAATGATCTTGAACAGAAAATCAATATTCTCTACCAAGTGTTCCAAGAAATAGGCCTCAAGATACACATTTCCAAAATAGAAACTATGATCTGGAATTTGAATAAAAGCAGTGATGGCATATAGACAGTATGGACATATGAATCAACATTGCATGGTTACTGTTTCACAATTCAATGCAATCTTTAGATAGAGTGCGAAGCCTGAAACTGACAGTCACCATTCAATGTTGATTCCTGTGTCTACATTTCCTTTATTTTATTTCCATTCAATTAATACAAAGGTCAAAAGCCAGATAAAGTAGAAGGTTACTGAAGGAGATATGTGATATGAATAGAAGAGGAAGTAGAGATGAGAATTATAGGGATATGGAGGATAGACAACAATTGACCCAAGACTTTAAATGGTTAAGATTGCAGTGTTCAGGGAAGAATACACATGGGGTGTATCATATACACAAAATGTAGGATCCACAAAAATGTACATTTATTTTTAAAATTTAATGATTGTTATAAAAATATTTTGAATCTGTTTTTCTATTCAACAAATAAAAATGCTTCCTATTTTTGCTAAAAAGTCAATCCAACTGAAGCCAAAATTTGTATGAAGAAAAAACTTGCAGGCATGTTGACGGTTATGCAACATGAATGCAACAAAAAGTTTTTTTTATAAAAAATAGAAAAGAAAAATAAGGGTTCTTTATTGAAATAAACTGAAATGTAATATCGATCATCTTCTATGGCTGGGAATGTTGGACAATCTCCTCAAAAATGAAGACACTTGAGGCAACAGAAATGTGGTTCTACAGAAGGGTGCTGAGAATAACAAACCAAATGTGAGTACAGGGGAAGTTTTAAAGAAAAGGGAAACAAAAAGGACACTTATACTTAGAATCAGAAAAAATAGTTTAAATTTCTAGAGAACCTAAAAAGGAAAGAAGGCCAGGAAAATTTGACACTAACAAGCGATATTAAAGGCTAGAGGGACAGGGGAAAACAGCAAATAACCTACCTAACAAGCTTGTTTAAATGGATGGAAGAAGGTGAATTGTGAGAGACAGCAGAAAGACTAACCTAAGACCTATAAAGAATAAAAAATTGTGGAGAGCCATGATTGCCCACATCCTGAAGTGACATGGCATATAGAAAAAGAAGAATGCATTGGTTTGTTAAAGTTACAAGACTTAGTAACACATTATGGTTTTATTAACCTTTGTCTATGCATTAATTGGCTTTCAGTGGCCTTGACTCAAAAGTGAACATTTGGAAGGCTATGACATTTAATATGAAATATCTTTAGCATGGCTTACCATCATTTCTAAGCCTCAAACCAGAAGAGCTTTCAATTTTTATTATATGTTAGGTTAGTTTTCATGACCTAGCAACCCTTCAAGCATCTGGGCTGACACACAGACAAAAAATGACAAAAAATAAAAAATTACTAATATCTGGGACAATCACTCAGCTAAACTTGGATGCATGGTAAGTCTTGTTATAGAAAATAATTTTCTGATTTGAATAAAGCATTTAGATTCAAAATGTTTTTATTGTAAAGAAAATTTTTAAAAATGGGTGTACAGTGTGATATATTCCATGCTAATAGGAATATATATTTGAAAAACAAGGTGGATAAAATAAGTAAAGTTTTATTGTATAAAACCAGTAAGAATAAGAATAAAGGTAACAGTTATGCACAAGGTTGTCGCAAGTCAATCCAGTAGCGAGTGCTACGATTGAAAGATCGGTAGTTCTCGTGTAAGTCTGAGTTGTATTCAACAGATCCCAGTTAGTAATACTTACCAACCTCCCCACAAAGTAGGATGTGGCACAAGGCTGAATTTAATGTGGGGCAATCCAAGCCCGTAAGCTTGGTCAAAAATTCCCTGTAAACACTGCATAAACAAGTTGGGTCTGTCTACCTCCCCAGATGAGAGACTGCCCTTTGGCATAGCTTCAACCGGGTTCCTCTCTGCCCAAAGGCAGAGAGTTCAACAACAGCTAAGAGCTGAGTAACAGATCCCAGCTAGTATATTTAGCTACCCCACCACAAGAGTTGCATGTAGCACAAGGCTGGATTAACGTGGGTTCTCCGAGCCTGTAGGCTCAGCCAAAAATATTCCCTTTCGAACCTGTATAAACGGTTTCAGAAGCAGTCTACCTCCCCGAACAAGACTGCCCTTCGGCGGAGCCTTGTCCAGGTTCCTATCTGCTCAGAGGCAGAGAGTTCGACTATTTAGCTGGAACAGGTCGCAGCTTGTATATTTAGCTACCACCCATAAGGGTTGTATATGGCACAAAGCCAGTTTAGCGTGGGTTCTCCAAGCACATAGGCTCGGCCAAAAATATTACCTTTTTGAACCCACAAACGGGTTCAGGGGCAGTCTGCCTCCCCAAATGAGACTGCCCTTCGGTGGAGCCTCATCTGGGCTCATCCCCGCCCGAAGGCAGAGAGTTCAACTGTTTAGCTGGCACAGGTCACAGCTAGTCTCTGTAGTGCATTGACATACAGATACTTATAGGTAGTTACTACCTATAGTGTAGTCACTCATGGGGGTGACAGGTTATTCCATTACATCACAGTGGTTATGGAAATTGTCATGCCCACCATCAAGATTGATTGATTTGCTTTTTTGTGTTTTTTTTTCTACCCTTTTTTGGTTATTTAAAGCCAAAACATTTTTTGGGGATTGCATGAATAATCATTTTTTTTTTTTTTGTGAAGGGATATTGTATTATAAAATTTTTTTGAGAACAATAATAATTTTTCTAGATACAACTGCTACTATTTAACCCATAGCTGGGGGAAGAGATGGATCCATACCTTTCCCCAAGGGTATTTACATGTAAATGACTGTAACAAACTTGACTGAAATTTGAACACAGATTTCCAATTTCTCATTCCGGGACATCTCATTTATTACATCACTCACACATCACAACCATTAAGAAGAGAAGTTGAAATGGTACACATTATAAGGAGCCAACAATCTTTCCACTTACAAGGTACCATATTAGGCAAAAGACAAGATAGAGAGAAAAATGGATTACCAATGTCACTGAGTGGACTGGAAGATCATTCACAGACTCAGATATTGGCAAACAGACATATGGAAGGAGCTAAATAAGTTCTTAGATGTGCAGTGAGACTACGGCCATGGCCAGTCAAGGGACTGATGACGATGATGAGGTTGTATAGTCACATAGCCGAATGGTCAGAACATTTGCTTTCCAATCATGAGATCAAGGTTCAAATCTTACTAAGGTCAATTTTTGAGAAAGGTGGCTTCCTATTATCATCGGTCTGGGGAGGCAATCTCAGTGTGCAGCACCTTTGGAAAGAGCCTGAAAATGAAACCACGGGTTGACTCAAGGCCTGTGACTGGAATTGGGTAGACAGAACTGTTTGGAAGTTGTCATTTGGTTGTGCTAGCATAAAGTCATAAATCATTGTGACCGAGGGTTTGAGTGTACTGGCGTTGTTCAAACTGATAATCATGCCAGATTATGCATTCTCTCCCAGAAACTATAACTAAAGTCTGTTCAGCATAGTTGCAGTATACACTACAGGTAGGCTCTGCAGGTGCTGAACAAACACACCTGTGCCTGAGGAGGTGTTTGAAACAGGAACTGGCTAGCTGCCCTAGGAGATGAATGTACTCAGAAAAAAGAAGCTGGCCATTACAGACAAACCTCTCATCTACAGACCCCCCCACCACCACCATCAACAGACTTTCGATGCAACAGACAAAATTTGCAGGCAAAATAGAAAAAAAAAAAAAAAAAAAAAAAAAAAATGGAGGAAAAAAAACTCCCAAATCATCAGCGATGTGTTACAAAACTTGTGGGCTTAGTGGAACAAACTATATTAGTTCTCAAAGTGACCACTTGGCAGTTGGCCTTTCAATTGTAAAAAAAGATGGGTGTACAGTATGATACATTAGCACATGTGTGAGAAAGATATTATTTTTGTTATTTTGATTAATATATCTATATTAAGTATATATTTATTTATGCCATATATACATGTTTATAGTACTTACATTATGATCATAACTACTAGTAGTTACTATAGTGGTTTTATAACTCAAAAATAATCCCTTCCTATCTACAATCGGCTTTAAATGGCCACCCCTTCCACCTGTTAGTCCATTGATGAGAGCGTTAGCCTCTCTGTGTGGGTGCGTGTGTATATATTTTGAACAATAAAAAATATTAAAAAATTAAAATCTTCAGACACACAGGGTTGTATATTAACATTCTTTCATTATTATTATTTCAGTTAGATTCCTCAACTAGTTTCGGCCAACATGGCCATCATCAGGAGAAAAAAAATTTCTGCTTGCTGATAGCAGTGAACTACAGAAATGAATAACTTGATGGAGAAAATGAACTTTTGTCTGTAGTTTTTGTTTTTTTTTATTTTGTTTTTTTAACATGATTTTTGATCAGTCCTTGTGTGGGTCAGTCTCTTTAGTTGTTATTTAAGATAAGAGCTGGACCGATTCATACTGCTCTGAATAAGTAAATATATATATATATTATATGTATGTATGTATGTATGTATGTATATTGAGTATGGATAGGAATCTGACAAAATGATAGGATAAAGTACAAGTCTGAAACAGATCTTAATCTAACATTTTTCACTTTATTAAAGCTTCATCAGTGATCAAGACAGAAGTGATAAAAAGCAAAGAGACACAAATTAATGGTATGTTGAGCTTGGTTATTTCTTATTGGTTAGATACGTGTCACTTCATAACACATATCTAACCAATAAGAAATAACCAAACACAACAGACCTCTCTTTGCTTTTTATCATTTTTTTTATCATTTCTATCTTGATCTCTGACAAAGCTTTAATAAAGTGAAACATATTTGATTAAGATGTTTCCTACTTGTTCTTTTATACATATATATATATATATATATATATATATATATATATGAGGGGGTGCAGAAAATTCCAGGCTAACCATGATGTAAGAAAATAAAAAAAGAATAATAGTCAGAAAGACTGTTTTAATAATCATAACATGGTACCTCACTTATTCTTTAATATAAAAAACACAAAACTGTAACAGGAAGTATTACCCAATAGAATATGTCATTAGTAATTAGGGAAGATCAGGCTGCTGATACATTGCTTTTTATTTCTTTCATTTTGTGTTAGCTTTTTGGGGATATTTTTACTTTTAATGATTTAAAAATAGTTTTCTTACTTACATGTGACAAATTTAGTTAATTTCAATCATAACAACCTGAGATTACTCGTACTTTTAACAGAATCAATATGATAAAAAATATAGCCATCATTTTCTGATGGTATAAATAGATTAGTGTGTGTATAAGATTATGTGTCTGCTTTTATTATGGTTGTTGGGATTTATTTCTATTTGTACTTTTCTTCTGTAAATTTTGTAGGCTTTCCTGCATAATGCCAAACACAAAGCCTACCAACTTCATAACAGTCACCATCAAAATTAACTTCTCCAACCCTAACTTAAAATTCATCAACACTACCTCTAAAACAATAAGAGATAAACAGAATGATTGAGAAGTAACTCCCCATATTAAAATACTTATAATTTATTTATTAACTATAATCTTTTAAAAGAAATGGATACAAGAGGAAAGCATTTAACATGAGGTCCAATTTAAAATTCAATATGGGCACCTGATTACCCTACCAACTTTTTGAGCTGCCCACAAATCACGTCAACTGATTTTACCAGGAACTCTTGTGGTACAGAAGACATAACTGCTTCTATTCGCCCTTCAAGTTCTTCCAAAGTCTTGGTTTGGATTAGTAGACTTGCTTCTTTAACCAACCCCAAAGAAAAAAGTCACAGGGTGTTAAACCAGAACTCTTGGCTGTCCACTCATATATAAAATAGGGAGTTACTTTTCAATTACCTTGTAGTTAGCACCAAACAAGATAGCAACAAGAGACAGGAATATACAGAATAGATAGTATACAATGCTCAATGATTTACATCAGTGAAACATCCAGAAACCTCAAAAAAAAAAAAAAAAAGATAAAAATTGCAGAGATATGCTACATAACAGCACTTTAAATGCACTAGTGGTTCACTGTAATACATCTTACCATAATTTTGACTTAATAAATGCCAGTCTGATCAAAAGAGAAAAGGATTCACGAAGAAAAATAGGCACAGAGTGCATTATTGTCAAATTCTTGACAGTAAGTGTTAAGACTTAGACCATATATGATATGACCGATCGTCATAAAAGCAATAACAGCACAAGGCAATATATGAGGTAGTAGAGGAAAAAAGCAGAGATCAACTAAGAGTAGTCTGATTTAAAATCAGACAGACATCAACAGCTTTATATAAAAAAAATATGTATTCATTAGAAAATTACTTTGTTTATGTTTCAATAGGAAACTGAGCAGATATGAGAATTTTGAGTAATCTATGATAAGGATTTCTTTTAAAAGGCACTGTTCAGACTGTAGTACTGTATGTAAATTAGATAGACAAGTATAGAGAACAACTGGTGAACATATGGTGGGGGGCTATGCCTGGCAAACCCGGTTGCTATTCAGGACACAGAGAACTGTACTACAAATACTACTACACAAAGAGACATGCAAAACATGACACAGACCTTGCTCGATCAGCAAAGCTTCTTCATAACTGAGTAAGTCAAGGCACATTGGAGCTAACAATAGTTTCGCTCTGTCCAGAGGGACGCAGGTCAAATCCTGCCAAAGAGGGCATATTTTTCTTTAATAAGATTCCACAATATTCAGGCCAGTAAATGAAAATAAATGTACTGTTTAATGAATAAACAAAGTGTCTTCTCAAATATGAGTAGACACTAAAAATTATATTATATATATATATATATATATATATATATATATATATAAAATGTGTTTTGAACAATAGAAAATATTAAAAAATTAAAATTTTCAGACACACTGGATTGTATATTATTTTTTTTGTTTCATTATTTCAATGAGGTTCTTTGACTAGTTTTGACCACGATGGCCATCATCAGGAAAAAAATAAAATATATATATATATATATATATATATATATATAAACAAAAGCACTTCAAGAGAGCTTAAACAACATAAAAATAATAGCACTTTGCCTGAATGGCAGAGCTAAGGTATTATTTTCATGGCAAGGTGCTCATGTGACCAGCTACTACTAAAGTTTGAAACGCTATGCACACTTATCAGACAGCCGGTGACATTATACGTGTGTGTGTGTTTATTTTCGACATTAATTCATAATTTGTGTCTAACAACAATATAAAATGAAAATGTATGTCTATCTTCAGCTCATCATCCTTAGCTTAAAAAAAAAAAAAATACAACCAATAATAGCAATAATAAAATGCTACTACTTCCACCTGTTCTGCTGTACTTCTACTACTGTTAATGATCCAGTCTCTGCTTCCATTTCTATCTCCCCCTCCTTTCATTCCTGCTGCAAACACTGTCTGGCAAAACAGCACAGAAAGAGAATTGGGCAACAGATCGAAACAAACAGTGCACAGCATGTACATTTCCGCTCTTGCCTTAGCAGCAGCAGCAGTAAGCATTCTGCAGTTAATATAATGCTCATCTTGCGAGCTATTGATAGATAGCTTGAGCCAACTTGAAAGCTCTATAGACGTCAACTTAATTAAACTGGTTTTTGAACAAAGAAAAGTTAGGACTATCAAATAGAATTACTGTCTGAATTTCTAGTATGGGGAATTATTATTTGACATTAATCTATTCAAGATAATCATAACATTTCAGCCATTTTACCTTACAACCTTCTTCAGATATTTGCTGTATTTTTACTGTAAAAGGACAGACATTTTGGGCATTTTGACCTGTCTTCTTCAAATGTGTATTGTAATCAGTAGCCTACTGGAAATTTGGATCAGAACTCTTTATTCAATAAACAGGCATAGACTGTTCTCATTTCATTGTCCTTGCTTAAGGATATCATGTGTCAGTTAATTCTTCCTTGTAATATATAGAAAACAATAAAAAGAGTAGTAAAAAAAAAAAAAGCATTAAGTGCATCCACTGACCAGAGTTTAAATTCTGGACAAGACAGACAAAATCATATACCCTGATTTAATTACATAATGTTATAATGTTTCCAACCAGCCCTGCCAGGGTGGTTAGCCAGACCCTATTACAGACACCAGTTCAACTCACCTGTGGTCTATACTGCAACTATGTTGTGCAGACCTTAATTACAGTTTCTGGGAGAGAGCACATAACCTGGCATTTTTTGAACAAGGCCAGTAAGCTCGTCCATGATGACTTAAGACTCTGTGTTATTAATGTCTTTCAAACAGTTCCATCTACCCAGTTTCACTCATAAGGGCACCTCAACGTGGTGTAATGGTTAGCAAGCTTGTCTCGCTAGGACAATTACGACGGAGTAGTGAGTTTGATCCTTGCCAGGTACCCCATACTTTCAGCCTTGTGCCACATCTAAGCTACACCTAGAAAATCACCATAAGGCTTTTCAGTCACTTCCCAAAAGGTGCCACACACGTGGTTGCCTCTACAGGTCAATCAATAACAAAGTGATCTCCCTGACAAATCTAGATTTGAACCCAGGTTTCATGGTCAGAAAGCAAATGTTCTAAACATTCAGCCATATGCCCATATTTAATGGGAGAGTGGTAGTATCTGTCATCATCTATGTGCCACATACCTTCAGTCCAGGGCATAGGTAATCATGGCTCTTCAAAATGTCTTATACATTGTGGCCCTTAGAAGTTTCTCTCCCTTTGCTAAGCCTCTCACTTCCAGTTCCATCATCCATTCATACAAGCCTGTCAGGTAAAAGTCTAACTACCGTCCCCTATTTTACCTGCAATATACCTCATGAGGGTTAGGTTGTCCAAGCTCTCCTTTCAGATTGTGTGTCCATAGTCTTTCCTGATTTTCAGTTGAAGTGTTCTTTCTGTTGCCATTTTAAGACTTCCTTGTACTCTATCCATGGAATTCTCAGTATCCTTCTGTAGAACCGCATTTCTGCTGCCTTCAGTTTTCTCCTCATCCATAGGTAGAATGACTGATAGTGGATGCTGGACAAATTAACTAAGAACAATTAAGTGAGCCAATCTGCTCAAGATTGTGAAATGAGAACAAAATAATCATGTGGACTGAATAAAGAGTTGTGTCTGATATCTACAGGTTACCAAACAAACTTGAAGGAAGTTACAAGCTACAATGGGGAAAATGTTATCACAATGATAAACAAAATGAAAGCATTCATTTGAATGATTAGGAACTAGATATACGATAAATATAAAATATATGAATGAAGAGGATGGATTATATACAGAGCGAGTGAAAAGACTTGGGGAAAATTTCCTAAGACTCTGTTCTAGTTGTCTTTTAGAATTGATCCCATAGCTGATGCTAGAAAGAAAAAGAAAAAAAAAAGAAAAAGAAAAAAAAAGAAAAAGAAAAAAAAAGAAAAAGAAAAAAAAAGAAAAAGAAAAAAAAAGAAAAAGAAAAAAAAAGAAAAAGAAAAAAAAAGAAAAAAAAAGAAAAAAAGAGAAAAAGAAAAAAAAAGAAAAAGAAAAAAAAAGAAAAAGAAAAAAAAGAAAAAGAAAAAAAAAGAAAAAAGAAAGAAAAAAGAAGAAAGAAAAAAGAAAAAAGAAAAAAGAAAAAAGAAAAAAGAAAGAAAAAAGAAAAAAGAAAAAAGAAAGAAAAAAGAAAAAAGAAAGAAAAAAGAAAAAAGAAAGAAAAAAGAAAAAAGAAAGAAAAAAGAAAAAAGAAAAAAGAAAGAAAAAAGAAAAAAGAAAAAAGAAAGAAAAAAGAAAAGAAAGAAAAAAGAAAGAAAAAAGAAAAAAGAAAGAAAAAAAGAAAAAAGAAAGAAAAAAAGAAAAAAGAAAGAAAAAAAGAAAAAAGAAAGAAAGAAAGAAAAAAGAAAAAAGAAAGAAAAAAGAAAAAAGAAAGAAAAAAGAAAAAAGAAAGAAAAAAGAAAAAAGAAAGAAAAAAGAAAAAAGAAAAAAGAAAGAAAAAAGAAAAAAGAAAGAAAAAAGAAAAAAGAAAGAAAAAAGAAAAAAGAAAGAAAAAAGAAAAAAGAAAGAAAAAAGAAAGAAAAAAGAAAAAAGAAAAAAAAGAAAAAAGAAAGAAAAAAGAAAAAGAAAGAAAAAAGAAAAAGAAAGAAAAAAGAAAAAAGAAAGAAAAAAGAAAAAAGAAAGAAGAAAGAAAAAAGAAAAAAGAAAAAAGAAAGAAAAAAGAAAAAGAAAGAAAAAAGAAAAAGAAAGAAAAAAGAAAAAGAAAGAAAAAAGAAAAAGAAAGAAAAAAGAAAGAAAAAAGAAAAAGAAAGAAAAAAGAAAAAGAAAGAAAAAAGAAAAAGAAAGAAAAAAGAAAAAGAAAGAAAAAAGAAAAAGAAAGAAAAAAGAAAAAGAAAGAAAAAAGAAAAAGAAAAAAGAAAAAGAAAAAAAGAAAAAGAAAAAGAAAAAAAGAAAAAGAAAAGAAAAAGAAAGAAAAAAGAAAAAGAAAGAAAAAAGAAAAAGAAAGAAAAAAGAAAAAGAAAGAAAAAGAAAGAAAAAAGAAAAAGAAAGAAAAAAGAAAAAGAAAGAAAAAAGAAAAAGAAAGAAAAAAGAAAAAGAAAGAAAAAAGAAAAAGAAAGAAAAAAGAAAAAGAAAGAAAAAAGAAAAAGAAAGAAAAAAGAAAAAGAAAGAAAAAAGAAAAAGAAAGAAAAAAGAAAAAGAAAGAAAAAAGAAAAAGAAAGAAAAAAGAAAAGAAAAAAAGAAAAGAAAAAAAGAAAAGAAAAAAGAAAAGAAAAGAAAAGAGAAAAGAAAAGAAAAAAAAAGAAAGCTTCTATTTGGGAATATGAAGGTGCTAAAGAAATAACTTTAAAAAGATAGCTGAATGAGTAAATCTGTACAAAATTTATACTGGAAACTTGAGTATAGGGCAAGATTTTTATGATCAGTTTATTATACAAAAAATTTAGGGGTTGCACTATACTCAGGTAAGTTTATTTTTTTTTTAAGACATTAAAAATCATGCATTTTCTTTTACTAGTTGCACTATACATAGGTAAATATTTTCTGGAGGGGTTGAAATTGATGCATTTTTGATGACCATAACCCACCTGGTAGGCTTACATTCTCATGGTACCATAGATTAACGTAAATGGTACAGCTAAGTTCCTTTAGCTTGCCTCCTTTAGCCTAGAATGAAGCTAGTTCTGACCTTGGATCTCTGGTTGGGACCCAGAAGGAAATGTATATACAACAGGAACCCAAGGATATAACAATAATAATAATAATAATAGTGGAATCATAGTATCTGGATGAGAAATGGAGGGGAAAAATATACATGCAATGTATATTCGAGAATAGTGCAAGATTTTATGATTAGTTTTTTTATGCAAAACATTGGTCACACTATACACAGGTAATTATTTTGAAGAGGTTAAAATCATGCATTTTCAGTGATTGGTTGTACTATACACAGGTAATTTTTTCTGGAGAGGATGTAATTCATGAATTTTCGGTGGCTGTAACCTGCTTCATAGGGTTACATTCTCATGGTACATTTGATTAACATTAACAGTACAGGTAAGTTCATTTAGCATTATGCACAGATAATCTTGACAAAAAAGGTTGTCCTTGGAAAGGCAATACCTCAGTAATATAAACACTTATGAAACAAAGATGAATGCAAATTTGAGATAGGAAAAAAAAAATCTATTCTTCATTTATATAAATTATTTGTTGATTTTAAGTGGTGTATATAATGGATGAGGTTTTGTTCTTCATGTAGTGACAAAAAGGAAGCAATTAAGAAACTCATATTTATGGGTCAATGCTACATAAAAGGGCTATTATTGTATTATCCTAATTGTTACACGTCAGATAATAATGGTTGTTTCCAATTATTCTAGATGCTACTGAGTAGAAATAATTGTGGATCTCAATGTGGTTATTTGTAGCCATTTTATAGTGCTGTTTCTTATCATTTTACTCATTATTTATTAGTAATTACTTAATTATTTGTTGGTGATTATTATTATTACATTTACTTGTATTTATGTTGTACATTCATAATTTGTTAATTATTGACTGAATTTGTTTATTTTGATTTGTTCTTTTGTTTTTATTTTGGAGGGGGGTTCAAGCCAAAACAACACAGTCTGAAGAATAAATAAATAGCCATTAGGATAATACAATACACCACAAATCAATCTATATAGTCAAGCCAAAACACAACACACATAGTCTGAAGATTAAATAAGTAGCCATTAGTATAATACAATAGACCTTAAATACACCATTGACCAACTTATATAGTCAAGCCAAAAGACAACACACATGGCCAGAAGAATGTCGCCACTTGGTGTTGACTTTAGTGTCCAAATTTATATTTAGATATGGTCTATTTCTGATATTGAGCACTTTAGCCATAAATATAACATACCTTTGATAGAGATAGAAAGACAGACATAGATAGAGATAGATTCAAATAAATATCGTTAAATATAACAGACAAAAAAGTCTATTATACCTGATCATGAGCCATTCTAAACTTCATATAGTTGCTTTAATTTTGGGAGAAAATAAAGACAAAATCTGTCCAACATTGGATTTTTTTTTTTTTTTTTGCTCCTTGATCTAATCTTTTGGCTCACATGATCCATCTTCAGAGTTGGTTATATGAACATTTAAACAAAGATATTTACTATCAAAGATCATATTCTGTTAGGTCGACATAGAAGATTACTATGGAACAATAATAGTCGCGGAATAGCAAATGCAGGTCATAAATTCGGGATGAAGTTCTATGACATTGTACAATATATATATATATATATATATATATAAAAAAAGACAGAAATAGTTGTGTGTGTGTGTATATATATATATATATATATATATATATATATATATATATATATACATACATACATATATATATACATACTATATATTTCTATGTATAAAGTGACCTTTAGATAATACCAGGTCAAAATATATAGCAAATTTTCACGAATTTATCCTTTACCTGTAGTATGACTGCTTATTGATTATATAATGTTATTGATGTTATTAGAAATGTTGTTACTTACTGTATCCTTAAAAAAATAAAAAAATAAAAACAAAACAAAATAACGAATCCGATTCTATATCAGGTTTTTCCTACATACGTCCCCCAAAAGGGAAACCATTTTGTTTATGTTTCATTACGTGATCTCTTGTGAATACCGATTATTCTTCTCCTTTGCCTATATCTAAACAGTTACAAACAACCTGGTGTACTAATGGCCATTTACTTATACCTCATCGACAATCACAAAATACTACTATTAGGTTGGTGCAAAAATAATGACGTAATAATATCATTTTTTGACGTATTAACGTCAAAAAACGACATTATTACGTCATTATTTTTGCACCAACCTAATAATAATAGTACATTCCATTTTCAACAAATGAATCTTTTGTTATAGAAACTTTTTGAAACCGATATTGATGATTGTGAGGAATTTGGTGGGTTTTAGATAATACCTGTAGCACGTTTACTTTATTAATATTGATATCTTTGGCAAAAGATGAAGAAGCAGATAGCAGGAAAAATGGATTGACAGTGGGCTGGAAGATCATTCATAAACCTCTGGGGGTCCCTTTTAAAAGCAGTTCATGGTACAAAATGGTGAGGTAACAATATTATCAATGTTGTTATTAATTACACATATTTTAATTTGTATTTGTGAAAACAAGTTTTTGTAATAATTATTATTTCTCACATTGCACAATATTACTTAAATAATAAATTAACGGAAAAGTTTTCAGAATTTGTAAAAAAAATTTGCTGCTTTACATTATTTTTCTTAATGAAATTCAGCTGGAAATTCAATGATAGACGTTAAATTATCAAACAACAGACTTTAAGAATGAACAATAAATTAACAATACCAGAATGACAGAACTCTAACCTAAATTTAATTTGAAACATCCCTTTAATGCAAACATTGCCCTGCAGGAAAAATTTAACATTTTATTTTTAAAAATGGAATTGCAAGTTGATATTACACTAAATGCCTTTCTAATCAATAATAGCCCCGAGGTAACAATTTATACCAATTTCAGTATTTACCACATTATAATTTTCAAAGGTGAAGTTCATTCTAAAAACAAAAAGCACTTGTCTTTTTAGGGAGATTCATATTTACTGAAATAATAAATACAGATGCCTCCTTTTTGTGCACTTAGTTTTTTTTTTTTCTTGGCAATTTTTTTCAAAATAAAACTATCCTTTCTTATATGTACTTATTTCATCCTCATAATCACTTCAAAATATGCAAACTAGCATGCATCTATTTACTTACCATCAAGTCATGTAACAATTTTCCAACCATACAGATTACGTTTTTCAATAACACATCCAGAGAATGTCTTCCCCTATCAAGTACTTGCCAAACATTTGAAATATTTATTTAAAAGTTCTAATGTAGTATAATGAATTGTATAAATATATGTATATTTAAATTTAATTAATAATGTTCTAATGTATCATGCAAGTTTATTAATTTTCACACATAATAGTTGAAATATGGTATGCAAGCATTTGTTTATATACATGGATTGATATAAGAATATGTATTGAAAACAAATACTGGCTTTCCTATTTAAAATGCTGTAAAAACAGGAAAACATTTCGAGCTCAAGATCCACTTATCTAATTTTAATGAAATTTGACACTGCACTCAACATGGGTTTAAGGTGCAATCTGCTCCTAAATTGGTTGGGGTATTATGTATCATTTAAGCTGTATCATGGGAACACACACATACATACAAAATTAGTGTTTTAGTATTATATAGATATATATAATTCAGCAAAAATACAGTTGCATATTTTTTATATACTTTTATTATGAACAAATGATCTTTACATGGAAATGTAAGCTTTAAATATTTCTAAGTTTCAGAAAATCTTTATCCATCTTCAGGACAATATTATTACTTATAAATTTGTGTTGTTTTGATTGTTGCAAAAATTAACACTAACCCGAAAACATTATGAAAACTAATGAGCTTCTTTACCTCTTTCTAAGTGAATATACATAGAAAAATTATCAAATGAACAAACAGAATTAAGTGGAACAAAGGTAACAGTAAGGAAGTTGTCAGAATTACAAAACACAGAAGAGTTAAAATGCAAAGTGAAGACAGACATCACAGCTTGGTCTGGAATTCAGGAACTCATTAGGATTTTGTGATAAACAGCCTTTAAGAATCATTAACATTACAAATTTTCAACAGACAATTTAACCCTGTCTTCAAGTTCTTGATGCTGTTAATACATTTCCAGAAGATCGGTTCTAAAGCCTAAATCATATGATCCATTAAAAAATTATTTTTCTTCTTTTCAGAGAATAGTGACATCAGAAAAAAAATCATCAGCCCCATCATGGGGTATGGTCTTAGGGTTGCTGTACAGCTGAATAGCTGACCAGTTCCCACCACACATGTGTTGAAACCCAGAGAAGCAGGTCTTGAGCTGGTAGACCTAGTGGAGCCCATCCCTCTCCAGGTAAAACCAAAGCTGATATCCTCGAATTTGAAGGCTCACATTCATCATGGATACAAGTTTCACCTTTTTGGTTCAAGCTGTTTGGGTTATTTTATATACTACTTTGTATTTCTATATATACTTCCCTCATCCCACTTCATGTCAAAAAAAAAAAAAAAAAAAAAACTTACATATATGCCTTTTTTTTTTTTTTTTGATAAGAATTTTATCTTTAGTTTTATCCACAATTCCTATTATGTTAGTAAGAATTTCCTTTCAAGTTAACATTTAATCATTATTTCTAATGTTTAATATTTAATAATGTTTAATATGTTTAATAACATTTAATATTTCATCATTATTTCTAATGTTTCATTTAATCTTTGAGCATTGTTATGGTGTATTCAACACTTCCTTTAAATCAGCAAGAACTGGTCAATTTCAGAGTAGGTTTTGTCCTATAATTGATTTAAATGAATTTTATATATTTGTTTAAAACATTATTTTTATGGATACAACTTATTTCAGTAAATGCTCTGTTTTAATTAAACATTATTAATTATATTTACCAGCCTGAATGTTCAGGAAATTTTCATAGAAAATATGCATTCTCTGACAGGAATCAAACTTGTATCCCATAAGAAAACTGTGATATAGCCTAACATGCTGTTAACCATTCAGCCACAGAGAACATTCAGGCTGGCAAATGTAATTAATGCTGTTTAATTAAAACAGATCATTTACTTAAATGAGCTGTATCCATAAAAATAATGCATAAACAGAAAATATATTAAAATATTTGCCGGATTTAATTTCATCTAATGTGTGTGTGTGTGTGTGAGCACACATGTGATAAATGCAAATATCAGTGTCTCACACTTTTTCAACTTTACTCCTAGAGGCTGTAGCCCAACATATACCATTTTGGAATCAGGCCAGCTCCAATAGCAATTTAAGAACATTCCAGGCCACATCTGAACCTGCAATCCTGAAATTTTGGATTCCCAAGTTTTCATTAACTGTGATTGTTTTTGTCCATTTTTTTATTTTATTTTTTTACATGTTTTTTGTGATTAATTTTCTTCTATGATAATTTTTATAACTTGCAAATAAATTTCAGAATAATTCAAATTAATTGCAAAATACAATGAAAGTCATCCATGAAATAAAAATGATTGTATGGAAAGTAAGTTTCCTACATACACCAAAGTGTCTTTAAGTGGTGGCAGAAGAATTATCATTGAACTTTTAAAATTATTAATGCAATACCGAAATGCAGTGATCAATTTTGAGTTCTGTAGTTTATTGTTGCCTCTACTCCTCCCTACCTATTGTGATGAAGGCCTAATCAAAAGACTTCGGTATAAGCTAGCTCTTTTAAGCTCTCTCTCTTATATATATATATATATATATATATATATATATATATATGTATGTATGAGAGAGGAAGATGCTCCTGCCTTGTTTTGTAACATACAAAGGGTATCTGTACCTGTCAACTTAGTTCAAAAGGTCAAGTGGGTGCTGAGTCAGTTTTCCTTACCAATACGTGATAAAAGACTAAGTTTACCACAGCTTCATAATACGTGTGAAGTATGGACAACCAAAAGTGATAAAAAACAATAAATGGCAGAATACAATTTTTTGTTTATTAATAGTTTCCCTTTTACAACCCAAATATTTATGTCTGTAAAATTAGAAACAAAAAAGTAATTTACCTGTGTATAGAGCACCTGGTCACCAAAAATGCATGATTTTTAACCACTTAAAAAAAATTACCTGTGGAAAGTGTGAACCTCTTTTTTTTTTTTCTTTTTAAATCTGCATCACCCTATGCAAGGCAGAATAATGCATGGGAAGAGGAAAGAGTAATAAAGAGGGCAGTAGATAGTGATTGATATTGCATTTAAACTTTTGCAGATTAAAGTTGGCTGGAAAGCATGGAACCAGAAGGGAGTTCTACAAGTGAGAAGTACGAGAAAAGAAACTGTTACCATAGAATTTACGGCTACATCTAGCCAGCTCAACTGTAAATTGACGAGATCTCGATGCCAGTCTAGTACTGCACTTAAATTCAAAAAGTTTTAGATATTAGGTTGGTGCAAAAATAATGTCGTTTTCTCACATAGTAACATATGTGAGAAAACGACATTATTTTTGCACCAACCTAATACCATAGTGAAGAGCCTATCTGAACAATTACCATGAAAGTATTTATAAAAAAAAAAAAGCACAGAGAGGCAACCTTATGGCAGTGAACAAGTGACTAAAACTGAGCCACCATACCAGGACTAATTATATTGCTGAATTTTTTTTTTTTTTTTTTTAAGCATTTCACTGCAAGCGAGGCAGAAGTGCTACTGGTCCATAGGGGGTTACATCAAGTGAAGCTGAGAGAAAAAAAGTGTGTATAGAGGGAATGAGGAAAGGATAAAAAATGAACAGGGTTCAAGACATCAGAAGATGGCGATTGACATTGCATTTAAATTTTTGAAGCAAGTAAACAGATGGGTGTTCCACAGGTGGGAAGTGGGAGAAAAGAAGCTGTTGGAGTAGAAGTGGTGATTACATTTAACTATTTCAACAGTAAAAGGGTGGAACCTAGCTGCTAGTCTAGTAGCAAACTTAAATTTATGTAGTCAATGGACCATGGAAAAAAGCTTGACAGAGCAGTTGCCATGAATATATTTCTAGAAAAGAGAGAAGCCACAACATGTCTGTGAGAAAGTGACAGAAGTTGAGATGCCAAGTGAGGATTGCTTACATTGCAGATCTTTCTTTGGATTTTGTCAAGAACCTTGAGATGTAGAGCTGGGGCAAGCAGACCAGATGTGGCAACAGTATTCAATGCATGGCCAAATGGCAGATTTGTAGATATGCAAGATGGACTCTGATGAGAAAAACCTCCTGGCACAACACTGTAAACCAACTTTCCTTGCAGCAGATGCAGCCTTTGAGTCAATGTAGTTGAATTTTATCGAGGAGCTCAAGGTAAATAGCCGGGACACCAGACCATATGTGACAGGAATATTCTAAGCATGGATGAATGGTAGACTTATAGATATGTAAGATAAGATTCTGGACAACATGTTGAATCAACTTTCTCAGCAGCTGACCTAGCAATGGATCCTATATACTCTTACCACTTTATGTCAGCTGTGAACGTCAGCCCAAGTAGGCACAACAAGCTATTCCCTTGGAGGCAGCACCATATATTTTGTGTAACAAAATTGACCATAAAAACTCACACTATAGTCAAGTATAAACAGTAGTAATAATGCTGTAACGTAAATTCTCAATCTAACTCAAGTTAAGCCAAATAATAATAAAGACATTTTATGAGTTTCAATGTGTTTATCGTGTGTCTTATTTTTATACTAGAGTGCACTCAATTCAAGGCTCAAGAACTACTCAAGATAGAGGGTTACTGTTAAAATGGTAATTTTGTATGAGATGTGTGTGACATGAAAAATGAACTAAAAAGGTGACAGGAAATGAAGATTACGAGAATAAGAACTCAGTGACCCTTGACTTGAAGAGATTAAAATTTTAATGTTCAGAAGCATTCACATGGGATTATTTTTCCAGAAATGCTTGAAGAAAAAAAATGCTGGCTCAGTAGATCTCTTTACATTGGGAATAGAATACAAAGGAAATGAAGGTGATTCAAAAAACTGCAGAATAAGCCTGCCACTACAAGGCCATCTAAGGCTTATGGCCATGTCCCATTGAAAAATTATCATCTTAAAAAAAAAAAAAATATATCTTCCATAATTCCTCCCAAAACAGTCTACCCCAGTGAGCGAAATAAAGGGTTCAGTTCAACAGTTCAGTTGAAAAAGGCCAGAGTGTACAACAGCTGAAATGTAGTAATAAATATGGTGACAAAGATGAGGATAATAGTCCAAATAATGTAAATAGTATACATAATACCTCAGAAATATAGACAGATACTGAAAAATTAACAGTGGCAACAATATTTTTCATATGTAAATAATGGATGTAAGGAAGTGGTTGACTATTTCACCAATGTATTATTTTATATAGTTATTTTTAGATAAAAAAAGAAAATACGAAAGTATGCACACAAAAAGAAGACCTTGTTGGTTAGAAGTGTGTGTGAGAGAGAGAGAGAGAGAGAAAAAAAAAAAAAAAAAAACACTGAGAAAAGCAATTTTATACAGCTTGTTGCAGGCACTTCTTAACAAGAAGTGCCTGCAACAAGCTGTATAAAATTGCTTTTCTCAGATCACTGGTTAAAAATGGATTCCAGCAAGGACTGGTGCTACAGAACCACAAAGAACTGTACCAACTAACAGAAACTAGTTCATTCGAGGAATTTCAACAGCAGTAGCAACTAAAATTGATAGATGTAACTTTAAGAGAAAATAATAACATAATCAAGATGTTGACATTCCACACTACTTCAAACAAAAGGTGAAGAAGTAAATCTCCATCAGTACTAAAAAGAGTAATAATGGCTACTGGACTTGAGAAACCGGTTTTCATAAAAAAATTGATTTAATAGAAAGGTTTAAATTTCAGCTGAAAGTAGCATTGGCTGCTTGGTCAATGAATGCCGAATGTTTCCTGATTAGTAATCTACTAATATTACCATTAGAGATGAGAACAGATAATTTTATCCCAAATCTATGTCCAGGGATTAAAGAAAAGCATAACTTAAACGACACTAGCTGTTCAGTCAATGAATGCTTATGAGGAAACGACTAATATCATTACTATTTTGATGAGCGACACAATAGGTTCAAATTTAGTTATCTTGAGGAAATCTTCAGTTTTATACAAATCCGACACTATATGGTTTGTTATGAATCTCATGGTATGATTTTGAAAGGTTTTAATTTTCTTGCACAGAGTCCTGATTGACAGACTTGATTTTATAAAAGGCAATATGAAAATTTTATGTCTCTTACTTTTGATGCTATAAGGTATCCAATTAGATGCAAGTAATGCTTTATTATTCTCAAAGGCAGCCAACCAATATCTCTTGCTAATAACAACACATCAATACTTAAGTTATGACATAAGAGAAAAAGAAATAGATGTCACTTTTGCAGGTATAAAAAAAATAACACTTTACAATTCAAAGAATGCCTTACTCCATTCAGTATGTCGGTAATGACGCGCTACTTCACAGAAAGTACACAGGCCATATGTAACTCTAGCTTTATACAAACAACTTCCATAATTTCCAGGATTCATCAAATACAGATTGAGAATCCTTTATCCAAAATTTATAGGACTGAAAGTGTCTTGGTTTCCGGATATTTTTTTGATTTCGGAATACAGTCTATTTAATTTGTATATAGCATCTATAAAATCAGGCAACATGGGAATGGAAACCAAGCATAAACCCAATATCCCTTTTCATTTCATAGCTCAGCTTATACATATATCCTGAAGGTAGTTTTATATAATATACCCTGAAAAGTGTTTTATATCATCACCATCCTCTTGACTTTTGTAATCGTAGAAGGAATCCGAATGCAGAAGCCATATTGAATCTCCTCCAAAAGGGTCTATCAATGGCAGCCATCAGCAATTCTGGTATAGTCATACTTGTGCATTGTTTGACATTGTCCAACCAGTTTTTGCGTTGGCATCCTCTCCTACGTTCACTTTCAATGGTACCTTGCATGATGATCTTGCACAGGCTGTCGCGCCTTATATATAAAAGTTTTATATAAAATTTAGTAAATTTTGCATACATACACAGGTAATAACACTAGTCATATAATGTTCACATGGATTTTTAAGTGGTGAAATTAAGATTTCACGTAAAAATAATGTTTTGTACTTTCTGTATGTATACAAAAATAATCATTACTTACAAAAAATATATTCATAAATGCAACACCAAACACTAATTTGATATCAGGTTTGAGAAACTGGAGGGAGAGGGTACAATATCAATGATATCATTGTGATTGTGAGAAGGAAAATTCAGTCAGCTATCAGTCACTACTAACAATGTTGGGTTTTGATTAAAATGTTACAATACATACAGGTAAAATATTTGTATTAAAAAAAAAAAAAAAAAAAAAAAAAAACATGGATTCTGATCACAGTTAAATATAATGAAAACTGAAAAAACTCATCATTTTATTTGTAACGCTGCAACACAATGATCATGCTACAGGTAGACATGTTACTTTCTGAAATTTTCCACTTGTGGCAAGTCATATCAGCACTTGAAAAACTTTCAGATTTTTTTTTTGGGGAGGGGGGTCAGATTTTGGAATTTCTGATAAAGGATGAAAATGCTCAACTTTAACATTAAATTCGTGTCAGATTTGGCCAAACATTAATACAGAAATATGCAGATACATTCAACTGCTAGAATACTAAATAACAGTTACTACCTGAAGGCTTACAGCCATATCACATTGAAACACTGGTTCTCGTATCATCACCGAAGTTAAGCAATGTCGAGCCTGGTCAGTATCTAGATGGGAGACTGCTTGGGTATACCAGGTTCTGCAAGGTTGGTTGTGTGGGTAGTGTATTGGATAATGGCTTGGAGAACCAAATTCTAATACTTTTGTGATGTTGGACAGCTTCGCTTGTCACTTTTGCTACCTCAAGCAAAAGCTTGTTATCACTTCCAAAAATGTTTATATGCCAGTATTGGTAGTAATACCGTCAAATAATATTTGCACTAGTAACACTCGTTCAAGTAAAAGAGTAGAGAGAGTGAACACATAGCAATAGTGGATAGACAAGAAGAGTGAACAATGATCATATAGTCATCACGCTACTTCCTATTTATTCACTTCTTTATGATTACATGATCTACTTAATAATGGAATCGACCGTGTTACTCAATGGCAATCTACTTTAAAACCACAGTGTTGGCAACAGCACTTACTCTTATACAACAAATACTAGTTAGGTTTGTTATATTCATTTACACGCAAATGCCTCTGGGAAAAGAATGAATCTACCTATTCTCCCCCCAGCTATGGGTTAAATAGTAGTGCTTGTATCAGTAAATCATTATCTCTAAAAAAATCTTACAATATAAAAATATTTTATGGCTTTAATTAAAATGCAAAAAGTTGACAAGCATAAAAGACAAATCAATAACCAATGAAACGACCGAGTATTGTTTTATCAGCATGTACATAGATGAATTTGACTAGATTAAAAAAGAAAAAAAAAATTCTTTCAATGCTTTTCTCTCGCTTATGCACATGTTTAACCAAAACAATGTCAACAAACCCAGTCCAATCAAGTCGTAATGGATGAAATGTGTCACAAAAGCTTTTTCCAATTTGTCAAAACTGTTCTTGATATATAAAAATTTATATGCAGTGTAACCCGGATATAAGAGACCCTGATATAAGAGAAACCCGGATATAAGATAGATTTTCTCTGGTCCCAAATTAGAGCCATACTTACCTAAACAAAATAGACCAAACCCGGATATAAGAGACTTTTTATCCGGTCCCGACAACTCTCTTATATCCGGGTTACACTGTATTGTTATCTCTTATATATATATGTGTCATCTACAGACAGACTGTTTCGCTGTATCACAGCTGTGGCTAGACATGCACTTGCTTCAGTCCAGGATCAAAACCCAACCAATTTATCATCAGTTGAAGACTCTCACCCTTAGGCCATCAGCACATACAGCAGAGAAAAGGAATTTTTAATGCATTATATACAAGATATAAGTATTACTGGCTACCAGAGTGCTCAATTCATAGCAAAGAGCTTTTAGCGTTAATTAGCAGCAGCCAACAAATTCCCTTTTTTGTTCATTCAAGATGTAGGTGATCATGGCTACCCGTGGTTTCCTTTTTTTTCATCATTATCTGTGAAAATTGCTAAGATTTATTTGGAAATGTTGTTTTTCTGTTGCTTTCTCCATGGTTTCGAATTTAGAGTAATACTTTTCGTAGATTGGTTGTCATTCAAAACTAGAGTTCCTGGTATACTGCTATTTAGCCCAGAGATGGAATTGTGAAAATGGATTCAGGTCTTTTCAAAAGGCATCAGTGTAAAAGTAAACCCTATAAACTAGGCTGAAACTTTAACCTGGTTCTCCAGTTCTACTTTACACACCGACAACTGTTAGTATCATAAAAAGCATTTACATTAAATACTCACAACTGTCGATCATTTCACATAACAGACAACTGCTGTACCAAGTAAGGATATATGTATTGATATCATGCCACAGGTTGTCCTGTCAGACTGGATATCAAATTTTAGTGGACCTGGAGTGCAAAAGGATCCTTACTGGGGTTCTGTAATGTGCACAATTGGTCGAGTCAAAACATTAGTTTCCGCAACCTTCTTGGGACCAATATACCAAAGTTGATTTGTCTACTTGTTGAAAATTAAGTTAGGTGTCTTTACACTAGGAGAAAGATTTTTTTTGTGTGTAGTGTTAACTAGATCTGTATTGACCGCCTTTATTGACCTTCATAGGGAAATTTTACTGAATGTTTGTTAGTGAAAGAGAAGAGGTGAGAGACACTTCAAATCCTTTTGCTCATTACTATCTAGCAGTTTCAGGCTTGTGTGTTCACTAAGAGGCAAAAAATCCTCTCATTAATTGTTGATTTGGTAATTCAGGGGCAAATGAAACGGCACTCAAATATACCACGCCATTCCTCTTTTTCCAGTGATGTGGCCAATGCCAATCTCTGGGACTTGTGACCACCAACTGACGTTATTAAATATGTTATATTTCAGAAATACATTTCTAACAACCTGCAGATTTTGATTTCTTTTTTTTTCTTTTTTCTTTTCCCTAATCTTATTTTCAACTCCTTCACACATACAATGTTACACTGACATAATAACTGAAAGGAACACACTGTTCCAATCGAAATTATTTGAAGACTCCTACTAACTAGGACAGGTTAAACATATTAATACAACAGTTTATCATCCATGTGCAAATGGCTTTGCTAAACACTTTTTTTTTTAAATCAATTTCACCACAAGTAAGGCAATAAAGCCACTAAAGGGTTACTGATTGTGGATGAATTAGAAAACAAACATTACTAAGGAGTGAGAACAAAAGAAGAGTAATCAGGAGGACAGCAGATAACGATTGATATTGCATTTAAATTTTTGAGGATTAAATTCATCTAGAAAGCATGGAGCCGGAACAGTTCCACTAGTGGAAAAAAAAAAAAAAAAAACTGTTAGCATAGAACTGACGTTCACATATAATCAACTCAACTGTAAATTGATGAAACCTCATTGCCAGTCTAGTACTGCATTAATATTCATGAAGTCTAGGTACCATAGTGAAGAGCTCATCCAAACAATTACAATGAAAGTATTTACAGAAAAGGCAGAGGGCGGCAACTTTATGGTAGTCAGAAAGTGACTGAAGCAAAGATGTCAGATCAGGACTAAATTAAATATGACACTTGCAATGTAACATCGGATTGGAAAAAACAATCTACCTTTTGTGTCCCTATCAATCAGGAATGCTATCAAAGAATACATATCATGCATTCTTGCAGAGCTTGTATTTGGGACCTTTCTCACAATACCATGACAATTCGTGTGAAAATAATGCAATCTCAAAACAATCAGCTACCTTTATCAATAAGCTAAATAATAAAGGGATGCACAGTGGAGTAATGGATAGTGACTCGGATTATTGTGCTAATACGCTTGGGAAAGGTATTAATCCTCTTCTTCTCCCTCCAGCTATGGGTAACTAGCAGGACAGACCGAGTTCTATAGCCTTGGTTGGCAACTGGTCTACCGTAGAAAGAAATGGCAACCTAATGTAGGAAAAAAATCTGCCTCGTCAGTCATGTATTGAAAGATACATGATCGCCTAAGCATGTATCACACATGGCACATAACTGACAAGCATATCGTGCAACTCACAAATTTTCACCTATAAAAATGATTTTATCATGTATCTTTTGTATCATGCGAGTTCCTGTCTTGAGAGATCAAACTGCAATAGACTAACCTCTTTCTATCTCTTTCTCCCATCTTCTCGCTAAATACATTAAAAAAGTAAAAGAGAATGATAAAAGTATCGTTAGTAACACTATACACATTGAGTAAATGCATACAGCCAAAAACAACTGAATGAGAAACAGCTAAACATGTTACAAATGAAAACGGTGGAAAAGATGCATATTCACTATGTTTGTATTTTATAATACGATACTAATATGCAAATATTACATTATTATTGGATAAAACATCAGTTTTATCAAAATCATGTTTATTTTAAATACAGCTGTACTTTTTGACTACAGTAAATGGATATACAATTTGGTCAATGGTATAGCCAGGGACAGCAGTACATACGCTAATTTTATATCTCATGTATGATATGACCCCCATAAAATTACCTTCAAAATTAAATCTTCAGAAGTCGCATGATATGCAATTATATACGGTAATAAAAATGTTGGCTTTCCACACTACTTTAAACAAAAGGCTAGAAAGGAAACACCAAAAGAAATATTAGAAAGAGAGGTAACAGTCAATAGACTTTAGATACCTATTTTACAAGAAAGATTTGAGGAGTTTCAACCGACAACTGTTTAGCCAATGAATGTTGAATGTTTTCTTAAGGAAACAGTGCATCTCACCATTACCAGAGACACACCATAAAAACAAGTAACACCTGCAAACTGGATAGTTAAGCAACATACAAAATTGTTCTAAGTAAAGAAAACCCAAACATAACAAGCTGATAAAGGCAATTGTGGGGTGGACAGGTCTTACTAACATCCTTCTTTTTTTCAGTTATCACCCCCACCCCCATCATTTCATAACATTGATAGAATTTTTATATATATTTTAGTATGCACCATTATACATATTTTTTGAAATAGGGTGTGTTTTTTTTTGTTTTCTTTTTCTTTTTTAGTAGGTGCCCCATGTGTGTGAGGTATTTTGGTGTATGTTGGAGTGAATGGTGATGGATAGATTCTTATGGTGAAGAAGTAAATTGTAAATGAAAGAATGGATCGTGAATCTGATTAGCTAGGTCTAGTATCGACCAGCCTTCATCCACTCTCCACTTTTTTGGCTTTGTAGAACAGTTACTGTATTTAATCAGTAATAAATCTTAGACAGTAAATTGTCCCAATCATGACAAGTCATGTACAATATTATTAACAACCAACAATCAACTTCGTTTGATACATCTGTGACCTGTCTTATTCTTAATGAACATCAATCGAGAAGTAAGTATTTTTTGTGAGACTATTATTCGATGTAGCCAAAAAGCACACTAACAAATTAGAGAGTGGTACAAACACTGAAATCAACTTTGATACAATTGGTGAAAAAAAAAAAGAAAAAAAAAAGAAAGAGAAGCAGATGCAAAGATTTAAATTTAAGAGGAAAAAAATAGTAAATTTTTAAATGAGCCAATAAAAATAAAAAAATAAAAAAAGGTCGAAATATACTTACACTAAAATGAAAGGACATACAGAAAAGTTACTTAAACATTGTTAGATTTGCACAAAATAAAAGTGAACGCCACTCAGAATAGTAGACTTGCAAAAATAATACAAATTTCTCTGATAAAACAACAAAAGTCAAAGATAATGAAGTACAATCAAACCTAATGACTAGACTAGCTTTTTAAAGGTAAAAAAGACGACAGCTGACTAGTTTCTCAAGGAACTTTAAAGATGAATATCTTTAGGGACACTTTTAAATTACAATACAATATACATCAAGTGCTTTTTATTTTTACTGCTAATCACAATAAATCATTTATCATTCCATCTATCATTTGACGGCATCCAGGTTCATCAGCCTCAACAAATCCACAATCAACAATAACAAGATAAGAAGGATAAAGAAAGGACAAGAGATTATATATGACTTTAGTTTACTTATGTTTCTCGTAAATTCAAAGTTACAATTTTTGTACCCGGACTCACATCCGTGTTAGTGACCAAAAGGAAGCATAACTATAAATTTTGACAAAAAAAAAAAATCCATTTCCACAAGAACCTACATATGTAGCCTTGTGGCAGACTAGACTATTTTTTTTTTAATTTATCAATCGATGTCGCTTTTTTTCTTTATGGATCCACATATTTTCTATTTTTGTGCAATTGTAGACGTACAACAACATTATTTCCCCAAAAATAAATAAAAAAAATATATAATATAAATAGCCAGAATTAAACAATCAAATTACGTCTGTCGAAGACTATTTTTGAGCCGAAATAAATATTCATTACACTTACACAGACAGTAAGCAAAGCACACTATGTCCATACATACGCAAATTAAGTTACTTATTTGTTTTTTGTTTTTTTTTGTCTGGTTCGAAATCTAAAACGTACTACTAAGATACGTATGTAATAATCATGTGTACACAGTGTAGAGACACGTTAGGGGTGAGAGGTGTTATGAAAGCTAAAATTTAAATTTAAATTACGAGAGAAGACACACGTGAACACAACATGCGCACATATACGTCCCCACCTCTTCAGCTTTTTGTATATAGAAACCAACGTCAACATTTATCCCTCTCGTCTGCCTATATAATTCCATCAATAAGAACATTAATACTATTTTTTTTTAGCTTACCGGGCAAGCTGTAATTAATTATCAGCTCAAGCATCCCATCCCAGGTAGTACTTCTCCATCGGGAGGTGGTTGAGGTAATTAATTACCTGGCACCTGAAGCTTACCCCCCCCCCCCAAAAAAAAAAAGAAAGAGGAAGTGCTGAGGGGGCTTGAGCAATTTTTGTACGGCTTTTCCGAAATCCCACATTAAAGTCCGACCTTGTCACATTCTGTTGCGACGTGGGCGCGCGGATAAATAAATAAAATACCTACGTTTTTTTAGGGAGAGTCTGATGGAGTCCGTTTGAAGAGGACGAAACGCGTTTTCCTTTTTTTTTTCTGGTCATTATATATTTTTAAATTTTTGGTCATTCAATTACACAACAGTAACACACATTATTCAATATAAGCCGATTTTCCCCCGTATCCCCGAATATATAGCGTAATGTGGAGTGGGGGGTTCATAATTCCCAAAATTTTAATAAGCGTACCTTTGCCATCGCCGTTTATTCGGGAGACAAGAGTACAGAAGGGAGAAAATTACTCTTCTGTTTCTCGAATAAACGGTATGGGGGTTACGCTTATTAAAATATTGAAAATTTAGAGCCGCCCCACCTCCACTGCACTTTAGTTAAAAAAAAAAAAAACAAGAAACAAAACAGCAATACCTCTCTCTCGTTTATTCAAAAAAAAAAAAAAAAAAAAAAAAAAAAAAAATGGTAATAGAACTTGATAGTATTGGTATGTATTGTATTTGTATACAAAATAAAATTATTAAACAATCAAGCGTATATAGAGTACTACAATGCATAACAATCAGGCCATGGAAAGCTACACACATATGGCACCTTGCCATGGAATAATGGTTAGCAAGCTGGTCTAGGCAGATCATTTGAGTAACGAGTTCGATCCGAACTAGTTGCGCAAAAATTAATATTTAAAATTTGGTCTTCTTAGACCATAGCTTAGTTTAAGAAATTTTTGCCTTATACAAAATTTTGAAAATTTTTTTTTTTTTAGTTTTTTTTTTTCAATTAAATTCAAATAGTGAGACATTTAGTTTTAGTTTTTTATTAACAAAAAAGAAAATAAATTCTGTCGGAAAATATGCAAACATTTCGTTATTCAAATTCAATGAAGAGATTTTTTGTATAGAAGAGAAAATGCATTATTTAAAAAAAAAAAAAAAATCATTTAAGTGAAATAACATCTGATTAGATTCGGTCTTAAATTTAAATTAGAGAATTTTTTTTTTTTTTTTAAATACTCAAAAGAAAACTTAAACAAAATCAAAAAGCAACAGTGACACACAAAAAAAAAATAAAGCTGTTTTTAAAATATTTTTCTATGATTTTCTAATTTATAAATTAAAAAAAAACATCTTGCTTCTTCTAACAAATTATTACAAGTATGGGACAGTTTTATTGGAAAAAAAGGGGGTTCAATTTACAACGAATTTTATTAAGTAAACTGATCCCTCATTATATACTTATTTTTCACTAAAGCCCTATATTGGGATATGTAAGAAAAAAACGTAAATTAAAAATTAAAAACATAATTTTATATAACTTCTTTAAAATAATAAAATTTGATGATATGATTTTCGCCATTTATTCTCATTTAATTAGTAAGACTTTTAGAAAATACATATACACAAGGGTTTTTTTTTTGTCATATAATAAACAAAAAAAATCTCTAGATGGGTCAGTTAGAATTCCTTAATTAAAAAATGACCCCTTCTAGCTTAAAGTAGAAATAAATCAACTGAAAAATAAGTGGGGGCTAAAAGATGGTTAAAACAATTAATTAATTTTATTATTTTTATTAATTTTTTTTTTTTTTTTTTTTTTTTTTTTTACATAGATCAATTAATTTGTAAGAGAAAAAAATTTAGGTTTTTTTTTTTTTTTCTTTGCACCTTTTCTCAAAAAAGTCTGATTTGTCACAAAATATAAAAATACTAGCAATAAATGAATTAGTTTTAGGCTTAGCATTAAAAAAAAAAAGAGATTTAAAAAATAAAAATCCCGCATTTTTAGTAAACAATCCCATTTCGTGATTAGCACTAAATTAATTTTCTTTTTTTAATTCATTAGAATTAAAAACAAACATGTTTTAATAAAAATTAAAAAGAAAAAATTTGTTAATTTTGTTTATAAAATCAAAACAGAGAAATGAAGACATAAAAATATCTTAATTTAATCTTTTTTTAGCAAAAAGAAAATTAAATAAAAATAAAATCGTTTTTTCCGTACGTTAGGCATTTTTTTCACCAATTATTAATCATTAATAATTAATGCAACATTTAAAGTGATAATTATTTTAAAGTCAATAATTTTTAAATATTGTCAAAAATTAAAAATGTAAACAATAAAAAAGAAAAGTAAAAATAATAAAATAAAAAAAAATAGGAGAAATATATGTATGTATATTTTTAAATACGGACGACAAAACGAAGAGAATTTTTAAAAAAATGTTATTTTTAAAATAGAGCAAATGTATTTTTTATAAATATATAAATAAGAAGAAAATTGATGTAAACACGAAAATAAACAGCAACAAGCTTTTGAAAAATATTGCTCGTGTTTTTCCATCGTCTGCTGAAAAAAAAAAAAAAAAAACTAACATCACAGAAAGAGCAAAAACAGAAAGAGAGTAGCAACTATAGGTAAAAAAGTAAGGGATCGATTTACTATAGCGAAACAATTGCAAACTGATCCCCCATTTTCAGAGTGGAGACGTGGTTATAGCAAATAGCAGAGCAAATGCTAGCAGCGGTCCCAAACTGGGGGATCGATATATTATAATAAAGTAATTGACTATTGATCCCCCACTTTATGCCATCCTCATGATGCTGCGCTCGTTTCTTTAGAACTGCGAAAAACTACGGGGAGATGAAGAGAACAGAGAATCCATTGAAGAAAGAGATTAAAAAAAATATCTGACATTCGATGCGAGAAGAAAATCGCTGAAAAACTGACCGTACGTGTTAGCAAAACCCTTGGGCTTCGATTCTAGTCAGAAAAAGAGAGAAGAGGTGGGTACATACCGCTGAAGAGTTAAAGTTCGCTCAGATCCCAGGTAGAGAAACTCTCGAAGCTTCGACGCCATTTTCCAACATAAGGGAGGCAATAAAGAAGAAGAGGAGGAAAAAAAAAATCAATTGAATGGCATCAGCGAAATTCGGGAAACGATTTACTGCGCCAACCAACATCAAATTTTATTAGGATTAACTAGTTTGCATGGTTCTACGTGTGCGCGCGTGTGTTGATGTGTATGCTGATATATCTGTGTATGTGTGAGCGCAAACTGAGCAAGCAAAATCCTATGAAGATTGAACCTGCGATCAATGAAATGCGACCTTAACTTAACTATTGTTCCCAATAGCTAGTGTTTTACTTACATTTGTGTTCATCGTACTAAAAAGAAAATTAGGCATATATGTGCACAAACATAAGTTAGTAAGTGTGTATACAAGGTGGATCAATAAATTTGTAGCCTAACACAGTTAACAGCTGAATTTTGACATGAAATATTCACTGTATAGTGTATAAGTGTTTGTTGTATGGGATTTAAATTTAAATGCAATTGGCAAATAAAATATTATGCCAAAAAATAAATATTTATTGCATAAAATAAATGTTATTTTTATAACTAGACAGACCTATAAAACTGCTTATATATGATAAAATACAGTTTTAAAAAAGGTCTGCTATTTTTATGGGTAAAACTAAAAATGATCAATATCAGGGATAGAGAGTATCTAAATATAAATATAAAAGTGGACACTGCAGTCAATACAGAGCAGAGACAGTCTGTTTCATACTTCAGGCAATGGCCTGAAGATTATGTTGACCTCTGTCCACACACATATATATATGTATATATATATATATATATGAAATGGACAAAGTCCGACAATTATTTTAAGACATTTTCTATGTTTATACATTCTTTTTATAGATACAAATATTTAGGTAAATGCTCTGTTTAGAATAAACAGTATTAAACAACATTTACCGGCCTGAATGTCTGAGAAATTTTCACAAAATATTCGTCCTCCGACAGGATTCGAACCTGTATCCTATACGGAACCGTCATTTAGCTTGACGTGCCTTTAACCGATTTGGCCACAGAGGAGCGTTCAATTAGCAAGGTTAGTAAATTCGACCTTGTCTTAATATATATATATATATATATATATATATATATATATATATATATATATATATATATATATATATATATTGATATATATATATTGATATATGCTTATGTTTGTCTTACCCTCTCTTTCTTATATATATATATATATATATATATATATATATATAATTGGAAGAAAGGGTCCACGTGTGCTTCTTATAGTATATAAAATAAATAGATTTGTTAATAAAACAATGACAAACAAAAGGGTAACAATATAATCAGTACAAAAAACATTATATATATATATATATTATAAATTAATAGACTTAAAATATGGTTTTTCGCTACACAGTTCCAACCATGTTTCAAAAATGGAAGCTAAAAGCCCCGAATTTTAGCTTGGAACTGTGTAGCGAAAAACCATATTTTAAGTCTATTAATTTATAATATTAATGCTCTGTAAATTTACATTGAGAACTATTTTGTAAAAATAAAAATATCTATAAGAACACCGGATTATATATCTTACTGTTCTTCCTTTTTATTAATATACATACATATATATATATATATATATATATATATATATATATATATACTTAGTTGGATTGATGCAAGTTTGTGACCCTGTGTTTCACACCCTTATGATTCTTGGGTTTGTCTGATGATCGCAAGGATCACAAACTCACATCAATCGAACTAAATATTTTAGCTCTATCACTGATATTGAGTGCTTTCCAATAAGTACTGCGCATATATAACATATAAATAATATATATAAAAATTACACACACACACACAAAAATATATATATATATATATATATATATATATATATATATATATATTTGTGTGTGTGTAATTTATATATATATATATATATATATACATATGTGTGCTAGAAATTAAGGAGGATTTGAAATAATCATAATTAAGTAATTCATCGAGTTGAGAAGAAACCTCAACAGAATGCTGAAAACACTGGACGGCCGTTTCGTTCTATATTTGGGATTCATCAGCATTGCACATCCGCTACCAAGAATTGAAATCCAGACAGTTACGATATGAGGCAAACGTCATACCAACTGTACCAACGGGCCTCGGTGACAAAGATTTAGTAGTCATGACTCTTGGGTTACAGTCCTATGGGTAAGGGAAACTCGGATGCCTCATATCGTAACTGTCTGGGTTTCAATTCTTGGTAATGGATGCGCACTGCTGATGAATCCCAAATATAGGATGAAACGGCCGTCCAGTGTTTTCTGCATTCTGTTGAGGTTTCTTCTAGACTCAATGAATTACTCAATTATCATATATATATATATATATATATATATATATATATATAGTGTATTGGGGCAACAAATGATAATTGAAACATATTTTAATAAATATAACAGTCAATGAATGTCTATTATGTTTGATCATGAGCTGTTCTAAGCTTCATATAGTGGCTTTGGTTTTGAGAGAAAATAAAGACAAAAACAGTCCAAAATTTGGACAATTTTTAGTATGTTGTTCTATGATCTAAGCTTTTGGCTCACATGAGCCATTATCAGAGTAATGTAATTTCCATATAAACATTCTGATGATGGCTCATGTGAGCTGAAATTTTAGATCAAAGAACAGCATAATAAAAAAAATATTTAAATGTTGGAGTTTCATCTTGTTTGTAGTTGATGTGCATTTGATTTTAGTAGAAAATAAGTTATTTTTGACTGTATGTTCACTATTGTTATCTACTTTGGGGAGAAAAAGTCTAATTTGGTGGTCTATAAGGTGGTTATGGAAACCATTGTTAACTAGTGTCTGTTTTACATTATTGAGCTAAATGGCAAACTTCTACTCACATTAATCCTATATATATATATATATATATATATATATATATATATATATATATAACTGCCATAAACAGACAAAAATTAGTTTTATTATTGCCACTCATGATAATAAAAAGTAAAAATGAAAAATGGTCTAGCTAACCGGTTTCAAACTAATTTTTGTCTGTTTATGACAGTGATAAAATTTTGTACCACTAAACATATCTATAAATATATATATAACTTAAAAAATTAGAAGATCGGTTAATCTGCTACCTTGGTTTCAACCTAATGGTATCATCAGTCAATTTTTACCAACTGACCTCCCAATACTTTATTTTTTTTAAAAAAAACTAATGAATGCTATATTATTTTTTTTAAATTAATAAACAAACGGATGATGTTGGGTGTGATAGAAAGGGCAGAGGAGGAGGATGCAAAGAAGGAAGAAGAAGAAGCTATATATATATATATATATATATATATATATATATATATACTTTCGGGAAAAAATTTTAATTGAAATGTTTAAAATTTCAGCATCCACTCTCCTTAATATTAATAACTTAATATTTGGGTGTGTCAGAAGACCAGCAAAAACTGTTTCCATCTCATCCATCATATGAAAACGTGCAAGCAACTTGAACAGAGTTTACAAAACAGGTCAGGCCCTGTACAGAACAATTTTGCTGTGTTTGTAATAAGCACTGCAAGTCATTTACTGGCTTCAAGAGCAAGAACTAAAATCATGGGTCCAAATTATCAGTGATATCATACTCACTGAACTAATCAACAACTAGCATGTATATAGAAAATATAATATAAAATTATATATATATATATATATATATATATATATATATGTATGTATGTATATATTTCATTGAGTATATATATATATATATATATATATATATATATATATATATTTCATTGAGTCTAGAAGAATCCTCAGCAGAATACAGAAAGCACTGGACAGCTGTTTCATCCTATTTTGGGATACATCAACAGTACACATCCACTACCAAGAATCGAAGCCAAACTATTTCGATACGACACAAGCATCATACCCACTGGACCAAAGGGCCTCAATGATGAAGAGGTAGCTCACTAGACTCAATATAGTGCCACTCACACTAAGTTCCATAGTGTAACTCATCTGAGTATACTTAACTCAAAGGATTTTGTTCCCAAGAGCGATGTCTTCTTCTTTCCCCAAGTCGGTCACTCCAGAGCATTAGAAGCCAGTTCAAGCAATGATATACACTCATATACATATATATATATATATATATATATATATATATATATATAAGAATATTAAGGAGTAAATAAAAAGCAAGATAGCAAACTTAATATTGACACATTTAATCCTGAGTCCTCAAAATTAAAAATATATTTTTACATATTGTCATTCAATACTAAATTTTATTTTTGTAATCAATAACATTTTTTGTAATCAATACCAATTTTTTGGGTTTATTTTTCTAATCAATACCAAAATTTTATTATGTTTTTATATTGATTAGAAAAATAAAAATTTGATATTGATGAGAAAAATAAAAATAAGATTTGGTATTTATTAGAAAAATAGAAATTGGTATTGATTAGAAAAATAAAAATGTGGTATTAGAAAAGTAAAAATAAAATTTGGTATTGATTAGAAAAATAAAAATTGGTATTGATTGGGAAAATAAAAATAAAATTTGGTATTGGTTAACACCAAATTTTTACACTATTCAGACTATTGTCCTCATCTTTGTTGCCATATTTATTACAATGTTTATTACAATGTTTTGCCCGTTGTATGCTCTGGCCCTCTTCAGGTGGTTGGAATGTCGAACTGAACCCTTTATTTCACTCACTGAGGTAGACTGTTCTGGTTCCATGTGCCATGTCTAATAGATGTCAGTTATCAGTTATCTCCTGTTAATTCCCCGCTCCAAGTTCTCAACTGCCTTAACCGGGTATTGAACTCACATTCTTCGGGTCCTGTCACTGGATCTAACTAACGCCTTTATCCACTGTGCCATGTGTCCTTGAGGATAATAAATATGGCAACAAAGATGAGGACAATAGTCCAAATAATGTAAATAGTGTACATAATACCTCATCTCAGAAATATAGACAGATACCAAATTTTTATTTTTATTTTTCTAATTAAGACAGGATTGTTATTTTAAGTTTTCTAATTGACAGAGTATTTTATGGTGTACATTATCAGATTAAATAGTTCTTATACAATTTTGACATAATCAGTTCTAGAGAGGGGTGATTCAGCATAGGCTAATGGTTAACATATATGCTATTATATCATAAACACAACCAATTTAAGTTACCTAAGTTTTTTAATTTTCATTTCAATCTGTTCATTACCTACCTACCTATCTATCTACCTACCTGTCTTTCTCAGTCTATTCATAAACATATGTTCTATGCTAACAATTTCTTTTCTTGCATTTCTCACATGTGGAACTCTCTTCCGGCCTCTTGCTTTCCTGTCAACTTTGATCTTTGAAAATTTAAATGCAATGTCAATCATTATCTGCTGTCTTTCTGATTACTCTTCTATTGTTCTCGCTCAATTTTCACTTGTGGAACTCTCTTCCGGCCTCTTGCTTTCCTGTCAACTTTGATCTTTGAAAATTTAAATGCAATGTCAATCATTATCTGCTGTCTTCCTGATTACTCTTCTGTTGTTCTTGTTCCTTAATAATGATTCTGCTTTCTAATTCTCTCACACGTAGTAACTCCTTGTGTCTTAGTGGCTTTACTGCCTTACATGGTGTAAATATGATTAAAAAACAAAAAAGAAATCTCAGCTTGTTCACATCTATCTATCTATCTATCTCAGCTTGTTCATGTCTATCTATCTATCTACCTATTTATCTATCTTTTTATCTCAGCTTGTTCATATCTATTTATCTATCCTTCTATCTCATCTTGTTCATATCTATCTACCTATCTATCTATCTTTTTTATCTCAGCTTGTTCATATCTATCTATCTCAGCTTGTTCATATCTATCTATCTATCTATCTAAGCTTGTTCATATCTATCTATGTATCTATCTATCTATCTATGTATCTATCTATCTATCTTTGTTCGTATCTATCTATCTAAACTTATTCATATCTATCTATCTATCTATCTATCTATCTATCTATCTATCTATCTATCTAAGCTTGTTCATATCTATCTACCTATCTCAGCTTGTTCATATCTGTATATTTAACTTTCTATCTCAGCTTGTTCATATCTATCTATCTTTTTTATCTCAGCTTGTTCATATCTATCTATCTATCTATCTTTTTATGTCAGCTTGTTCATATCTATCTATCTATCTCAGCTTGTTCATATCTATCTATCTATCTTTTTATGTCAGCTTGTTCATATCTATCTATCTATCTATCTATGTTCTAAATTAGATCTTGCAAAAGAGGTACAGAACATATATATTTTGATATTTATTAACCTAAGCAAATTGTCTCCTGTACATGGGGGTAATGTTGAGTGAGACTATTCTGGTTGAACATTCCTAATAAATAGTGAGTTCAATTCTCAAACTTGTGCCACATACAAAATTCAACGTTAAATAACCCAACAAGGGTTGACATGTTGTAAAATCAATAAATGAACCTAAGCTAAAATCAATCACAAGTGATTTTCATACTAAAAATCACTTGCAGTGCATTTTCATGGTAAGATTCACTTGCAATGAATTTCCATAAAATCATTTGCAATGAATTTTCAGAGTAAAATCTTTTTTTTATTTAATTATTTTTTATTTTTGATAAATTTCACAACATGCCAGGCAGTAAAGCCACTAAGACATGGGGTGGGGGGTTACTGAATGTGGAAGAATTAGAAACAGAAACATTACTAATGAGTAGTAACAAAAAGAGTAATCAGGGGACAGTAGATAGTGATTGAAATTGCATTTAAATTTTTTGAGGTATTAAAATTAACAAGCCATCTTTTGCTCCAGCTAACAACAGACTTTAGATTGTTTTGGACACCAGCTGCCATTTGCACCTTATCAAACTTATCAAATTTGCTATTGAGTCAGAAGTAAATGGTTGTGTCATCAGCATAGATTCCAAGTTGAGAGCTGATACCATCAGAAAGATCATTAATGAAAATTCAAAACAAAGTAGGACTAACTATAGACCCCTGGGGAACAACCACATTGATACAAAAGGTTCTATAAGAGTTGCCGTTTAGGATAACTTTGAAATGCATTTTCATTGAAAAATCACTTGCAATGAATTTTTATAGTAAAATTATTTGCAATGAATGTTCATAGAAAAATATTTGCAATGCATTTTCATGGTAAGATTTACTTGCAATACATTTTCATTGTAAAATCATTTGCAATGCATTTTCATAGTAAAATAATTTCCAGTATATTTTCATAGTAAAATCATTTGCGATGCATTTTCATACTGAAATCATATGAAGTGCCTTTTCATAGTGAACTTATTTGCAATGTATTTTCATAGTAACATTCTTTGCAATGAATTTTCATAGCAAGATCATTTCTAATGCATTTTAATAGTAAAATCACATGCAATATATTTTCATCATAAAATCATTTCCAATGTATTTTCATACAAAAATTAAATGCAATGCATTTTTGAAGTAAATATCATTTCCAATGCTATTTCATAATAAAATCATTTGCAATGCTGTGACGGGTACACACCTGGCCCAGGGTCGAATCCTTTGGTTACGGCGCCAACTGTGACGTCGCTCCTCCTGGTCGCTCCTCCTGGTTCCAAGCGTGCCGCTCCAACCTCTTGGTTAGATGATCACCAGCCTCGCCTTTCCCAACCCGCTTCCAATACCTGGTTGCTAAAGCAACTGTACTGATCTCCGGTCTGTCTACCCACGCTGTGTTTAGATCTTAGACAGACGGGACCAGCAGGGATTGGGCCGTATGCAAGTTGAGTCCGACGGGGGTGGCAAAACACAAGTAAAAGAAAAAAAAGGGTGACAACCTTTTATATCTAATGTCCGTTACATAAAGAAAAATTGTTCTCATTCCCGACCCGCTCTGTGGACTATGGCACCAAGTTTCTATCATACAACTTAACGATTTCGAATTGTCTACTCTCCAGAATTGTGTATGTCGGAGTGTGGTTTAGTTCAACACTGGGGCTAATTTCTATCAATCATTCGCAGTTGATTCTTCCCTTCGACTTGAGTTGTATTTCTTCACTTCGATCTGGTTGGGTCGAATTCTGTTCTCGGCTGGGCTTGATTTTAACTTCTTCTTCTTCTTCCGTCCAGTAACTCTTTGGCCTTGTCTTCGACTTGGCTGCAACTTCTCCGCGGCTTTCGAGTAATCTTCTTCTTCGTCGACTTAGATAGAACTTCTCTTGTCTTTGACTTGGGCCGGAAGGATTTCTTGTTTTCGACTTGAGCTGGGAGGATTTCTTGTTTTCGACTTGGGCTGGAAGGACCTCCCGCCGCAACCCAGCCGCAACCCTCCCGCCGTCCGAGGTGATCTCTTCTCGCTGCCGTCCGGGGCTGAACTCAATTTTTGTCGAATGGGGTCCTGCTTTTATTGACGCCGCAGCAAACCGGGGTGGGTCTGTCGGCGTCAGGGCTCTCTCGATAATCCCAAAAGTCGCATTAGTTCTGATTTCCCATTATCGCTATTATTTTCACCCCTACTTCCTCACAGTGCCTCTGGGGGGAAGACGCATACCCATCTCTCCCGGTCTCTCGTATGTCAGGTGACCGTTTTCGACCAATGGTTCTTGATCGAGCATTCTCCCTCCTCTTTCCGCATATCACGTGACCGCTTTCGGCTAATGAGACTGTGGTGGGACGCCTCCCGTCTCCAATCGGGCGTGGCTTACATCGTTCTTGTTCTAAAAAAAACAAAATCTAATTTGGCCTTTTTCACACGTACGAAAAATGATAATCTTGGCTTTTTCTCACCTGGGTTCTGTCAAAACAGCCTGCCGCTAATTAGATGTGACTTCAGGAAAGAATATTGGCGCTATCTGTGAGCCGAGACAATCGTTTTCTTTCCTTCTTTGTTTTTGGTCAGACCTGATAGTCAAAAATCTTAATTATCTGAATTGAAAATGTCTCCACTTCATCATCGTGGGGTTCCAATTTTTAACAGGTCAGAATCTGTATACAGTTCCACCGGTCACCACCTCAACACAAAAAACACCTTTCCTCCGATTAAAATTTCGTTTTCATTGTTCAAAAAAATCTTTATTGTTTCAGCCAACCTTAACAAAACTTCCATCCTACGCGGACACGGAATTAGTTCAAGTGCTTGACCTGATAATTTTGACACTTGTTAGGTGCTGGTCGTACGTGTGTGTTTTCGCTTACGACCTGGTCTCGTATTATGTTTCTGTCTTTCCTCTTCTTTTTGTTTTATTTCATTATCTCCAAACTCTATTTCTTCAACCAAATATAACAATTTCTATTTCCCTGGATTTCGGTCAGGTAATTTGACCTGATATATTTTGACACCTGTCTTGTCGTAGTTTTACTTATGACCGAGTTTTGTTTTATCTATTCCTCTCTCTCTTTCTTTTTATTATTTTTTTTTTTTTTTTTTTTTTTTCTCTTCTCTTTGGATCGCCTAAATTCAGTTAGAGAATTATTCTCAAAACTCAATTATTCTTCGTTTCTAAATAACTAACAACTGGTTAATAAACCGAATAAAAATTAAATCATATTTCTATGAATATCTCTTTTTAGTCTTTCTAAAAAATGCAGGGTGCCACAATGCATTTTCATAATAAAATCGTTTCCAATGCTATTTCATAATAAAATCATTTGCAATGCATTTTCATACTAAAATTACATGCAATGCATTTTCATAGAAAAAAATCGTTTCCAATGCATTTTCATAATAAAACCACCTACAATGCATTTTCATACTAAAATCATTCCCAAAATATTTTCATCAAATCACATGCAAAGTATTTTCATAGTAAAATCATTTCCAATGCATTTTCATACTAAAATTGCATTCATTGTATTTTCATACTAAAAAACATTTCCAATGAATTTTAATAATGAAATCATTTTCAATCATTTTCATTATAAAGTTATTTTTTCATAGTAAAATCATTTCCAATACATTTACATTGTAAAATCACATGCGATACATTTTCATAGTGAAATTATTTCTAATGCATTTTCATAATAAAATAACATTCAATGCATTTTCATAATACAAATGATTTCTAATCAATTTTCATATTAAATTCACATGCTGTGAATTTTCATAACAAAATTGTTTGCAATGTATTTTCATAGTAAAAATCATTTCCAATGAATGATTATATTAAAATCATTTCCAGTGCATTTACATAGTAAAATCACATGCAATGCATTTTCATACTAAAATTATTTCCAATGCATTCTCATAATAAAATCACATGCAATGCATTTTTATAGTAAAGATCATATCCAATCATTTTTCATACTAAAATCACATGCAATGCATTTTCATAATAAAATCACATGCAATGCATTTTTATAGTAAAGATCATATCCAATCATTTTTCATACTAAAATCACATGCAATGCATTTTCATACTAAAATTATTTCCAATGCATTTTCATAATAATGCAATGCATTTTTCATAATAATGCAATGCATTTTTATAGTAAAGATCATATCCAATCATTTTTCATACTAAAATCACATGCAATGCATTTTCATAGTAAAAATCATTTCCAATGCATTTTCATACATAAAATCACAAGCAATGCATTTTTATCGTAAAGATCATTTCTAATGCATTTTCATAATAAAATTACATGCAATGCCTTTTCATAGTGGGCTTATTTGCAATGCATTTTCATAATAAAAATCATTTCAAATGCATTTTCATCAGACTAATGACTTCCAAAGGTAGTCATAAAATCAAATGCTATGCATTTTCATAGTAAAATAATTTGCAATGCATTTTCATCATAAAAATCATTTGCAATGCATTGTCATAGGAAAAAAAAACATTTCCACAAATTTTCATAGTAAAAATCATTTCCAGTGCATTTTTATAGTAAAAATCATTTCCATACATTTTTATAGTAAAAATCATTTCTAATGAATTTTCATAAAATCACATGCTATGCATTTTCATAGTAAAATCATTTTCTATTCATTTTCATCCTAAAAGCATATGCAATTCATTTTTATAATAAAAATAATTTTGAATGCATTTTCACAGTAAAAATCATTTCCAATGCATTTATATAGAAAAAACCAGGTACAGTTCATTTTCATGATAGAAATCACTTGCAATATATTTTGATAGCAAAATCATTTGCTTGTACTTCAGCATGGAGTAATATTTAGTGAATTTCATCATCATTGAGCACTCATATAAGATTTAGCATTAAATAAGCCAACAAAGTATGGCATGTCATAAACACAACCAATCTCAGCTAACCACTACTGGGTGACAGCCTTTGTTATGTATGTATTAATGAATGTAGAGATCAGGATAGCATTTGCTAGACGGAATAAAATCTCTATCGTGCTTGTTATATTTAATGAACAAAAATTTAAAAATAGCGAAGGTTAAAACAAGAGAACCTTCTAAAGCATCATGGCCGAGAAGCCTCTCAGAAATAGGCCTGATAGTAAAAGAAAGACAGGGAGAATAAAGTATATTTGAAAAAGGGGAAGAGAGAGAGAGGAAAGAAAAGACAGATGACGAAAGACAGAGGGGAAAAGAGAAATAGATGAAAAGAGAACAAGATGATGAAGGTAGAGAGAGTGTGAAAAAAGGAAGGGGAAGAGAGAGTGAAAGGCAAAGAGAACAAAAGAGAAAGAAAGAAGGGTGCCACCAAATGAAAGATAAAAGAATACAAATGCTGTAAAGATTTTTAGACATGCAAATAACATCAAAATAAACATGAAGTTAAATTCAAAAGGAAATAAAAAATAAAGTATTAGATTATTATTATATATATATATATATATATATATATATATATATATTTATATAGTCATCCACATACAAGCCTGTTTTGTTGAATCACATCTCATCAGTGTGGCTAGACACCCAATCACTACACGCTGGGACTGAAACCCGACCAACTTGGTATCAGTCAGAGATTCTAACCCCAAGGCTATTGGCACCCAGCAGAAAGATAGGTTAATTTTTACATAATTATTTTTTCATAAACATGTCAGTGACCCAGAGAACTCAATCCATTGGGAGAGTCTTGCATTATCAGCAGTAACAGCCACTGTTTACAAATTTGCACTTTCTCCCTAGTGCTTGACCAAATTAATTCTTTTCAGGAGCTAATGTGTATATATATATTAAAGGACAAATAATCACAAAACCCTACACATACATACATCTGCACAGATGGGTGCAATGATGTGAATGCACACCTGCACAAACAGGCACATGACTGCACATGTGCAAATGCACACACAAACACAAGTAATATGGCAAAAACTTACACCAATGATAATTGCATAACAAAAGAAAACAATATAAGCAGTAAATTTCTGATACTCCCTGAAGAGTGGATGGATAGCTTATGAAACTCTGGAGTTGAGATATTGAAGGTAACATCAATCAGATAAGTGACAAAATTTTACTTATATTAATACTATATATATATATATATATATATATATATATATATATATATATATAATGGCAAAATACACTATTTGCATCACACTCACATACACACAAGTATCTTTGGAGAATGAATATATATAAACATACTGGCAAAAACAAACACAATATATTAGACACAAGCACATACAAACTCTACACAACATACAAAATGTGTGTATATATAGGTGTGTGTATATATATATATATATATATATATATATATATATATATATATATATATACACTAATTCCTTATGACAAAACAATATATGTATATATATATATATATATATATATATATATATATATATATGGAGAAGGAATATGCATACACATACTAGCAAAAACACACATGCCCACAAAATACACAAAAATGGAGATAGCTCTGAGAAGAGACAGAGGTTGTAAAAAGATAAGAACAAAGACCTCCTCCCTTTGCACTTTCTCTGACCAATCCAAATTGTTTTATTGCCCCTTAAGTGTAAGAATATTTTCACTACAAGTCCAAAAAAAATTTGGATTACTACTCCACATAAAAGACAATGGTTTAACATTGGAAAATATAAAGAAAATTAATTCCTTTTAATAATTTGTGTAAATAACTATTCTTTGCCTGATGAAGGTTGCAAGACTGGAAATGTGTGTAGCAAGAATATGGAAAATAAAGTATAATGTATATTTAAAACATCCACATTATAACCAAAAACGTTTGTGTCTCCTCTCTTCTCTTTAAAATATACACTTTTCTCTTTTGGAACAACTATAACCTCACTCTCTTATATATATATATATATATATATATATATATATATATATTGGAACAACTAAAACCTATATATGCATGTGTATATATATATATATATATATATATATATATATATATATATTGGAACAACTATAACCTATATATGTATGTATATATATATATATATATATATATATATATATATAAGAGAGAGGTTATAATTGTTCCAAGAGAGAAAAGTATATATTTTAAAGAGAAGAGAGGAGCCATATTTTATATTTTATATATATATATATAGAGAGAGAGAAGAGAGGAGCCATATTATATATATATATATATATATATATATATATATATATATATATATATATATGATAAAAATATAGTTTTAAGGTATACTATATTTATGGGTTAAAGATTGTGCTTAAGTCTGAAACAGTCTGTCTATATTATTACTATAAATATTATTTTTAGTACACACGTTTGAATAGCTATTTCTGTTTTTTATTTTCTTAAGAGGTACAATTTTTCTTTAATAGGGGACTTCTCAGTTTAGGCTAACTGTTATTAATTTCACTGCTTAAGAAAACAAAAAAAATGGAGATAGCAACTCAAACATGTGTACCCATTAAAAATAACTTTGAGAGCTTTCTTTTTAATCTTTTCTTTGAAGTAGTGTAGAATGTTAACATCTTGATTATGTGCTATGCATTTTAGTTGTTGCTGCTGTTGAAAGTCTTCAAGTGATGTGGTTTCTGTTATTTGGTACAGTTCTTTGTGATTCTATAGCCACAATCCATCATGTTTGTAGAAGGATATTCTGAGTCATTATCCATTATACCATCCACACATCTAAGCTTACAATCACCTGGTCTCCCATCCAGACTTGAAGTTCCTTAGTTTCTTTGGTCCCTGGCATCAGAGTGTAGTATCTGCTCTCCTTATGTCTAATAGTGATATTAATTGTTTCCTTATAAGGAAATATTCGTCATTCATTCATTGAACACTGAATGTTACTTGAGTTATGCTTTTCTTTACTTCCTGGCCAATGGACTGAGATCAAAGTGTAGTATCTGTTCTCCTCATCTCTAATGGTAATATTAACCATTTCTTTATAAGGAAACTTTAACTGGCTGAGCAGCAGTGCTACTTTTGGTTGAAATTTATAAAATGTTTCTATTAAAACAATTTTTCAGGAAAATAGTTTTCTAAAGTTCTCTATTATCATTCTTTTCAGTATTGGTGGGGCTTTCCTTCCTAGCCTTTTGTTTGAAGTAGTGTGGAGTGTCAACATCTTTATTATATCATTATTTTGTTTTTGAATTACAAGTGCTATCCATTTCTATTGTTGCTGTTGCTGAAAGTCCTCAAGTGATGTGGTTTCTGTTATTTGGTACAGTTCTTTGTGATTTTCTAATGTCAATACATAAGCTTCAAAGAAAGATTGTCCTCACAAAGACCAACAGGCTTCATTCTCTCAAAGCCATTTTTAATCATTGATCTGAGAAGCCAGTTATATACAGCTGACAGTTTAGACATTTCTTAATGGGTTTCTCAATCTGACAATGCTATTTAATGACATGGAAGTGCAGCTAATAGTTAAATAATAAGTCAAAGCCTGGTTTGAAGAATACCTATGATGCTCATAGACATGAAAAAAGTATGCAAGAGATACTAAAAATCTGACGGATTACATAAGCATTAACAAAGGCTTTCTAAATCCTGGCCAACGGCCAACTGTGATAGAGATCAGCTCCCATTCATAAAGATAAAATTACAAAAATTAAAGAAGCCTCAAGCAATGTCCAAATTGCAATATGATAAACTAACTCACCCAAATTGACAATGCTATTTAATGACATGGATGTCAGTCAACTGTGGGAAAATGAAATATAATCAATAAATAAAATAAAAAGAAGAAAAAGAGAAAAAAAAACATTTACTCATGATGCTAGGAATAAAAGAACTGTGGTGATTACAAAATAATAATAACTCCCTTTTTAATCATTCCACCCCAAGCAAAGCAGGAATGCCACTAGTACACAGGGGTTTACAGAGAGTGAAAGTGAGAGAAAAGACTGAGTATAGTGGGGATTGAGGAAGGATTCAAAATAAGAGAAGATGGCAATTGACATTGCATTTAAATTTTTGAAGATTGTATTTACCAGGGAAGCAAGTAAACAGAAAGGAGTTACACAGGTGGGAAGTGCAAGAAAAGAAACTGTTGGAGTAGAAGTGTTGCTTGTATTTAGCTATTTCAACAGTAAATGGGTGGGACCTAGATGCCAATCTAGTAGCATGCTTAAATTCTTGTAGTTGGGGCACCAGGGAAACAAGCTTGTCAGAGCAGTAGCCATGAAAATATTTGCAGAAAAAACAGAGGGAAGCCACATCACAGCTGTAAGATTACATTGCAGATCCTTCTTTGGATTTTGTCAAGAACCTTGTGATGGATAGCAGGAGCACTAGACCAGATATGGCAACAGTATTCAATGCACAGACAAATGATAGATTTGTAAATGTGCAAGATGGACTCTGACAAGGAAAACCTTTTGGCACAACACAATTGATATGTCCCAGAAAGGGATATATTTGATCGAAGTAGCTAAGTGGTTTTGGCTACAATAACCAAGTAGTACACAGTAGCAGTAATCGACTGGTACTTGTCGTAGTTGCAAGTAATAGGTGTAAACCGATAGGATAGCCAATGGCATAGTCCATAGACTTAAACTCTGTCATACCTACACTTCCATCTGTATTTATGATGGACATAAGCATTAACAAAGGCTTTCTAAATCCTGGCCAATGGCCAACTGTGATAGAGATCAGCTCCCATTCATAAAGATAAAATTACAAAAATTAAAGAAGTCTCAAGCAATGTCCAAATTGCAATATGATAAACTAACTCACCCAATGATATTCCAGTGAGGGGGAAGACAGGTGTATTCCATTATATCAACAATGAACCAACTTTCCTTGCAGTAGATATAGCTATTGATTCAATGTAGTTGTTCCACTTCAAGTCAGTTGAAAATATGAGGCCAAGAAAGGACAGTGAGATACTCTCCTGAAGTTGAGCATCAGCCATGCTGATGGTGAACAGAGAATTTTCTTTATGGTGGGTAAATGAGAATAGTTTAGTTTTGGAGGCATTAAAATTTACAAGCCATTTCCTTCCCCAGTTAACCACTGATTAAATGTCTTTTCAAGAGTAATGGCCAGGTTAACTTTGTCAGCTCTGATGAATTTGCTATTGAGACAGGAGTAAATGTTAGTGTCATCTGCATAAATGCCTACTTGGGAACTGATGACATCAGAAACAGTGTAGGATCCTGGATAGAGCCTTTCGGGACACCTGTATTCATGTGAAAGGATCTAGAACAACATTCATTTCACAATTTGATAGGAATGATTGGATTAAATCAAACAATCATCTTGTAATACTATAGCACTGAAGTTTACATAGAAGATCACCATGGCAAACCCTGTCAGATGCCTTTGAGATATCTAGAATCACCGCTCAAGCCTCGCTGTTATTATCCAGAGCTTGATATACATATTCAGTGATGGTCATAAGTATGTTAGTGGAAGACCAGGCAGAACGGAATCCATATTATTTGACAGAGAATAGATCATAAGAAGTAAGATGATTGAATAAACCCTCAAATATTTTGCCGAAAAGCGGTAGGAGATTAATAGGGTGATAGTTAAAGGGGTCAGAAGGTTCTCTAGAGTCTCAAAAAACGGGAACTAACAATGACTGTAATTATAAATTCTGAAAAAAATATGGAACATTTTCCAGGTATGTTTTCATTTTCTGTTGAGAACTGACAACAAAAATGTTAAGCACTATTTATCTATTAAACTGTTTAATACTTTTGTTATCAATTCTTGAGAAAAAAATAAGATGTATAAATCCACTTTCACCTGTTGGAGTTTTATTAAAATTCTAAAAATAGCTTTTTAAGACAGTAAAAATTACAAAGCAATAACTGTGTCAAGCAAAAAACAAAAAACATCTTTTTCATACACCATTTTTTGCAGGTATGTCTGTACAAAATGCGTCCACAAACTTATACATGTCTGGTGAGGGGTCCAATACCAAATCATTTCAAACCTCATCAAATAAAAATTTAAAAATTAAATGATGACCACATTTGTTTTTTGAGCAAAATGTAAAAAAATTAACTCCTCTATCAAATCTAAGTTCTTGAGCTAAATAAAAAAAATCCAGTTGTTAGGAATTGTGCGAGAAAACGGGGAAAAAAAAAACGAAAAAAACAAACAACTTCTTGTGACACAAAAGACGAACGCCTTCTTGCGAACCAAAAACGAACGCCTACTTGCGACACAACTTTACGACAGCAAACGAGAAAAACGGCACCCACAACTGCTGCCGATGGACGACTGACCGTAACGGCTTTTGTCGCCCAGGAAAAGACGCCAAACGACTCGCGCATCTTCTTATAGTCCTCGGTCAAGTCCATTATGGTACTCCAAGGTGTGCCCGGCGACAACACACACACGCAGTTCGAGGACGTTTCCGCGCATGCTCGTTACACTCCTCCCTGATCTCTAGATCACGCAAATGGTAATGTGGGGCAGGCCGTTTCTGCCTGGTGCTCCGTCTCAGTGGTATGGTCTCAAGCGCTTCCTCAGTGGTGCTCTCTTCAGATGTCTCACTGAGCTCATCCCGCATAGATTCATCAAGCATGTTACTCTCTGAGGTGTGCTCTTCCTGTGATTTTATATAAACCATCGAGGCTTCATCATCATCATCATCAGAACTAACGTGGTTGCTTACGGAATAATCCTTCCCGCACGCTGGTCGCACATCTTTTATGTGGCGCGGTATTCCATCAATAGAGACGGAGTGTGGGCTATTAATTTGTGTCACCGTACCCTTGCTGAACAGTGTCGTACACCTTCCATGCGGATTTTTCATCCAGACAGTCTCTCCTACCGCATAAGGATTGGCAACCGTGTCGTCACGCACCAAAGCTGCGTCGATACCCTTAATGCGGACCTTGTAAGTGTAGGTTGCATTCGCCGGTGCAGTTGAAGCTGTTTTATTGTCCTTTGGGGTAACATTGTGCCAATATACAGCTTCCAAAACTGAACACCGTGTTCTCGCCACGATGCGCTTTATTGTACGATGGGATCTCTCAACTATCCCATTCCCAGATGGTACGTGGGCACAGCGAAATCGTATTTGCACATTCCACATCTTTGCAAATGCGGCAAACCTCTCTCCACAAAACGCTGCGCCATTATCCGTAAGCAGTTCAACCGGCGGCCCTCTTTCACAAAACACTACTTCCCGCTCCTTGATGCTAGCAGAGTCTTGGCGGTGCAAGGGCTTCCAAATGGCAAAACGACTGGGGCCACAGTCTATCAGCGTCAGGTATAGTTGATGTCCGAAATGAGTTACATCCATCGCCACCCTGTGCCAATTTTCCATGGCATCAAGCCTGCCCGGTTTCCAATGCACAGGGGCCGGGTCGATTGACTGGCATTCCTTGCATCCCCTAACCACCGCTCGCACCTCAGCTTTTGTTATTCTTGGGTCGATCAACTTCACAAAATAGAGTGTTGCCTTCACACCAGGATGTCTGCTGGATTGATGAATGGCTCGTACTTGAGCAACATCTCGCTCTTCAGCCACAGCGCACATAGATTCTCTGGGTTCCGTTATTTTGCGCATTTCATTTAACCATCGCTGCGGTACTCTAGTAAGTTAATCGGCTTGATTGTTGCACGACTTGACAAGCTCTACATCAATGTCCAGCTCGTATTCTAAGGCCAACTCTTGGAGTGTGGCTAGCCGACATCTAATTAGCATCTCGGAGGCTGCTTTGGTGCGCATTCTCGTCCGTCCAGACAGAGTGTCAGCTACCAAGCGATGAACACATGCTGAGTCTGTCCGTAAATGAATGGTTTTGGCCTTCCATTGTAATGCAAGGTTGACACCTTGCAACACAGCATTGAGCTCAGCCAAGTTGATATGTTTGTCTTCATGCACCGGTCGGAGCCAGCTTGCGTCTTCTACCACGGCGCCATTGCTCTCCACAACCACACCAGTGGCTAAGGAGCTTGCATCTACCCACACGGTTACATTTTGCTCACTGATGCACCAGTCACCTTTCGTTGGATTGTCCTGGGCTAGTCTCTTAAAAATGTCGTCGATCATCTGGGCTAGAAAAGGGTCCTGCACTTCATCGCCCCATTCAGTGGTAACAGTGTTTGCCCTCCGCTTCACAAATGCTGTGGCGACATGTAACCAACCGCATACAGGAAAATGACCAGTCAACTTTCCGCACAGCGAGAAGACAATTCAGCAGGTAAGTTTATCGGGGACTACCGGAAGTTCACATCCACGACGCCATCGCAGTTTTCCTTGCTCCTCCCGGACATGCAATCCCAGTATGCGTGTGCCAGTTCTTAGCCGCTCCGGGGTCTTACTTGACAGACCAAACTGCTCCAAATGTTCCTTGACGCAGACCACAGAACACACACTCTCATTAACAAAAACGTCGTCAATATAAGAGGAGGAAGCTGCGTTGACGATCTCGTCCTGGCTCAAGACGGTATTAACAATGGCCCGCATGATTAAAGGGGCAACATTGAGCCCAAATCCTAAGCAGGTTAGACAATACCTTTGCCCCTTAATCTCCACTGTTTGGAATGGACAAAGGGACTTGTCGATGAGTACCTGCAGATAGGCCCGGCGTAGGTCCAGCACTGCAGCATTTGGTCCTTGCTGACGTCATTCCCGTAATTTTTGTGAACAAACATCTGCGTTGGCCGTGTACGCATCAACGTACTCATTGAGTTCCCGATAGTCCATAACGGGCCGAACCTTCTGTTTGTTTTCCTGCAGAATGGCCATGAGGGCGATTAAACTCTTTGGGGGTCCGAGTTCCTCCTCCGGGTAAGGAAGCAGCCAGCCGTTATCTATCCAAATCTGGAGTTCCCGATCATACTCCTCCCGAATTTGTGCAGGAGCTGGATATTCTGCCAGTCTATTTCTTAACGTACCCGGGGGTTGGTTGCCAGCCCATTTCCAAGATGTGGTCCACCTCCGAGTGGTCTCATCGAATTCTACTTTAAAGTTGGGCTCGGTAATGGTGATAGCAGCAACGACTGGTTTGACACACTGTGGAAACTTCACCTCACCGGTGCCAGTTACAGATATTCCTCCCAAGTGTTTGATGGCGTCTAGTCCGAGCAGGAAGTCAAATCCAAGCAGGTCTCCGTCCATGAACAGGGCTTCCATACCACTCCGATTCCACAGCAGTCAAGTGCGCCTCCGTCTACTGTAAGCACGCATGTTGATTTTCTTGTCCATGCACGACAGCATGACTTGCGGACTAGTGACTGTGTGCATCCTGTATCCACCAGAGCTGTACATGGTATTCCATTGATGCGAACTGTCACTACAGGCAATGCGCCATTTACAAGAGTTTTTGGGGAGGAGATTCTTGACCCCTTGCCCGTTTCCCAGACAACACCGAGCAACGTGCCCTTGCCGATGACATCGATAGCAAGTGATGGTCCGTCGATGCTTGGTACCAGCACCTTTGGATGGTTCACGACCCAGGAGACAATCGCTCGCCCTATGATTGGGTCCATCACATTTATAGCACCTCGTGTGCACATCTGTTTCCTTCAACTGTGCAGCCACTGCGGCCTGCTCCGTAGGACCAGTGCACTTCTTCAAATAGCGCCAGCTCGTGCCAACACATGTGACAAATCCAGGTCTTCCATCTGGGATGACACTCTTAAAAAGCTCCTCTGCATGCTCAGGCAATCCAGCAACGAATACACTTGCAAACACTTTTCCGATACGCCACCAAACAGAACCGCGAGTCTGCGCAGTTCTGCCAAAAAGACGCCAACCGTCTCCCCTGGATGAAGGCGACGTGCTGCAAACTGCTTCCACGCGGAGAAGGGATCTAAGGCGAAAGCTGTGTACAACGCTTTCTTAACGCAGTTGAAGTCTGCGCGCTTCTCCTCACTCAATTGCTGGTACACAGCATATGCGCCACCTGCCAAACGCATTGGAATAACACTCGATTTGCTTCACACCGCTCAACTGACATATTAGTTCCGCCTTCTCCAACCATTCCACTACCGACTGTCCAGAATCGCTTCCGTCGAACAGTGGTATCAGCTTCGGGTCGAACGCCATAATGCCGAAATAGCTTGTGCAACAAAACGGGGGAAAAAAAAAACAAAAAAAAAAACGAACTTCTTGTGACACAAAAGACGAACGCCTTCTTGCGAACCAAAAACGAACGCCTACTTGCGACACAACTTTACAAGCAAAAAGAAAAATTCTCTGCTCACCATCATCATGGCTCATGCTCAACTTCAGGAGAGTATCTCACTGTGCTTTCTTGGCCTCATATTTTCAACTGACTTGAAGTGGAACAACTACATTGAATCAATAGCTATATCTACTGCAAGGAAAGTTGGTTCATTGTTGATATAATGGAATACACCTGTCTTCCCCCTCACTGGAATATCATTGGGTGAGTTAGTTTATCATATTGCAATTTGGACATTGCTTGAGACTTCTTTAATTTTTGTAATTTTATCTTTATGAATGGGAGCTGATCCCTATCACAGTTGGCCATTGGCCAGGATTTAGAAAGCCTTTGTTAATGCTTATGTCCATCATAAATACAGACGGAAGTGTAGGTATGACAGAGTTTAAGTCTATGGACTATGCCATTGGCTATCCTATCGGTTTACACCTATTACTTGCAACTACGACAAGTACCAGTCGATTACTGCTACTGTGTACTACTTGGTTATTGTAGCCAAAACCACTTAGCTACTTCGATCAAATATATCCCTTTCTGGGACATATCAATTGTGTTGTGCAAAACGGCACCCACAACTGCTGCCGGCGGACGACTGACCGCAACAGCTTTTGTCGCCCAAGAAAAGACGCCAAACGACTCGTGCATCTTCTTATAGTCCTCGGTCGAGTCCATTATGGTACTCCAAGGTGTGCCCGGCGACAACACACACACGCAGTTCGAGGACGTTTCCGTGCATGCTCGTTACAGGAATAGAAAGGGAAAAGAGAACACATGCTTCTCCTCTCCTTGAGGTCAAAATAGGTGCAATTAACAAAATAAGACTAAACCATTGCATAAAATTTTAAAGGAAAACATTTCATAAACAAGTACACACAAAAAACAGTAACAATACAAAATTTGTACAAAAATTTCTTTTTGTGCAGCTATTATGTCAGGATAACCAATTTCAAATGGTTCAGAAAAAGGATAAAAGGGTTAAAAATTTTTTAAAGAAAAGACAAAGATACAACGACAAAAAAGATTTATACCATTTAAAAATGAAAAAAAAAAGACTTTGAGGAAATACAAAATTGCACAAAGCAGAAAATACAAAGTTCACCCACCTAATTTCTTCAACTGAATCCTGAATTGGAATATCTCAACATGAAAGTGTTTCACTATTTACATTATTTGGACTATTGTCCTCATCTTTGTCGCCATATTTATTACGATGTTTCGGCCGTTGTACGCTCCGGCCTTCTTCAGGTGGTTGGAATGCCGAACTGAACCCTTTATTTCACTCAATGGGGTAGACTGTTCTAGTTCCATGTTTAATGGATGTCAGTTATCAATTATCTCCTGTTAATTCCCTTTTGAAAGTTCTCCACTGCCTTAACCGGGTATTGAACTCACCCTCTTTTGAGTCCTGTCACTGGATCTAACTAATGCCTTTATCCACTGTGCCATGTTGGTTAGATCCAGTGACAGGACCCAAAGAGTGTGAGTTCAATACCCAGTTAAGGAGAACTTGCAGAGGGGAATCAACTGATAACTGACATCCATTGAAAATGGCACGTGGAACTAGAACAGTCTACCCTAGTGAACAAAATAAAGGGTTCAGTTCGACATTCCAACCACCTGAAGAAGGCTGGAGCATACAACGGCCGAAACGTTGTACTAAATATGGCAACAAAAATGAGGACAATAGTCTGAATAATGTAAATAGTGTATATAATACCTCATCTCAGAAATATAGACAGATACTGAAAGTGTTTTGTGTTTTCCACAGGTTGTTGTCTCAAGGGCTTTATGCTATACCTTACTGGAAAGTTAAACTTGAATGTTCATTTTATTTCAATTCTTCTTAGGAAGACACAGAAAGGAATTTTCTGCCCTGGTGGTTGAATCTGCCTATAACTGTTGGCTCTTATTTCTCCTCCCCCCAGCCTGATGATTTATGACCCCTTCGTCTAGACTAATCGTCTATCCTTGAAGTGTATGTGCTAATGCTTCCTCCTCAATGATTAATTGTTTTTTGCCCTTATCTGCTAATAGCAGTCATTTTATTGAACAATGGAGGATCATACCAGCTCTGTCCCAGGTTTTACAAGGGCTTGAAAGCATGTCTCTGATTAGCCAGTAAATATGAAAACTTATTTCTCTGTAAGTTCAAGAAATGAATCCATAACAATTCACTATTGTGGCGGATCTTTAACTGCTTATTCTAAAATAGATTTTCACACAATTGTAACAGTTTATCTTTATGGCCTGTCTGGTACAAAAATACACTTTTCTCAAAGGCATATTGTAATGGCTTTAAGAAAGTTTTATTCAACTGAGAATATAAGATTCATGTATAGTGTCCTCTTATAGTCCCAGTAAACAGAAATAGCTCTTTCTCAAAGAGGAGAGTAACGAAAAAAAGGGGAGATCACTCTTGATTATTCATAACGCGTGTTAAAAGACAACCTAGACAATTAAACATTTATTTACTACACTAAAGACTAAATTATGAAAAATGGTATTTGTATAAACGAGAAGGAAATGAAAATCCAAGTCCATTTAAACTTATGCAAACCCATGCTCTGCACATCTAAGAGTAAAGATGTGAAGAAACAGAAAGAGCAAATATGTGAAGAAATAGTAGACAACATTCCTGCTTTCCTTCCTGAGGCCAACATACCAATGATTAGGGGAGTATGCCCATGGCATAGGTATTCATATTTGGGATATGAATGATAGTGAACCAAAAAAAAAAAAAAAAAAACAGGCTCCACCCAAACATTACAGGAAATGAGACTCAAGATAAACCTTTCCAAAACAGAAACTGGAAATTGGAATAAAATAGTGAGGGCAATTACCCAGGCTTGGTGCAAGGGTCTTGTATCACCCTGAATCTATTATACAACCCCAAAAAACTATGATATGAAACACACACACCTTACTACCTTTTCAATTTTCATTTGGTAGTATTCATATAAAATACAAATTTTATTGTAACATTGTTGTGATTAGTTTGATTTGTAATGTATATAAATGTAAGTAGAAAAAAGCAAATGTTGATAAGATAGTGTGGACCACAAAGCACTGCCCGGGGCCCCAATCAGGCTTGCCCCCAACCCCTGATCAGAGCATCAGGGTAGTATGCACTGGTCCTGCATGCACCCTGAGTCCATCATAAAAATTCAGGATGTGAAGTTAATAAATATTAAACAGTACATGAATATGCATACACCTGGGTTTCCCCTCATAGTAATATGATTGGCTGGTGTCAGCCATAAATACAGACTGATGTGAAGGTACATGGAGGACACCTATTGTCTTTGCCTATTGCCTACCACTACGACAAGGACCAGTCCATTACGGTTACCTGCTAGATTGTCCTACTCGGTTACAGTAGTCCAAAACCACTTTGCTACTTCGAACAAATATATCCCTTTCTGGGACATATCACTCAGTAACAACAAATTTAGTATAGGAGATAAGGAAATCCAAAGAGATGGTGCTAAAGGTAGCCCAACATGGCAAACTACTACAAAACTAAAGCATTAACTTAAAAACTCTTCTTAAATGGCCTTGTCAGACTGAGAATTTCATATGGATGCCATACATGGTGCCAAACCTATTTAGAAATATCTAAACTGTTAGTGCTATACAAGCACTTTCTAAGATCAATGATTAAAAGTGGCTTTGAGCAAATTAAGTCTGCAGGCCTTTGTAAGAGCTGTCCTTCTTTGAATCTTGTGGACTGGAGCAACAGAATCACAAATAAAGAACTATACCAAATGACGGAAACCACATCACTTGAAGACTTTCAACAGTAGCAACAATTTTTTTTTAATCATTTCACTTCAAGCAAGGCAGGAGTGCCACTAGTACAAAGGGGTTTACAGAGGATAAAGGTGAGAGAAAAGATTAGGTATAGGGGGATTGGGGAAGGGATAAAAGATGAATGGGATTCAAGATAGAAAATGGCGATTGACATTATATTGAAATTTTTGAAGACTTTAGTTTTCAGGGAAGCAAGTAAATAGAAGGGAGTTCCAAGTTGGAAAGTGCGAGAAAAGAAATTGCTGGAGTAGAAGTGGTCGTTATATTGAACTATTTCAACAATAAAAGGGTGGAACCTAGATACCAATCTAGTAACACTCTTAAATTTACGCAGGGCAAAAAGCTCATAAGAGCAATTGCTATGAAAATATTTGTAGATAAGACAGAGGGAAGCCATATTACATCAGTGAGAAAGTGACTGAAGTCAAGATACCAAATCAGGATCAATTACATTGCAGATCCTTCTTTGGATTTTGTCAAGGACTTCGAGGTGAACAGCAGGGGCACCAGACAAGATATGGCAACAGTTCGATAGCACAAGTAACTTAAAGATAAGATGGCATTATCAATATGTTGATGTCCCACATAACCTCAAACAAAAGGTTAGGAAGGAAACCCTCCTCAATACTGAAAAGAGTGATAACAGCTACTGAACTTGAGAAACCTATTTTAATGAAAAAAGAGAAAGCTTTTATAAATTTCTACCAAAAGTAACACTGGCTGCTCATTTCAATGAAAGCCAGATGTTACCTTATAAGGAAACAACTAATAATATTAGGTTGGTGCAAAAATAATGTCGGTTTTTGACGTATTTTTTAACGTCAAAAACCGACATTACTTTTGCACCAACCTAATACCATTACCATGTTAAAAGTTGCTCTTTTCTTTTATCACCAAAGGGGGAACCATTCAGATGGCATCACACTCAAGAATTGCTTCATTGACTGACTTAGTATAAGAAACAAATAAGGATATAGATATCTTGTCATCTGTTATATCATCAGCTGCACATATGTCCTTTTCCCCAAGAAGCTTTTTCAGGTCAAAAATTATGAATTGAATTTTTAACAGATATCTTGTACTATAAAGAGGAATTTAATGATATTGTATTTCAAGCTAGGAATGATAAGTGAGTTTCTGTAAGAAATTTGTAGTACTGAGGCAAAAGAAATCTTATCACTGATAGTGATAACAAAGTAAACTGAATTGGCAGACCTTAACCCATATCCTCCTGTAGTCAGTCTAGACAGATACCTTCTTTCCATATAACTAAAAACTATAATTTTGAGAAGAGAAAATTTCACTGAAATATGTTGGAAAATTTCCAAGTTTTCATGTGAAATCAAGAAAATACAAACTTTAAGCAAAATGGTGGCCATGTATAGAAAAAAGAAGGCTTCAGTTTAATTCATATCCTCTGTGCATCAGTTTAAAATAACACCATTTTTCCATATATCTAAATATTAAACTATAATTTTGGGAAGAGAAAATTTCACTGAAATATGTTGGAAAATTTCCAAGTTTTCATGTGAAATCAAGAAAATACAAACTTTAAGCAAAATGGTCACAATTGATGGAAAAAGAAGATGTCAGTTTAAACTGACACAAGAGGATGTTGTGACACTGAAATCTCCTGAAGTTGATCAAGCAAAAAAAGAAAGAAAGAAGGAATAGGAGAGAGTCTCCTAACTAGATGACAATTGTTGAAATTGCAAGTGTAGTTGTTGGTGTTGTTGCAATCCGTGATGTCTGACAAAACTTTCTGAACAAAACACAATATTTTCTTGATCCGCCTAGTGTAAAGCCGCAACGACTTGTCGACTCCTTCAAATCTCTAACTGCCCAGACACCGGCGTTCAGCGTTTTTTATGTTCTTTTCTGCCTTCCTTCATTTGCATGTGTGAATCCACTTTCTGTGGCTTTACGAGACTATCCACGTGAGGATACGTGACCATTTGCAATACAAGCTTGCTGGGGGTGGCCATGTTTCTTTTTCCGGTCAAGAAGATAAATCTTGTACGCGGAACATATACGCTGCCGTTTGCAATCAGGTGAGAGAACATTTTCATTCCAATTATCACTACAGCAAGGAAATGGATTGTAAAGTTGAGAAGAAAATTAAAAACAAAATGTGTTGAAAAATCATGTTTTAAGATAATTCCAAAGAGAAATGAACCCAGATTTAACTAGGTGAAATCCAATAAGATTGAACAAACCTGTGATTGCCCATCTTTCCCCACCTTCCACCAATAAGAAAGAGACCATTATGGTATCCATGAAGATGTCAAATAAAAGAAAAACATGTTGTCGATAGAGAAATCTGGGTGGTCAGCAAAATAGTATTTACAATTCCCCTGGCTCAGATAAAATAAAAAACATGTTTTGAACCACATAGAAGAAAAGAACTCCATGTGTTCATCATTATAACTTCAACAACATTGGTCCAGAGAAAATTTTATATCCAAACATTAATTTGGATTCCCTTGGATGCAAGTGGTAAGAAAAATATTAATTACTATTTTGTAGTTACCATGGACAAGAAAGCTGTGTGGTATATTTGATTATAAAACAAATGCATAAGACAGAGAAAATATAAACTTTTGTTTTAAGGAAGTAGATTTTTCTTTCTCCAATTCTTGAGTAGTTTGGTCGATCAAGAGGATCCCAGCATGGAGCAAGCTGATGGATAAGGACCAATGACTGAAAATCCCTTTTGTTTTCACACCACCATCTGGAAGTTGGATTTATCATTCCAGCCCCAGGAAGATGAGCTGAGGTTGGGTGTTGAGAAAGTGGGAGAAGAAAGAGGAGGAAGAAGAAAGGGAAGGGAAAGAGAGAGATTAGACCCCTCTATATAGAGTGATAATATGAAGCAATGTGTAAAGAGAGTAGTCCAATGGGCGTCGTTATAGATTTAGCTCTCAGACTAAGGCTCTTGACTCCTCGTACCTACATGTCTGTCAATATTTATGACGGACACCAGCCAATCACACTCCAGTGAGGGGGAACACAGGTGTATGCATATTCCATTTTATCAATTGGTTGTTTTTGTTTAGTGGCATATCAACACCTCTAGGGTTATTTAATGCCAAAATCTAAATATGTTGTATGCAATTTTTTTTTGTTGAGGTAATAATGGTTTCCATCATCATCATCTTTTGACGACCATGTGGTTGGTAGAAACTCCATTAACAATCCCTTTCCACACGGCTTGGTTCTGCATTCCCCAATAACCAACCCTGAGTCCCAAGACATGGTGCCTGGGAAAGTCAACTTTCACAAGAAGACACCTCCAGAAGGATGCCATAGAAGTAAGCATGAGTTAAACTCCCAGTTTGCTCGGTGGCAGTGGCCAGCAAACTGCAATCGTTTTTGTTTGAGATTAAGACAGATTGGTCTCAGTTCTCCATAAATTGTGTCAAGTGTTGCATGGATCTCCAACTGATGTTCTGGATTTTACTAAGTAGATTTGTATATGTTCCATCCAGTCATCATTCAAGATGAGCAGATGATGTCCAAGTTTCTGATCCATACAGTAGGACTGGTTCAATCAGTGTTCAAAAGGTTTAGACTTTTAAAGAGGATGGAAGATTTGAGTGCCAAATCTTGTGAAGTTTATTACACACATCCCATGATGGTTTTAGTGATAAAAGTCTTACTAATTAACCCATAGCTGAAGGGAGAAGAGGTGGATTCATACCTTTCCCAAGGGTATTTATTTGCATACAAGTGAGTATAACAAACCCAACTGGAATTAACCATTACACCATCCACACATCCAATCTTACAGGAAGTATTCCCAAGTGATCATCCATCTAGGTACTGACCAGGCTTAATGTTGCTTAACTTTGGTGATTGTATGGGAACTGGTAGCTGTGTCAAGTGAGAAAACGTCCTTTTGATACATTGCTTTTTTCAGGTACATTTGCTGATTTTACATTGGTTTATTTATTTTTACTATTTTTTTTGTGGAAGAAACTTTTTTCTTTAAAATTATTCTGTCTCAGAAATTACTCCAGTTCAATGTATTGGCCTTTATGTAAGCAATTTAGTCTTAAGGACTTTTAGAGAAAATTATTTGATTTTCAGCCGAGAATGCAATTCCTTACTAGTCATTATTTCAACTTGACTTCAAAAGAGGAGGAGTACAAGGCCATACCAAATCATGCATTATATTCAGGTTTAATTTATTAAGGATCCTTCACCCTTACTAATTTCTCAAAACTGCCATTTTTTTTTTAATCATTTCAAACAAAGCAAGACAATAATGCCACTAGGATGCAAGAAGTTACTGAGTGTTAGAGAATATGAGAAAAACTATTATTAAGGAGAGAGAACAATAAAAGAATAAGAATCAAGAAGCTAGAAGATAATGATTGACATTACATTAAAATTTTTGAAGATCAAAGTTGTCTGGAAAGCAAGATGCCAGAAGTGAGTTCTGCAAGCAAAAGATGCAAGAGAAAAAACTATAACTTACCTAGCCATTTCAACTGTAAAGTGATCAGACTTTGCCACCAATCTAGTACTGCACTTAAATTCATAAAGTCTAGGTACCATAGAAGAAAGTTCATCAGAACAATTACCATGAAAGTATTTATAGGAAAGGCAAATGGAAGCTATGTTACAAGTGGAAAAGAGACTGAAACCAAGATGCCAGGTCACAACCCATAACACTGGAGATTCTTCTTTGGATTTTACTTAAATATATAGCAGGGACACCGGACCAGATGTGGTAGTAATATTCAAAACAAAGATGAATGGTAGACTTATAAATATGTAAGATAGATTCTTCTTTGGATTTTATTAAGAATCTCTAAATATATAGCAGGAGCACGAGACCAGATGTGGTAACAATATTCAAAACAAGGATGAATGGTAGACTTATAAATATGTAAGATAGAATCTGGTGAGAAAAATTGTCTAGTAACTGTTATGAAATGTTGTTGCTTTGTATTTTCTCAGTCTCACAGTAATCGTTAATCTTGCATATCATAATCTGTCCCTCTCCTACTGCTTGGGCACTTGTATAGTCTCTATGTTTTAGTTATACTAATTAGGCAGTAATTTATATATATATATATATCACCTCAATAACTTTCTTACATAGTTCATTTTCCACATTTCTTCTTCTTCTCAGCCTGTTAAGGTCCTTTTTTTGGATATCAGCCTTCCCCAGATTAGTAGGGAGAAATGGGCCATTACCCTACTACACTAGTCCAATGTGTGTTGGTAGGAGTGGATATGACATGTTTTGGTGATTCTCTCTTCTTTTCGATTCATGACCAGCCAAGAGTATTTGTACATAAGTGAATGTAACAAACCTGACTGGAATTCAAACTTGGTTCTTGATCTTCTCATTCATCATTACACCATCCACGCATCCAAGCTTATAGCATCTGGTTTTATCAAGCAGTCACCCATTAGAGTACTGACCAGTCTCGACATTGCTTAATGTCAGTGATCGACCATACGTCTTTTCTACATCAAACTTTCTTTGACATTTTGTCCTTACAACTGACAACTGTAAATTTTTATACTTAACATTGTTTATTGACCCCTGTCAAGCTGTTTGCCCCACATGAGTGGGTCACCACATCACAGGAAGACAGAAACAAAATTTTCACCCAGATTGCTATTGATACATATATATCTTGTTACAAAAGTTTTGTTCAAATATTAATGAATGCATGCATGCAATGATATCCATGCAAGCATTTAGTTTATTTTAAAACTTTTAATTTGTATTAGTTTTAGTGATTGTAAAGTGCATGTATGCATCAAGTACTTTAAAAATCATGACTGATTGTTGTCTTGACTATATTCAATATATTAGGTTGGTGCAAAAATAATGTCGTTTTCTCACATATGTTACTATGTGAGAAAACGACGTTATTTTTGCACCAACCTAATACAGGAACGAGGAAAAGAAATATTTGAATTTTCATTAGCATCAACTTAGACTACTAAAAAATAGATATAAATAACATAAAAAATAATTAAAAATGACTAATTTTTAATAAATATTAAAAAATAATAAACTTTTAATAGAATATGACAAAAAAGTAATAGTAAATAATAATAAAGAATTAACAAAAATAATAAAAAATAACAAAAATAAAAAATATAAGAAAAAATAAAAATAACAAAAAATAATAAATAAATAATAAAATAATAGAAAAATTATAAAAAATAACAAAAAATAATAAATTACAACATAAAATAATTAAAAATAATAAAAATTAACAAAAAGTAACAAAACATAATAGATAATATAATTAAAAATAAGAAATAATAATTATAAAAAGTAATAATGTGTAACAAAAAATAATGAAAAGAAAAATAAAAAATAATTAAAAATAACAAAAGAATAATAAACAAATAATGAAAATGACAAAAATAATAATAAAAGAAAAGAAAAATTATGATAAATAACAAAAAATAATAAAACATAACAAAATAAAAATACTAAAAAATGTAATAAAAATGTAATAAAAATAACAAAAAAATAATAAAATAACAAAAAATAAGTTAAGAAAAGATAAAATAACAAAAAATAATAAATATAACAAAATAATAATAAATAACAAAAATAAAAAATAATAAAAATAAATAACATAAACATAATAAAAAATAATTCATAATTTCTGCCTGAATTTCTGGAATGAGGAGTCACCATTATTATATGATTTATGGGACAACAGCCTAATGGATTAAAAAGCATTGTTTTGTAAATGCAGACTTAGACTCAGTGGAAGCAGAACAAGCAATAACTGAAAAGTACCAAATAAGGACAAGATGAGTTATCTCCCCTAGACAGAGACCTCAGTGTTAGAACATTATATCCCCTTAGATTAAATAAAGTGTCCCATTCAAAACTTCCTGAAGGTTACCTGGATTGACAGACGTCTAAAGAAGGCCAGAGGATACCACAATTGAAATGTTGAGATATTAACAATAAAAAAAGAGGGCATTAGTCCAAATATAATTAATGATAACTCCATATCTCCCGAAATTCAAACAAAAATAAGAAAATACAGGGCAACCTCGGTTCTCAAACATTTCACATGTCAAACAAATTGGTTTTCAAACAGAAAATTTGAGATAAAAATGCTTTGGTTATCAAACAAAATTTTGGTTCTCAAACAACATTGATTGCCGAACTGAGTTAACCTGAATGGAGTAATTTCTGAGTTGACCACTATGTTGTATACATTCATGTGTTGTGCTTTTTTTTACCCAATCTTATGTGCGAGAAAACGGGGGGGGGGACTTCCTGCGACACAATGAAAAAACGAACGCCTTCTTGCGAACCAGAAACGAATGCGACACAAAAACGAACGCTTACTTGCGACACAACACTTTACGACAGCAAACGAGCAAAACGACACCCAAAACTGCTGCTGCCCACGGACGACCGACCGCAACGGCTTTTTGTCGCCCAAGAAAAGACACCAAACGACTCGCGTGTCTTCTTGTAGTCCTCGGTCGAGTCCATTATGGTACTCCAAGGTGTGCCCGGCGACAACACACGCACGCAGTTCGAGGACGTTTCCGCGCATGCTCGTTACATCTTATTGTACTGTGACTTTTTTTTCTCTACATTGATTCCTATTGGAAAAATAGTTTCAGTTTATGAACATTTCTGGTTACGAATGTCCTTCAGGAACAAATTAAATTTGTGAGCAGAGGTTCTACTGTAATTTTATTGAATCAAATTTTCCAGTTTTTCTAAATCCAGATTGATAAACATATTGTGGGATCTTCCACAACAAATACCAACCATACCTCTTTTTAGGAAATGCACTCTTCCTATCTGGTAAGTAACATCCTACTTTCACATAAATATAACAAGTATTCATTGGTCAATCACCTCCAATCTAGCTTGCTGATTGGTCAGTTTCGACCAATCAAACCACCTGCACGCGACCAATCTATTTTCCCGCTCATATGCTGTGGTCCTCCCACGTAGTACACGATCAGTATATAAACCTAACACGTGTAAACTTTAGCTGTCCGCTACCACTTTTTCATCAATGTCGATTTTCGTGCAAAAAAGCGGATCACATCTTCATACATGTTTCTGAAAACCCGAACTTCTCATTGGACAATAAATATTAAAATTATCTCGTATATATTCGCGTGCATTATTCTCAATAAAGCAACACAAAACATATCAGGCTCCAGACTGAGTTTTGTAAGGCGCTTTCTGAGTGGTTAACAGATATTAAAAAAACAATTTACCTGCTCACCACTACGTCCGAATAACGTCAACCTAGTTTTTGACCTGACGAAAAAACAATGCTTATTGGAGCCTGTCACGTGATTAAAAAACATATGTAAATTGAAGGTACGAGCGAACCCAGTCAGTGAGAATTTACGACGACTTGAATTTGCTAAACGAGTTCACGACGCTTGAATCATTACTGCAGCGAAGTTCAAAGTTAGAACCTCAAGTTCTTTAACATGAAATAACTTCACTGAAATTCAAGCTACAATTTCAACGAAACAACTCACTCACCAACTTCTCCAACTTCTTTTAAGGCTAAAAGTTTATCAACATGTTGTAAAGCTGAAAACATGTTGATAAACTTTTAGATTTTAAAACTCTCTTTCAGTGAACATTTTGAACAAGATAATTCAGCTTTTTGTGAGCTCCGATAAAAAAATCTTTTATTAGTAAAAACTTTAGCCCAGTCAAAGGGAAGTAACTCATATTAATAGTTAATGTAAAACTGTTGTCATTTATAAATATAAATATTGTATCTGTTATGAAAAGTTATTTTTTTTTGTGTTCTTTCTCTTGTTTGCTTTTTGTTTTCTTACACATTCGTAAAGTAAAAAAAATGTGTGGGTTGATTTATGCCGTCAATACCGCTACAAAACTTCCCCGAGTTTTTCTCATTCCTTGCTACCAAGTGCCAAGATGTAACCATCAGGAACTCCCGTCTTAGTCATTGCTGACCAGACGTTAAAGATAATTACCAACATTCACGAACTCTGAAATCACTCCTGAACTTTTACCAACTTTAGAACTCACAATTCCAAACTTTATTCTTCTAAATTACAAGTTCAATATTACTTCTTCTTAACATGAACTCCAGTACAAATATTACCAAATCAAAGGGAAACGACTCTGTCCTACCTTTTCAGTTCGCATGCATGTACATCAAACATTAAGAAATCTAATTGTTATGTTTTGGAATCATTCAGTTCAGTTTTGTATTTTATTCTATGTGCTATTTACGTCAAGTATAAATTGCATTGTGTTCACGCATTGTCCTGAATCACATTTTCTTAGCCATCACACATATTGGTAACACATATTACTACATATATTGGTCACACCGACGTTCAAGGAATATATTAGGCATTTATTACATATTTGGTGATTCCGTCAGACCTAAACAACAAATGATAAGATAAACCACTACAAATGGCAACCCCGACATTCGTCGTAGGACCATACCACTACAATATGAAGAAAGCTGGAGAGTATAACAACCAAACATTGTGGTGATGATGATAACAAAGATGACATTAGTCTGAATGTAAATAAATATAATTAATTATAAAACTAGAATTTTTGTTTACATTAATATCATAACATTTTATATTACATGATATATTATGTGGAATGAAAACCACATCAATTTGCTGCATTTCATTAATGATACATAACACAAGGCATCTGTTGTGGTGCTGTAAGGATTGTTGGCTAGGGTCACCGTGAATATAATCAAGAAGGAAAGCTGTGTTCTTGTAAAACAACACCCCACATGAATAATGCACAATAAATACGATAGAAAAATAATTAAGCTCAGTGAACATTAATAAAATATTGTATTAACAATGATATACAAAAATCAACAATAGTATAAAGAAAGTTGCTTCCCTTTTTCCGTAATAAAAAGGGTAAGTTTAGCTAATTAATGTTGAGTACAATATTGAATGTTATTTAACTACAAAGTTCAATTAAGACCTTAGCTAAATAAAGAATAGTTCTACAGTGTTTTATCAGTGTAGAAAGATGTAATGTTCATGAGTGATATCAATAAGAATTAGTAGCATGATTACTCGAATGAGTAAGAATTAAAATGTCAATATAGCGCCGTGCCTTATTTTCCAAGAATTGAACTGCTACTGGCTGTTGGCTAACAGCGAGAAGATTTATATAGCTACAGATAGGTTCCAGAGAGCTTGGCGCTAAACATATAGAAAAGATACTAAAATACGCGATTGGTCAGGAAATGGACCAATCCGTGATTTTAGAGAAAAATTCGAATTACTTGCGATGGTTAAATTGTCATATAATAAGTATCATATATTTATGAACCAATGACATTAAAGAAAGCGGAGGTGTGGCACATGTAAGTGATCACCATACATCTATCTAATGACTTTTGACACATAAGCATATATTAAAATTATTATATTTAATATTATATGATATATTAGTAAATACTGTCCACTTGCAGTGCATTTTCTAAACTAAAAATACTATACTCTATACTTTTGTCTCCGTCTGAACTCTGAAATTTTATTTACAAATTATTATTTTACTAATTATTATTTTCTCTTCTTTCCCAATAGGAGTAGATAGGTTTGCCTAACGACCGGTTCACGCCCTTCCTGGTCTTTTGAACAGGAGTAGAGTTTTATCCTTTGTTCCCTGTTTATGACTGGGTTTCTGGCTCCTTCTAAAGTCTACTTCAAATATGTACTTCTGACTTTTCCAACTGAACTCTGAAATTTTATTCACTAATTAAATCATGACCGCTTCAAGTCTCTAGAGTTAGCTATCTTTCCTGAAGAGTACCAAGAACTTCGCTTCTTATTATTTCTTACGCTAATACAACACCACAGAATAACCCTCTATCTTCAGTGGCTCTTGGGACTTGTATTGGGGGAATATTAGTAAAAGAAAAAGAAAAAAAATATATTAAATTGTTTTTAGTTTTAGTTTCCTCCCCTTGGACGGCAGATAAGGTATTCAGTTGAAGCAAGCGTAAACTAAGTCAGCGAGAGTTATTTCCCCTACAACATCTATGACTTCTCTCCTTCGCCGATAATGTTTCTTTTTAACAATTTAATTTTGATAACTTTTATTTTTCTAGTAATAAATTACAATATAATTTTATTCCTTTATTTATTCAGTATTATTTGCAATAATATGTTGCCATTTATCATGCAGCTATTCGATAACTTCTGAGTAAAATTCCGCAAGTTTTGATGTGAAAATTTTTTTCAGCGAACTCTTGAATTTTCTTTCGTTTAGAGAAAGTTTTCGCTGTCAAAGCGCTTTGCAACGATCGACAAAGGTAATAATCGGCTTGTGCAAGGTCAGAAGAATATGGTTTGTGGCGTAGAACAGACCAACTGAGTTGCAACATTTTTTCTTGTGTTACTGTTAATTCTTGCTATTACTTTGGGACTAACACGAATAAGAATGGAACTTTTTTTTATCAACATTTAATAAAGCTGTATATTTACGTTTAAAGACATGAATACTACAATTAACATAAACACAGTGTCCTTTCCTAGTATATATAGAGAGAATATATCAGGCGGACATACCTGTAGTGCCACGCCTACGTTTTCTCTAATTCTAATTGGTCAATAAATACATACTAAAAAGTAACAGTACAATTTATCTATCGCATTCCACCATAGTAAATTTGTTCCTACACTTTGTTCAAAAACAAGCTTTGCTACAAAATCGCTGATTGGCCCATTTTCTGTCCAATAGGATATTTTCCATGTATATTCAAAACTGTACTATAGCGTCTCTTTTTGGAGCCACTCCAGATAGTATAAATATTGGATGCATTCCAAAAAACCAATAGTAGTAATTTCAGAACCACAGTCGAGGTACCCAGAGACAATAGTTCTCATTTACTCGCCCGTGTATTTCATCCTACTCACTCCGCACGTACATGCACACTACAGAACATTATGTGACACACCACCAGTTCTCAGTGGACACACCAAGGTAAATGAACTTTCTAAGTTGCAACAACTGAACAATTTTCTGAAAGAAATATTCTATTTTCAACACTGAACTCTGAACATTTTACTCAGACAAATCTTCTTTAAGGCATTTCCTTACAGTCAAGAGGAAGCTACATTTTTCTTCCTTTTTCCCTCATATTACAACTACTTTGTATTATTATTGAATTTAATATACATATATTTCTTCGTTAAACAAAATTGGTTCTCGTTGTTTTTTTCCTTGATGTTTTAAGTATTATGTATGAATGTTTATTACCTTCTCAACACGCAGCCGTATTATCTATTTAACCCATTCAACATTGGTGATCACAACACTCGAGAAGCAATACATTCTACAATTGGTCAACCCGACGTTCTAATCAACATTCTACATACCCATCAGGTGGAATGAAATATGGCCAGACAACTTGTATCTTTAAACCCTTGGCAACTGATACCATGGCGACAGAGAGTGTAAGACTGTAGAGGTATATTCACTCACACCATGTAGTCTTAAGTTTGGGCTTGCATTCACAAGGAAAAAAACAGAACAAATAAACGTACACAATAACAATAAAAAAAAACAAAAAAAAACATGGTAAATTGTATGGTAATTTCATACAATTTTATTTATGCATTTGTGTGTATTGGTGTGTGTGTTTTACATTACACTTTGGATAAGGTTCATGTTATAAAAGGGAGTAAGTCACTCCGTAATATCACAAGTCCTATCAAGGAGAATTTTTAAGCATGTGTTGTTATCCCGATAGTTCTTGGGCAAAGAGATTGAATCTCCGTCTCTTGGCGGGATGCTCGTATTTCCGACAGAAACAGTCCCTGTTCCATGCCGGTAATAATTTTATTTTATTTATTTTAAATAATGTTTAAATTTTATTTTATTTTATTTATAATTTTCATTATTATTATTATATTTTATCTTTATCAAATCGGTCTTGACTGTCGCTGAACACGTGTTGCTCGTACCAAGGTTCGTCTTGAAGTGGTTGAATTTAACGTCTTTTTGGCGAGATGCCTGTATTTCCGACAGGAACACTTTTTGTTGCATGCTGGGAGTATTTTTATTATTTTTAATTTTTATTTGATTTTATACAATGTTTTTATGTTATTCTTTTATTTTATTAATAAATTTCATTATTATTATTATTTTATATTTTATTTATAATAATAATGATAATATTCCTAGAGATCTGACCTGGGACAAGTGACAGTATTATCAAATGTTCTTTTTTCTGTTGAAAACAGACTTTCGTCTGACTGTCCTGTCATAAAAGAACTCCATTTAATGAAAATACTACAGCTGTTGTGAGCCGTCTACCCAGCTTTTTGTTTCTATATGTGTGTCCGGATTCCAAACATTTAACAAAAACAACAGCACATCTTTTAAATGAAAAAGAATATGTTATTCTCCGAAGGAAGAATAAAAGCTGTTATGGTCCAATATCCTCGCACCACAGTTATGGTCCAAGGTTAGAACCAAGGAAGAACAACACGAACACAAGAGTAGAATAACAAAGATATGTTACAACAGAAATATAGTACAAGAAGTTGAAGTTGTTAGTAATGACTGTCCACCTGGTTTAGAGTGAACTATTTTCTAAATTGTCCAAAGATAACTTCAGCAAAGCTTCGTCCAGGTTCCTCTCTGTCAAAGCAGAGTGTTCAACAGTCATGATCTGGTGCTCGTTACACAATTCATTGTATTTAATATCCCACCCACGAGGAATATATGTGGCACGAGGCCGAGATTAAAGTGGGTTACTCCGGCCAAAAATATACCCTTTGAACCCGCCTAGACGGGTTCAGGGCCTGTCTACCTCCTCGGATGAAACCTTGCCCTTCGGCAAAGCTTCGTCTGGGTTCCTCTCTGCCAAACAGAGAGTTCAACAGTCATGACCTGGTGCTCGTTACACCATTCATTCATTATACCTCTTGAGAGGCGCAGTATTTATAGTGTCAGGAAGAGTCCATTATCGTTATAGGTAAGTTCCCATAACAGAAGCAGAACGTCAATTGAAATAATATTTATAGATTATTTTCAAAAATATACAATAACAACAAAATGTTCAATTTTCCTTGCAGTAAAGTTGTTTTATCAAGTAATTAAGCGTTCTTATTGCTGTGGGAAATGCGTGGACAGACTTACTTTATAACGGTCAGCCTAAAGTGTTTACGTATTTATAGACAAAACCTTAGTCGGCGGTTGCTACTTCATCTCTTCTATTATGTGCATGTCTGTCTGTGTGTGCGTGTGTATGTGCGTGTATGCACGTGTAGATCAAACTGACCTTCAATATTGTTTTGAACCTCGATAAGCAGTATCGTTCTATTTTTATATCCGTAAAAAGAATCCAAAATCTATTTTCAGATAGAGGTGCGAACTTTTGTGAATTGGTTAGAAAATAATTCCATGCTGGATCCGAAAATCCTTTTCTCAGATTTGCGGTAGTGATGAAGAAAGTTATTACTATTTTCTAAATTGTCCAAAGATAACACGTGATAGATCTACAACTACGCTCGCCAAATATTTTGGCAGTATTTGTTCTAGTAATTATTCTTTATCAAACAAACCTTCTGCTGAGATTTTATTGTTTAATATATATATATATGTGTGTGTGTGTGTGTGTGATGTAATTCCTATACAGCTTTTCAAATGAACAATGATTGGGCAAAGGAGGTAAATGCTACTTTCTTCAAGGCTTTGGTTAAAAATATGTTTTCTGGCTGCTACCATAAGACACCATGAGATAAAGACATCTATTACTTAATCTATCAAATGGTGAATGGCTGAAGAAGTGGCTGTATGCAGAATATGTTGTACAATATCATGTTGTAAAGACAATGCTGATTGGCTGACACACAGTCAAGACACTATCTGTAAAGACGATGTTGACTGGCTAAGACAGAGCCAATACATTTGTATATACTTGAAATAAAACAGTTACTAGCGGTCGCTTGAACTGGGTACCTGTGTTCTTTTTTTTTTTTTTTTAGTTATAATATCACAGAATATGTAGTTTATTTTATCAATTGTCTGTTTTTTTTTTTTTGTTTTTTGTTTTTTTACTTTAATCTTTTTCATATCTTTCTTAGTATACTCTTATTAAATGGCATAGGTTTGTCGGAGTTAGCTCCTCCTTAATTCCCAAATTGTCACTAGGGGTCATTCTTCCTATACTATAAATACTGGACGACTTCTCGCCTCGTTCTCTTTTTCATTTCTTCATTTCAGCGATTACAATGTAAGCTCTCTTAGAAGATCCGCGTCTTCCCATTTGTGGGAGACGCCATGAACATTATACACACATACACGAACATTCACCTAAGAACAGACACCAATGCTTACACACACACAAATTATATTGTCCATTGTAAAATTGTTTTGTTTAATACATATATTTGTATATATATATATATATATATATATATATATATATATATATATATATATATATATATATATCGGTTTTGTTTGTCTTCTTTATCTTCAGTTGGACTTAATTCAAGTCGGGCCATTTTCTTGTAGTTGGACCTTTTAATATTCTACTAGGAGTTACACGGATGTTTCTAATACAACAACACGCAAACAACACACACAGTCCTCTACAGGTTGATGGAAATCTTTACATTACAATAGGTACCGCCACAGACTTACAAACATAAGATAAACACATTTTAAATAATTTAAATGTCTTTGAAGTAAAATTTTAGTTTTATTTGAAAGATAATAGCCTATAGATAATCCGTATTAGAAGAAAAAATATTTGTCGCATGTAATTAAAGTTTTTATGCATTTTTAAAACATTGGCACGTATTTCTCGTCCCTCGTCGAAACTCCATTTCATTTTAGACGAAAAATGTAAAGAATAAATTAAATTTAAAGGTCTCTTAAAAATTCACAATTTGTCGAAGAGATATGTTATTTAGTAAACTTAACGATTACTTAACTGGGTTTTGTAAAGTAAATGTAATCAGAATAATGTTTATTTACGCCTGTGGGTTCAAAGGTTAGAAACGCAAACCATATCATGACACTCCTTACTTAAAAAGCATGCGAAAAGTTAAAATCAAAGAAATACGGAACACCAACAGTTCAATATTCAAGAAATTAGTACTTATCTTTAAAAATAAATTACCTTTAACCTTATATAACCAATAGTTTAAGAATATAATTTTTTATTCTATAATCTTTTATTAAATGTTGTTGAATCTATGGGATTAACTCCACTTAATTTCCTGAAACCGCTACTAGGGGCCGCTCTCCGGCACTATAAATGCTCTGCGATAATTTTTCTTAGGCTCTTCTTACTTTTTCCGCTTACAAGTCAACATGTAAGTCTCTCGCGGAAAAACGCGTTTTTCACCGGGAAACGCATGAACAAATCACACACATACAACAGACGTACGTATTCACATTCACTTACTTCACATGCTTTGAACCAAAAAGGTTTTCTCATTCTTATATTACACACATCATTGTCTTTGTCATTTGTATGTCTTTCTTGTTAATAGATTATCATTTGTTTGTACATGTATTGGTTGTATTTTTTTTCTTCATTTATTCACGTGGATTCACATACCGAGTCCTCCATTTTTGTTGCGGGTATTTCGGGAAACACGTGCTATTTCTCATCTGAAACACCAACGTTAAAAACGCCCGAAAACAAATCAATAATTTTATTTTTTATATATTAGATGTATCTGTCTGTATTTTTGAGATTGTAGCTATTTACATCGTTCGGAATGTTGTCCTCACCTTTATTGCCATATTCACGACGTTTTGTTGTACGGTCGGGCCTTCAGATGATATACATTGGAATATGGAACCGAACCCTTTATTTAGTCCCCGGGGGTAGATTGCTCTAAATCCACGCGCTATGCCATTATATATATATATATATATATATATATATATATATATATATATATATATATATATATCAGTTTCAATTAATTCCCTTCAGTAACTCAAGTGGCCAAGTTTCTGTTCCCCCCTCTTTGGGTCAAGTAACTTTTTGGGATTACTCAACCAACGCATTTATCTAGTGGGCCATGTGTCAATTAGTCTATTGAGTCAATTACCCCGCGTGGACTAAATGAAGGATTCAGTTCAAAATTCCAACATATATCACCAGAAGGCCAGAGCATACAACGGCCGAAACGTGAATATGGCAATAAAGATAAGAACAAACAGTTCGAACAATGTAAATAGTTACAATACATCATCTCAGAAATATAGACAGAGAAAATGCTTTGTTTAACATTCCGGATGCAAAACTGAGTAGATATGAGTTTTGAGAAAATATCTTAGTGTGCTTTGCTTGAAAGGGAAAATAGAGCTTTGCTGAACTATGACACCCTTTGTAGCCAAGCAGTAAATCACACCGGATCAAATGATGGTTTCGCCTACAAAGGGGATGGGGGTGCAGTTTTGATTCCTGTCAGAGAGCACATTTCGTTTATTAAGATTTCCGAACGGTGCAGTGTATATTTTAAACTAATACTTTTAACATTAATTAATTGCTTTTTTGGAATCCTGCTACCACTTTCCATTCAATGTCAATTTTTGTGCAAATCTCTGCAAAAGGTGGATCACATAGCCTTCTCAATGGTCAGTTAATATTAAAATCATGTTCTTGCCTACGTCCGTGCAATGCCTACGCATTATTCAAAACCATTTTCCCGCCAAAATCAAAAATGCTCACCGGAGCTGATCACGTGACTACGTTTATTAAATACCAGGCACAAGTTCTTTCTTCCTCTTTTTGATTTCTCTCGAATTACTAAAATGTAGCTGTTTAAGAAATCGCGTTCCTACCCCTTACGGGCGGACGCTATGAAAATGTGAGACACATACACGTACGTAAGGAACATTCACATATACCATATATAAAGTTAAATGCTTGTGGAGAAGTGAAATTTTATACACGCAGCCGATCTCATATGATGACTAAAAACAGCTTTCTGATTAATTTTTAAACTTTTAACCTTCACCCCCGCAACACTTTTATTTATTTATTTTTATTATTTTCATACCATAAAATATTACACCCAATGTGATTTAAAAAAAATATTCTGAATTTAAAATGTATTAAAAAATAACGGAGTTGGTACTAACAAAAATGGGCAACATTCATTGAATTGATAATATTCGCTTTTAACTGCGTTCACTTTGAGTTTTTTCTTAATTATTCAGTAGCATCCGATTGATGCCTTTATTTTTATTTTCTCCGTAAAATTATCATAATCATAGATAACCAAATGGGTTAAATTAAATACAATTTTTTTGGTATTCTATTCTTTTATGAAACAAAGACGAGAAATCAGAGTTATTTCCCTTTTGCACATTCATAGAAAAAAAATAATGTAACACTTGCTAAAAGAAGAAAATAAAATAAAATTCTTTAAAAAAAAAGATCACACTCGCAAATGGCATTAAATTTTACATTTTTCGATACTTCAACATGTCTTTAATTAAAAAAATCGCACTGAAAAATTACAAGTAATTTTTTATAAAATAAATACTAAGTGTACTCACTGTACTGTAGACTGTAGATATTTTTTTTGCTGTCCATTCTGAAAGAAAATGTTTTATTTAGAATAGATTATGCAAGAACCAATTGTCAAAAAATTTTGAGTTTGATTAAATTATTTTTGATAAAATTCAGGACAGATTTTCAGTATGTTCACACTTGTAAATGTTGCATAAATTTTTTACTGAAATAACATCTTCAAAGATTAAAAAAAAATGTATGGGAGAACGAGATAAAAACAATAAATAAAATGATAATAATGAATAATAAAAAAATGAAAACAGACATACCATAAACATGTTGAAAGCTTCCAACGATAAAATAAGTAGAAACTTTTCTTTGGATGTTACAACTCTGTGCAAAGCTGACTTAAGCTCGATCATTACAATGCTTAAATGACTTACTTATACTAAATGACTTATACTAACTTCTGGGCCAAAAAGAAAACTGACATATTTAAGAGACATTGAGAACTTTGTTTCACTATATAGTTTAGAAAAAGAGAATAAACCGTCCGTGGTAGAAACCCAAGTTATTATATGGCTTCTATCTTTGTTTTCATGTGAACACGCACCTCACCCCCCCACACACAAAAAAACAACTTTAAAATCCATAACTTAAAAAAAAAAAAAATTGTACTCCCCACAAATTGAAAATTATTTAGTGGCGGTGATTGAAAGAAAGTCCCAAAATAATATTTCTACAAGGTTTTCTAAAAAAAAAAATATCTCATTCACTCAGTACAATTCGTTCATTTATGAATTGAACACATATTAAAAATTTCGTTTGAATCAGATAATTCCTTCTTAAAACAGGGATAGCTATTTTTTTGTTTTCATTTCGGAAAAAAAGTATCCATTTTGGTGGTGCTTCCTAAAAGTAAAATAACCTGATTTTTCAAAAAGTCAAAAAACACGTATTGGCCTAAGTCTTGAATAGCGATAATGAAAGCCACAGTGAGCGTTGTAAGGGAGATAACTCTTCAAGATTTGTTTGCTTCAGATGGATTGGGTCTTCGAAAAATATCGCAACATTTATTTTAATTGAAACGCAAAGACAATATTTAGATCAGTGTTTCTCAACCTTTTTAAGCAACGGCACTCCTAGGAGTAAATGAAAATATCGCGGCATACTTAGTAAAATGACAAAAAGGTATACATTTAAATGCTATGAAATAAAAAAAACCATAGATTTTAAAAATGTAAAAATTAAAATCACTCGGGAACTTCGACAATAATTCATAATTCAATATATAACTCTACAAAAAATTTTGAATTAATGTTGAATATGTAAAGGACCGTGTGTGTTGTTTGCGTGTTGTTGTATTAGAAACACGTGTGTACTGTAACTCCTTTTAGAATATTAAAAGGTCCAACTACAAGAAAATGATCGAACTTGAATTAAGTCCAACTGAAGATAAAGAAGACAAACAAGACCGATATATATAAGACATTTTTATTTTTATACATTCTTTTTATAGATACAAATATTTAAGTAAATGATCTGTTTATAATAAACAATGTTAAAAAACATTCACCGGTCTGAATGTCCGAGAAATTTTCACAGAAAATATTCGTCCTCCGACAGGATTCGAACCTGTATCCTATACGGAACCGTCACTTAGCTTGACGTGCCTTTAACCGATTTGGCCACAATTTACTGTATTCGACCTTGCTAACCGAATGTTCCTCTGTGGCCAAATCGGTTAAAGGCACGTCAAGCTAAATGACATGTTCGAATCCTGTCGGAGGACGAATATTTTCTGTGAAAATTTCTCGGACATTCAGGCCGGTAAATGTTGTTTAATGTTGTTTACCAATCCGTAAAAGGGTTGATGGAAATCTGATTAACTTGCTACTTTTTAATTTCACAAATGTAACAAAAAGCAAGCAAACAATAAGAGAAATAATGATATGAAACAATACTTTGGTTCAACAATAAATATTCTTTTTATATAACCAATAGAAGCTGCAAAATTGTATGTTGAGAGTTGTTTAAATTGATTCAAAGTTTTTTCTTGTGTGGATTGAAGTGTTTATGAAGATATTATGGGAAAGATTAACAGTTGACAAATTGTGTGTACAAAAATGGGTAAGTTTGATAAGATATTTTTGTGTTTGTAGGAAAATTAAACAGTTTGTTTTTGGTGTTGAATTTTGTAATATTGTACTCGACTTACTGTTCTGTGTATGAAGTTGTCTCCCTTTGATTGAATGTGTCACTTAATGTCTTCTGTTGAGTTTATGTAGTTGAGTGAGTGTACTTCGCAAGCTGTGGAAATGTTAAGTAAATTTAACTTTAAGCCTGGTAAAATATGTGACACTGATTTGTAGCGGTTGTTTACATACACCACGCCCACAAAACACTCAATAGCCATTGGATAGAAAATAAGCACTCTTTTCTATAGGACAACTTATGCATCATGACGTTTACTTTGCCAAACCTGGTTTAGAAAATATCAGTGATTGGTTGATTTTTGACCAATAATATAATATAACACTCCTTTCAATATTTTTCCCGCTCTCATTCCTGGAGCCTATTCAGAAAGTATCAATAACACGAAAAAAAAAAAAAAAATAACAGTAGTAGAACAGTAAATCTTCAGAGCTCAACCACGTACGTGAATTCTCATTCACACAGATACAAAATTACAGTTACATTACGCTGTGAACTGTCTGTCCAAAAAGCCAAGTAACCAACTCAGAATACTATCATTCTTTTGCACAACTTTCTCATACTTAAACTCAGTTATCACATATTGCTGAACTCTGAACATTTTAAACAAGAAAGTTCTTTTAACACATATTTACAATCTCACATCAGTACAAGGGGAGCTACTTCCTCTTTCTTAACTTTGTTTCACCAAACACAATTGTTGTACTCGCTTGTTTTTCAATACATGCTATTGTTGATTACTGAATAATCTCTTGTTATTCCTTTTTTGTGTTTATTTGTAAAATTTAAATGTGGTGTGCTAATCAAAAACGCAACCTTCACCAAAGCCTTCTTAACAATTTTATACCAAATCTCATTAGCACGCCACAGATTCGTGTGTCTAGCTGAGAAAATTCATAAAACTCATTGTCGAAGTAGAATGATGTTTCGTATATTTTTGAGATTTCAAGTCACATGGGAGGCTGCAAGAAATTTGGCGCAAATTTTGTATCTAAACACTAAACACTATCTAACACTAAACTGATATAATGCATAAGTAGTTGAGAACATATGAATGTTTTTTTCGTTTATTAACAAATCAGAAAACGTTTTTACTTACTTCTCGTCTGGATCCGATTTTAATGGGTTGTTGGGCTACTACTTGGATTGATTTGAAATAAGTTCGGCTCTGAGCCACTTTTAACGGGTTTTTAAACAAATGTAGAAGTCTGATTCTACAAGTATTCAGGTGAGTATATAGCACCACCAAATTCAATAACCAATATTTTAGTCCTGTTAACTCTTGTCTCAACTGTAGATAATATAAATAATGGTAAATCCTCAACCCAGAAATTCAAACAGGAACATGTTTTGGGTATATCAATAATTAAAATTTAATGAAGAAAAAACGCTTTTAAAAGTAAACACTTATTTTCAATATAAACACCTTCTTTGTCAATGCGCTTAATTCACTGTTGAATGTGTGTGTAATCAATAAATCTGCAATCCAATGATGAAAAAGTATTTCTTATAAACGTCAAAAAATTATTTTTCAACATAATATCCTTCTTTGTCAACGCACTTAATTCAGTGTTGAATGTGCAGGTATATCAATAATTCTGTAGCCAAAACATGAAAACGTATTTAACACAACAAATATTTATTTTTGAACACAATCTGCATGGAAGTCGACAGGTTGAAAAGTTGTTTTAGGTGAGGGTGTATGTTCAATATGTAAACAATTAAAGATAGAAGTATACAAATCTTGAGTTACAACTACTGGCGTTTATGTTATTAGGTTGGTGCAAAAATAGTGTCGTTTTCTCACATATGTTACTATGTGAGAAAACGACACTATTTTTGCACCAACCTAACAACTATAGTGAAACAAAGTTTTCATTGTCTCTTGGGTATGTCTGTTTTCCTTTCTGCTTCAAAAGTTAGGGCAGGTAAGTATAAGTAACGTATTCATGGTCGAGTTCAAGTCAGCCTTGTACAGATTTGAAACAACCAAACGAATATTTCTACTTACTTTATCACTTAATGATTTAAACATGGTTATGGTATGTCCGTTTTCATTTTTCTTGGGCCAGCAGTAGGGTAAGTCAGTATAAGAAGCATCGTTACAATGGCCGCACTCAAGTTAGCCTTACGCTGAGTTGGAACAACCAAAAGGAAATCATAATTTAATTCATAAGTTGAAGTTTTGAAAGAAACTTGCGAGTTATATGCGGTGGAAAGTGGGAAGAGAGTTCAGTTCCTAGTGAACTGGGGGAACTAACATTCGCTAGTGGGAACGTAATTACGACATGGTTCACATCTTAGAATAACGAGGAGAAAAAGAGGCAGAGAATATTTACCTTTTTTAGAGGCTTCAACAACGCCATGTTATGCTCCGTTGTAATTAGATCTATTTCTGATTCATTCTGCAGGCAGAGAACAAAATAAGAAAACGTTTTCTGTGCATAGGTTTCGAGCATCACATACGGTCCACGAAGCAAGCCCCCAGCAATGATATCGACACTGGCCAATCGCGAACGTTCCCGCCGAAAAGGAGATATCATTGGGGACTGCCAGAGCTGCTAAAAAGCAGGTCTCCCATAACGACCACAAGTACTTGCAAACTGGCAGGCCGTCTGCAGACACGCAAGGTGCTGCCACCACCACTGACATGACCGCGTCTCTCAATGGTCGTTGCCATTCCCAGCCTTGACTAAACACTCGTAATCTAGAATATCATCTCAATGTCATCACAACTCAGCTACAAGTCTTCCTCGTCACCAACGCCGTCACCTCAGCAAACCCGACTCAATACAGCGGCCGACTATCTGCTCTGAGCTACTTTTATTGGGTTTTTAAACAAATGTAGAAGTCTGATTCTACAAATACAAGATGAGGTGACTATGGGGCCACAAAATTCAACTCCCAATATTTTAGTCCTGTTAACTCAGCTGTAGATAATATAAATAATGGTAAATCCTCAACCCAGAAATTCAAACAAGAACATATTTGGGTATATCAATAAATAAAATTTAATGAAGAAAAAACGCTTTTAAAAGTAAATACTTATTTTCAATATAAACGTCTTCTTTGTCAATGCGCAAAAACGCCAACCACCGCCATTGATAAGATCTCAACGTCGATATCATTCAGTTACAAGCCTTACTTATCGACGACGCCGTCAACTCGGCAAACCCGATTCACTGTATGGACTCCGACTCCGCAAGCATGCAACCCACTCGGACTACCACCGTTTCGTAGAACACCAGTGAACCCGCTACACCAACCTCGTCACCTCAGCAACCCACCACCGTCACCTCGTCATACCCAACCGCCACAGGCATTCCTTTTGCAATCGTCAACGCTACCATTGTTTAAGGGACATTCATTCTTTGCTCTGCACTTACAGGTGCGTTTGGTTTGTACTGGTAGTTTTTTGGTTATTTTTCTTTTATGCTTTTCTTTTTATTATTTGTGTCATGTTCTCGATAGCTGATTTCACTACGCCTTCTGTTGAATATCTTGTGGAGAAACGCTTAATGTGGATGAGTTTGATGAATATTGGTTTTCATGTTTTTGTATGATATACATTAGAATATGGCCAAGTATTGAACTCACGACTATTTTGGTCAAGTCACTTTTGAGATTACTCATCCAACGCTTTTATCCACTGGACAAGTGGATAAAAACATTGGAGAGTTGAGTTTCTAAAGGGAATTAACTGATACTGAGATATCCAAAAAGGTGGAAGTAGAACACTCTACCCCCATGGACTAAATAAAGGATACACTTCGAAATTCCAACATATATCACCTAAAGAAGGTCAGAGCATACAACGGCTGAAATGTCGTGAATATGGCAATAAGGAGAAGAACAAACAGTTCGAACGATGTCAGTAAATTGTTACAATACGTCATCTCAGAAATATGGACAGAGAAATTGCTTTGTTTAACATTCCGGATGAAAAAACTGAGCAGATAATATGAGTTTTAAGAAAATATCTTAGTGTGCTTTCCTTGAAAGAGAAAATAGAGCCTTGCTGAACTATGATACTCTTTGTAGCCAAGCAGTAAATCACACCGTATCAAATGATGGTTTCTCCTACAAAAGGAGATGCAGTTTTGATTCCTGTCAGAGAGCACATTTTGTTTATTAAGATTTCCTGAATAGATATTAGATGTAATAGACACTGTTTAAATTTAAAATAAAATTGGTTCCGTTATTTCAACTACGAGTATCCACTATAAAAAGGGGTGACCAAACCGCGGCTCACGAGCCACATGCGGCTCTTTGAACTTTAATATGCGGCTCGCGGAAATATTTTGGCTGAGCTCCTTTTTTCATCACAGTTAATATAAAATGTAAATAAGAAAAAAATCAAGCTATAATTATTTACTAGGTATCAATTGAGACCCCATTGGATTAAAACTCAAGTTTTATGATCATGGTTAGTAAAAATATTTAATAATTTAAATCCTAGTTTTAATGCTGGATCTGAGTGAGGCATTGTTCTTTAGTACCGAGAGACGGGATGGTGGGGAGCAGAGGGATCAAAGAAATTTCTGGTCAGCAAGGGTCACAGAAGAATGTCAGAAGTTTGGGTAAAGGAATTAAGGGGACAGCATTCACGTCATGTACATATATGTTATAGAATTGCAAAATCTCACATTTTCTATTGAAGTTCTCGTTGTTCATTACCGTATTGAATACACTCATAATGAAAAACAATAATCAGACTAGATTTTGTAAGCATTTTGCGTGTGTGTATTTCTGTTTTCTTTCTTTTTCCCTTTCTGTTTTCATTCTTTTTCATTTCTGATTTCTTTTTCCTTTCTGTTTTTTCTTTTTTTCTTTCTATTTCATTTCTGTTTTCTTTCTTTTTTCCTTTCTGTTTTCTTTCTTTTTTCCTTACTGCTTTTTTTCGTTTTCCTTACTGTTTCCGTTCTGTTTTCTTTCTTTTTTCCTTTTTGTTTTCTTTCTTTTTACTTACTGTTTTCTTTCTTTTTCATTACTGATTTCTTTCTTTTTCCTTTCTGTTTTTTCTTTTTCCATTCTGTTTACTTTCTTTTTTTCTTATGTTTTCTTTCTTTTTCCTTTCTTTTTTCCTTTCTTTTCCCTTTCTGATTTCTTTCTTTTTCCCTTGCTGTTTTCTTTCTTTTTCATTTCTTTTTTTTTTTTCTTTTCTGTTTTATTTCTTCTTTCTTACTGTTTTCTTTCTTTTTCCTTCCTGTTTCCTTTCTTTTTCCTTACTGTTTTCTTTCTTTTTTCTATTTTTTCCATTCTGTTTTCTCTCTTTTTCCATTCTGCCTTATTTGTTTTTTCCTTTCTATTTACTTTCTTTTTCATTTCTGTTTTTTTCCTTTCTGTTTTTTCTTTTTTTCTTTTTACTTTTATGTTTTTTCCTTTCTGTTTTTTTCTTTTTCTTTTATGTTTTCTTTCTTTTTCATTTCTGTTTTCTTACTTTTTCCTTACTGTTTTCTTTCTTTTTCCTTTCTGTTTTCTTTCTTTTTTTCCTTTCTGTTTTCTTTCTTTTTCCTTTCTGTTTTCATTCTTTTTTCCTTTCTGTTTTCCTTTTTTTTCTTTTCTGTTTTCTTTCTTTTTCCTTTCTCTTTTTTCTTTCTTTTTTCCGTTCTGTTTTCTTTCTTTTATTTATATTGTTTTCTTTCTTTTTCCTTTCTGTTATCTTTCTGTTTTCATTTCTTTTCTGTTTTCTTTCTTTTTTCCCTTTCTGTTTTCTTTCTTTTTTCCTTTCGGTTTTCTTTCTTTTATTTATTTTGTTTTCTTTCTTTTTCCTTTCTTTTTCCTTTCTGTTTTCTTTTTTCCTTTTTGTTTTTTTTTCTTTTCTGTTTTCTTTCTTTTCCCCTTTTTGTTTCCTTTCTTTTTCCTAACTGTTTTCTTTGTTTTTTTTCTTTCTCTTTCTTTTTTTCTTCCTTTCTGTTTTCTTTCTTTTTCCTTTCTGTTTTCTTTCTTTTTCTTTACTGTTTTCTTTGTTTTTCTTTCTTTTTCTTTTTTGTTTTCTTTCTTTTTTCTATTCTGCCTATTTTGTCTTTTCCTTTCTGTTTACTTTCTTTTTCATTTCTGTTTTTTTTCCTTTTTTTTTTCTTTTATGTTTTCTTTCTTTTTCATTTCTGTTTTCTTTCTTTTTCCTTACTGTTTCCATTCTTTTTCCTTTCTGTTTTCTTTCTTTTTTACATTCTGTTTTCTTTTTTTTTCTTTTCAGTTTTCTTTCTTTTATTTATTTTGTTTTCTTTCTTTTTCCTTACTGTTTTCTTTCTTTTTCCTTTCTGGTTTCCTTCTTTTTTTCCTTTTTCTTTTCCTTTCTTTTTTCTTTCTGTTTTATTTCTTTTGGCTTTCTGTTTTCTCTCTTTTTTTCATTTCTATTTTCTTTCTCTTTTAATTTCTTTTTCCTTCCTGTTTTCTTTCTTTTTTTCCTTTCTGTTTTCTTTCATTTTCATTTCTGTTTTCGTTTTTTTTCTTTTTCTTTTCTGTTTTCTTTCTTTTCCTCTTTTTGTTTCCTTTCTTTTTCCTAACTGTGTCCTTTCTTTTTTCTTTCTTTCTGTTTTCTTTCTTTTTTTCCTTTCTGTTTTCTTTCTTTTTTCCTTTCTGTTTTCTTTCGTTTTCATTTCTGTTTCCTTTCTGTTTTTCTTCTTCTTCTTTTCTTTCTTTTCCCCTTTTTGGTTCCTTTCTTTTTCCTTACTGTGTCCTTTCTTTTTTCTTTCTCTTTCCTTTTTTTCTTCCTTTCTGTTTTCTTTCTTTTTCCTTACTATTTTCTTTCTTTTTTTCTTTCTTTTTTCTTTCTCTTTTCTCTCTTTTTCCTTTCTGTTTACTTTCTTTTTTCTTTCTCTTTTCTCTCTTTTTCCTTTCTGTTTCCTTTCTTTTCTTTACTGTTTTCTTTCTTTTTCATTTCTCTTTTCTCTCTTTTTCCTTTCTGTTTTCTTTCTTTTCCTTACTGTTTCCTTTCTTTTTCCTTTCTCTTTTCTTTCTTTTTCCTTTCTCTTTTCTTTCTTTTTCCTTTCCTTTTCTTTCTTTTTTCCTTTCTGTTTATTTTCTATTTTATTTCTTTTTCCTTTCTGTATTCTTTTTTTTCCTTTCTGTTTTCTTTCTTTTTCCTTCTGTTTTCTTTCTTTTTTACTTTCTGTTTTCTTTCTTTTTGCTTACACTTTTCTTCTTTTTTTTTAACTTTTTGTCTTCTTTCTTTTTCCTTTCTGTTTTCTTTCTTTTTCCTTTATGTTTTCTTTTCAGTGAAACCATGATACATTTTTTTCATCTTCCCCTGGAGAAAAGTCCCATTATTTATGAGTTATTGTTAGGGCATAATGTGCGTGCCAACGAATTAAGGAACCCACAGAATAATAATATGACATTGGTGACCACATGTGGCTCCTTGACTCTTTTAATATGTGACTCCTGGAAATATGCTGGTGGAGTCCCATGAAAGCAATCCAGTCAAAATTTTGAAAACATTGGGTGGGGGTGTTATATTAGCTTGGTCCAAAAATAATGACGTAATAATGTCGTTTTTGACGTATTTTTTAACGTCAAAAAACGACATTATTACGTCATTATTTTTGCACCAACCTAATATATACTTTAATTACTGAAACCAATATAAATTTAATGTTCATGATTGTTAAAAATATTTAAGAATTTATTCTAATGCTAGATTTGATTGGGGCATTGTTCTTTAGAGCTGAGGAAAGGAATAGTGGGAGACAGCAAGGATTTAAGAAATTTCCGATCAGCAAGGGTTACAAAGGAATGACAAAAGATTGAAGGCATGGGTAAGGGAATTAAGGAGACCACACTCGTGTCATGTGCATATATAATTTTATGTTACTGAAATGCAAATTTACACATTTTTCTTTGAAGTTCGTGTTGTTCATTACCATACTAAATTCACTCAATATTAGTTAAAACAATCATCAGTCAAGATTTTGAAAACATTTGGTGCGTATGTGTGTGTGTGTGTGTGTGTGTGTGTGTGTAGATATGAATGTACGAGGGAAAATCATAGAGAATTGTAGTTTAAAAACAGTAAAATCAACTTTGCTAACCGAAAAGATCCTCTGTGGCTCAATCGGTAAAGCATGTCAGGCTATATGACGGTTCCGTATAGGATACAGGTTCGATTTCTGTCGGAGGACGCATATTTTCTATGAAAATTTCTCGGACATTCAGGCCGGTAAATCTCGTTAATATTGTTTATTATAAACAGAGTATTTACTTAAATATGTGCATCTATACAAAGAATGTATAAACATAAAAAATCTCTCTCTCTATATATATATATATATATAAATATATATATATATATATAAATTCATGAATCATTCACACAAAAAACAAATATAGAGGTTAATGATTTAAATGGCGAGAATACATCTTCGCAAACAATATAAATAAGATACATCAACCCCGAACCTGTATATGAATGATATGATCTCCGTTTATAAATTCCAGTTGCATAAGGTCTTTTTAATTTTTTACAAGCTTTCGTCTGTTCCTACAGACATCATCAGGTATGGAAGTAGATCTTGTTCTTGTTTTTACTTCTCGGTAATAAGAGGACAACGAAAATAGAGATGTAATCCGAAAAAATTAAGTTAGTTTGTGTTTAACTTCTTTAAAACGCCTTTCTGCACGTGAGCAATTATTCCACTTATTATTTTGTTGTCCTGAAAAATATACTGTTCAATATGAGATCTCGCTTCGTATCCTCAGCTAATTTGCCTATCGACAAAATATCAGTTTCCACCCAGTGTAAGAAAGTAACTTCGAATTTTTTTTTTCTGCTCTTTCTCACTTTCAGAAGTAATGGACCTCAATCTAGACGAAGCGCCTACATGCGGAAATGGTATTGCCTATCACGTACTCAATATCAAAGTCAAACGCCATTAACATTAAGACATATCTTAAAATTCTAGAAGACGTTACCTTAGGAAGTTCCTTCCTGGGATTAAATATGAATTCTAAAAGTCTCTGGTCGGACTTTAGGAGGAATTTCTTTCCAATCAAAAACTGACGAGCCCTATTTGTTGTTCATATTACGGCCAACGCTTCTTTATCATTATTTGAGTAGTTTGGTTTGGCAATTTTCTTGAGAGATACATAATATTAGGTTGGTGCAAAAATAACGTCGGTTTTTGAAGTTAAAAAATACGCCAAAAACCGACATCATTTTTGCACCAACCTAATAAGATGACCATGCTGAGTTAATATTCCCGAAATTGAGTGTTCACTTGCGTAAGTTATTACTACTATTTGCCTTTTTTTTCGTGTCGACTATTTTTACTACTTGCTTCTTTGCCAGTGTGGTAGTCGGAGAACTAATGTGGAGATGTGGAAATCGCCGAAGTAGGGGTTTATTTATTTACAGTTGGTTATCTTTGGATAACGTCCTTAGGCCAAATATACATGCAAAGATAATTAATATAAAAATATATATTGCATGTACTGATGAAAATTTATATCTCTCAAAATAAAATATGCAATAATATTCAAAGGGTTCATAAGTTACTCTCAGAATGTTCTCTTGTTGAAAGTCTTTAAGTCCTTAGCATATATATATATATATATATATATATATATATATATATGTGTGTGTGTATGTATATATATATATATATATATATATATATGTGTGTGTGTGTGTGTGTATGTATATGTATATATATATACATATATATATATATATATATATATATATATATGGGTGGCCTGACGATTGCGTCTAGCATGAAACAGCGTGTGTTGAAACTAAGTGTCGACTTCAATGTTCACTTTTATACTTACACACACTCTATCCCTGATATTGAGCATTTTATCCTAGAAATATAGAATATACTTAAGAGTATATTTCTTCATATATATATATATATATATATATATATATATATATATATATATATATATATTTAAAAATTATAACATAAGCATGTTATAGCATCACTACAAAAATGCCCATTTTGTTTCAACACTTCTGGTGATAGTGTTCATTGCAAAATAAAGAGTTTTAAAAAGTTCAAAACCAACCAACAGTGATGTTATAACATACTTATGTTGGAATTTTTAAATAAATATTATTCGCTCTACTTTGTATTCAGCACTTTTTTTAAAATACCGGATTTTGGTTATCGGAATTTTATTCCATCTATACCAACCCTGTATTTGAATATATATATATATATATATATATATATATATATATATATATATATATATAGAGAGAGAGAGAGAGAGAGAAAGGGAGAGAGAGAGAAAGAGAAAGAGAGAGAGAGTGTGTGTGAGAGAGAGGAGAGTCTTTGTTAATATGTATGTAAGTATTGATATCAGTAATTCTTTCAACACTCTGTGTGGAATTTTTAAGTGTCCGAAGCTTTAGGGTAAAGAACAGCGGATGAATTTCTTTTCAGCGTCTGGTCCGGTCCGTTCATCTGCTCGTCTTAACACTTTTTTTATTTTTATTTTAAAAGACAATAAAATTCATTCCCGAATTGTTCTTGGTTTTGATTGCTTTGATTGCTTCGACTCATTTGACGATAAACCCTTTTCTTTTACTTACATTTAGGAATGATAACCTTTTGGCCTCTTTTATTTTTTCTTTATTTTTTCTTACCTTTCATGTTTTTATTTCTTTATGGCAAACCAAAATGGTTTACCAACTTTTAGCTTTCTAATTTTTATTTTTGAAATAATAATCTTTTTATTTTTCTGTCACTACACCAGAACAGCTTTTAAATTTTCAAATGTCACTTGTTCTTTTGCCCAAATAAATTCCACGTTCTTTTTTCTTAAAGCAACAAAGGTTCTGTCAATTCGGAGTATCGCTCTCTACATATCGTCTGTAGAAATTCACAAGTTCTAAGAAAGTTTCTAATTTTTTTCTTGTTCTTAGGTACTTCAACTTTTAATATTTTGTCAATCAATGATTGGTCTGTTGATATGCCTTCATTAGATATGGAATACAGTGATCCCTCGTTTATCGCGGTAGATTGGTTCCGAAACGGGCCGCGATAACTGAATTTCCGCGAAGTAGGGACGCCATATTTACAGTATTTATTTAACGTGTATCTGGACTTTTAAAGCCCTCCCTGTACTGTTAACAACCCACCCATTACAGTACTCTATTAATAACAAGGACAACTGTTAAGCAATAACACTTTAGATTTTAAAAAAATAAATAAAGATTGTTACTGTATTCAACATGAAAGAAGTTGAAGTAAAATTTTGAGTGATGAATTTGCTGCGCAGTAGAAATGATGATGATGAAGCTGATGATGACTTCTACTGTGCAGCCGATAATTGCATTTTACGTCTCTTCGGACGGCGGTGCCCTTTCTGTTCCTATTTTACGCTTGTTTTTTTTTTTGTTTTTTTTGTTTAGGAAATATTTATTATTAATATTTTAATGGGTTTAATGAAAAATTTTAGGTGTTCATATATCGCGATTTTTCTAGAATTTTCCAGAAACTCCGCGATATATTTTCCATATATATATTTTAAAAATCCGCGAAGTCGTGAGTCCGCGATAGTAGAACCGCGAATTAGCGAGGGATTACTGTATCTACAAAGTGATATTTTTTTTTTAGTGTTGTGCACATATTTTTTTCATTAAACCAGCATTTTTTAACTTAACCATACTGGTTTTACATTTTAATTATTCATCATTAATGGCACCAACACGAATGTCATCCTGGTAGCATATTGTATTTTTTATGTCGTTACCAATAACTTGCTCTATAGTCCTTAGAAAAATCGCACTTGCGGTTTTAATTCCATACAGCATTCTTTTCCATCTCAATAAGCCTAATGGCATGTTTATTGTCATGACTTCCATAAAGTCTTCGTCAATAGGTATATGATGGTATGCCGACTTTAGATAAATTTTTTTAGAGAATGTTTTCATACCTGCAAGGAAGTTCAACGCCCATTCTACAGTGGGGATATGATATGAGTTTACACATAATTTGTGGTTTACACCTAATTTGTAATAATCACCACAAATATGCAGGTCCCCATCCTTCTTTCTAAAAATTACAAATAGGAAAGCCCATTTGCTCCCTTCTGGTGGAATTCATTCAAGTAAATATTGTTCCAGTAACCTTTTTAGTTTTTCCAAAATTAGTAGATGGGCTGCTACGTTTCTTACTTCAAAATTTGAGGGTCCTGGGGGGGGATATTTTCCTTTAGTCTTAACTTTGCTTCATAGATTTTTTTTAACCTTCCGGTTTCTCAAATTCACAATATTTAGCGGCCTGTTTCAAACGAAGAACATGTTGTGGATGTGTGAGATGTGTGTTGGAGAGGAATAGAAGGTTTGAATGATGAGAAGGTTTAAAATTGTGTGTGTTCAATAATCTTCCATCCACAACAATTAATACAAGACAGAGAATAATGATTCATAAACATTTTGTTTCAAAACGTAACAATTGAATTTATTAATATTTGATATACATACATGAATACTGAGTGAAAAGGTTAGACAGAGTTGTGTCTCTTAGATTAGGTAATATTTGTACCTAAGTTCATAAAGTGAAAGTAACTATTAAACTGTAGTTTAGAAGAATAAAGTTTCTTTAGCATGTTTGGAATTGTGCATTATACAAGTTGGTAAAAGTTCAGAAGAGATTTCAGAGTTCGTACTTGCGTGAATGTTGGTAATGGTCTTTAACGTCTGACTGCATTAGTTAAGACGGGAGTTCTTGGAGATTACATCTTGATAAATGAGACGCAAGAGAGATTAAAAGAAACTCGAGGGAGTTTTTCTGCTTATATAATTTTGTTGTACCACGTGACAGGATCAGATGGAAAACGCGGTAAAACAGATTTGTCGCGTGCAGGATATCTGATTGGTCGGAACTGACCAATCAGCGAGCTAGTTTTGAGTAGATTAACCAATGAATGCTTGTTATATATTTGTAAGATGGTGATGGTGAAAATTACAACAGGAATAGCGCATTTCCTAGCAGGGGTTAACTGGCTTGTTGTGGAAGATTCCACAAACATATTCAATAACTGGTTCATTCACTTGTAACAGGGTAGGTAAGTTAGGATTGATGTAGTAGTAATCCTAACTTGATATTTTGTTGTTAAAGTAATTACACCATTGCTATATGTATTTGTGGTGTAGGAGGAATCTATTTCTCTTTTTATTGAAAACGAAACGAATTAAAACCTATAATAACATTGTTACGTAGTACAGAGAAGAAAGCTAGAATAGAATTGTTACGTAGTAAAGAGAAGAAAGCAAGGATAGAATAACCTTTTCTTAAGGCTTTACTGAACTTAATTCACAGCAGTCAGTAATCAACAAAGGAAAGAATTCAATTATTTATTTGTATAAAATACAAAATGTGGCACAAGGCCTAAAAAGGGGGTGGGGAAGGACGGTCTTCATCTGTCTTAAATCTAAACTCAGCTAGTCGCAGACACTGACCCAATCAAGCCAACAATATTCCAATCACCAAAACAACACATTCACTCCTACCTTTCTTACTACGTCCACCATAATACCTCAAATTCTCGATGATGTCCTAACTAGTCCCCTTATATACAATTATTGTTCGTGGGGGGGGGGGGTAAAAAATTAACAACTTTTAAAATGATCCCCAAATGAGTATTTACAATATGACTGAAATATTTACAATAAAACTAAACAAAACTGTGTTAGTAATAAAACCCCCCACAAACCATGAATGTGGCAGAAACATCAGTTCACCGGACGAAATCAATGCGGGACTATGAAAAAATGGAAAAAGCATTCATACCTCCAAGCATTCACGCAAGCACACACACATTCATACACAACAACAAATACGAAAAATCACACACACGAAACGAAAGTCGTCCCGCATCCACCAGAGAACTGACATCACTGACCACCTAACGAGGGAGGGGATGGGGAATTAAACAAAAGAAAAAAAAATAGGGACAGAAATAAAAGGGACCAATGAGCATGCATACCCTAGCTAAGTTTACTAGAAAAGAAGGGAAAAACTAAAAATTCAAAATACAAAACCTAGTCTAACCTAAAATCTGGGTGGGTTGCCTATGTTCAACCCTGTTAGGACAAAATTCTGTACCTAACCGACATCCAAATGCCACTCTAGGTCAGCCCCTTTCACTCTACACATTCGCGAAAGAATTCAGAATGAAAAGGAAGGAGAACGCAGCTTTTAAAGAGGAAAGGGAACGTGTGAAAAGTCACGTGGACAAGAAAGCTAGTTTCCTTTTTTTATTCCCCTTTTCCTCTTACGAAAATATAACATTCTCCCCCACTTGCAAAAGAGATTGTAATTGAAAAAGTTTTATAAATCCAGTCGTTGGATTGGTCTACGAATCCTGCTAGACCGGCGTGGAAGTAGTTCACCACTGGAAGAGCCAGACCTCTGAGAAGGCTGACTTTCAGGATTCTGGCTATTATTCAGATTCATTTTCTGTATAAGGTGAAGAAATATTAACGGGACCTGCATCAGGCAAAAGGGTTGAATCTGCATGGTCCACGTCTGGTTGAGTATTTTCAGGTCCAATTTGAGGTCCATCCGAGCGTGGAAAACGTGCCAACCGTCTCAGCGCCACCGAATCTTCCCGGCCATCATTGTGACGTATTTTGGCATGCATAGGGTTGGCCTCAAGGAGTTCCACCACCTCAACGATAGCGTCATATTTACCTCTGCCACCGAATCGTTTTAATATCTCCCCAGGCACACAGAGCCAAACAGGCAACGCAGTACCGGTGGAGGACCGCCTTTCAAAATTGATCATTCGTTCGTGGGGAGTTGCATTCGTAGTGGTTCATAGCAGGGAGCGGATAGCATTTAACACATCATTTAGAACATCCTGCCAAGCACTAATTGGTAACTGTTTCGATTCCAGGGCCAATAATATGGTATTCCAAATTATGCCGTTGTAACGTTTGCATTGGCTATTGCCTCTAGGGTTATAAGCAGTAGTATTACTGCATCCAATTCCAAGTCGTGTTAGAAATTGTTTAAATTCTCCTGACATAAACGAAGTTCCTCGATCGGAGTGAATGAACGAGGGAAGCCCAAAAATGGAGAAAATACTTGTCAGGCACTGAATAGCAGTTTGCGAAGAGCAATCGCAGCAAGGAAAGGCAAAGGGAAATCGACTATATTCGTCGACAACAGTAAATATATATCGATAACCTGTCGGAGATACCGGGACAGGCCCTTTGTAGTCTATGGAAAGACGCTGAAATGGCGCAGTAGAACGGATCAGAACATTACTAGCAAAATCGAAGAATTGGGGTTTTATTTTGGCAAAGGTCGTACATTCAAAAGTCACACGTCGGACTTCATCAAGCGAATACGGCATATTCTGAGACCTTACAAAATGCCAAAAGCGCTGTACCCCAGGATGTATTAAGGAGTCGTGTATCGATTTAAGTTCCTTCAAGGAAGAAGCAGCAGCACCACATACTCTGGATAAGGTATCCGCAACTGTGTTTTCATTTCCAGGACGGTGTTTTATGTCGTATGAAAAGGGAAGAAGTTCCATTTTCCACCGTATAATTTTATCGTTTTCAATTTTTCCGAGATTAGCAGGTTTAAACATAAAAGATACGGCTTGTTAATCAGTAATATAATAGTAAAATGTTTCCCAGCAAGGAGGTCTCTCCATTTACGAACGCATTCGACTATGGCATATGCTTCTTTTTCGACTATATGAAGTCGTATTTCAGAGGGGTTTAGCGACCGAGAAAAGAATGCTACAGGTCGCTCAGCTTGTAAAAGAGTGCCTCCAACAGCCTTTTCTGAGGTATCGGTTTCAATAGTAAATGGCAATTCATCATCAATAACTTTTACAGATGACTCGGCAAAAAAAGTTTGTCGAAAGAATTTATAACTATAGGAGGCATAGGGAATTGTTTATTTTCGACCAGTGGGCGAATTTTGTGTGAATATTTATGTATCCATTTCGCATAGTAAGCAAACATACCAAGACACCTTTTTAACGAATTTGAGTCGGGAGGAGAAGGCATTTGCAAAAGTGGCTTCAAACGCTCAGGATCGGGTTGGATAGTTCCGTTACAAATTTGATATCCAAGCACGTTAATAGAACGAAGTGAAAACTCTGGTTTTTCCCGGTTTATTTCGAGGTTGTATGTCGAGGCAGCCTTTAAGAAACATTCCAAATTGACGTCGTGCTCCTCCTGGGTTTTACTGCAAACAGTTATCATCTATATACGAAAAGGTTCCAGATAATTTGTTATCAGAAATGAAAGAATTCATAAATCGCTGAAAGGCAGAAACACCGTTAGTAACACCCATGGGTATTCGTTTAAATTGGTACAGACGATTTCCAGCTTGAAAGGCCGTATAGGGGCGATCTTCGGGGCAAATTTCAATCTGACAGTACGCTTTGGACAAGTCAATTATACTATAGATACGATACTGGGCTATTTGGTTTACGAGATCTTCAATTCGAGGCAAGGGGTAGGCATCAAGTAAGGTGAACCGATTAATAGTCTGGGAGAAATCGACTACCAATCGTTTCTTTTTATTAGGTGACGAAGTTACAACAATTTGAGCACGCCACGGAGAGTAACTTGTTTCAATTATATATCATCCTCAAGCAGTTGTAAAATTTCTTTTTCAATGAACCGAGCATCCTCCGCACGGTAATTTCGGGATTTAGTAGCAATAGGTTTGCAGTTAGGGGTCAAGTTTCGGAACAACTTAACAAGAGCACAACTGATCTTGGTTAAAGCGCAGATTTTTAGAATATTCTGAGATCCACCAAAAGAAATAGTGATACTCTGGTGTAGTTTTAAGAAGGGCACTCCGAGTATAATATCCATACAGGAATCAGGAAGTACTGTAAAGTCAATTTGTTTATATTCGTAACCATTGAAGATAATATCCTCAGTACAATATTCAGATAGTTTGAGGGAAATGGCAGATGATGCCATGGAAATTACGGAATTCCATTTAGAAGTAGACAGTTTCATTGTTTTAACAGTATGGGCACTGATAAAGCTATCAGAACTACCGGTGTCTATGAGGGCAGTTAATCTCTTTCCTTTCAATTTTAAAGTTTTAGTAACTGGAGGAGACCTATCATCGTCTTTAGCACGGGCTACTATAATAGCTGAGGTAGAACGTGAAGGTGCCGGCATGGTAGAACGGCAAACTTTAGAAAAATGACCGAGTTTGCCACAGTTTCGACATATCTTATCACGGGCAGAACAATAGCGACGATTATCCGTAAAGTGACGTTTCCCTCCACAGTTGTAGCACTTGCCACGAGCAAGGGCAGCAGACAATTGTACAGTCACACTCCGTAGGAGAATCAGTTAAGTCAGAAAGTATATTTTTAGTAACAGTAGTGGAAGTGGCCTCCTCGACAGAATCAGTAAACACATTTTTAGTCCTAGTGGTAGTAGCAGCGGCTGATCCAATCTGAGAAGCGTATGATTCAGCACGAAAGTGAGCCTGTTCTAAGGCTCTAGCACATTGAGTAGCCTCCTTGAGAGTCAGCGTATCATTTTCAAGCAGTCTGGCACGTATTACGGGGGACCGGAGACCACGTATAAATGCATCACGGACAGATTCATCCCTGTAAGTAGTAGCAGTAACATCTTGGAAGCAACAGTCAGCAGAAAGTCGATTCAAGGCCTGAAGGTATTGGTCTACAGACTCATTTTCCTGCTGCAGACGTGTAGATAACAAATGTCTAGCATGAATAACACTTGGAGACTTGTCATAAACACTTTTCAGCAATTCAACAGCATGTTTAAATCCAGAACAACCCTCGATAACATCAGCAACGGTAGCACCGATGTTTAAATAAAGGACTTCGAGTTTGTCCGGGTTTAAAGAAGCAATAGTTGATAAGTAATAATTAAAATTACGGTACCATAGTCTCCAGAGCTTGCTAGCCTGAGGGTCTGCAGCAGATATACCAAACCTGTCCAGACGAATAATCTTGTCCATGAGGAATTAAGTTCAGTAAATTGTTACGTAGTACAGAGAAGAAAGCTAGAATAGAATTGTTACGTAGTAAAGAGAAGAAAGCAAGGATAGAATAACCTTTTCTTAAGGCTTTACTGAACTTAATTCACAGCAGTCAGTAATCAACAAAGGAAAGGATTCAGAATGAAAAGGAAGGAGAACGCAGCTTTTAAAGAAGAAAGGGAACGTGTGAAAAGTCACGTGGACAAGAAAGCTAGTTTCCTTTTTTTTATTCCCCTTTTCCTCTTACGAAAATATAACAAACATAAGCAATAAAAACTTGAGACACGTGTTGACATGGTGTGTGTAAAAATATTCTCAGTGTCTCTTTTGTTTAAAAGTCAGTACTTGGCCTGGTTCCGATAATTTTGTTTGTGAGGATGCGTTTGAAATCGTCTGTTTTCGATCTCCCGAAGTGCTGGCAGATGTGTGTTTCTACTGACTACTACTATTTGTCTACTCTACTACTATGGGTACCCTAGTCTACACTACTCTACTAACTCTCTCGTGGTGGAAGGGTCATTTTTATAATGATGAGGGTTAGGATGATGAAATATCTTTCTTTTCTATCATCACTGATGACGAGGTTATTTTTAGAATGATGAAATGTCATCATTCTGGATCATAATACAATTTTGAGTAATGTTTATGAACTTAGTTCTCTCTACATTCACTAGCTTTTTCTTGGGTGCTATGTTTTTCACAATTAGTTGACTTATATTGTCAAACGTCATTTCCTCTGTCTTGGTTGGGCAATTGTTGATAATTTTATAAATAACCTCACAATCAGCAGCTGCCAAGAAGAGAACAGTTATCTAGTTTTCTCTCTCAACTGATTTTAAATCCTTCATTTTTTTTTGTTCTAGCTTTAGCTACTAGAATCTTAAGCCACGCTTGTTCGTACTCAAGTGATAATTGTTTGTTCGATTCTTTAGATATCAGCGATGCCATTGTAGTGTTGTGTTACCGACTCACGCGAAGTAGTATGCTCTCAAATGCCTCATGGTTAATAGCCGTAGCTATTTTATAGTCTTTGTAACTTCCTATGTAAATGAGTTACACCACACACATTAATATATACACTTATATTCATGAAAACAAACCACGATGATGTTGTACAATACTTTCTTACTGTTAAGTGCTTATTTTTTGTTAAAATAAATGCAAATAAAATGATAAAAAAAATGTGTGTCTGCATATGTATAGAACAGGGGTTCTCAACCAGGGGGAATCTCCCGGTGGGGTGGGATGGTGTTGGGGTTGCGTGAGGTGATGTGGGGTGTGGTGGGGTGGGAGGATTGCAGAGTTTCAGGAGGGGAATCTTACTTTTTTAAAATTTTTTATTTACAGAATTTGGAGCCCATTATGAGTGTAAAAAAAAAGATGGCATGATAAATCTTATACAACATGTCTTGGAGTTACATTGAACCCGATGTACGTTTTGTTATTACAAGGCCATCTCCATACATCGTCACACAAATCTCTGATGCAAGTCAAGGACCCCCTGTATTCGGTATGAATTACCCTAATCTTTTATTAAACTAATTTTTTTTTTTATTGAAGTTTACTTCAGTTTATTTATTTAATAATTAGTTATGAATTAAAACAAATTACTGTACATGGATTCAAGTTTAAAAATCCATCAACATTTTCTATTGCTATTCAGTTTCTAAAACTCCTTTATAAAAATAATCTATGTAAATGTCTATGTACTTATATGGAAAAGAATGAAGACTTTCAATAATATATGCATATTATTTGGAATGCACCTTTTTGAGTCAGACAATCTTGAAAAGTGGGCGGGGGATGACATTATGACTTATGGTGAAAAGGGTGCATTGTGCAAAAAAAAGTGAAAAGAAAAGAAAGACATCTTACTATGAAACTTTTTAACATGCAAAGACTTTCGTGGGGAGAAAGGACAATAAAAGAACAGAGTTCAGGAAGTCAAGATGGAGATTGGTGTTGCATTTAAATTTCTGAATATTGTAGGTGGCAAGGAAGCAAGTAACAGGAAAAGAATTCCACAGGTGAGAAAAGAAACAATTAGAACAGGGGTTCATAAGCAGTGGGGATTTTGGGGGTGGGGCCACAGACTGGTAAACTCAAAATGTTAACTTTCAAAATACCAGAAATGGCACAACCAACAATGTGCATAAGTTCACACAACTGAGATGTCATACTTGGTTTTCTTTCTGCTAGCTCTTTTATTTTTTGAAACTACAAAAATAATCTATGTAAATGTATATGTACTTATATGAAAAAGAATGAAGAATTTCAATAATATATGCATATTATTTGGAAGGCATTTTTTGAGTCAGACAATCTTATAAAGATTGAAGATATGGTATATAAACATATATATATATATATATATCAGAGTAATAGTGGGTAATTCAATGCCAAAATGGGGAAAAAAAAATCCTATGTAACATGTTTCAACCTGAGAAGGAACTTCTTCAGATTAATAATAGTTTTATTAGTGTAGCCTTATCTATCTGATGGATAAAGAAATTGTTATGGGAACTTACCTATAATGATAATGGGCTCTTCCTGACACTATAAATGCTGCGCCTCTCAAGAGGTATAATGAATGAATGGTGTAATGAGTCGAGACAATATTAGTTCATTCTAAACAAGACGGACAGTCATTACTAACAACTTCAATTTCTTGAACTATATTTCTGTTGTAATATATCTTTGTTATTCTACTCTTGTGTTCGTGTTGTTCTTCCTTGGTTCTAACCTTGGACCATTAACTGTGGTGCGACGATATTGGACCATTAACTGTGGTGCGACGATATTGGACCATAACAGAAATAAAACAAACATCTGTTACAATCTTATATAAAAAATATCAAAGATGCAGGAACGCTTAATTTTTAATTTAAATTTTAAAATCTTTGATATTTTGTGTAATTGTATACATTTTGTATTTTTGTTTTAATTATTTCACTCAAACCAAGGCAATAAAGTCACTAAGACACAAGGGGTTACTGAGTGAGAGAGAGAGAGAGAGAGAGAGAGAGAGAGAGAGGGGGGGAAGGGGAGTGAGGAAGAAATTGAATCTATAAATGTATTCAAATTTTTTTTAATGGCTCCAATTATATTTTTAGATTTCCAATTCTACTTATGTCCGATTTCCTCTTAGCTTGATATCAATTAATCTTTTACACGTTCGTCTATATTTCTGAGATGAGGTATTATGTACAGTATTTACATTATGCGGACCCTTGTCCTCATCTTTGTCGCCATATTTGTCACAACGTTTCGGCCGTTGTACGCTCCGGCCTTCTTCAGGTGGTTGGAATTTCGAACTGAAACCTTTATTTCGATCCCTGTCCTCAAGGACACATGGCACAGTGGATAAAGGCGTTGGTTAGATCCAGTGACAAACCCAAAGAGTGTGAGTTCAATACCCGGTTAAGGCAGTGGAGAACTTTCAGAGGGAAAATTAGCAGGAGATAACTGATAACTGACATCCATCAAACATGGCACGTGGAACTAGAACAGTCTACCCCAGGGATCGAAATAAAGGGTTCAGTTCGTAATTCCAATCACCTGAAGAAGGCCGGAGCGTACAACGGCCGAAACGTTGTGACAAATATGGCGACAAAGATGAGGACAAGGGTCCGCATAATGTAAATACCTTTTACACGTTGTTTTATTTTTAAATCAAAATTTTGCTCCAAGAAAAATAGGTATGCATTACAGAAAAAAATATGCTTTACTCATTCAAATTACATTAACAGTTTATCTTCAGCTTATGAAGCTCAAAGTTTATGAACTAAAGCTAAAAGGAAAAAGATTTTTTATATCTCTTATTAATCTACATTATATTATTATTATTTTTTTTAATCGGTTTCACCCCATGCAAGGCAGACAAGCCACTAAGATACAAGGGGTTACTAGATGTGGAAGAATTAGGAACAGAAACATTAATAATGAGCAAGGAGAGGAAAGAGTAATCATTTAAAAGCATCTATCTTTCTTTTGTTTTAATCGGTATGACCACATCTTAGGTAGTAAAGCCACTCAGACACAAGGAGTTACAGGATGTGGAAGAATTAGGAACAGAAACATTAATAATGAGCAAGGAGAGGAAAGAGTAATCATTTAAAAGCATCTATCTTTCTTTTGTTTTAATCGGTATGACCACATCTTAGGTAGTAAAGCCACTCAGACACAAGGAGTTACAGGATGTGGAAGAATTAGGAACAAAAACATTAATAATGAACAGGAAGAGAAAAGAGCAATCAGGAGGAGAGTAGATAGTGATTGACATTGCATTTAAATTTTTGCAGATTAAAGTTGACTGGAAAGGAGCCAGAAGGGAGTTACACAAGCAGGAAATGTGTGAAAAGTAACTGTTACCATAGAATGTGTTTTGTGATGGTAGTGAACATTTGTCACTTTTAGAAGTGGAAGAACCCTGAATGTAACTCTGGAAAAGAATATGGAGTTCCTAATTAATCAGGTTGAGGAGGCGAACTCTATAATTGTGACTGCGGTTGATAAAGTAGGTACGCTACAGGCCACAAGTTTGAGGACCACCCTCTGGATTTAATAATTAGTAAGTTTCATGACTTCTTTGATTTAATCAACTCCTACTAAGCTGAAATGACTATTTAACCCATTAGTGTGTGGCATCCTTTAGAAAGAGGGTTACCTAAAATTTAAAATCTGACCGCCATAAAATCAGTCCTAGCAAGGTAGGTGAGGCAAAATTTTAAGGAAACTTTATATAGCAATGGATGCATTTTGTTACTACTATTATTGAGCTTATGATAAAACCCTTCAGAGAAAGGAAGTCACTCTAGCTCGAAGTGATCCAGTAAATTTGTTTTGAAAAAGGTATGCAACCTTTCAATTTTTAGGGGATTCTTTGTGATCCAGAGTGTGACCCCTAAATGTCTGGCCTATAGTATAAGTATGCATTACATAAGGTAACATATTTTTCTCAAAAAATTGATCAAACAATTCTTCTTCAGTTTATAAAGCACAGGTTCAGTGAAGTGAAATGACCAAGTGCCCAAACAAAAACATCTTTAATGTTTCTTATTAATCTACTTTAAACAGATATACATGGTGTGTTTCCAAGGAAACATATATATTTCAAATTGTATCATGTCACTTTTTTTTTTGCTTGCAAATCAAATTTACCACCTGAAAAAGTGTTTGCACACAATACATAAAAAGTACAAATTTAACTAACTTACAGCTGGCCTTCATTGTGTTACTATAGCAACAGAATTTCTTGAATGTTGAAAACGACAGTCATAAATTTTCAGAATAACTGATAACACTTTACCTGAACAGGTGAATTTTATTGCCTATGCTTTTTTTATTTTTTTTATTTATGATTTAAATTTTTTAACTTTATTTTTTATTATTTTTTATTTTTCTATTTTTCATTTTTTTATCTGTAGCATTTTCCTTCTATGTACTTCATGAAATTTTGTTCAACAATTAAGCGCAGGTATGTTACAAATAGAGATAAGGGGAACATTTTATAATATGAAATGTGATATTATTGGAGAAAAGAAAAATGTTAGTGCTTTGAACTCAAAAAGATTATGTTGGGTATCATTGTATGTATGTGTGTGTGTGTATATATATATATATATATATATATATATATATATATATATATATATATATATATATATATATATATATATATATATATATGTGTGTGTGTGTGTGTGTGCGTATGTGTGTGTGTATATGATATAAAGATATATAATTTTATATATCAAAAAACAGTATTTAGAAAAATATGACAAACTCGAAAGGTTGTTTTGTGACGTACTTCATCTGCCATTCATCGGAATGGGCTTAAAAAAAGTATTCGCTCAAAAATATTCTTTAAAAAATTTTGAAACTACCTGCATCTCTCGTTTCATGTGCATGTATAGATGTGGCAATGTCAATAAAGCTCAGTTCAATGAAATCCTAACAAATGAAATACATCACAAAATAACCTTTCCAGTTTGGCATATTTTTATATATATATATATATATATATATATATATAAATATATATATATATATATATATATATATATATAAATATATATATATATATATATATATATATATATATATATATATATATATGTGAAAAGTGTGTGTATATAAATATAAATAAATATATATATATATATATATATATATAATTATTTATATATTATATGCGCGGTACTTATTAGAAAGCGCTCAATATCAGAGATAAAGCTAACATATTTGGTTGGATTGATGCGAGTTTGTGACTCTGGGTTTCACGCTTTTGCGATCGTCAGACAAACTGATTAATTTTTTAAAATTTTGGGTTTATGTAGATTGCGTGTATTGGTGCCCCCCCCCCCACTTCCATAATAACACCAATATATGTATACATTGTTTGTTTTTGATTTTTTGACTGCACATTATAGTAGGGACAGTTCAGCACCATCTGTGAGAAAAAGAGCACCATGATGCAATTCACTCCACCAGAAATTTTGAAATAGCTTGCTGTACTGCTTGGCATTTGCACCAGAATCTCAAATATGAATATTTCAGAGTGTTTGGGTGTCAATCTGAGGACAGTTCAGAGGATTCAGAAAGTGTCGGATGAGTCTAATGGTGATTACAAAGGTGTTTGGTGTGATCACTAGTGATGGCGACATTATGCCTCCATTCATCTTCCACGGGGCCTCAGACTCAACATGGGGGCCTACATCAAATGCCTTGAGGAGGTAGCATTCCTCTGGGTCAAGCTGGTGACTGGATCCTGCATCATGCCACACAAGCAATGGAACTCAGTCATGTTTGTATCTGACACATGGCACAGTGGTTAAAAGCGTTGGTTAGATCCAGTGACAGGACTCAAAGAGTGTAAGTTCAATACTCGGTTAAAGCAGTGGAGAACTTGGGGAGGGGAATTAACAGGAGATAACTGATAATGGACATTCATTAAACATGGCATGTGGAACTAGAACAGTCTACCCTGGCGAGCAAAATAAAGAGTTCAGTTTGACATTCCAACCACCTGAAGAAGGCCGGAGCGTACAACAACCGAAATGTTGTAATTAATATGGCGACAGAGATGAGGACAATAGTCTGAATAATGTAAATAATCTTAGTCATGGCTATCAGACAATTTCTGCGACCACATGACCCCTTACATCTGGCCACCTAACTCACCACACTGCAACCCCCTTGATTATTAAGTGTGAGCAACAGTAGAGTGAAAGACCTACAAAACATTTTGTAAAAACAAAAATGAACCGAAAGCAAGGATTATGGCACATTTTACCAACTTCAACAAGGAGACTCTCCAGAAGAGTTGCAGGAGATTCCAAACTTGGTATATATATCTGTGAAAATGAGATGTTAGTGTTATTTTCACTTTTGAGTAATTTAAATTAAAATTTATCCATAGCAGACTGTATATATATATATATATATATATATATATATATATATACGAAATATATTTTCTGTTTATATGTTATTAAACAGAAAATATATTAAATAATTGGCGGACTTAATCCCCTTCACTTTATATATATATATATGTATATATATATATATATATATTCGACTCTCCTATCGAATTCAATGTATGAGGGTCAAGCAGATCAGTTTCCAGGAAACTGACAACCTGACACCAGCACATGAGATTTGATTATAGTGGTGAAGGCTTTGTGCAGGACCATCCACACTTTTTGAAGGGCCGAATACAGAGACCTGATGCATTATGTGCCACAAGGTCCCCAAACAACCCTCTACAGGTTTTGAATTCAGTTGTCCTTCTCCTAGACCAGTTGCTATCCAAAGCTATAGAACCCAGTGTGTCCTGCTATTTACCCATATCTAGAGGGAGAAGAAGAGAATTCACACCTTTCCCAAGAGTATTAGCATGTAAGTGAATGTAACTGGATTCGACTGGAATTCAAACTTGGCTCTCCGATTCCTCAAACCAAGCTGCTATCCATTACTCCACCATGCCTCATATATATATATACTTTAAAAATTAAGAGATCAGGAGAATTCATTACCTTGGTTTCAACCCTATGGTATCCTCAGGTGATATTTATCAATTGACCTCTCAATGCTTTATTTTTAAAAAGTAAGAAGGAGGGGGAAAGAAGGATATTATAAATGAATCAGTGGGGATGATGGTAATTGAAATATACATTTTTTTTTAACCTGCCTAATATATGCTTAAGAGGAATTAAGGACTCGTGACTCCGAATTTCTGGTTCAAATGGTTCCGAAAATGTCATTATTACTAATTTTTCCTGTTGACTGAAGTTGCAAATATTATTGTAGTTGTTATAAGGCACTGTCTTTTTTTAAATTTTCCAGCTTACAATCGGATCCTTGCTGCTTTTTCTTTTAAATTCCACACATGGTCAGCTAGTTTGGTAGAACACCTAAGACTTACTAGCTTGAATGACAACCTATAATTGTAGCATCTATGTTTGAAAGTACCTATTTTAATATATTTTCTGTTTATATATTTTTATGGATACACTTATTCCAGTAAATGCTGCGTTTTTTAATTAAAGAGTAATAATTAAATCTACTGACCTGAATGCTTAAGAAATTTTGTAGAAAATATGCGTCCTCTGAAAGGAATCGAACCTGTATCCTCTACAGAACTGCCATTTAGCCTGATACACTACAACCATTCAGCCACAAAGAACTTCCATTTTAGCAAAGCTCAAATTTCAGAAATTTGGAAACACCACATTATATTGTTTGGCATTCGCACCAGAAACTCCAGTATGAACATTTCAGTGTGACTGAGTGTCAATCTGTGGACAGTGCAGAGGATTTGGAAAGTTTTGGATGAGTCTAGTGGTGATTATGAAGGTGTGTGGAGTGATCACTAGTGATGGCAATATTATACCTCCATTCATCTTCCAACAGAGCCTCAGACTCAACATGGAGATTACAAGTGCCTTGAGGAGGTAGTGTAACTTTGGATCAAGAGGGTGTCTGCTGGAAGACCCTATGTCTGGCAACAGGATTCTGAACCATGTCACACAAACAGGAGAACCCAGTCATGGCTGTCAAACAATTTCTGCAACCACATCACTCCTTACATCCTGCCACCTAATACACCAGACTGCAACATCCTTGATTATTATGTGTGGGGTGCAATTGAGCGAAAGACTAACAAAACATATTGTAATACCAAAAATGAACTGAAGTTAAGGATTATGGCAGCATTCACCAACTTAAACAAGGAAACCATCCAGAAGAGTTGCAAGAAATTCTGAAGTTTTCTGGAGGCTATGGTTGAAGTCAATAGCAATTTTATTGAATAAATTTACTCTTTAGTATTTCAATATATTTTTGTGTAATTTTGGTGTATATATCTGTTAAAATAAGATGTTAGTGTTATTTTTATTTTGTATAATTTAGATGATAATTTATCGCTCACATCCTGTATATTGTTTTAAAATTAGCAATTGCATATATATGAGTGTCCATCATTAATATAATAGTTTAGAAGTTACCTTATTAAATCATGATAACTTATGATTTCAATCCTCATTGGATACTACTCACACATATAACCTTAAGCCAAACTAAGTCCAGTTCATTAAGCATCAACAGATGTGTGCACACACACACACATGGGTGCATGCACATACACACATACACAGGTAGATATTCTTGCATGAAATAAATTTACAGGTAAATATTTGAGATTTTCAAAGCTGTAATGATGTTCAGATCGTCATTAAGGTAATTTACAATTAGTCATTTGTATTTTTTACTCATTAACTAACTTGGTGCAAGTAGTGCTCACTCAACTATCAGTGCACATGCACTTTTGCTCGATCTACTGCAGTCCTACTGTTGTCACACTGACCAATTTCTTCATTTTTTTCTCTGCAAGTGTCTCTCCCAAAATCTGATGTTTGAAATGAAAATTGGTCAGAAGGAAAGAAGGAAAGAAGAAATAATTATTTAAAATTAAATGGAAAAAAAAAAGATGAAAAAGATAAGAAAATGTAGGGAGTGTGAAAGAAAGAAAGAAAGAAAGAAAGAAAGAAACAGACAACAGAAATAGAAGAAAAAGTAGTGATGAGAAAAATAAGTGGAAAGAAAGACATGTAGGTGGCATATGAGAAAAATCAATGGAAAAAGAAAGAAAGAAAATTACAACAGAAAGATAAAGAAACTAGTATATGTATAAAAGAAAAATAAATGGAGAAAGAAAGAAAGAAAGAAAGAAAGGAAGAAAGAATATGAATAGACAACAGGAAGAAAGAATATGAACAGACAACAGAATGAAAAAGAAAGCAGTAGGCTGCATAGGAGAAAAATAAATGGAAAGAAAGAAAGAAAGAAAGAAAGAAAGAAAGAAAGAAACAAACAAACAACAGAAATAGAAGAAGAAGTAGTGATGAGAAAAATAAGTGGAAAGGAAGACATGTAGGTGGCATATGAGAAAAATCAATGGAAAAAGAAAGAAAGAAAAAATATGACAACAGAATGAATAAAAAAGTATAAAAAGAAGCAAAAAGTTGTAAAAGAAAAATTTGAAAAAAAACAATATTATTTTGGAAAATAGAGAAAGCATAAATAATTGTATCACAAAAAAAGAAAGATAAATGGAAAACGGGAGAAAAATGAATAAGATAGATAGATAGATAGATAGATATGAACAGATATAAATAGATAGATAGATAGATAGATAGATAGATAGATAGATAGATAGATAGATAGATAGATAGATAGATATGAACAGATATAAATAGATAGATGGATATGAACAGAGATAGATATGAACAGAGATAGATATCTGTGAACAGAAATAGATATGAACATAGATAGATAGATAGATAGATATGAACATAGATATGAACATAGATAGATAGATAGATAGATAGATAGATAGATAGATAGATAGATAGCCTGAAGTAGATAGATAAATTAATAATGAACAGCCTGAAGTAGATAGATAGATAGATAGATAATGAACAGTCTGAAGTAGATAGATAGATAGATAGATAGATAGATAGATAGATAGATAGATAGATAGATAGATAGATCAAAAAATGATAGGAAAATGAATGAAAGAAAGATGGTTGAAGTAAAGTAACGTTCACTTGCTGTCACTGAATATAGCATCACATATCTGAGGAAAAAAATGATAAGATTTGAAAAATCCTTAATTTCCATAGTAATTATTGTTACTGGAGAAAATATATTTGGAGATACCACTGTAATCCTGCTGCAATACTACTTCTACCACTACCGCTGCAATTCCACTGCAACTCTACTGCCATAACTCATACTACAACTGGTACCACTACAGCCGCTACTATTTCTGCTACTTCGATAATGTAATGTTTCTGAAACCTTTTTAGTGAGAAGGAAATAAAGGAAAGAAAAGAGGAAGATAAATAGATATTCAATTGAAATGAAGGAAGAAAAGAGAGTAAATTAAAGAGAGTGGGTAGAGAAAGATAAAAAGATAGCAAGAAAGAGAAATGGAAAAAGAGGAAGAGTAAATTATGAGAAGACGAGAAAGGAAAAGATAATGTAATGTAAACTGGAAGAGGATGAGGAGGAAAAGTAGTGGGATGGTAAAAAGGTGGGAAGTGAACAGAATGAGAAAGGGGGAAGGAAAAGAAAAAGAGTAGGTAAAACAAAGAGTGGGAAGGGAAAGGAGGAAGAAAATAAAGTAAGTAAGAAAATACATGGAATCATTGAAAGAGAGATGAATGATACCTTTGAGAAAGACTTGAGTGTCAGAGTCGAGGAGAAGAGAGCGAGAAAAAAAAAACAGAAAAGAAAGAACATTCCGAAACAGAGAGAGGGTAAATAAAGAAAGAGATGTGGGTCGAAGAAAGAGGAAATGAGACAGACAGAGAGAAAAAAAGAGAGCGTGACAGGTGAGGAGAAAAAGACAAAGAAATGATCAAAGATGATTCGGGGAAGACGATAGTGAGAAAATAGAAATACAATCTCCTCAGGAGATACCATATCTCTGAGAGAGAGAGAGAGAGAGAGAGAGAGAGAGAGAGAGAGGGGGGAGGGAGAAAGAGAGGGATAGGCAGATATAGAGATAAAATGAAAGCGATAAAAATAAATGCAATAAAAAAGATGAATGAAATTAAAATGGGGGGGAGTGAAGAAAGTGAAAAAGAAAGACGAATAATAAAAAAAGCGACGGTAGGAAAGGTAAAGCGAGTGAAATGCAAAGAGAGGGGAAAACCGATAAAGGTAGAGAGAAGGAAAGGCGAGAAAATGGATAGCTAGAAAGAGGGGGAGAGGATTAAATAGATAGAGTGAAAGTAACAAAGAGAGAAGGTGAAAGCGGGCACACACGCGCATGCTCTGGTGCGCGGCCGCTACACAACACATTAAGAGGAAGGAGGTCGGGCCGACTAAGAAAGACTTTACCTCGCGTACCTCGTTTTGTTTTGTTTCGTTTTCTGTTTTTCTTTTCTTTTTTTTTAAACGAAAACATCAAGGCTTCCTTTCTCCTTTGATCTACTCCATTTTAAAAACCCGCGAAACAAAACAAAACCCGTAAACATTTCGGATTTTACTCTTATTATCATCGTCTGGATGTCACTATCGCGGCCGGAGGACGACGAAGAAGACGACAACGAAAGCTGTTGTTGTGTAAAGAAAAAAAAAAAGAAGGCGGAGGCCTTTAGTCGAGCCATGGATGAGATCGAAGGCATCGTTTGAAGGAATCTCTCTCTTCTTTTTTAAACACACAAGTCCCCCTTCCCAGACCGTTTATCCCCATTTTTATTTTTCCTTTCCCCCAGAGATAATCACCACTTAAAAACGGACGGATGGCTCACAATGGTCAGTTGTGTGGTCATTTATGTGGTCTAGTGTCTTGCTGCTGCTATTGTAATTTTTACTGCAGATGATGTTGTTGGAGTGGCCTGTAGGGGCCAGAAGTCGGGGGACCCACTCTACAAACTGTCCCTCGTCTTTTTTGGTCCCACCTTCTTCACTTGTCTTGGTCTTACTACTTTTGCTGTTGGGTCCTTGTTCGGATTCTGGTGGTATACGAATTGTTCAAGGTAAGTAATTAAAAAAAAAAAAGATTATTATAAAATATATAAACTCATTGATCTATCTATCGATCTATTGATTGATCGATAAAAGGACGAAATTTATTTTAAACTTATTTAATTACAAGACTCAGTTGTTGAGCAATGTAATCATCTTTTTCTTGTTTAAATGAATGTGATACATTTTTTTCTGTGTACAACACTACCAACGGATACCATCAACAAATTCTAATTCTTTTTTTTTCTTTTCTAAATAATGACAACGCTTTCAAGAAAGTTGATCTAATTTATTTGATTTCCTTGTTTTCAAAGAAAGGGTCTTCTTCCTGGTTTTTGCTTTAAAAAAACGAACTTAGATCCTCTTCCCACAAAAAAAAAAACGAAACCCGATTTCCTCACCCGATCAATTTTCGTTTCATTCATTCAGTGTTCAGTCGCTCTCAACCTCAAGAACACTGACACAGCAACAACATATCAATTTTCTTCTCTTCCTTTTATTTCTTAATAATAATAATAAAACCTTTTTAAGTGTGTGTGTATATATATATATATATATATATATATAATAATTGGTTGCCAGTCTTAACTACAACTACGATTTTTAACTTGAAAATGATTGCCAATCATTGATTACACTGGGTTTGCCGTTTCATTCACTACTAATTGTTGCTTGTCCTCTTGATTTTAAAAAGGGTGAAAAAACCTGCTATCCTTAGGAAAAAGGATTGATAGGGTTTATTTTATTTAGTGCATTTAAACAGAATATTCGTTGCTTGTCGTTTTTATGTCGGCAATTAATTTTCCTGAAATATAGTTTTTTTGGGGGGGCTAGAGTTTGTCTTTTACAAAAACGTTACAAGAAGCCATATCGCTTCTTCATGTCTTTTAAATGATTCACGCTGTAATTTTTTAAATTTTAAATAATATTATTAATTAGTAAGACACTAACAGTGACTCTTCACTTCGTAGAAGTGCCCGCCCTGTGGGTGTATATAAAATAATTGAATGTTTCTTTTTTTTTTTTTCTTTAAAAAAAAAATCCTTTTATTTTCAAATAAAATAATTTCATTAATGAATGAATGCGTGTGTATTATTGTGACTAGTAAAATTCACTTTGTTGAAATTAAAGAAATTTTAATAATCGTGGGAGGATAATTTATTTATTTATTTATTTTATTTATTATGTCGATTCAATTAAAATTTAGACTTGCACTTGATGGATCAATATCATCAATATGTATTTACTTTTTTAAAAGTCTGAGAGAGTGGTTTCAATTCAACAGTCAACTAGTCAAAATTTAGAAAAACACCTAATAAAAATTCACATTAGAAAACAAAAATGTATTATTTATGTATTTATTTATATTCCTTTTTTGCGCAATACATCATAATTTTATAATATTTATATTTACTTAGTTTGTTAAATTATTCACAAATCTTCCATATAAAGCCTTCTCCATGTTTAAATTCAAAGATTTGTAAGTTAAGGCCTTCCTCTTCAGAGCATGTGTACTCTAGTGAGGTATGTATATACAACTAAAAAGACTAAATATTTAAAAAATAAAACATGCTTAATTTAAGCTTGAGAATTTGTAATGAAATGTCTAACCTCCTCCTAATTATAGTTTTTTATTATTATTAATTATTAAAAAAAAAACAAAAAAAAACAACTAAATGAATGGAGTATATATTTGCAGGAACATTAAATAATGATTGTCTGTGAGACTGTGAGTGATCAATTTGGTGACATGTTCACAAAACCACATGAAGAAAAGGGGACGAAATAGCGAAACTAAAGATTTTTAAATGGGAGTGGGGGGGGGACTTGTTAATAATAGCACGACTGGTCATCCATAATAAAATAAAACGAATGAGTCGTGAGGACTTGTCAATCTCAGGTACTCTCATTATTTAAGAGTTGCAGTGTTTGTTCATTGTCATCATCATAAAAAAAGATTTCTCCCACCAATATTATAAAACGAAGAATTTTCTGTTTGGAAATAAAAATTCCGTTATGATTTGATTTTTGGTTATGATGCTCTAAAAGAAAGAAAAGAAAAAGTGGGGACAATTAATTTAATAATAATAAAATAATAATAATAATAATAAGCCTATCCTCTTTTAAATATTTCTGTTAGTTGTTACTGGTGGTGGGAGGATTCATTCACTCAGCAGACACACATTCTGTCTATATATATATATATATATATATGCGTGTGTGTGTGTAATAAAATAAGCACACCCTATCTCCCCTCTCGCTTGTAACCAGCCATCACAAGAAAATAAAAAAACGTTTTTATTTTCAGCGCTAAAGCTGAATTAGTAAGTTAGTAAAATAAAAAAAGCATCTACTGTTGAGTTGTTACTTCTTAGATTTTAAAGCTTCCTTAGTTTTAGAGAGAGAGAGAGAGAGATGTGGCACTAGGCTGCAAGTATGGGGCACTCAGTGAGAATCGAACTCACTATATTCAGTCGTTAATTTGATCTAAAGCAAATTTACTAACCATTTTTTACACTACATCGAGGTGCCCTTTGCTTTGAGTACTCTTTACTTTGCGTCATCATTTTTAATTTTATTTTTTATTTATTTTTATTTATTCAGTGTCATGGAAAAAAGATGTTGCTGAACCCTAAAGTCTTCGTAAAAAAAAAAAAAAAAAGAAAAAAAAGAAGGTTGGGGAAAATAATTTTACCACTTACCAGGATTGACTGACAGACAATTTTTAGAGAGTAGGCTGAAAAAAAAATTCCCTTAAAAAAAAAAAAATTTACAAAACAATATTATATTACTCACTTGATGTTTCAAATTATTTTTTTTATTGTCTAAAAATAATAATTTAATAATTTTTTTTTTTTTTTTTTTTTGGTCATTTCCTTTTAATTTCATAGAATGCTTGTTGTGTAGCTGGTCTCAAGAGAACAGAAGTGAATGTATTTATTCACTAGTCTATAGACAGACTACAGAGAAAGATGGATATGTGAAGACAAGAGGTTTGCGTGTACTTAGTGGATGGAGACAGATATGAACACCTTAAAAAAAAAAAAAAATGAAATGCTCTGTGTGTATGTGTGTGCCTGCAACAGTCAGGCAATAGTGGCGGACTCATTACCCCCTCCTTCTTTTTTACTTTGCTCATTTGTTTGTGGGGATTGTCCTGACACAAGTGTCGGGCACTCGGTGAGCATGGAAGTCGCTGTACTAGGAATTGTCTGTAACACTAGCTTGCTAAACAAAACACTATATTTTGTATTTTACTACTGCGTTGTCTGGCACATGGACACAAATGTGGGTCATTCAGCGAAAATTGTATTGTACTAACTACAATAGTAATTATTCTGTTTGACGTATACTAAAAAAAACGTCTTGCTCCATGGCGAAGTGACCTTTTTATTGAGTAGGCATTTATTTGTCTGAACCTACATGGTTGGCCCACTTGAAAGATTTATCATCTATGCAGTCGGTGGGAGGCGTAGAAATACTACTCACGGATCTTGAATGAAGGAAAATAAATATTAGTCAAGATTGGTGGGTGGGGGAGATATTTTTTTTTTTTTTTTTTTATTAAAAAAAATTAACTCTTTTTATTGATTTTAAAACTTTAATCCAAATTCATTTTTTTTTATTGATTTTTAAACTTTAATTTAAATTTTTCTATAAAGCTTTATCTATTTATTTATTTATTTATTTTTTTTTTTTTTACATTAAAAATTTTGAATTTGAAAAATTATTTTTAAATTTTTTTTCTTCAGTTTTAAATTTTTTCATTTATTTTTATTTTTTTCCGGTGTATATTTTTTATTTATTTATTTTTTTTTCAGTGCCCTTTTTTCTTTTTTTAAAATTTATTTTTATATTTTTAGGCTCTTTTATTAATTTTTTATTAATTTTATTTTAATGTTATTTCTAATAAGGAAAAGACAATAACAAATAATTTGATTTTTGGTTTTTTTTTTTTTTTTTTTTTTTTTTTAATTAGGACTCTCAGTATTGGCCAAGGGCACCTCAACGTGGCGTAATAATAGTTAGCAGGCTTGTCCTGCTAGAACAATTACAACTGAGTAGTGAGTTTGATCCTCAGTGGGTGTCCAATAATTTTGGTCTTGTGCCACATTTAAGCTACACTTAGAAAATCACCTCTCGGTATTGGCCAAGTGCAATGATTAATTAATTTTTAGTATTAACTAGTAAGCAAATAATAAAAACATGTATAGCAAGGGTTTTCTTTGAATTTATGGAATTCTGCTTAAGTGCATGAGGGAGTTGCAAAAAGAATAGAATTTTTCTTTTTTTTTTTTTAATTCACAATGTGTGGTAGAATCTATACATATTATGTTATACATGTCATATACAGATGTTGGTATATAAAAAATGAATTTTGTAAATGGAGGCACCCTACAGTAATGGATAGTGGCACGGATTGAGGAATTGAAGAGCCGAGCTAGAATTCCAGTGGAGTTTATTACATTTGCTTACATGTAAATACCCTTTGGAAGGGTATGTATCCATCTCTTCTGCTCCCCCCCCTCCAGCTATGAGTAAATAGCAGGACAGACTAGGTCCTGTAGCCTTGGGTGGCAACCAGTCTAGGAGAAGGACAACTCTGAATTTTAAAAAAAAAACAAAAACTATAGCCTTAGTGAAGGACATACTATGCTGCTTATGAAAGGATTGTGGAGTTTACAATGACTCATCTGTGGTCGGTTTTGAAATGGGAATGCTTTCATTCTTATTTATTTTCTCTAAAAATTTGTATTCTGTGGGATTTGCAGAAGTTTTTTACAAGTGTTTATGTACATTTGGATTAATGTCCTCATCATTGTTATGATAACAACAACAAAGAGGATAATAGTCTGAACGTAAATAACTACTTATCACAGAAATTTAAAAAGTGTGTGTATGATTTTTTTATTTATTTTTAAAGTATGTGTATGTATGATTGAGTGAGTCACTGTGGGTGAATTAGGAGTCATTTTCTTTATATATTTATGTATGCTGTGTGTGTGAAATTTTATTTTAATCATTTCACCCCAAGCAAGGCAATAAAGCCACTAGGACGCAAGAATATGAGAAAAAACTACTATTAACCTTTATAACTCTCTGTGACTTCATTTGTTGTGCAGAAAAGTTTATCCTGCCACTGATGGTGACTCTGATCTCTGAATTGGAATTTGTTTGGATTTTATAGTTGTGTTGTCATATCCTGCTATGGCAACAGAAAAATTGACTGGGAAGCAAGAAGTTGGAAGAGTTCCACAAGTGAGAATTACGATACAAGAAACAGTTAGCATAGAACTTATGGTTATATCTAGCCATTTAAAATGTAAAATGATGAGGACTTGCCACCAATTTAGTACTGCACTTAAATTGGTAAAGTCTAGGTACCATAATGGAAAGTCTATTACAACAATTACTGTGTGTGTATGTATGTATATATATATATATATATATATATATATATGAGGAATTAGAGAATCAATTCCCAATTTTAGTTACTAATACCCTTGAGAAAAGTACAAAACTTTCTCTTCCTCCAGTTATCAGTTAAATCAGTGCTTCTTAAACTTTTTTCATTCATGACCCCATTTTCACCATAAGGTTTTTTTGTGACCCCAAGTGTTTAGCAATTACACTGAAAATACATATGTTGTCACTGCACTAGTCACAATAGTGCTGCACGCACATTTTATCATAGTGCTTGCATTGTGCATTTATGAAATAACATTCACTTCCTTCAGTTATGTGCCATGTGTGATGCATGCTTAGGTAATCATGTATCTTTTGATACATGACTGACAAGGCAGATTTTTTTCTGCAGTAGCTTGCCATTTCTTTCTGCAGTAGACCAGTTGCCATCCAAGGCTATATAGAACCTGGTCTGCCCTGCTGTTTACTCATAGCTGGGGGGGTGGGAGAACAATAGGATTCATACCTTTCCCAAGGGTATAGCATGTAACGGTATTTGACTGGAATTCAAACTTGGCTCTCTGATTCCTCAATGCAAGCTGTGATCCATTGCTCCATCATGCTTTCTTTAACTGAAATTCAAATGTTTGAATTTAATTTTCGCGACCTCTGCATTTCACTTTGGGACCATAGTTTAAGAAGCATTGAATTAGATAGTAGGACTTGTATCAGGAAAAAGTCATTATTAGTATAATATTCACTTGCAAAATAATCTTACAAACAAAAATATATTTTGGCTTTAAACAGCTCACAAAAGAATTGTAAGACGTACCTGCCACCAAAAAATATCCGCCAACTGTAGAATGAGGACTTGCATTATTTACATTATTCAGACTTTTATCCTCATCTACATTGCCATATTCACAATGTTTCAGCTGTTGTATGCTCCGGCCTTCTTCAGGTGATTGGATCTCTGAGATGAGGTATTAGGATTGCTTGTATTGTTTACATTATTCTGACTGTTATCCTCATCTTCATTGCCATATTCACAATGTGTCACCTGTTGTACACTCCAGCCATACTCTGGTGATGGGATCTCTGAGATGAAGTATTAGGATTACTTGCATTATTTACATTATTTGGACTGTTATCCTCATTATCCTCATTGCCATATTAAGAACGTTTCAGTTGTTGTATGCTCCAGCCTTCTTCAGTCGATTAGAATTTCGACCTGAACCCTTTATTTCATTCACAGGGTAGATTGTCCTAGTTTTAGTTCAATGACACATGGCTTAGTGGATAAAGATGTTGGTTAGATCCAGTGATTAGACCCAAAGATTTGTGAAGTCAATACCAGGTCACAGCAGCAGTGAACCAAAACTTGGAGTGTTGAGTTAAAGGGGCATAACTGAGACATCCAGAAGAGGTAGGGCATGTGGAACTAGAACAATCTACACTGGTGGGCAAAATAAAGGGTTTGGTTCAAAATTCCAATCACTTGACAATGACTGGAGCATACAACAGCTGAAATGTTCTTAATATGGCAATGAGGATAATGATGAGGATAACAGTCTGAATAATGTAAATAATGCAAGTGATCATAATACCTCATCTCAGAGATATAGACAGATGTTGTAGTATGAGATGTTAAAAAGATCTCTGCTTCACTCACTCAGGAAAATTTGACCAAATATTACATTTTTAAGATAGGAAACGGCTTCTTGGTCAGACCCTGAGAATTTTTTTCAACACCATCTGAAATTGTGCATAACAATTTACAAATTATTTGAATTGCTACATAACATTATCATTCCAGTTTTCTCAGACAAGATGGTATCCAGGCTGTGTGAGGGGTAGTTTCAGATAATACTGCAAATTACTACAAAATGAAAACATTAATTGAAAAACTCTAGTCATATTCGTAAAAAATTTATAAATATTGTATATTTAGTAATGGATGTGTTTATTTTTGTATATTGTCAGCATTTTTGATAACTTCATATTAGATTGTGTATTTTCTCTATGCTGTACATCGTACAAATTTGTACCTTTATATTTTACCTGGAGAGGGGTTGGGTGCTGACAGATCTAGTGACCTAGGACAGGATATGCATGAATGAATACCTCTTGATATTGGCACACAACAATGACATATGGAGAAAGCCAGTGGGATGATCAGTTCTGTTGTAACACTATGATCACACCTAGTCATGGGACTGTGATGATCTTCATCTTTGGTTGAAATTTGCTTAAGGCTAAAATTATTTTTTAACCTTCCTAGTTTCGAGGAGCCACAATAGGCTTGAAAGCAGACATTTGGTAATGGTAATATTAGCAATTTCCTTATAAGGAAACCTTTGGAATTTCATTGACCAAGCACTTGATGCTGTTTTTGGTGGGAACTGATAAAATCTTTCTTAAAACAATTTCTTGGGGAAAATAGGTTTCTCAAGTTCTATAACTATTATTACTCTTGCTTGTATCAATGGAGATTTCTTTCCTAACTTATTTGCCCTTGTGTGGAATGTCATTATCTTGTTTATGTTACATGTGATATCCATTTTAGCTATTACTACTGTTGAAATTGCATAGGTGATATGGTTTCTATTATTTGCTACAGTTCTCTGTGATTCTGTTGTGCCAATTCACAATATTTGAAGAAGAATGGTTTTCACTGAGATCCACATGCTTCACTCATTCAAAACCATTTTTTAACTATTGATCTGAGAAAGCGATTGTATACAGCCGACAGTTTAGATATTTCTGAATGATTTTGCTGCCATGCATGGGATCCATATGAAAGCCTTGATCTGACATGCCTATCTTATCAAGTTGCTGGGTGTATCCAGTGATACACACACAGCCTTGCCTGGGGTATTAAGGTTTCAAAGTTAAGTATACATGACTCTTCAAGATTGAAAGCAAACTAGAAGATGCTCCATCATTTGTAACTGTTCACATTGGCAGTTGGAATCATCATTGGTGGCATATCTCCATTTCTGAAGGTTGGCTCTACAGCAGCCAACAGCTGTTCAGTGGCAATTTAGGTAGGGCCAGAAGCATCACTGGAGCCAGTTGGGAGGGATTCTGTAGGGCTGAGAGCTTTTGTTCCACATTGTTACAGGAAACCATTCCACAATCCTTCCCAAGAATGCATGGCCATTCATAGATAATAATAAAAGAAAATCATGATTTCCTATGTCTTGAAGAGAAATGGTTATAAAAAAAACAAAAAAAGTGAACATATAATGAAATAGAACTATGAAGAAGATTCTTCTTCTAGATTCACTATACCACACCCATTCAGTGTTGCATACAGAGCCTTGCTTGGGATGTAAGGTTTCAAGGTTGTTCATTTTGCATGATTCTTCAAGATTGGGAGCAAACTAGAATAGTTTGTAATTGCCCACATTGGCAGTTGGGATCTTCATTAGTGGTATATCTCAATTTCTGAAGGTTGGCTGTTCAGAGGTGATTCAGGTAGAGCCAGAAATCACTGGATCCAGTGAGGATTGATCTTGTGTTCCATGTTGTTAAGGTGGCAGCACCACAGGAACAGATGCTGACGAGGAGCTCAGTTGACAAACCTATTTAAGAACATAACTCATGTTTGTCAATGTCTTCCACACATCACTGCACAACTGATGATATCCAAGGTTGGCTGTGCATGCATATATACCCAACTCACTATATTCACAGGTGTGGCTATGATTGAATTCAACAAAGAATAATAACAAATGCTTTTCAAGACACTGATTGGGAAATAGCAAACGATATGATTTCTCACTAAATCAGCAATGTTTTCCTTTGGCTTTGAGAAGGTGAACTGATTACTCATCATATGGATGCCGGCTGGGGTTCCACTACCTCTATCTGTCCACTTGTGTTCTGGAAAAGACCACACATTTAACTTTTTGAGTGGTCAGTTTTTCAAAAGACTCTACTTTTATGATCTAAAATTACAAAATTTTATGCTTGCCTATTCAAAGGCAAACTGGAGACAGGGTTCCTGAAAACACTGGTCATAAAATTGACTTAAAAGATGCACTGGAGACAAGATTCCTAAGAAACTCTGGTAATTAAATTGATTTAAATAGATAGATTCTTTTTCCTTTTATCTCCTAAGGATGTGTGAGAAATCGTATTGCTGCATATGTTTTCAGGTTTATATTTGAGTTTTATAGCAATTTGGCATTTTTGGAACATTTACCAAGTGATATTTTGGTATATATTGTAAGAATGTTGACAGTTTTAGGATTTCAGAACTAGTCTAACTTTGTCCCAACTCTATTTGTCAAGTTATGATCATTTGAATTTAATCAAAATTCACACATGTTTAATCATTTACTTTTAGGTAATCATTTCTGGATAGCTGCTTTATCTGATTCTTTTTCATAGGAAGGCCATTGAAATCCTGTGAATGTTAGATGTGATAGATGGGCTTAACATGATACTCTTTTTAAAAAATGACCTACATCAAGTAGATTTTGGGTCCCTACAACACAGTTCAGTTAAATTAACATGTTTTACTATAGTTTTTTATTTGTTTTTGTTTTTACATTAAAAATTTTGAATTTGAAAAAATGTTTTTGAATTTTTTTTCAGTTTTAAATTTTTTCATTTTTTATTTATTTTTATTTATTTTCTGGGGTCTATTTTTTATTTATTTGTTTTTTTTTTTTTCAGTACCTTTTTTTTTTCTTTGTTTTTTATTCTATATCACCATGAGTTCAAATAACTAACAAAAAATGCCTGAAACTACGTATTTTCTGCTTTTTAGTTTAAGATCACAAGTATTAAAACAAAATGTTTGAAAAT
>OZ010614.1:18987956-19008034 GCA_963932145.1 Acanthosepion lycidas
TTTATTACTATAATTAAATGGAAGAGATGAATATTAATATTGGTACGTAATAATTTTTATGTAGGGGTTCCCTGAGACACAAAAACTATTTCAAGGGTGGCAAAAGGATAAAAAGGTTGAGAAACGCTGGTCCAGTGTGTCAAATATAAGGTTTTTTTTTTGTATTTTTTTGTTGGAGGTGGGTAATATTTTAACATTAATTTGATTTGTATTCCTAATTTAATCATTGATAATCATATATTTCATTCTGGGGTCATCAGGGTCTAGTGTGTCAAACAGTAGGTGTTTATATTTTAACATTATTTTTAGGGGACTAGTACCGTAAACATGATTTTTTTTTTATTTTAACATTATTTGGACTTTTAATCTGTAACGTAATCCTGACCAGGGATCTTGACTTTAGTCACTTTCTCACTGACATGGCATGGCTTCTTCTGTCTGTCTTTTCTACAAATATATTCATGCCAACTGCTGTGAGTTTTTTTTCCTGGTGTGCCAACTTCATGAATTTAAATGTGCTACTAGATTCATATCTAGGCCCACCTGTTTATTTTTTAAATTGCTAAATGCAATTACCACTTCTACTCTAACAGTTTCCCATTCTCATACTTCTCACCTGTGGAATTCCCTGCCATTTACTTGCTTCCCTGATAAAAACAATCTTCAAAAATTTAAATGCAACATCAATTGCCATCTTCTTGAATCTTGTTCATCTTTTCTTTTTTCAATCCTCCCTATACTCAATCGTTTCACTCACTTTCACTCCTTGTAACCCCTTGCACACTAGTGGCATTTCCATCTTGTGTGGTGTGAAATGATTAAAAAAAAAATCAATTCTGGGGTAATCAGCTGATTAGTTGACACACTAGTCACCTAAATATGATTGTAGGAGTATTCTTTTATTTCCATTTTTATTTTTTTTAAACATTATTTTGATTGGTAATCAATTGTCATTACAAATGTAATTAACATTCAAATTTAAAAAACTGTCTGTGTGTGAATGTTTGTATGCATACAGCTGTGTATGCATGTATATGTAATATATATAACACTCAAAATTACTTGTTTGAGACTAGTTAGAAGATGTTAAGTGTTTTGAAGGGACCCTAACATAGAATTACTAATAAATACTATACAAACATGGAAAATTATACTAGCTAAACTCTTGAAAATGGCTAATGACTTAGCCAATAGCAGTTGGGACTATAATACAGTTATCAGACATCCCTTATATGCTGGATATGTCCCATATTGAATAATTTTGTCCTCTGTCTCATACTGAACTTTCAGGGACATCCTAAATGGCCCGTATTAATAATTAACATTCAAATATAAAAAAATAAAAACTTACTGTCTGTGTGTGAATTTTTGTATGAGTGTATACAGCTGTATGTGCATGTATATATAATGTATATAACACTCAAAATTACTTGTTTTGAGACTAGTTGGAAGATATTAAGTGTTTTGATGGGATCCCAACATAGAATTACTAGTAAATACTATACAACATACCTTAAAATAGAAACATGGAAAATTATACTAACAAAACTCTTGAAAATGGCTAATGACTTAGCCGATAGCAGTTGGGACTATAATATAGTTGTCAGACATCCCTTATATGCTGGATATGTCCCATATTGGATAATTTTGTCCTCTCTCATACTGAACTTTCAGGGACATCCCAGATGTCCTGTATTCAGTTAATTTTCAAATTTTATAATAAAAATATATTTTTACTACCTTCTTAGAGTTCTTGGTTGTAACTTTATAAGTAATTATACTTTTTTTTCTCTGATTCTCTTGATGATAATAGCCCAAATGTAACTAGGTAACTAGTGTTACTTGAAGTTTACACAAAACTGACATGTTTATTTCCCTGATATCTGTATTAAATATTTTCAAATGCTTTCACTTTTACAAATTTTTTTTTCTGAGCTTGTATCAAATAATTTTCTAATGATTTTACTTTTATTTCCTTCATAACCCATTTAAGTCATTACTTTGTTTTTAACTTATGTCTCTCCTTTTTACTCTGGGTATGTAGGTATATATATATATAGGCACCTCTACCCTACCGTAACTTAACCTCATTTCTAAAGTAACTCATATTTTGATACAATAGTTGTCAATGAAAATGAATATGCTACCACCCCTTGTCAAAATGATTGAATTTTCCCATATCCTTAGTAACTAATATTAAGAATGTATGTGCTTATAAAACTCAGTAAATTTCAAAATAAGTTATTTCAAAATTCACTTCATTTACAAGCTAAAACACCTAAGGTTTTGCCAGACGAATATAGCTGCTTACATTTATAAGGTTATATATATATATATATATATATATATATATATGAGAGAGAGAGACGCACACACAGATTTTAAGTGTCCTACATTTCTAATTTTCTAATCTGGAAACCCCAGACTGTAATCATTAATCTTCATAAAGTCTAAGAATGTTAGAAAACTGAATTAAAAAAAAAAAAAAAAAAAAAATTACAAAATTTTCATTGAATGAAACTTGTATAACAGAAGGATTGCTGCTCAAATATACATACATATGAAAAATGAAATAACATGTTGCATCTTGTGCTCATGTTTTTTGCTGACATTAAGTGCCATGCTTCTACTGCTAGGAAAGTTAGTTTGCTGTGTCATGCCAGACAATTCTTCTCATCAGAATCCATCTTGCACACTTATAATTCTACCATTCATCGATGCATTGAATGCTGCTGCCATATCTTGTCTAGTGTTCCTGCTATATATCTGAAGATTCTTGACTAAATTCAAAGAAGGGTTTGTAATTGGTCCTGACCTGGCGCCTTGACTTCACTTTCCCACCACAGTTATGTGGCTTCCTTCTGTCTTTCTATAATTATTTTCGTGCCAATTCTTTTGATTAGCTTCTCTTCTTAGTGCTTTGACTGCATGAATTTAAGTGTGCTGCTTGATTGGCAATTAGGTCTCCCTGTTTTACTGTTGAACTAGATACATGCAGCTGTCAGTTCTCTTCTGATAGTTTCTTTTCTCGCCTTTGGAACTCCTTTCTGATTTCTTGCTTCCCTGCCGCCTATTTTAAAATTTAAAAGCCACATCACTCATCATTTTGAATCCTGTTCCTTCATTGTCCTTTTCCTCACTTCTCGTCATTAAAATCTTCTCATTCCATTTCACTCCATGTAACCCCACTGTGTGTTAGTGGCATTTTTGCCTTAGGGCAAAATGATTAAAAAAAATTATTTCTGAGATTACAACAAAATTGTGTAAAATAGTTTTTCTTTTTTAATATTTTAATATTATTCTTTATTTTTACTTGTAATCTTAATTTATCATATATATTTAATTCTTGGGTTGTCAGGGAGCATGTGAGTCAAACATGGATGTTTTTATCTTAGACTTGTATTGCAACAATGGGAGCACAAGAGATAAGGCTGAGAATTTATTTTTATTTTTTAAGTTTCTAATATCCCTTATCTAGTGGGGAAGTTCAGTAATTGTTTTTGCATCATCATCACTTTCTTCCTATTTTGTTATTAGTTATTGTTGCTTGTTTTTTGCTCTCTTTTCACTCTCTCCTTCTCTTTTCACTCTCTCCTTCTCTTTTCACTCTCTCCTTCTCTTGTCACTCTCTCCTTCTCTTGTCACTCTCTCCTCTTGTCACTCTCTCTTTTTTTCTCTCTTGTCACTCTCTCTTTTTCTCTCTCTTGTCACTCTCTCTTTTTCACTCTCTTGTCACTCTCTCTTTTTTCTCTCTTGTCACTCTCTCTTTTTTTCTCTCTTGTCACTCTCTCTTTTTTTCTCTCTTGTCACTCTCTCTTTTTTTCTCTCTTGTCACTCTCTCTTTTTTTCTCTCTTGTCACTCTCTCTTTTTTTCTCTCTTGTCACTCTCTCTTTTTTTCTCTCTTGTCACTCTCTCTTTTTTTCTCTCTTGTCACTCTCTCTTTTTTTCTCTCTTGTCACTCTCTCTTTTTTTCTCTCTTGTCACTCTCTCTTTTTTTCTCTCTCTATTTTGCTTGATTTAATTTTCGTAATATAAAAAAAATTCTTTTAAAATATTTTAATTATTTATGTTTAATAATTACTTTTTTTTCTGTATTTTTAAAATCAAACAAGTACAGAAATTTAAATTATCTGGGAAATGTTTTAACAGAGAGCAAAAGGTCGACACTGAGATCTTAGACATATTACGATGGGCAAAGATGCATTCAGATGGGAAATCTCCTTAAAGAGGAAGAGACTTGAAGCAACAGAAATATAGTTCTACAGAAAGATGCTGAGGATACCACGGGATGAACATGTGAGCAATGAAGTTTTCGAGAGAATGGAAACAAAAAGGAAACATACTTAACATCAGGAAGAAGCAGTTGAAGTTTCTGGGGCACATAATGAGGAAAGAGGGCTTGGAAAATCTGAAACTCACAGTATTGAGAGACAGAGGAAAGTAGTGTGTAACATACTTGATGACCTTGAGCAAATGGATAGTAGAACAGGGTTTGCGGGGAAATAACAAAAATACAAAACTTATTAGGGTCTACAACAGACAGAAAAATGTGGAGAGCCATGACACAGCGCATAAAAGAAATAAAATAGGGAATTATTTTTCTTTCTAATTTTTAAAAAATTCCTTTCTTGATTTATGAATTTCTTTCTTTTAATGTTTTAGCAATCTTTGTTAGTATTATTAAAACAAATTTCGTTATATGTAGAGAAAAAAAGTAGTATATCTTAGGTTTGGTACAATCTGTCGTTTCAAGTATCAGCAAGGAGTCACTGTAGACTATTTCAAACTTTCAGCTGTCTAAAGAATTCCAGGATTTAGTCAATGGAATCTTACCTACCACAAACACTATATGGTTCTTGAAAATGACTGAGATGGTCAAAAGTACTTGAACAGGGCCAGCCTGAACTTTGGATAGTTTATCCACAATTTTGGTTCCAATATACAATATCTTATTCAAAAATTGAAAAAATTCAATGAAATATTAAACAGGCCTTATCATTTGAATTTAATCAAACTTGTTTGGATATATATCTCATAAGTCATTAATTTGTATGAGTTGATAATCATGTTGCCAAATGATATATATTGAGAAAAAAAAAAAAACTAAAATTTAGTTTTTATTTATTATTATTTTTTTTTAACCTTGTCCATTTGTGACCTGGAAAAGGTATGAAATGGAGCATTGTTTCTTTTGATAGCAGCATGCTATGAATATCTGAAATATGTCTAGATGTAATAATCGATAAAGACTCACCAATTGTTAAATACAAAGTTATGTGCTTCAGAACAGACATCTACACAGTTGACTACATTATTATATATGTATATTATGGGTACCTCTATTTTTTATATATAATTATATATAATTCTAGTTTTCTCTCTTTCTCTTCTCTCTCTCCCTGTCTCTTTCTCTTCTCTCTCTCTCTCTCTCCCTGTCTCTTTCTCTTCTCTCTCTCTCTCTCTCTCTCCCTGTCTCTTTCTCTTCTCTCTCTCTCTCTCTCCCTGTCTCTTTCTCTTCTCTCTCTCTCTCTCCCTGTCTCTTTCTCTTCTCTCTCTCTCTCTCTCCCTGTCTCTTTCTCTTCTCTCTCTCTCTCTCTCTCCCTGTCTCTTTCTCTTCTCTCTCTCTCTCTCTCTCCCTGTCTCTTTCTCTTCTCTCTCTCTCTCTCTCCCTGTCTCTTTCTCTTCTCTCTCTCTCTCTCTCTCCCTGTCTCTTTCTCTTCTCTCTCTCTCTCTCTCTCCCTGTCTCTTTCTCTTCTCTCTCTCTCTCTCTCTCCCTGTCTCTTTCTCTTCTCTCTCTCTCTCTCTCCCTGTCTCTTTCTCTTCTCTCTCTCTCTCTCTCCCTGTCTCTTTCTCTTCTCTCTCTCTCTCTCTCTCTCCCTGTCTCTTTCTCTTCTCTCTCTCTCTCCCTGTCTCTTTCTCTTCTCTCTCTCTCTCTCTCTCCCTGTCTCTTTCTCTTCTCTCTCTCTCTCTCCCTGTCTCTTTCTCTTCTCTCTCTCTCTCTCCCTGTCTCTTTCTCTTCTCTCTCTCTCTCTCTCTGTCTCTTTCTCTTCTCTCTCTCTCTCCCTGTCTCTTTCTCTTCTCTCTCTCTCCCTGTCTCTTTCTCTTCTCTCTCTCTCTCTCCCTGTCTCTTTCTCTTCTCTCTCTCTCTCTCCCTGTCTCTTTCTCTTCTCTCTCTCTCTCTCCCTGTCTCTTTCTCTTCTCTCTCTCTCTCTCCCTGTCTCTTTCTCTTCTCTCTCTCTCTCTCCCTGTCTCTTTCTCTTCTCTCTCTCTCTCCCTGTCTCTTTCTCTTCTCTCTCTCTCTCCCTGTCTCTTTCTCTTCTCTCTCTCTCTCCCTGTCTCTTTCTCTTCTCTCTCTCTCTCCCTGTCTCTTTCTCTTCTCTCTCTCTCTCCCTGTCTCTTTCTCTTCTCTCTCTCTCTCCCTGTCTCTTTCTCTTCTCTCTCTCTCTCCCTGTCTCTTTCTCTTCTCTCTCTCTCTCCCTGTCTCTTTCTCTTCTCTCTCTCTCCCTGTCTCTCTCTCTTCTCTCTCTCTCTCTCTGTCTCTCTCTCTTCTCTCTCTCCCTGTCTCTTTCTCTTCTCTCTCTCCCTGTCTCTTTCTCTTCTCTCTCTCCCTGTCTCTTTCTCTTCTCTCTCTCCCTGTCTCTTTCTCTTCTCTCTCTCCCTGTCTCTTTCTCTTCTCTCTCTCCCTGTCTCTTCTCTCTCTCCCTGTCTCTTCTCTCTCTCCCTTTCTCTTCTCTCTCTCTCTCCCTGTCTCCTCTCCCTGTCTCTTTCTCTTCTCTCTCTCTCTCCCTGTCTCCTCTCCCTGTCTCCTCTCCCTGTCTCCTCTCCCTGTCTCCTCTCCCTGTCTCCTCTCCCTGTCTCCTCTCCCTGTCTCCTCTTTCTCTCCCTGTCTCTCTCTCTCCCACCCCCTCTCTTTTCCCCTCTCTATTTCTCCTCTCTCTTTCTCCTCTCTCTCTCTCCCTGTCTCTCTCTCTCTCCGTCTCTCTCTCTCTCCCTGTCTCTCTCTCTCCCACCCCCTTCTCTTTTCCCCTCTCTATTTCTCCCATCCCCCTCTCTATTTCTTCTCTCTCTCCCTCTCTATTTCTTCTCTCTCTCCCTCTCTATTTCTTCTCTCTCTCCCTCTCTATTTCTTCCTTCTCTATTTCTTCCCTCCCTCTCCTCTTTTTTTTTCTTTTCTTTTCTCACTCTTTCTGACACTTTATCAAACTTATTTTATCAAGAGAGAGAAAGATTTTTAAGAAAATAATGGTTATATTTATTATTCTTAAATATCATCCTGTCAGTATTTGTCATTCTGCTTGATGAGGGTTTTTTTTTTTTTTTTTGTTCAAAATTTAATGATTGCTCCCTCCTTTTTTTTCACTGTTGAATATTCATATTATAAAGTTTATAGCTTAAGTGTTGTTGTTGTTATTATTATTGACAATAATAATAATAAGAATATTAAATTTAAAAAAAAGAATACTATGCAAACACAAAGAAATTTGCTACTTGATAGAAGTCTCCTGTCCATTTGACATGAGAACCGAAAACAAAGAAAAGCTCAGCAACTATAATGATTTAAAGCATGAAATTTCAAAAGTTTGGGAAGGACTAGCAAAGAAAGTAATTATAGTGCCAGTGATCAATGGAGCACTGGGATGTTGTACAAAAAGCATAGAAAATTCTTGCAGATATTGGATTGTGACTTTGAAAATAGAGCCATTATAAAAAAAATCTTGCCTATTCAAAATGGCGATAATACTTAAAAAAAAAAAAAAAAAAAAAAAAAAAAAAAAGAAAATTGAATACAGCCTGCCAGTGGAAAGTAAGAAATGATTTGTTTATTTTAAGTCACAAGTGGTGACTTAAAAATAAACTTTTTACTAGCAACCAGCATAATATACTGTGAATAATAAGTAATTGATATGTGACCTATCAATAGATTACCTGCTACCAATAGAAAATGTAATACATATTGACTTGATATTTGAGTATCTTTAATTTATGCCACCATCAACATCCCACTCTCACTACCATCCTAATTCTGGTACAGGACCCAAACCTTTCCGAATCTGACATACTTGGGGAATAAAGGGCCTTAACATGTCATACTACCTCATGAGAATATGTGTATATGTGGATTGGATACTGCCAACCAAATATTTTTTAATGTATTTTAAATTAGATGTCTGTTGTTAAAGTCTATTTATTGAATCTTTCTGTAAAACTCCAAATCAGAAGATAAGTCATTGAACTTTTTATTTATCTGATTATTGATATATTATAATTATATTTTTAAAAAATATGATTCCATTGCTACACAGGAATTACCATGTTTCAAAAACAGAAGCTAAAAACTTCCAATTCAATTATAGAAATTAAATTAAATTAAATTACCTAGTACCGTTTCATTTTCAAGCAAATTTTTGGAATAAATTATTTTGAAATTTAAGTTCCGTAAATTTCAAAATAAGTAAGCTCCGAGTATTATAAGCACATACATTCATAATATTAGACCCTATCTTGACTTAACCTCTTTTCAAAAGTAACTAATACGTTGATACAATAGTTGTCAGTGAAAATGAATACCCGACCACCCCTTATCAAAATGATTGGTTTTCTCCATATCTATAAAAACTAATATTATGACTGTATGTGCTTATAATACTCCATTAATTTCAAAATAAGTTATTCCAAAAATTCACTTGAAAATGAAACAGAACTAGGTACTTTAATTTAATTTCAGTAACTGAATTGGAAGTTCTTAGCTTCTGTTTTTGAAACGTGGCAATTCCTGTGTAACGATGGAATCATATTTTAAAAAAAAAAAAAAATTATAATCTAGGCTCTACTTGTGTATCGAGCACTTTTTTTTTAAAAACAAAAATACTAAAGAACTTTGGATCATCAATCTAATGCTTTTCTATTTTATCAATATATTGGCACATACACACACATACACACACACACATATATGTGTATATAAATAAAAAGAAAGAACAGTAAGATATATAATCTGGTGTTCTTATAGATATTTTTATTTTTACAAAATAGTGCTCAATGTAAATTTACAGAGCATTAATATTATAAATTAATTGATTTAAAATATGGTTCTTCCGCTACACAGTTTTAACCATGTTTCAAAAATGGAAGCTAAAAGCTTCAAATTTAATTTTGTAATTAAATTAAAGACGTAAGTTCCATTTCATCCTCAAGTGAATTTTATATATATATATATATATATATATATATATATATATATATATATATAAAAAGTTTACCACTTAGTTGATTGAGGTGCCTTCAGCATCCTGACTTTGAGTTTAATGTGTATATATGTATAAAATATATGAGTGTGTTGCCAAGTGGTTAGAACATTCACTTTCTGGCCATGAGACCTGGATTCGAATATCACCTTGGTTGTCAGGAAGGAGACTTCTAATGTTATTGGTGTGGAGGGAGATGATCCCAGCATATGTCACCTTTGGAAAGTGCCTGAAAAACCCTACCACAGGTTGACCCAAGCCTTCTGAGTGAAATTGGGTAGACAGAACATTTGGTGGGTTGGGGGTTGCGTCAATAGCTGTACTAGCACAAAGTCATAAGTCATTGTGACCGAGGGTTGGAGTGTGCTAGCCTTGTTCAAATTGTTGATCACACTAGATAACACCCTTTTTCCAAGAAACTGCAACAAAGGTCTGCTCAGCATAGTTGCAGTATAAACTACAGGCTGGCTCTGTGCCTGAGTGAGCATCTGCAATAGTGATTGGCTAGTTGCCAATGGGTATCCTCGAATACGAGTGGCCAGCTATTATTATGTACATAAATGTAAATGGCACAGCCACTCGTATCCAAGAATGCCAGCTTACTAGGGTGGCTAGCTAAAGCCTGTTGCAGACGCCTGTTCAGGCACATTTATGCTTATCCAACGCCCACAGAGCCCACCTGCAGATTAAACTGCAACTATGTTGAGCAGACCTTAGTTATAGTTTGGTCACAGTGATATGTGACTTTGCATCAGCACAATCACTGACAGCTCCCAAAGGTTCTGTCTACCCAATTTCGCTCAAAAGGCTTGGGTCAACCCGTGGGGTATGGTTTTCAGGCATTTTCCAAAGGTGCCGCATGCTGAGATCATCCCCCTCCAGACTGATAACATTAAGAAACCACCTTCCTGACAAACTGACCATGGTGAGATTCGAACCCAGATCTTATGGTAAGAAAGCAAATGTTCTAACCACTAAGCTATGTTTGCATGCAAGCACATATATTTTGAGACATTTTTTATGTTTATACATTCTTTTTATAGATACAAATATTTAAGTAAATGCTCTGTTCATAATAAATAGTATTAACAACATTTACTGGCCTGAATGTCCGAGAAATTTTCTTAAAAAATATGCGTCCTTCAACAGGAATCAAACCTGTATCCTTTACAAAACTCAGTAAAAGCACATCAGGCTATATGACGGTTCCATATAGGATATAGGTTTGACTCCTGTCGGAAGACGCATATTTTCTATGAAAATTTCTCGGACATTCAGGCCAGTAAAAACAGGCCGAATACAGAAACATGTGCCACAAGGTCCCCAAATGAACCTCTGCAGGTTTTGAATTTAGAGTTGTCCTTCTCCTAGACCAGTTGCCATCCAAGGCTATAGAACCCAGTCTGTCCTGCTATTTACCCATTGCTGGAGGGAGAAGAGGATTCATACCTTTCCCAAGGGTATTAGCACTTAGGTGAATGTAATGGATTCAGCTCTTTGATTCCTCAATCCAAGCCACTATCCATTACTCCATTTTGTGTGTGTGTATATATATATATATATATATATATATATATATATATATATATATATATACACACTGACACATAAGGGTTGATAGTCTTCTAAAACAAATTTTGAATGAGATACAATAATGGAACGGGTATCAAACTGAATTTACTTTACTTCAAAAGTTAGTATTTAAGTATAGTCACTACACATTTTTTTTTTTTTTTTTTAAACTTTTGTTTTTAAATTTTTTTTTTTTTTTTTTTTTTTTTTTTTTTTTTCAAATTTTTTTTTTTTATTTTAACAATTTTTTTTATTTTTCAAACATTTATTTTTTCACTTTTTATTTTTCCAACATTTTTTATTTCTTATTTTTCCAACTTCTTCATCAGAGACAAAAAGGCAGAAGCATTGATCCTTGAAGGACACTATCAGTTTTGGGAATGACCTGAAACCTGATAATGCCCAATTGAAGGTGTATAGAGGGTTGCAACAGTTGTCAATTTTAGACATTTTACCATTTTCACTGCTTGTTAGCTGGGATACAATTTTTTTTTTCTTTTATGCAAGAATAGGCTTTATTCTGTGGTTGTGTTTGAGTGATAGCAAGATTTTATTGTTTTTGTTTGTCTGAATTTTGATTGATTTGTGCAACCTCCTAGTGTCAAAAATTCTATTGCTGATCATTGCTTTATTCGTAACTCGGACAGAGAACTTGTGACTAACGAACACTATTATTCAATGGCATCACACAGCGAACTGACACCAAGCTCATTTGAATAGAATTTTATATACAACTGAATACATATCCAAACATGTTTCTGTCTTCAGTATTAGCAATACCATAATATATACCTACATATATATATATATATATATATATATATATATATATATACATATACTGTTGCAACCCTCTCCGATTACTCAATCCAAAACGCTATCCATTACTCCACCATGCCTCCTCCTAATATATATATAGGAGGAGGCATGGTGGAGTAATGGATAGCGTTTTGGATTGAGTAATCGGAGAGGCAAGTTTAAATTCCAGTCAAATCTATTACATTCTCTTACATGCTAATACCCTTGGGAAATGTATGAATCCTCCTCTTCTCCCTCCAGCTATGGTTAAATAGCAGGACAGACTGTTTTCTATAGCCTTTGGATGGCAACTTGTCTAGAAGGATGACTCTGAATTCAAAACCTGCAGAGGGTTGTTTGGGGTCCTTGTGGCATGTAGTGCACCAGGTTTCAGTTTTTGGCCCTTCAAAAAGTGTGGATGGTTCTGCAAGAAACCTTTACCACTATAATCAAAACTTGTGTGCTCATGTCAGGCTGGCAGTTCTTAGGAACTGATCTTCTTGACACTCATACATTGAATTCGACAGAGTAGTGTGTGTGTGTGTGTATATAATATATATATATTTAGGCAGCGATCCTTCCTTTAGGCATGTTTCATTAAAAATGACAGACAATGTACTACAGTTAAGCTTTTTATTTAATTTTTCTTGTGTTCGAACAAGAGATTTCTTTTCTGGACAAAGGGTGTGTAAGAACTGTCCAAATGTTTTATATTTCCGAGTGCTTTCAGCTTATCCAGACGTCTTACGTTACACCTATCTGATCACAGCTCCATTAGAACCCATTTAAACACACACACACAAGTTTACCCGACTACATTAGAACCATACTAGTAGAAAACACAAATATATTAACTGCATCCACCTGCAAAAAAAGACTAAAAATAATGGAAGCTTTAATAATAAAAAAGAAAAAGCCAACTCTTAACAATATTAACTACGAAAAAAGCCACAATGTGCTAACCGTATTCGGAAATTAAAAACATCCCTACTACACACTGACATACACATAATGCAGACACTCAATTAAGCTGAAAAATGGAATCATCCTTGATAATGGCTAAAGGTATAGCTGAAAGCACTCGGAAATATAAAACATTTGGACAGTTCTTACACGCCCTTTGTCCAGAAAGAAAAGCTCTTGTCTGAACACAAGAAAAATTAAATAAAAAGCTTAACCATAGTACCTTGTCTGTCATTTTTAATGAAACATGCATATATATATATATGTATGTATGTATGTATGTATATGACAAAAGGAAAACTTTTCTTTACCAATGCATTTCATCCTCTGATGGACTTTCTCATGGCAAATCAAAGGATTTTATTTTGTGACATGCATTTATAAACAAGTAAAAACATTATTAGGTTTTCAAGTTTTAAATTTAAGAATGCTTATAAATATTCTTCAGGCTAAGTGATGTAATTTAATGGCAAATAAATAAAAGTGAGTAAATGATATTGTTGTTTTTTTTATTTTTTTTTATTTTTCTATATATATTATTTACTTACTTTATAATTAATGTGATTATTATTTTAATTAGAATTATTTATATATTTATTTTAAATAATAAGTTTTGATTTAATCATTTTCTTTTAATTTTCTAAAATTTTTATGGTCATGTATGTTGGCTTGAGAAAGGTGTATATCTTTTAGGAAAGTTGATATTTGAAAAAGTCTAGGGCACAGATTTACATTTTGGCAATATCCAATAGTAGCATTCTCAGTAACTTTCCGTCATAAGTTACTTCCTCTTTTAATCAGTGTGGCATTCTTTTGATCAAAGTTATGATTGAACTTATTTTTGTGTATGACTAATGCATTTAAAAAATTATGTATAAGATCTTTTTTGTGTTGATAGACGTGTTATTTTAAATTTCAGCAAGTTTTCCCCAATATATCAGAAATTTAATTGTTTTTACTTCTTTTTAGAAATACATGTTCCAAATAAAATCCTTAGATTTGCCTTGATAAAGTCCATCAGAGGAGAAAACGTGTTCGTAAAGAAAAGTTTTCATTTTGTCTTTATTCATCTTATATTTTTACAGATATATTTTCTATTTATATCAAATTTTTTTTATATATGCCTGTATTTGTGTGTGCATATATATATATATATATATATATATATATATATATATATATATATATGTATATAATAATGTTTATTATATATATGTATATAATAATGTTTATTATATATATATATGTATATAATAATGTTTATTATATATATATATATGTATATAATAATGTTTATTATATATATATATATATGTATATAATAATGTTTATTATATATATATATATGTATATAATAATGTTTATTATATATATATATATATGTATATAATAATGTTTATTATATATATATATATGTATATAATAATGTTTATTATTATATATATATATATATATATATATATATATATATATATATATATATATATATATATATATAATAATGTTTATTATATGTATATGTATGTTTATTTTTAAGTAAAGTTCATCCTTTACATGGCCTGAGGGTTACATTAGGAGGACATTTATGTATATCAGAGTTGGAAGATAATGGTTAACCCTAGCCTTGAACAGGTTAAGATTGTAGTGATTTGGGGGGAAACCTCCACTTGGGAGTCAATTCTACAGGAAGTGGTTTGCGGAAATAAGCTCTTCGAGTAGAACTTTCTTCTCACCAATAGGACACTGAGGGAATGTGGGTGGCTTGCTACTATGTAAGTCACATGGCAGGACCAGGGAATGTAGTTCATCCTAGAACTTTCCGTGGAAATAATGGTAGAGCAGTGAGAGGCATACTACATCTGCATGTGGGAGAGATATTTCAGATTGGAGAATAATTTATCACCCACAAAGGCTCAGAGACACTTTTGAACTCTATCAAGGCTGGAGAGTGAGGTCTGGGCAGTTCCCACCCAAATATAATAACAGTACTCCATTTTTCACCTGATCTGGCTCTGTACAAGAGACAGATAAATAAAAATTCAAATGAATTATCTTCCAATCTGAAGTTTTAAGTCTGTAAAACATTTGAACTTTTATTTATCTAATAATTCTTCCCGCTGTGTTTTTTTTTTTTTTTTTTTTTTTTTTAAAAACAAAATCCTGTTTTAAAATTGCTACATAATGGCAATTATGTTTCAACACTACAAATGTGACTCATCAGGTGATGGTAAACTGGTGAGTGAACGATTAATATCAAAAACAGAATACTTCTTTTTTCAATGCGAGGAGGAAAAAAAAACCTTTTTCATTTTACCTGCCTGTGGATATATATATATATATATATATATTTATTTTAAGACATTTTTTTTTTTCTTTTATTCTTATACGTTCTTTTTATAGATACTAATATTTAAGTAAATGCTCTGTTTATAATAAACAATATTAATGCCATTTACTGGCCTGAATGTCCGAGAAATTTCGTTTTATTTATTGATTTTTTTACTCAATGGGGATGATGCCTTTTTGCTATGAAACTCCATTTCTGACACAAGGCCACAAATCATTGGTGCAAAATAACAACTATACTGATTAATCAAAATGGTTCTGAAAGTTTCTCAATCTGATCAAGAAGGCCTTAAAAAAAAAATTGATATATGGTCACATTTTGGGGAAGTAGGTTTGGTTAAGAACTTTTCAGCACCCCCTCATAGTCGTAATAGTCACATGCTAACCACTAATCCATGTTAAAATGACTGTCCTAATTAAAATGATATTCACTCCACTGCAATTAGTCCAACACAAAGCCACAATATTGAACTCCCCAGCTAGAAAATGGTTCAGCAAGCCAGGTTTTTATGATAAAAATTGGGGTGGGTCTAAAGTGCTGTCTAATATAGTAATTATTGGTTTTCTATCAAATCAAGTTTCTTTTTTTTTTTAAATTAACTCTTTATTGCACTTTGTGATCGCAAACAAACACTTGGCATTTTTGGAACATTTCCCAAGTTAAATCTAGTCTGAAAATAGTCTCAGGATTTCAGAATTGTTTTAACTTTGCCCTCACTCCATGTATTTATCAAGTTATGAATATTTGAAGTTAATCAAAACTTGCATATATTTAATTATCACTTTTAAGATGATCAGTTCTGGATAGTTTTTTTTTTTTTTCTTATTTTTGTTTCTTTTTGCTGTGAATGTCATTGGGATCTTGTAATGAATGTTAAAAGTGATAGACAGATTTAACTTGACTTAATTTCCTTTTTTTTTTTTTTTTTTTAAAAAGACATATCAAATGAATTTGAGGGTCCTACAACACAAAATTTAGACAAATTTACACGATTTTTTTTTTTTTTTTTTTTTTTTTTTTTTTTTTTGGTATATTTTGCTTGATTTTTTTGCATCATATCCCCCAACTTAGAATGCTGCTAACAAAAAATGCCTAAAACAAAATCTTTTCTCCTTTTTTAATGAATATTAAAACAATTTGCAGAATGTAAGAAAATTGTTCTTGGGAAGATATATTAAAATGTATTTGGTTCTTTTCATATATTAAATTTTTACAAAATATGACATGCACCAAATCTTATGATTTTGTCTGTATTTATCAGAAAATCATGATCTAGACCTCTATTCTTGTGTTTGCGGTTACTGTATCCACTTTTGTCATTGAAAAATTTCCAAAACGTCTAAATAGGTTAAATGCAAAATAAAAACTCTTTTCAGGAATTTTGTTTCTTCACTGCAGACCAGGGTTTCTAGATGTAAACTCTTCCCCCCTACCCCCTGTTAACCAGAAATGTGGTATTGTTGTTCTAATCTCTTTCTTTAAGTACAAATGACATTAATACAGTTCTATAACTGAACTGAAAATCATTTGATAGGGAGGGATTGCTCAAAAACTACAAATGTCCCCTTGACTCTATTATACGCTGTGTTTTGCACAATTAGAATTGTAGTTTACACAATGCTTTACATCTGGTTTCTTTCAATGATGTCAAGTTTGAAACTCTGCTTACGTCACTGATAACTGTGCATACAGACACTGGTGTAATAGATTTTATTTTTATTTACAAAGTGTTTTTTTTTTTTTTTTCATTAAAGAACGTGTGTGTGTGTGTCTTAAGAGTCATGTCTGTGCATGGCACTGGTGAATCTTTTGTGGGATGTATCATGGCCATATTTGTGTGTGTGTGTGTGTGTATATATATATATATATATATATAAGTAAAAGTTTGACACAGCTGATTGATATTACCTTCAGTATACTGACTCCAGAGTTTTGTTGGCAGACCCATCCATCTGTACACTTTTTTAAATTAAAGAACATGTGTGTATATATATATATATATATATATATATATATATATACACACATACATTCTTGTTTCTTGCCTAAGTAAGCACCAATATATTAATTTGTTCAAAAAGTAACTGCAATTTACCAGTTTTTTTCTTTTCTAAAAACATTTTTACCCATTTTTTTTTCTTTTTTATAAAAGCATTTTACCTGGATGTTTTTTAAGATACTATTTGTCAAAAATTTCTTCATTTTCAGTGTCTGTCAACCTTGTTTCTGCCTTGGTTGGTTGACTCTCAATTCATAGCAGTGAAATATATAATTACTTTCCAAATATATATATATATATATATATATATATATATATATTTATTAAAAGTACTCGTTACAATGTAGAGCCTATATTTATTTCTCATTTGTTTATTAAGACATACAAAACATATATATGTATGTATAGTGTGTGTCTTAATAAAATGAGATAAATAAATATAGGCTCTACATTGAATTGAGCACTTTTAATTGCCAACTTTATCCTAGTTGGAATTTACCAAATAGGACCTACTATTAGCAACTGTGTTTTTATATATATATATATATATATATATATATATATATATAATCAAAGAATAGCCAAAGTCCTTACTTGAGTTTCACACTCTTGTGGTCTGCAGATAACTATAATGCAACTAGTTGTCTATAGATCACAAGGGTGTGAAACTTTGCTCTGTCTAGGTAATCTGGATGTTGAGCACTTTACTGAGTAGGTAGATTTTTGTCCTTAGGACTGTTTTCTTTTTTCTTGTTTGAGATTTTCTCTTGCCTTAGGATTTACCCTTTTGGCAAATTGTCTGTTAGTTACACTAACATAGTTTTTCTTTAGTTGTGTAATAAATATATATATATATATATATATTGTTACTAGAGGGTGCTGAAAATTTAAGTGGTTCACAGCAACACAAAAGTTAGACTAGGTAAATGATATTTATTTACTTTATATTTAAAAAATTGTAAATTGTGTGTGTGTGTGTGTAACAAATACACACAGAATATTTGAAATATTTCAATACCCTTTTGTAGATATGTACATGAAATAAACTTTAGTGGTGTGGAAAGTGCCACACTGTAATCCAAATACATATTAGGATAGCGAAATATGCCTTCCAAAAGCTAAGCAAAGTATTAGGAACATTTTGTTAGAAAGAAAAGTAGTTGTGAACTGTTATGAGATGAGATTTGAAGCAATACAACTATGGTTCTACAGAAAGATGCTGAGAATATTGTGAACTTTACATGGAAGTAACAAGAAATTTTTAGAAAAAAAGAAAACAAAAAAGACACTTACACTTAACACCAAGAAGAGAAAGTTGAAATTTTTAGAGCACATAATGAGGAAAGAAGGCTTGGAAATTTTGCTACTCACAGGTCATATTGACGGCAAGCGGGACAGAGGAAAACTGTGCATAAACCTATCTAATGGTTTTGTGTAAAAATGGATGGCAGCATAGAGTTTAGGAAAGATAACAAAAAGACAAAATTTATTAAGAGCTACAAAGAGCAGGAAATTGGGGAGGGCCATGATCACCATCGTCCTGAAGGTACAAACCACAAAAAATGAGTTAAGAGCGTTTAGAAGAGATAACAAAAAGACAATTTACTAAAAGTACATGAAAATGTGGAGAACCGTGATCGCCCACGTCCTGAAGATATGTGACACATGGAAGAATCATAATATCTTTCAAATAACAGACTACTCTTCATGCGCCATAAATAATTACCAAGTAAATAGTTGATGTGCTACAGCTACAAGTCTGGACGATATAATGAGAATCCTACTTCGGCAGTAATAGCCATGGCAAACCAACTCGCTCGCTATGGTGAAGCAAGCGTATTCAAGTCCCTCTTTCTGTAAAAAGCAATATCGTTTTAAAATGTGAACGTTTTTTTTTTTTTTTCCCTTCCTAAATTGATTTTTTTTTATTTACTTTAGATTTCACTTTCAATGAGTAATGTTGACAAAAATTGATGTGTATCTCTATTTGAAATTAGCTACTTTGTGTCTACACTTGCAAACTTGTACGAATTCATCGGCCTTTCTCGGCTATTTTTCTGTGTCAAAGAAACTCTTTGAACCTCCAATTGTATTTCAATGCAATGTAGGATAACGCGAACGAAAAGTAATAAAAAAAAGAACGAAATCTCGCTCAGATTGGTAATAAATGACTATTGTTGTAATATAGTGTGCGCGTGCGTAAAGGAAATATTGTTAATCGCTCTGTTCTTTCTTCGCGGTTTCACAAATTCTCCTTTCTTTTAGCCTTCTTGTCTCTTTACTCTCTTTTTACCCTCTCCATCTCTTTACTCTCTTTTTACCCTCTCCATCTCTTTATTCTCTTTTTACCCTCTCCATCTCTTTACTCTCTTTTTACCCGCTCGATCACTCTTTTACTCTCTTTTTACCCACTCGATCACCCTTTTACTCTCTTTTTACCCACTCGATCACCCTTTTACTCTCTCTTTTTACCCTCTCGATCACCCTTTTACTCTCTCTTTTTACCCTCTCGATCACCCTTTCCTCTCTCTTTTTACCCTCTCGATCACCCTTTCTTCTCTCTTTTTACCCTCTCGATCACCCTTTCCTCTCTCTTTTTACCCTCTCGACCACCCTTTCCTCTCTCTTTTTACCCTCTCGATCACCCTTTCCTCTCTCTTTTTACCCTCTCGATCACTCTTTCCCCTCTCGATCACTCTTTCCCCTCTCTTTCCCCTCTCGATCACTCTTTCCCCTCTCGATCACTCTTTCCCCTCTCTTTACCCTCTCGATCACTCTTTCCCCTCTCTTTACCCTCTCGATCACTCTTTCCCCTCTCTTTACCCTCTCGATCACTCTTTCCCCTCTCTTTACCCTCTCGATCACTCTTTCCCCTCTCTTTACCCTCTCGATCACTCTTTCCCCTCTCTTTACCCTCTCGATCACTCTTTCCCCTCTCTTTACCCTCTCGATCACTCTTTCCCCTCTCTTTACCCTCTCGATCACTCTTTCCCCTCTCTTTACCCTCTCGATCACTCTTTCCCCTCTCTTTACCCTCTCGATCACTCTTTCCCCTCTCTTTACCCTCTCGATCACTCTTTCCCCTCTCTTTACCCTCTCGATCACTCTTTCCCCTCTCTTTACCCTCTCGATCACTCTTTCCCCTCTCTTTAC
>OZ010614.1:19008234-19055734 GCA_963932145.1 Acanthosepion lycidas
TCCCCCCTCTATCTCCCCCCCTCTCTTATTGCCTGTCGGCAAATCGTCTGAATGATATTTCTGGATAAACTGAACTCTAATCTTTGATTTATTCTTTACCCCCACAACCTCGCACATTTTTCTTTTTTTTTTTTTTCTTTTTTTTTTATTTATTTCGAGAGATGATTTTTAAAAATTTATTTTTAAAATAATAAAAAAAAATTTTTTAAAAAGATTTTTTTGTTACCTTTTTAAATTTCTTAATACTAATACCAATGCTCACTCACTCACACACACACACACACACACACACACACACACACACACACACACACACACACACACACACACACACACAAAAAAAGACATCAAATACTAATAGTGCATTTCCCGTTTTGCTACAACTACATTGAAACTGCTATCGATGTCTCTTCTTGTGCAATAAACCTGACAACATTGTACCGACACCAAATATTTGCCTTTTGATGTCTGTACTGCATTGACACAAGGACTGCTATGCTGTCAACTCTGCACTTTCTGCATATCTGCCCGTGTTTAGTGATTTCTTTTTCTTTTTACATTTTCTGTATAGTTTCCTGTTCACTCAATACTATTTTTTATAAATAGAATATCTTTGCGTTGAATTGTCCTTATTTTTTCCTTTGTACTGAGGTGAACTGAAATTTCTACATACACGCATCTGCCTATTTTTTTTTTCTTTTACACTATTATATTTCTTTGTCTACCTCTCGCCATCAAATCTAGGCATTTCAGTTTGTTCTTATCAATCTTTCAGATTATTACAGACAGCTATCTACAGATGAGGGTGGATAATTTCTGTTTGTATTAATGGGAATACTGGATGGGGATCTGAGATGGTAATGTTTGTATTTGGTACCAGTGGTGCTTAACTGCTATGTAATATCAATCCTCCTATGCTGGACAATTTCCCCACAGATCAAGATAAGACTTGATGCAATGGGGTGTTTCATTCTACACAGCAGTGTTGAGAATACCATGGACAGAGCATGTGAGAAACAGGGAAATTTTAATGAAAAAGGAAACAAAAAAGATGCTTATAACTTAGAATCAGAAAGAGAGGAAAGAGGGCTTGAAAAATTTGCCACTCACAGAACATATTTAAGGCAAGAGATACAGAGGAAACTGAGAATACCATGGATGGAGCATGTGAATAACAAGGAAGTTTAAAGGAAAATGGACATTTATACATAGAATCTTAAATCTGAATGTATTAAAGCAGAAAATTTCATTAGAAACAAAGAAAGGAGTATCAAGTTGTGATGTAATATCATTCCTTTTATATGGCAGTGAATGCTGGGCAATTTTAACACAGATAAAGGAGAGACTTGAGGCAATAGAATTTTGTTATACGGCATATGAATAACGAGGAATTTTTAAGGAAAATGGAAACAGAAAGGATATTTGTACTTAAAATTGGAAAGAGGGCTTGGAAAATTTGCCACTCACAGGACATATTTAAGGCAAGTGAGACGGAGGAAACAGTGTGTAACTTACCTAACAACTTTGTGTAAATGGGTAGCAGAACAGGGTTTTTGAGAATACCGTAGAGCATATGAATAAAAAGGAAGTTTCAAGAAAAATGGAAACAAAATGGATATTTATACTTAGAATCGGAAAGAGAGGAAAGTGGGCTTAGAAAATTTGCCACTCACAGGACATATCAAAGGCAAAAAGGACAGAGGGAAAAGTACATAACTTACCTAACAAGCTTCATAGCAGAACAGGGTTTGAGAATACCATGGACAGTGCATGTGAATAATAAGGAAGTTTCATGGAAATTAGAAAGAGTTACAACATACGGTTCGCGTATGATTACTGCAGTTAAGCAATATTGAGCCTGGTGAGTATCTAGATGGTGACTACTTTGGAATACTAGTTACTGTAAGCTTATATGTGCAGGCGGTGTAATGGGTAATGCTTGGAATTGTTAACTGGAGAGCTCATTTCCAATTCCAGTTGAGTTTGTTAGAATCACTTCTACACAAATACCCTTAGGAAAGGTACAAATTCACCGACCCTTCCTCCAGCTATCAGTTAATTAGTAAAATTTGTATCACTAAACCATTATTATTTCCCCCTCCCATAAAAAATTTCTTAGAATCTAAAAATATTATTTGGATTTAAATAACCTGAAAAAGGTTGATAAGCCATAAAAAACAAATCAATCTGTCTTTTATAAGGACATCTTGAATGCAACAGCCTAAGACAGAACTTGAAATCTACTTGCCACTTTCACTTTCCATACTGATAATTGCACATCCTGCATATAATGCACTACTGACAAGATGTTTAAATAGAGTGATCAATCTGTTTTTGTTTCTGAAATGAGGAATTGTTAATGTTTTGGGCTGTTAGGGCATATTTTGCATGGGCTAATTTTGCATCATGGGGACAAAAATAGCACAATATGACTAATTTATACATATGATAACCAATATCAGCCAAAAATAGTGGACATCTGAAGATGGCCAAAGGGTATTTGCTTGAAACATTGTCTTGTCTAGAATAGCATCTATAACAACCCAAGATGAGAACAATGCTTTGAATGATTCAGAGTATATTTGTAAGGATTGGTGAATGAAAAGAAATATTTCAGTCAGCAATTCTTAGCTACCATTAGTTGAGCTGGTTGGCTGAGCTAATACAAAGAATGGTAGGACAAACGAGAACTCCCTGTAAAGTGTACAGTATATTAATCTGAAAATATCATACGATCTTGTTAAAAGGCATTTAAAACTAAGTTTTGTCTTGAATTCTTAGATGAGTTTTTTCTTTCTTTCTTTTTTTCTTAAATCATTTCACCCCCAATAAAGTCACTAAGATACAAGAGTTTATGGAGTGTTAGGGAAGATGAGAAAAAATACCATTAAAGAACAAGAATTAAAATTAGGAAAGTCATTAATGAAAATTAAAAATGAAGTTGGACCAAGAATAGAGCCCTGTGGGGACACCTGCATGAGTACAGAAAGATCTAGAAGAGTGGTCATTCAGGTCAATTTTCATTTCATGATTTGATAAGAAAGACCAAATCCATTTAAAACTTTGTCTGGAGACAAACCCTGCTGAATGCTTTCAAGATAACCAAAGCAACAGCCTGAGCTTCACCATTCTTATTGAAGGCTTGATAGACTCTTTCCATAATAATTAATACATCAACAGTTGACAAAGAGAAATAAAAGCCATATTGCTTGTCTGAAAGAATGTCCTGTGTTGTGAGATGCTTAACTAATTCAGCATTGATTATGGCTTCTTGTTTGCCAAAAGGAGGTAGAAGGCTAATAGGCTTATAGTTGTAAGGGTTGGATGGTCCGTCTGGAACAATAGATGAGGCTTTCCAACAAGCAGAAAAGCAAGTGGCAGCGAGACATTTATTTATACAGTTTAGAGAAAACAGGAGCCACTTCAAGAGAACATTTCTTAAGGACTATTACATGGATACATTCAGGTTCTCATGCTTTGTGGGGATCCAGATTATTGATGATAGCAGAAACCCTAGAAGGGGGTTATATACATATCGTTCAACACGGACTCAGTTCTAAGTGGGAAGTTAGACAAAGATACTCAAGGTGAGTCAAGAGTAGTTTAAGGAAAATTTACTGGCGAAACATTCAGCTTTATCAGCAGATGTTAACACTTCAAATTGATTGAAGAGAGTTTGCTGAAATTGTATGGAATGTTCCAAGGACTTTCTGTCATCATTGGTTGTTTTTGAGAAAAAAAAAAAATGGTGGCATGTGAACACGCATTAAATTTCAAACTTAGAACTGTTAACATAAATGCTATCGCTATCTCTCTATTTACTACCTTTCCTTGAAAAGTGATAGATATAACCTACGTTTTGTGTCTCTAATGATGATTTGGTTAGATGGTAATAAGTATTTTTGGATTGTACATTTAACAACATCTACCATAAACTTTAAACTTAATAATAACTTAAAAATGAAGGATTTGTGGATATGTTTATATGGATATTTGTTTTTGTTTTGGTGTGAGGAACCTGCCGCCAAAGTTTGTGAAAGTATTTTTGATACATCCTGTATAAAGCACATGCCATGGATAATTATTCAAAGTAGACAGTCAGTTTTTATAAAGTAAATTGTCAATAAAAACATCACTATCAGAAAGTACGGTACTATTTAAATTACCTGCTCAAAAAAAGAAAAACAAAAAAAAATTTGTAGATTACTATCTATTAGATTATTTTTCCTGTACCTGGAACATTTGCTCTTATTTATCAATTTAGAATTGGGATGTCTTCTTCATAATATAAACAGTATCAAATCAATCTCTGACTTATTAAAGAGTAATCTGTACTTGGTATCTATATCTGTACTTTGTATTTACAGTGTAACCCGGATATAAGAGAGCTGTCGGGACCGGATAAGAAGTCTCTTATATTCGGGTTTCTCTTATATCCGGGTTTGGTCTATTTTGTTTAGGTAAGTATGGCTCTAATTTGGGACCAGAGAAAATCTCTCTTATATCCGGGTTACACTGTATATACAAATGTCAAGTCTGAAACTGAATAATACATCATTGATACTGATGTGGTCCTTCTTTCCCCAATTTATATTAATATAATAATATAATTATGTAAACTTATAATAATATAATTATGTAAACTTATAATAATATAATTACAGTTATCAATGAAGTAAACAAATTTAAAAAATATTTCAGAAAAACAAAATCTAATACTCATAAAAGGAGAAAAATTCTTACAAAAACAAAAAATTTAACTTAGATTTTTTTTAATCTTGTCTGAGTCCATCCTTCACATCTACAAATCTACCATTCGTCCATGTATGGAATACTGTTGCCATATATGGTCTGGTGCCCCAGCTGTTCATTTCTAGGTTCTCAACAAAATCCAAAGACGGATATGCAATGTGATTAGTTCTGATTTGGCATCTTAACTCCATTGACTTTCTCATAGATGTGATGTGGCTTCTCTCTGTCTTTTCTACAAATATTATCATGGCAACTCCTCTGACAAGCTTACAATAGTGATAACGGCTGTCTGTTTCTGAGAACCCCAAACTCCTTGGGTTGCAGACACCTGTTCAGCCATCTTTTGTGTGTTATACTTGCAACAATGTCAAGCAAACCAATACGCATTTTAGCAGAAAGCACATAATCTGGTGAGCAGAAACAGTTGTTGAACTAGGCAATTAGGCTGATACTGTCATGATGATTTGTGATTTTGTGTAAGTATTTCTACTGATGGCTTCTGAACAATTCTATCAACCAGTTTCATTCACAAGGCTTGGAATCTGTCTGTACTATAGGTTATTTAAGACCAAAAAATATTTTTATTTTATTTTTTTAATAATTTTTTTTTATTTATTTTTTTTTTTTTTGAGATAATAATGATTTACTGATACAAGTTCTACTAATTAACCCATAACCAAGGGGAGAAGAAGTAGATTCATACCTTTCCCAAGAGTATTTGCACGTAAGTGAATATAACAAACCTGACTGCAATTGGAACTTGTTTTTCTGATGTTGATTCTGATTATTCATTACATCACCTGCACATCCAAGCTTACAACACCTGGTATTCCCAAGTGGTCACTCACCTAGTTAGTTACCAGGTTTGACTTTAACTTGTATGATATCACATACTGGAATTTCATCCTTGGACTGGTACTACAAAGAGATCACCACTCTGATAAATCTTCTCATTGTCAGGATGCTAAGATTCTAAACCCTCAACCATGCACCCAACTTGAAAGAATCTATTCATTGAAAAAATGTACAATTATATTTGAATTTGTAATTAATTACATCAATGTTTTTTTTGGGGGGGTGGGGGATTTTTATCATTTCACTCTGAACAAATTGATAATGCTACTAGGACACAAGGGGTTACTAAGAGTGAAAGAGAAACTTTAGTGAGGAGAAAGAACAATAAAAGAACATTGATTTATTGATTTGTTTTTTTTTATGGCCTATCAATTCTTTTCAGGTTATTGAAAGCCAGGAAAATTTTATTTTATTTATTTATTTATTTATTTATTTATTTTAAGGTATTAATAGTTTACTGGTATTCCCTTGTAGTCACCAATCTAGTTACTGACCAGCCTCAATATTGCTTAACTTAAGTGATCATACAGGAACTGGTGTTTCAACATGATGTGGCTGTAAACAATATAAAACAGAATATTTAATGATGAAAAGGCTTTTCCTTTTCTTTCCTTTCTCTTTCTTTTCTCTTTTCTTTCTTTACTTTCTTGTTTCACTTTTTACCTTTCTTGTTTCACTTTTTACAAACACTAAATTTTTCTTATTTTTCACCATAATCTTATAACATTGCACTTAATTCTGTGTTGAATATTGACCATATATTATCAAAGATCAAAGATTATGTAGTTAAAAATTCAGATCAGAATTCAGCTAACACCATGCCAGGGTACAGACTTATTGATTCCCTTTGGAAGTAATGTTACAGTGTACATGTAATATGTTATCCAAATGTTTGGGGAATTTTAAACAACAGGCAGGACAATACTTCTGACAAACATAATTCTGCTGGAACAATAAGACTAAGTCATTTTCCCCTTTCTTTTCAATTTTTTTTTTTTTTTTCTTTCTTTCCTGGTTCTTTGAACTTCAGCTGTTTGATCAATTACCAGTTCCTGTCCAATCAATTATCTTGCTTACATTGCTGAATCTGATCTCACTATTGGATTTTTTAATTTTTTTTATAGACTAATGTCCACTCAATATAAGGCTCAAGAGCCACTAAAGGTAGAGGGTTACTGTATTGGTTGCTGAAATTTTTCATGTTTGGACAGTAACGGATCTACTATGAAACTAATAAAGTTTAAGCTTCAGGATCCCATAAATTTTTTTTTAAGCGTTTCGTCCCAAGTAAGGCGGGAAGCCACTAGGACGCAAGGGGTTACAGAAGATTTAGAGCAAGATCAAATAGGAGTGATAGAGGAAAGGAAGAGGAGAAGGATAGTGGATAGATCAAGGCAACTGGAGATGTTGATTGACATTACATTTCAATAGTTGGAGATTATAGGTCTCAGGGAAACAGGAATAGGGAAGGGAGTTCCACAGGCAAGAGGTGCGAGACATGAAGCTATTGGAGTAGAAGAGACGGCTACATTTAGGAGTTTCGACAGAGAAAGGGTGAGAGCGGGATGCCAGCCTCGTAGGGTGCTTATATTCATGAAGTCTGGAAACCAGCAAATGCAGCTCCTTGGAGCAATTACCATGAAAGTATTTGTAAAAAAGACAGAATGTCGACTGCACGTCTGTGAGAGAGCGACTGTAGACGAGATGCCAGAACAGGGCCAATTATATTGCATATCCGCCTCTGGATCTTATCAAGAACCCCAGGGCAAACAGAAGGGGCTCCAGACCATATATAACAGCAATACTCCATGCAAGGGCAAATTGTTGATTTGTAATTGTTATTAAAATAAAGCCATTTTAGTGATAGAATCGTAAGCCAATAGGCTTGGGAAGTTTGATGCAGTGTAATGGTTCAAAAGCATATCTCACTAGATCAATTACGACTGAGTAGTGAGTTCAATCCTTATTGTGTGCTCCACACTTTTGGCCTTGTGCCACATTTAAACTATGCTTAGAAAAACATTTGGGCACTTCGATGTGTTGTATTGGTTAGCAAGCTTGTCTCTTTAGATCAATTATGACTGAGTAGTGAGTCTGATCCTCACTAGGTGCCCCATACTTTTATCCTTGTGCTACATCTAAGGTACACTTAGAAAATCATTTGGTCTCTTAAACATGTTGTAATGGTTAGCAAGCTTTTCTCTGTAGGTCTGTTATGACTGAGTAGTGAGTCTGATCCTCACTAGGTGTCCCATATATTTAGCCTTCTACCACATCTAAGCTATGCTTGATAATAGTTTGAAGTAGCTGATGTTGGCCTTAGAATATGCTCTATTACCCATTTCATATGGCTTCAAAATATCCTTGTAATTGGTAAGATTTAAAAAAATCTTCTTGGCATCTTGCAGCATCCAAAACCCTCAGCTTTATGGGCTCATTGAGCTCACCAGAATCTATTCATAGCCTGCAGTTGGATCCTGAAATCTATTGTCGGTTGCAAAGGGACTCCATATCTGTTCAAGCTTCAGGGACCTAAAAATGTAGGTTCACCACAGTGCTTAGGTCTAAGAAATTAAAAAATTAAAGAATCATTTTGATGTAATTAAACTAGTAGAATTCTTGAGTAAAGTAGAAAAAAATGTATTTAGTAACTTTTGGTGTAATTTTACATGAGTACCGCAAAAGAAAAAAAAAAAAAATGACATTACCTAAAGTTTAAAATGCATTTGAAAAATGAAAAATCTTGATGCTTTATTTTATTTTTAATTCCAAACTAATAGATTAAATGTAATATTTCCAATAAGTAAAATATTTTGATGACCACTCTCCAGGATCAAAACATTCACAATGTGGCTGGAGGGTGGCTTTGAATTGACATTGGGAAACAGAGACCTGTGTCTAATCTGTAATACTGAACCAACGGATGGTCATGTGAATTGTGTTGGCCCAGTGGGGTGAGGATACGGTGTTACAGTACCTTTTCAGTCATTTTTAATGAAACTTTTAGGAAAGAGGGATTTCTGCCCAAATACACAATTCTTATATAGATAAAGTAGGCTCATGAAAGAAATCTGAGAGATAAAATAAACAACAAAAATAATAATAGTGATAATAAAACTATTATTATTTATTGTATATTATTAAATTATTTATTGTATTGTTATGGTGTGGAACCATAGAAAGATAACACGGACTCGGATATAAGGTTAAAGAGTATATTCTCGGAAACGTAGTTCAAAGGTAAATGTGGACTGGAGAGTACTTTCTCTCACTGGTGTCCTGACTCATTCACTCACTCTATGGCTACAACTTGGTGACCCTCACTTAGTGACTCCCTTTGCTCAGAGTTGGTAGCCATATTATATAGGTGTGGAAGAGTCCATTTGTAGGTAGGTCCCCGCAATATGTATATTATTAAGTCGTTTAACTAAATGGAAGCATCAACTGGAATTTTCATATACATTTGTGTCTTTTCTCAATATGAAATAAAAAAAACTGAAGTGGCTTAAAAAAACAATTGTAAAAAAAAAAAATTTCTTATTAATATTATTTCTTATTTGTTGAATTTATTTCATTGGCCTACTATATATATATATATATATATATATATATATATATAAATTGTGTATTTAGGCAGCAATCCTTCTTTCATGCAAGTTTCATTAAATATGACAGATAAATTTTTTTTTTATATAATTTCTCATGTGATCTTATAATTTTTTCTTTTCAGTAGATAAATTATATAAAAATTGTCCATGTTGTTTTTTTTCTGAGCACTTTCATCTATACATTTAGCCATTTTCATTTAGCATTGTCTACATGTAAAAAAAAATTAAAAAAATAAAATAAAAGGCTAAAAATAATTGAAGCCTTATTAATAAAAACAAAAAAAAACAACACTCAATAATATCAACTATGAACATGGACACAATGTCTTGGCATTGTTTTGAAAATAAAACATTATATAAATATATACATACATAAAACAATCTATTTCTAGTTGATTGTTAATATATTTCAACCTTGACAATGGGTAAATGTGTAGCTGAAAGTGCTCAGAAAAAAAACATTTTGACTGTTTTTATATAATTTATCTACTGAAAAGAAAAAAAATTATAAGATCACATGAGAAATTATATAAAACCTTAATCAAAGCACATTGTCATATTTAATGAAACTTGCACACACACACACACACACATATATATATATATATATATATATGTGTGTGTGTGTCATCTACATACAAGCCTGTTTCACTTTATCACAGCTAGCTCATCAGTGTGGCTAGACACCCGATTGCTTCAAACCAGGATCAAAACCTACCTCTAAGCTATTGGCACACGTCAGAGAAAGGGAAATTTTAATGTATTATATACGGATGTATACAAACACCAGCAGCCAGAGGGCTCAATTCATTAATGAAGAGCAGTGCGTTATATAAGCAAGTTTTATTTTTTAAAAAAAACTAACTATATCTAATTTTTTTTAATTGTATTTTCCCAATTTTTGAATGAAGCATTGTGATCAACGTTATGGATAAACTGACCAAAGTTGTGTTGTTGTTTTATTCAAGTTCTTCCAAATGTCTTGGTCATTTTCAAGGATCAGTTAGTGTCTGTGTGGTAGGCTGAAAACTGAACTTCAGGAAGGCTCTCTTTTAGTACATACACTTCCATAGATTTCCTGATTGAAAATGTACCATTGTCTACAGGACTAAAAATTGCGATTTACATGCATGTGAAGGGTAGGAATATAGCTCTATGCCAGATGTGTATCTGTGATGCTATCCAAAAGTCTGTGGAAATTTGATTATGAAAAACATTTCTGAAATTACCCTAACACCTTGTTTCTATTGCAGTCACACCCGCACAAAATAAAAAGGCAGGAAGCCAAATCAAATGTTAAAAATGATGTATGGGGGTAAAACGAGATGGTAAAGGAGAGTGGCTAAATAAAATGTTGGGGTGGACTAATTCAAGTATTAAGGGTGTGGCTAGGTCATACATATATATATATATATATATATATACACACACACACACACACACACACACACACACACATATATATATATAGTTAAACCTAGAGAGCCAGACAAATCTACCAAGGTTTCACCTAAGTCGATCGTCAGGGAAAGCTGGCTAAAAAGGTAAAGAAAGAACAGAAAATTTATAGTCAATAAACAAAAAACCATAACCACGTGACCCCAAAAAAACAAAAAAAAAAAAGAAAAAACAAACAACGGGGAGGGTTTCTTATACTTATAAGATTTCTATTAATAATAATATATATATATATATATATATATATATATATATATATATACACACACACTTTTCAATCCTCAAATTTGTTTTTGCTTGTTCTTTAATATGGTAGTAGTAGCCACAGCAGTTGGTGCATAAATCAGTGTTATTGGTTGTTTTTTTTTTTGACTATATCATAAAGTCAGTTTATGAACCAGTAACAAAATGTTACCAAACAATTTTGGTACACTTTTGAATATTTATTATATAGGTGAGTGGTGGAAAATTTTTCCATGTGAAACTGGACATTGATGCAAATGGTTGGGAACCTCAGTTTTTAAATAAAAATTTTTTGCATTTATTTTCAATTTTCTGGAATGAGATCTTTCTACGTTTCTGAAGTCGTAGAAGTTAATGTTTTGGTGAGGGGTGGGGTAAGATAATGAAGTTTTATTATTCATTTTGAAAATTAAGGCAGTAATGACACCCAGCAAATGATACAGCTGAACTCGATGATAAGAAAATAAAAGTTTGTCTTCTGTTTAATTTTCTGTTCCTGCAAAAAGGTGAGGAGGCTGAATTTCCCCAGCCCTCCCTATAGCATCATCTACATCAAAGTAGTTTATATAATCCATTTAATATTTTTTAGCCAAAAGTCCATATTACATTTCATTGGCACATGCTGTTTAATTCTCTGAATTTAGGGGAAACCTCTCCTTAGAATATACCAATAGTATCCCTTTCAGAGCGGTAAAAAGAGGGTAGCACCTATCATGTAAATTCCTACAGACTCAACTTTCAACAACCAATATATTTATCTATCATATGACCAAGTAAATTCTAATAGGCTGTGATTGTGGCAGTATGGAAGGTTGAAGAATTTGGAATGGTCATATTGCATTTAATTTGAAAGTTGGGGTTTGACATGATAAATAACAACACAAAATATTTTTTTTCCAAACCATTACTGCTTTTTGAGATGTTCAAAAAAAAAAAAAAGTTCAAAATTATAGCATTTGAATTCACACACGAATATATATATATATATATATATATATATATATATATATATATATATCATCTGAATTCCACATAGACAAACTAGAATTATGATACACATACACATGAATTATACACGCAAATGCTGCTTGACAAGATAAATGCACATGAAGTCTATTTAATCAATGAAAAACAACCACAAAAATTAAAAATCACAGTATTTTCTTTTCTCCTCTATACTTCATTTTCTGGTGAAACTTTAGTAAAAGCGAAACATGTTAGATTTATAAACACTTCCTATTTGTTCCTTATCCTATCATTCTGTTGGATTCCGATCCACATTCGATCTATATTTGATCCTGTTGTGGAGTAGCTGAACACCCACACAAGATGGACTAGCCTTATATTAGCCTGTGTTCTTAATTGTGTACTATATTATTCTTAGGAATAAACTACTTCTTATTTCTATGTGTTTTTCCTATTTATGACACAGCAGATCATGTGTGTGTTTGTGTATTACTGCTGCCACAGTAGGACAGGTTGTTTTTTTTTTTTTGTTTTTTTAGAAAATCAACATTGCACTTAGAAACCTGGGGTTTGATGTGATAAGCACTGCCACGAAAGAATTAGATTCATAGTTTTTACCAATTCCAATCAGGCTTGTTATATTCACTTATGCAATTCACCATTCTCTCCTCAGCTATGGATTAATTAGTAAAACTTGTATCACTACACCATTAAGATCTCCCTTCATCTAAAACTATTTTCTGGCTTTAAATAACCTGCAAAGGGTTCATAAGCTGTAGAAAATGAATGAATGAATGAATCAATCAATCAATCAATCAGATACTGATCGGCTACACAGGCATGTCTCTTGGATTTACTTACATTCTCTGGAATATAAATGTGTAGAAACTACAATGACCACAAAGTGAGGGATCAGTTTATATATTGGTTGTAATGTAGAATTGATCCCCCTACTTTATATTAGCATAATTTCTTGCTTGTTTATCAAATCCTGATTAGGTATAAATCCACTCTTTCTATGGCTATGGGTTCAGTAGTAAAACTTGTATCACTAAATCATTATCTCAAAAAAAAAAAAAAAAAATTCTTAAAACATAAAAATATTTTCTGGCTTTAAATCACCTGCAAAGCTGTAAAAAAAAAAAAAAAAAAAAAATGAATCCTTCAAATATGGTTCTCCACAAATACTAATGATTCAAGTAATATATTGTCATTGGCATCTGTCCATCTTGAGAGACGTTGGAGTAGCGCGGTGTGCTATGAGCCTGGGCAGGATATATGGAGAATTAGGGCTGCCCGGACGTCTAGTTCCCCCTCTCAGCCTTGCTAGCAGAGTCCAAAGGAGAAAGTGCTGTCCATCCGCCTTAGGCACTCCACTCCGGGTTTGTCCTTCCCTTCTCCTAGACCAGTTGCCATCCAAGGCTATAGAACCCAGTCAGTCTGCTATTTGGAGGGAGAAGAGGATTCACATCTTAGCACGTAAGTGAATGTAATGGATTTGACTGGAATTCGAACTCGGTTCTCCGATTCCTCAATCCAAGTCGCTATCCATTACTCCACCGTACCTACTCCACAAGTATATATATATATATATATATATCAATCATTCATACAAAAAAAAAAAAAAAAAACAACAAATATAGAGGTTAATGATTTAAATGGCGAGAATACATCGTCGCAAATTATATAAATGATACATCAACCCCGAACCTGTATATGAATGATATGATCCCCGTTTATAAATTCCAGTTGCATAAGGTCTTTTTACAAGCTTTCGTCTGTTCCTACAGACATTATCAGGTATGGAAGTAGATTTTGTTCTTGTTTTTACTTCTCAGTAATAAGAGGACAACGAAAATAGAGATGTAATCCGAAAAATGCTATGAGAAATGTGTTATTGTTTTGGAACGTGCGGTCGCAACTCTGAGTTTGAATTTAAATTTTAAGGTTGTGCGTTTTTGTACAAATATAGCAATAAGAGAATTCTTTTTTACTGGTAGATTTTCCGTGAATATGGCATATATAAATAAATAAAATGGGCTGCAGTAAATATCCAGTTCAGTATCACAGCTTTCCTTGTCATTTGTCTGACTTGAACCAGTTAGGTATGCCCTAGAGGGGTTGACTTACTGGACGCTAACAGGAGTAGAGGCGAACGCATCACGGGCAAGTGTAAAGAGTTTTTTTTTTTTTTTTTTTATTAAGTTTGAAGAATAAGTCTCAGCCAATTGGGAGTCACATCTAAATACTTGGGAATGCACTCAATCAATAACATCTAAGCAAACTGGATTACCTGATCTAAAGGTATTTCTAAAGAGCCCTACTTTCAAAGTTACACACTGCTTTTATCAAAGTCCGTCACCATATTTTACACATTTGGCTGTGAGGCATGTGACTAGTATACCCTTATCTGACTGGGTATCATGATGGGCATATTGATCTTTGTATATTTGTACTTCATCGTTTCATTCATGGCATGCTGCTCTCTCTATTATTGATCATGATCATAATAACAAAGAACTGATTATAAATAACCCAACAACAGTTAGCATATAGCAAAACTGACCAGCTTAATCCATTTCAAGGGTCCCCTGAGGCAGTGTAATGGTTAGCAAGCTTGTCTCACTAGAACAATTGAGTTTGATCCTCACTGGGTGCCTCATGCTTTCAGCCTTGTGCCACATCTAAGCTACGCTTGGAAAATCTCTATATAAATGAATAACAATCTTAAGCAAAATACACTAAAGATATTTACTATCCAGAACTGAATTCTCAAGAGGTTCCTGACTGTTTTCCTTTGGACCAAGCAAAATCAGTCAGATTTTTATTAAATCTATTTGTATCAATAGAGGTGCTATTATTTTGTATTGGGAAATTTTTCTTGCCAGTTTGGAGCTGGGGTAGTTACTTGTTTCAGCTGAGGTGGAAAACTTTCACACTAAATGAATTCAACATTTTCAAATGAAATTTTGCATATCTATTTATAGCCAGTGAGTTGATCAGAAAAAGCGTTCAATTAGAATGGAGCAAAAACAGCATCATGTTTATATGTAACAGTCTGTCTTCTTCAATTACTTTAAAGTACTTTCATTAAAAAACATTTTGAATTAATGAAGTTACTGATATAACAGAAGTAGTTTGTATTTATTCAATTGAAGTTATCCGAGAACATGTAGGGGTAAAACAGGCAACATGAAGACCCATTGAAATACCATAATTATTTTGGAGTTTTTCAAATTAAATTTCTTAGTGTGTTATCAGGGTTGTAAAAGTCTCTCTCTCTCTCTCTCATCCTTCCTTTTTCGTGTCTCTCTCTCTCATCCTTCCTTTTTCGTGTCTCTCTCTCTCATCCTTCCTTTTTCGTGTCTCTCTCTCTCATCCTTCCTTTTTCGTGTCTCTCTCTCTCATCCTTCCTTTTTCGTGTCTCTCTCTCTCATCCTTCCTTTTTCGTGTCTCTCTCTCTCATCCTTCCTTTTTCGTGTCTCTCTCTCTCATCCTTCCTTTTTCGTGTCTCTCTCTCTCATCCTTCCTTTTTCGTGTCTCTCTCTCTCATCCTTCCTTTTTCGTGTCTCTCTCTCTCATCCTTCCTTTTTCGTGTCTCTCTCTCATCTTTCCTTTTTCGTGTCTCTCTCTCATCTTTCCTTTTTCGTGTCTCTCTCTCATCCTTCCTTTTCCGTGTCTCTCTCTCATCCTTCCTTTTCCGTGTCTCTCTCTCATCCTTCCTTTTCCGTGTCTCTCTCTCATCCTTCCTTTTCCGTGTCTCTCTCTCATACTTCCTTTTCCGTGTCTCTCTCTCATACTTCCTTTTCCGTGTCTCTCTCTCATCCCATAGTTCCTTTTCCGTGTCTCTCTCTCATCCCATACTTCCTTTTCCGTGTCTCTCTCTCATCCCATACTTCCTTTTCCGTGTCTCTCTCTCTCTCTTTCATCCTTCCTTTTCCGTCTCTCTCTCTTTCATCCTTCCTTTTCCGTCTCTCTCTCTTTCATCCTTCCTTTTCCGTCTCTCTCTCTTTCATCCTTCCTTTTCCGTCTCTCTCTCTTTCATCCTTCCTTTTCCGTCTCTCTCTCTTTCATCCTTCCTTTTCCGTCTCTCTCTCTCTCTTTCATCCTTCCTTTTCCGTCTCTCTCTCTCTTTCATCCTTCCTTTTCCGTCTCTCTCTCTCTTTCATCCTTCCTTTTCCGTCTCTCTCTCTTTCATCCTTCCTTTTCCGTGTCTCTCTCTTTCATCCTTCCTTTTCCGTGTCTCTCTCTTTCATCCTTCCTTTTCCGTGTCTCTCTCTTTCATCCTTCCTTTTCCGTGTCTCTCTCTCTCTCCCTCATCCTTCCTTTTCCGTGTTTCTTTTTTTGTCATTCTCTAACTTTTTTATTTCTTAAAGAGATTAAGCAGAGATGTGAAAGGGGCAGGAGGGAAAAATGAAAACCTCAATCAATTTTTCTTTTAAATCAGTTTTTTTTTTCCCAACTTAGCAATTTTGCAATTATCATTTGTGATGAGTTGAGTCACGTGACCACGTTACCAAATGTCGATCTGTTCAACAAAAAAACAGTTATTTCTCGTGTCATGAAAAATTCTCCCTTTATTTAAAAATGAAAAATTTTCGACTGCGCAATAAAAATAAATAAATGAAGGGGTATTTATCAAAAAAAAAAAAGCAAAAAAAGAAAAAGCTTTTCCGTTGATTTAAAAAAAAAAAAAAAAATTTTTTTAAAGATAAAACAAAAAAAAAAAAAAAATAACTGCTAAAAAAAAAATATTCTCCAAGCCAATCTCCAGTGTTGTTAACCGAACGTTATTGACTATTGAGTAACAGTTATTAACACTTTAAAAGTGACTTTAACTGCCGTTTCTTTTGTATACTAGGCATAAAATTTAAGACTAAGTCGGCGAAATTTTTATTTTATATTTTAATTCAATTTCAGTAAAAATAAATGTTATCAATGATTATTGTAATAATTTTATTTGGAAAAACAATTATAAAAAAAATAAAATGTAATGAATGGCTTCTTTGTTTTTATTTTGCATTTTTTACTTTAAAAAAAAAAATTAATAAATAAATAACACATATATCTTTTTTATTTTTCGTATTCTTTTTTTTTTTTTTACCTTTCCATTTTAATTAAATTTAGCCAAACTGGCAATAATTATTTGATGATAAGGAAAATTGAACTTGTTGATATGCGCGCATTTTGGTTGCTTCTTCTTCTCTTGTACAACATCCAATTCATACGTTTTTTTTTGTTTGTTTTTACTTTTTATTGTACACCATTTTTGGTGCTAAAACCAGACTCTTTGACTGATATATTTATTCTTTGTTAGTTGTTTTAAACGTTTATCAACAAAGGAAGATTATAAAATAATTACCTATATATTTCTACCCGTTTTTTTCCTGTTAGTCTAGGAAACAATTGTATATTACGAATGAAATGCCTTTGCAGCGTAATAGAGACAGCTAATCCCCGTTTCCTTGGTCACTGCCCCAATTAAGCTAACCTCTGCTTTACACTAGAGTTTGCTCAAAATATTGAATTGTACTCATCCCAAACTTTATCATTTCTTCTTTAAATCCGCATGCCAAAGTGTTTATTTTTAATTAAAAAAGAATACAGCTTTTTCTTTTATTATTTTAATAGTCGAAATATTTAGCTAGGAAAAGAAAAGAATAAGATTCTCTCAAGATGTCCGCCTCTTTTTTGATCTTTATTCATTTTTATTTAAATATTTCGTTTTTAAAATCTTTTTCAATTTTCATATACCAGAAAGAAAGATCACACTATCGGTTGAAATACATTTTTAAATAATTATTTATTTTGTTACTTTTTTTAACATAGTTTTGTCTGAGAAATATAAGATTTTTTTTCTTACCAACTCCAAGACTTAGTAGCAGACTGCAGAAATTCCGCTACCCTCAGAATTATTTGGGAGACGAACACAATTAATTTATTACCATAGAATTTCACTTCAATTTGTAATTAAAGTTAAACGCTAAAAATGTAAAGGAAAGGTTATTTAATTTGAGGTTCTTAAATGAAGTGTCAATTTACCCTTTTTCCTTCTTTTACACGTGTTTTTATGTAGTTACTACTACTAATTCTGGAGAAAAAAAATTGAGATCAACAAATAATTAAAAAATTGTTTATATTTCTTAGTATTTCTACTTTTTTTTTTCTATAGCATAGAAAACAAAACATAAGTCTATTTTTTCTTAAGGTAAAAATAAAATTGTTTATCCTATTCCTAATTATCAGTATTTTTTACCAGTTTAGGCGGCCTTTTTCAAAATAATTTTAAAAAATAGATTTGACATTTTTAAAATTTAAAGCGTGAAAAAGAATAACATTTTTTCTTAATATTTAAAAATAAAATATTTGAAACTCGTTATTTATTTTCATCTTAAAAAAACAGATGGATTTTTTTTTTTAATAAGACATGTTTTTTTATCATGTCCAAAAAAAATTATTATATTTGGAAATAATGGATTTTTTTCCCCTTTCTCTTCCATTCGCTGTACACACAAGAATTACTTGTTAGATCCTGAAACACGATTCAAAATTGGGGGATCATTTTTACGAAATAACTAAACCTGACTCCTCTACAAATACATAAAAGTCTAATGATGAAAGTATTATCGAAGAATCTGTGCTTTTTTGTTTTCCCGCTTCTACACCCCCAACGCACACACACACGCCACCACGACCATACACATTGTGACACAATATTCCCGCTTTTTTTTTTGTTCCGTGATGATACTGATATAGCATTTATTTAAATTTAGATTAATATTTTTTTTGATCAACATCATTCAATGTTTTGGGTTTTTTTTTACTTGTTCCAGCCGAAATACCTGGAACCTCGTGTCTATTGACTAGCATTATTAGCCATTCGCTTGTACTTCTTACTGCTATGATGAGGAAATACAAAAATTGACAATTGGTCTATATAGCTCTCTTTCTCGGATGATGACAGTGTATAGAAATTAAATTGTTGGTTTTTTACACATTAGCGATGGCCTTTCTCTTTCGTTTCTTTTTTTTTTTTTTTTTTTTTTTTAAATAAATAAAATGCATAAAAGAAAAAAAAATCCTAATTACAACGTTAGTTTTTAAATTTTTATGTTGTAAAAAAAATGGTTATCTTTTTTTTATGACATAGATTGACGAGGAACATTTTTTTTTCTTCCTGTTTTATGTTACTATACATAAGGTTCGTTAACGATCTGTTTTGAGTTTTGACAGTATTGTTAGAGATGATGTTCTTGTGGTACTCTGAGCCATTCAACTTACTTACAACTGCTATGGAGAGGAAGTGGTTTCTTCATAAAAGAACGGGGCAGGAGATTAGCGTGTGGTGTGGACAAATCTTTTTAGTTCATCTCGATTTCGCATAAAACTTAAATGAAATTGAAATATCATGGCAAACGAAACAGTGTGACATCACAGATCAGAGTTTATTTTTCTCTCTATCCCAACATGATCGTCTGTGTTCTGAAACTGAATTAAAGATTAGAAACGTCAAGGCCGTGATACGAAAGTAAACAGAAAGCCCAAATAGAGATAGGTAGGTAGATTTATTTTAATTATGATATATATGTTAAGATCAGCTAAGTCTGGCACAAGGTTACATTTCTTGGTGAAAAGAGAATTTACTATAAAAACCTTTTTAGTATTGAAATTTATTAACCTTGCTTTAGACAAAACATCACAGTGAGGATGTCTCTAGAGATGGTTTGCAAGAGAAGCTTAGTGACTAAAACAAAGCAATACAACATTATTATTTAATAATATCAAGCCATCCATCTTTATTTTAGGGATATCTATAGTAGTTATTCTTAATCATTAATTTTTTTTTTTTTTTTTTTTTTTTTTGCTTCATATACCCTTTTCCTTATATTCAAGAATATCATTCTAAATATATTGTCTGACTAGAAAAGTATATCAAGAAATGTTGGATGCATTGGTCATCTCGAGAGGTGTGTTGAAGTTCTCTGGATGCATTAATTGCCTGGAAAAGCTACATCGAGGAGGATCTGGATGCATCGATTTCCTTGAGAGGTGCATTGAGGAGGTTCTCTGGATGCATTAATTGCTTTGAGAGGTTCATCCAGGAGGTTCTCTGGATGCACTGGTTGCCTCAAAAAGGCGTAGCAAGGAGGATCTCTGAATGCATTGATTGCCTTGAGAGGTGCATCGAGGAGGTTCTCTGGATGCATTGATTGCCTTGAGAGGTGCATAGAGGAGGTTCTCTGGATGCATTGATTGCCTTGAGAGGTGCATAGAGGAGGTTCTCTGGATGCATTGATTGCCTTGAGAGGTGCATAGAGGAGGTTCTCTGGATGCATTGATTGCCTTGAGAGGTGCATTGAGAAGGTTCTCTGGATGCATTGGTTGCTTTGAGAGGTGAGTCAAGGAGGATCGCTGAATTCATTGGTTACCTGGAAAAGGTGTGTTGAGGAGGATATCTGGATACAGTGGTCACCTTGAAAGGTGTCAAATTAAATCTGACTCTTTAGATGGGACAATTTTTTTTTTTTTTTTTTTAAAATTCATATTTCATACTTAATTTATACTCAACATACATTGAATAAGCTATGAGATAAATTACCACCTACAGAACTGACAGATGTGGAATGTAAGGGTGTGCATTTATATTACCATGGCCTTGTGTCAGACAAAATTAAGTATAGTTGGAGCATATAGAATTTATGTGTGACAATGAACTCGTGTATGAGGATGGATCAGTAAGTCTGCAGCCTGATATAGTTATTAGCTAAATTTTGATTTGAAATTTTTTTTGTATAAAATTTGTTCTTTTTGCTTTAAGTGTTATAGTGGATACTCCTATTTGAAATAGATGCTACATTTATATTAGTGTTTTAAACAGTGTATTGGTCCTACATGCTCTTCGGCAGGGATCAAATCTGTGTTGCCCTTTCCCTTTAGGAGTAACTGCTGTTTGATCCAGTGTGCTTTACTACCAGGCTAGAGAGACTATCATAGTTCAGCAAAGCTCTATTTTCCTCTTTTTAAAGAAAGCACAGCAGCTCGGATTGAGGAATCTGAGTGTTCAAATTCACTACGGAGGAAAATCTGCCTCATCAGTCATGTATCAAAAGATACATGATCACCTAAGCATGTATCATGCATGGCATATAACTGACACTTCATCATTCAGATTGTTTTTTAAAAGCCCATATCTCTTCAATTTTGTTTGTCAGATTAAAATAAATTCATTAATTCTTTAGAAATTACTTTGCTTACGTTTTATCCTCTTGAGAGGAGGTGGTGATTAAAGCTCCTGTTAATCAGAGCTTGAATTCCAGTGGCTGACATTAAAAACAAATTCAGCACTGATCTACTCTGAAAGGAAACCCTGATAGCATTTAACGATAGTAGATATACAGAGCTTAATATATTCTGGTCACAAAATATGTTGTACTCACTGAGGAATTTCTTTATCTGTCCACTTTACCAGCATCATTTAACACAATACTAACTGCCACACTGTCCAGTTGTCATCCCTCCTCCTTACCATCAGGTTTTTCTGGTGAGAAGAGTGTCTAGTTAGACATCCAGGAGGACTAAAGGTTTATAAAGAGCTGTTGAACCTTTCTTGTATGGTCAATAGCAATCTAGCACAATGGGGTAGACTGGGCATCCATAGCTATGGATGCAACCAATACAGTGATGACATGATCTCATTGGCTGGAGAACTTCCTATATGTTGACTTCAATGTCTAGGGCCAATAGAATTAATGGACATGTATGTGACCAAGGCATTAGTGTGTAGAATGAGGTGGGGCAGAGAGTGCGACAGCCCTGGGCATCCATATTGGGAGGGCATCCATATTGGGAGGGCATCCATATTGGGAGGGCATCAAACAAAGAATGAAATAAAAAATTTAGTTTATATTTAATTTGAATAAAGTATTTATTTCATGTTTCATCTGTTTTTACATATGTAAAATATCTTCATTTCTCAGTACAAGGCCCTATAGTTAGGGGCATATGGTCAAGGAGCAGGACCTAGGCATCACCAAACCTCTGCATGTCACTGGACCAAGGCAAGCTTTAAGGTTGGAGGGTAATGGTCATGGTTTCACCTGGAGAGGGATATGTTTGTCCTGGTCTACCTACCTAAGACACCCTACACACATGAATGAAGACTACTCCAGATTTCAGCCCAGATATATAAAGAGACCACCATACAATGTGAGTGTAATCAAGGTGGCCCCCAAACCCAACTCTTGCTGCTGGGGTAAAGCATGATTTAAAATTTACAAAAAATATCCCTTAAACTATTGTGTTTATAGTGTCATCATTTTTTTATGTTTGATGCTTAAAAACTTAATCTGCAGACATTGGCAGACCTAATGTGTTGGGGGGGCACTGTCCCAGGTGGTAATTTTTTTATTTTAGGGGGAAGCATTTAGATTAATTAGTATAAAGAAGTAGCATGCAAAGTTAGTTGTCATTTTAGAGGGGCAGCCCAAATATTGAATATTGCTGCCACATCTGCTTATTTAGATATTCTTGATAAAACCCAAAGAACCTGCAATGTTATTGGTCCTGACATGGCATCTCTGCTTCAGTCACTTTCCCCCCAACATAACAGCTTTTCTGTACCTTTTCTATAAATATTTTTATGATAATTGTTCTGATGAACTTTTTTCTATTGTATCTATACTTTATGAATTTAAGCCCAGTACTAGATTGGCAGCAAGCTTGCATAATTTTACAATTAAGTTGGTTAGATGTTCCATGCTAACAGTTTCTTTTCTTGCATTTCTCACTTGTGCAACTCTCTTCTGGCATTTATGTTTGATGTTTAAAAAATTGACCTATAAACATTTAGCGATGACATGGAGGATATTCAGTGGAACCCCTCATTGGACACAAGATTAGACCAGAGCACTACCTTGATGCTCCTGAATGTGTGGAACTTTAAGATATGGATGTGGAAGGCAAGGGTCTTTGATGTCTAGATTAAATAAATTCAGTGAGAAAAGGCATCCTTGTTTTACACCCCTTTTTATTTTTGTATACATGTTCAGTTCATTTTCCATCTGCATGCAGTCTATTTGTTCCCATTAAAAGTTCTGGATTATTCTAATATCTTTCTTGAATAAATCAAGTTTTCCTAGCAGTTCAAATAGGTCTTCGAGCATGAATACAATATCATTTTCAAAGTTAAAGCTTCTTTTTGATCTCTTCATAAGTTTTGATGAAGAGGTATAGCCACCTCAATCAAATCAGTAAAAGCTTAAATGCTTGCAGGAATACACGATTGGTTAACCTAAAGACATTCATATCATTCTCTTCCATAAACAGTTTCCGATGCTCCACTGTCCAAAACTACAGATCTCAAGGTTTCATCCAAAAAGGATTTATCAAAATTATTTATCTAAAGTTTCAAAACCTGCAAAAGTATTTTGAGGTTCTTAAACCAAGTTAATAATAGATCGCTTCATATTTTTCTGGGTATGCAAATCTACTAGGGCAGCTAGCCAATCCCTGTTGCAGACACTTTCTCAGGCACATGTATTTTTTATTATTATTATTATTATTTTTTTTTTTTTTTTTCATCCTAAGCAAGGCAATAAAGCCACTAAAACACAAGGGGTTACTGAGAGTGAAAGAAAAATAAAAACATAATTTAAGAACAATAACAGAGAAATCAAGAAAATAGTAGATAATGATTGACGTTATGTGAACATAGGTGAAGTTACCGTAGTGTCAGGGAAAGGTGGATATGTGTGCAGTTGACCATAGTGTCAGGGGAAAAATGGATATGGGTGCAATTGATGGTAGTTTTGAGAAAAGTGAACATGGGTGCAGTTTATGGTAATGTCGGGAAAGGTGGCCAAGGGTGCTGTTGTCAGTAGTTGGAAAGGTATGCCTATACAAAATGGATTTGTAAAGAATCTGATGGGAAAACAGTTATTAAAGGAAGACTTAGCAAAAGGCTTTGAAGTAGGTGACATTAGAAATGATTCTTGTATGTGTCCCAGAGAAGGATTTATGGTTGCCACTGGAATAATATCTTCAAAGAAACTGGATTGTAAATCAATGTATATTAAAACTGATTTCTTGCAAGCCTAAGCATTTGATAGACAAGTCTAGCTGTATTCTCCTTCATAGGTCAATGTGTCTCAAGGTTACATTTTGGAAGCTGTCAAAATGTGTATATGAATTGTCAGATGTCTCTCGTGCTTGCTACATTATGGTCAGAAAGAGGCTAACAAAGCTAGGAGCATTTTTTTTCTTTTTAAAAATATAACCAGGCCATTTTTACATGGAATTTTAACCATAGAACAGAAGACATCAACATGGGTGTTGTTAATGCCATACAATGATATAGCATTAACAAAACCCATTTGATATCTTTTGTTTTGTTGAATCAAACATTTTTTTAAAATACTTCTATGGATCGGTTAGCTAAAAACTATTCTTTTATAGTATTATCTATTATATAAAAGGGCATGTATATTTTTGCCCACTAGTTTCTGAAGAAGGGGTCCAGCTCTCCAGACAAAATAAGTAGTATGTTTTTTTAATAGTACAGTGGGTGACAGAAATACCACCAACATAATAGTAACACATTTGCTACAGAATGTGATAGAAATATCTCCAACATTTTAAATTGTCACTTGTAGGGTGCTAGCTAATGCCTTACCAGTATGTATGAAATATTTGTGGGAGGTATTTCTACTACAGCCTGTATTTGTCCTACAAAAATCCTTGTATATTTTTACTGCTGATTTTTTTCTTCTTCTTTTTTTTTTCTTTTTTTTTTTTTTTTTTTAACTAAAGAAAAATCTAAAAAAATGTTTCTTTTAATTAATTTAAATTAAAATAAAATTAAACACAATAATACCTTATTTTAACAATGTTGTAGCAGAAACAAGATGCAGATAGTGCAGCCATGTGTTGTCTTTCTAAAGTGACAGCACACTAAACATTGTCTCTTTGACCATTATCAGTAGCAATTAGCTGCTCTCTCTGCATTTTGTTTCCACTACACTCCACACTGATCTCATGATCACATATATGGTACCCTGGGGCTGGTTTCTTGTGCCACGTGCTCCTTCATAGTGGTATGATTGCAGCTTCCTCTCCAGGTGACTTGTCTGCCTTAGAGTCCTCAAGCAAGTCTGTATCTATTGCTCTGTTTCCAGTATTGATGGGGGATATCTTTCTTAACCTTTTGTTTGAAGTTGTGTGGAACATCAGCCACTTGATTATGACATCTGCAGATATATTGTTTCATGCCTTCTTATTTGAATTTGATTTTTTTTTCTATTTTTTATATATATCTTTAGTATTGGGAGGGTAGCCAATATTCAACTTTTTTACTCTTAAATTAGAAAAATTTCAACTTCAAATTAGAAAAAGTCCAAGCTGATTTTGGCGGAGAACCAACTGATAGACAAAGTGAACTTCAGTCATTGGCCAATCAGGAAGCCTTTTCAGTGCCACAACAGGAAGGACAGAAATTCAAGAAGAGTCATTAAAAGAGTTTGAGCTACTGAAAGATTAGACACTGTTGAGCTTGTAGAAGAACTTTGGAAGATGAATTTAGAAATATTCCAACAATATGTTACACTGAAAATACTTCTCTATATAATGCAATGTATTTTCACACTCAAACTCTAGACAAGAGACTACATACTCAAATTACTATCCTGACAGTAATCTTAACACATTGACTGCTACGTCACTAATATAATCGATGACATGGAATTTCAGTTTATGCCATGTCTCCAGATACTTATGAGTTATATTTTGGTTGATTGAACTGTTTTTATGGCTTATCAACTTTTTAGAGGTTATTTAAAGCCAGAAAATGTTTTCAGATTGTAAGAATATTTTGGAGATAATGATGATTTATTGATAAAAGTCCTACTGATTAACCCATAGCTGGAGGAAGAAGAGGTGGATTCATAATTTTCCCCAGGATATCTGTGCTTAAGTGAATATAATGAACCCAACTGAATTCTCTGTAGGTTACCCAGATCGATATACACTTGAGTAATGGGTGATAAAAGCAATGAGGACAATAGTCCAAATATAAATAGTGTAAATGCCAAGAATCATTAAGTTCTAAATGACTTATATATACTAAAAAGGATGTGTGTGTGTGTGTGTGTATATATATATATATATATATATATATATATACACTAAAAAGGGGAGAGTTGTTAAGTCATACTCCTTGAGTAAAAGTTTAGTTGTCTTCTCTTCGTTGGAGACATATAAAAGTAGAATCATCCATTACTACCAATTTTTGTATGTACCAAAGAATTCTGGAATCGATGAACTGCTATTTTTATATATCTACAGGATGCTATGGGTAAATTGTTGCCATTTTATATCTTTCATTTCATGCATGCAGATTGTTTTTGATTTTGTCGACTGCACATATTAGTAGGGTCAGTTAGGCACTGTCTGTGAGAAAAAGATCACCATGACACAATTCCACCAGAAATTTAGAAACAGCATGCTGTACTGCTTGGTATTCACGTTGGAAGCTCCAATACGAACATTTCAGAGTGTGTTGATCTGAGGACAGTGCAAAAGATTTGGAAAGAGTTGAATGGGTCTAATGGTGATTATGAAGGTACGGCTGCTTAGAAAACTCACTCTGATCATTTTGATAAGAAAAGAATTGTAGAATTTGTGGGTGAGGGCCTCAGTCTCAACATCAAGTGCCTTGAGGAGGTAGTACTGCCCTGCATCAAGAGGGTGGCTGCTGGAAGATCCGATATCTAGCAACAGGACTCTCCACCATGCCACACAAGCAGGAGAAACCAGTCATGGCTGTCAGACAATTTCTGTGACCACATCACCCCTTTCATCTGGCCGACTAACTCCCTTGATTATTATGTGTGGGGTACAATTGAGCAAGACACCAAGAAAACACCTTTTAATACCAAAGATGAATTTAAAGCAAGGATTATGGCAGCATTCACCAACTTAAAAAGGAAACCGTCCAGAGGAGATGCGGGAGATTCCAAAGTTGTCTGGGGGCAGTGATTGGAGCTAATAGCGATTTTTTTTTTTTTTTTTTTTTTTTTTTTTTTTTTTTTTTTTTTTTTTTTTTTTTTTTTTTTTTTTTTTTGAATAAATTTACTTTTAAGTATTTCAAGATATTATTTTATGTAATTTTGATAAATATATAAGATGAGTCAGTGTTATTTTCATTTTTTTATCCTCAAATTAAAAAAAAAAAAAAAAAGCACAGCTTCAAATTAAAAAAATAAGGTGATTTCTAAATCCAGTTAAGGAATAGTGGAGCACTGTGAAAGCTGCATTGTATGGCTGAAACATTAGAAACCATGACAGCTTCATTCCCAGCAGGAGTTACCCATAGTACAGATTACGCTATCCCCAAAACAGTAATCAATGATGTAATGTCTTCAATTATTCCACTACTTTACATAAAAATGTACAATCATGGTCAGAAACATTTTGCTGCAAATTTGGTAAAACAAAATCTTAAAACAATGTGTAAAATGGTGTAACAAAAGAGAAAATCAGCTACCTTGAAAAAGAGTTTGTGTTTTGTGCATGGTCTGCCGAAGCAGAATTAAAAAAAAAAATAGTTAGCAAAAACCTGCTACTTTACATATGAGATAAACTATGCTAATGTTCTTTCCTCCCTGAATGGCATGGACAATCAGAAAAATTGCTCGGTCAATAAAGGCCGTTGCTTTTGCTTACTGAGGAGAACAATTTTTTGAGCTTAGTGAGTGAAAAGTGCGTTTCTGCTGTTGCAAAGTGAAGGTTAGATTTCTGACCCCATTTTTACATTACTACATTGCCTGCTGGACTGTTTACTATAGATTTGCAATTTAACTTAGATTTTTTTTTTTTTTTTTTTTTTTTTTTTTTACTGACCCCATTGGTTGATAACCAAACAAATGGTTAATTTGTAATTATGTCTGTTTGTTTGTAAACAAATAATTGTATCTCTTTTGCACCAGTAAAATTTTAATTTGAAGTTGATTTTTTTTTTTGTTTTGAGGGTAAAAAGTAGTTGGTGGATAACTCAAATTGAGACTTGCTAATATTAAGGGCCAGTGTGACTGGATAATATATCTAACATTTTTGAAGGAAACCTTGTTCCTGGGGTAGGCTAAAAATTGGCTGATGTAAATAACTAAATTAATTAAAAAATACATGTGTTTGCATGCACAGGTGTGCATGAATATGTCTGTAATGAGATACACAGTATTTCAAATTTGAATTTTGGTCTCTACAATCAGCATTTGTTTTGTGGAGCATAAAATAAACAATCAATTAAACTTGATTGAACAAGGTGTGATTTGTAGGTGTGACAAGAAATATGGAAAGCTGGAGTTCTTATAATGATTAAATTTAAAGAATTACTTTCTTACTTTGCATCTCCATGCATACACTTTCCAATAATGGGTTTAACTACTGCACTCTGAGTTCTAGATGTCTTGGAAATCTCAGACAATTTGAACTACACCAGGTAATTAAGAACAAATTTATAAAGAAAAAATAAATAAACGTAAAAGAAAATATATGTTCAATTTAGAAAAACAAACAATTTCTTGCTGGTACAAACAGCATAAAAAAAAAGCAGACATGTTGAAAATAGTTTCTTCTTCTATGTGCCTTCTTGCTTCAGGATGTGGGTGTTCATGACTTTCCATAACTTCCTATCCTTTGTAGCTCTAAATAAGGCTTGTCTTTTTGCTATCTCTCCTAATCCCTGTTCTGCCAAAATTTACACATGCTTGTTAGGTAGATTATTCGCTGCTTTCTTCTATCCCTCTTGCCTTCAATATGTTCTGTCAGTGTCAAATTCTCTAAGCTCTCTTTCCTCGTTATTTCATATTTAAAGTATGTGTCCTTTTTGTTTCCTTTTTCACAGCTCAGATTTTTAATTCATACAATTCTCACCATCATTGAGAATTGCATTATAGCATAAAACTGAATTTTTTTCATTAAAATTTAGATATAAGGTTTTAGAAAAATCCAGTATTATCAGGTTCTTAAAAAAACATCCAGTATTATAGGATTCTTAAAAAAAACATTCAGTATTATAGGATTCTTTAAAAAAAATCCAGTATTATAGGATTCTTAAAAAAATAATAATCCAGTATTATAGGATTCTTTTAAAAAAAAATCCAGTATTATAGGATTCTTAAAAAATAATAATCCAGTATTATAGGATTCTTAAAAAATAATAATCCAGTATTATAGGATTCTTAAAAAATAATAATCCAGTATTATAGGATTCTAAAAAAAAAAAAAATCCAGTATTATTGGATTCTTAAAAAAAAACATCCAGTATTATAGAATATATTTAAAGAAACCTCTGGTATTATAGAATATTTTTTAAAAATCCTCCAGTATTATAGAATACTTAAATAAAACGCCAAAAAACTCCAGTATTATAGAATACTTTAAAAAAAGAAACCTCCAGTATTATAGGTTTCTTAACCTTTTCCCAAACATATATATATGTATAGACATTTTTACCAAAGGTGTCTTTTCAGTGGATGAATAAGCGTGTTGAAAACAATGTTCAAAAATCATCTACAGGCATGTTTATATGTTGATCATTTTTTTGAGCTTCTGAGCTTGAAATGAGTCCAATTTCTTAATCTTCTTGAAGCAGCCAAGAAATTCTTCTTCCATCTGATGCATATTGTGATATGGGAATGCTGTATAACAAATAAAAAAAAAAAAAATTGTCTGAAAATTACATTTTTTCCCAAAATAATCAGAGAAAGGGTTAAAAAAAAAAAAAAAAAATCTCCTGTATTATAGGATTTAATAATAAAAAAAACAGCATTACAGGATTTTTTTAAAACAAACCTCCAGTATTATAGGATTCTTTAAAAAATATCCAATATTATAAGATCCTTAAAAAAAACCCTCAAGTATTATATGATTAAAAAAAACGCTCCAGTATTATAGGATTTAAAAAAACAAAAAAACCCAAATCCTCCAGTATTACAGTATTTTTTTAAAAAGAAAAACCTAGTATTATAGGATTTTTTTTTTTAAAGAAAACCCTCCAGTATTATAGGATTCTTAAAAAAACCTCCAGCATTACAGAATTAAAAAAAACAAAAAAACATTCAGTATTATAGGATTCCTAAAAACATAAAAATGGTATTGTAGGTTTCTAAATTATTTATAACTCAAAGATGGAAAAGTGGGAATTAATAAGTTAATGATGCTTTCTTGGATTAAGCAGCTCAGATTACCGAAGAATTGTTTTAATGTCATTATAAGCAGTTTTAAAACTTTTACCCAGCATTGATGGATACTCCAGCTAATTACAAGATATTACATGACTTTAAGTACTAAATTTCTTGCATCTTTTGGCATCACACACTGGCATCTTGGTGGTGGTTATGTAATTGCTTCAGTATTTATTTGACAAAGAGCAATCAATCTTTTCCTCAAATCCATGGCAAATCCACTTGTGTTAATCTGACCCTCTCAGCTTCAGTTAATTAATCTATCTCTTAGCCGAATGCTGGTGCCTATTTCTGTCATGATTTCTCACTTGTTAAATCTATTTGTGATAATCCCATAGAGATTATCCATAATTATCCAGACTGAGGAAGAGACCTGGTCCAGTAACCTTGGTGATGGTTCAAGTTCTCTGACCATTTGTCTTTTACTTTTCCAGAATGTTTTCATTTTGAGAAACGTAAACCACAATTATCTTTTATGTGATGATGTCATATCTGTTGTTGATGACTTTTTTGACTAACAAGATGACCGCTTTGTTATCAATGGGATCCAAGCACTGCAAAAACAGTGGAAAAAGTGTATGGACTACAAGGGGGGACTCTGTTGAAAAATAAACCTATTTATCTTCCATTTTGCCAGGTCTACTGTCGACATGTTAATTTGCCATCACAAGCTTTAGATAAGAATGGTGAAGTTCAGGCTGTTTAGGTTTGGCATGCTGGCCTTCACCACAAGCTCATGGCTATGATATCATGGGACAAATAGTTAGTTTAATCCAGTTGTTCTTAACAAATCGTGTAATGAAGATTATGTTGAAAGGGCATGCTTCCAGATCATTTCATACAAACAAGGGGGTCCCCCAGGGCTCTATCCTTGGATCTATGCTGTTTCTGATCTTCATCAATGATCTCCACAAGAATTTAGATTTAAAATTTGATCAACTTGCTATCAGTAAAGTGACTTGTATCAAATTTGTATGCCAGTACAAATAAATGATGTCTTTATTTAAACTGAATATATTTTTCTATGTTGAGCAAATGCTTTGTATCTTCAGTCAAAATCATCATCAACAGACTGGGCTGGATAATGTTGAACAATTTCCATACATTTGCATCATGCTAACATCAAATATATCCTTAACCGCATCAAGGCTGATCATGCAACATATGGGAAGCTATTCAAAAGAGTCTTTGGCAATCCTGGGCTAACACAAACCACCAAGCTCATGGTCTATTCAGCTGTTGTAATCTCAACTCTCCTGTATACTTGTGAGGCCTGGGAGTACTCTATCGAAGAGACATCGGCAAACTTGAAAGATTCCGTCAAATTAAACTTTATCAGATCATGCAGAAAACGTGATAGAGCCAGATCAAGAACAATGAAGTTCTCCTTCACATGAAGATAATGAGACAAAGTATAAAGTTTTTTCAAATGTGTTTTGTCTCTTTATGTCAGGCATCTTCAAGTTGGAGTAAATTTTGATTTTATAATAAATCAGACATATGCATATCTTTTTCATCCTCGTTGGCTGAACTTGATGTTGAGTACTGAATGATCATTGACATTTCCTCAAATAATCCCTAATTTGGTGTTGAAGAGAAGTCTGTGGTCAATGCATGGTAGGGTAGGAGGGTTCAGGGGATGGAGAGCTCTGGCTTTTCTTGGGCTCTCTTCGTCTTGTCTATTTGTCTTCTGGCGTTTTTGAAGGACATTGTTTTTTCATGGACTGCTCTTTTCCAATAGATTCTTTATGCAGCTTCCAAGCTCTTCCAATTGACCATGACTCAAACAACAAACACATGAGTCACAAGTCTCCAATATGCCTATGACAAATGTACTCTGGCCCATGAACTCAAACACCTTTAGAAATCAGCAGACAACTTCTCCAGAGCCTACATGTGCTACGGACACACCGTCAACGTGGTAAAGACCAAGGTTCTGCTTAAATCATGACCGGAACATCAACCACCACCTGGAGTCTAAATCACCATCAACAGACTAGACCTGAAGAATGTTGAACAATTTCCATACCTTGGTAGCATACTAACATCAAATGCATCTGCTGAAAAAGACATTGATAACCAAATCAAGGCCACCCATGCAGCATATAGAAAGCTATTTATGTCTTCTACAATCCTGGGCTAACACAAACCACCAAGCTCATGGTTTACTGAGGTGATGTAATTTCAATTCTCCTGTATGCCTGTGATACCTAGGTACTCTACTGAACAGATATCCGCAAACTTGAAAGATTCTATGAAATGAAATTTAGCCAAATCCTGCAGAACATGTGGCAGAACCAGATGACAAACAATGAAGGTCTCTGTGCAAGGATGGAAGCCTAGAAACTATCTCAACGCTGACTTAAATGGGGCGGACACCTTGCCTGAATGCCAGACATCTGCCTAACCAAACAAATCCTCTTCTCAGAGCTCACATCTGGCAAGAGACCATGTGGAGCCCCATGTTTTCGATTCAAGGATTAGCATTAAAACACCTTGCTGAAGACAGAAATCAATCTGGTCAAATGGGAGACAGAAGCTGCAGAAAGAACCAATTGTAGGAGAGCTGTCCACAAAAAACATCCTTTGAAAACAGCAACATAGGACTCATTTCACACAGAAGGAAATGTCAATGAGCACCCCCCCAGTACTCGGCAACGAGATTTTTCTAATAAATGTATTATTTTAAATAGACAAACAATTTAGATTTGAAATTTGATCATCTTGCCATCAGCAAATTGACATGTACCAAAGTAGTCATAAATGTTGTTTCAAATAAATGACTTCTGTATTTAAACTGAAGATATTTTCTAATAAATGTTTTATTTTGAATAGACAAATAATTTAGATTTGAAATTTGATCATTTTGTCATCATAATCATCCAAGTGACAGGTCCTCTTGTAATTATCATTCATTGACTGATCCATGCCAATTTTTTTTTTTTTTTTTTTTTTTTTTTTCCATACAAATATAATTTTTTGGTTAAATTAAGCCAGATTTTTGTTGTAACTGACATTGTTTTGGGTAGAGGGCAGGAGGGATTCAACTTATTTTCTTGGTAACAGTTCTGCATAAAGATTTGGACAGATCAAAATAGGATTTTACTCTTTCTGTATAACTCTCTTCATCCCCCTGCTCTATTAAAAAGATAAAAATAAAATTGAGAAAAATTTGGAAATAGCCATTGAAGCAGAAAAATGTTCGAGTTTTCAATATTTGATTTTTGGGAAGAAATTTAAAAGAAAAAGATTATTTTTTTTATTTGGGATTTTGTTATTTTCAGTAATTTTCTTTTCTACTCAAAACTTTTTCCTTTTTTTTTTTTTTTTAACTCAAATTTAATACATTTGTTTTTTTTGTTTTTTTTTGTCTTTTTAATTGATTTTCTCCCTTATCTTAGAATAGTTGCAATAATTATTTGCTTTTAACAAATTCTTGTTGTTTGAATACTTAAATATTTTTTGTTTGTTTTTCTTTCTTTTTCCCCCATTATTTAAATGTTGACAGTTTTATTTTTATTATTAAAATAATTATTGATAAATATATTGATATTCCTATTATTAAATGGTAAATTTTGTGAACTGAATAATATTAACTTGTTAAATAGAATAAATTCAATGTATTTTCTTTTTAATAACTTTGCATGTTTTCCTTTTATAAAAATATTATTAAAACATTTGTAAATAAAGTTTTGTGGCTTAAATTATGGAATAAAGCAGAAGCATTTATTAATTTTACTGATATTTCTTTCATCTTAATTTTGCTTGCTTTTTATTACATGATTAGTAGTAATATTGAATTTTATTATTAGATGAAGCATTGTCAGCCATTATTCATTTTTCACTAGGATTTCTTTCATCTTAATTTCACTTGCTTTTTATTAAATTAGTAGTAGTGAATACTGGACAATCACCTCACAGACGAAGAAGAGACTTGAAGCTACAGAAATATTCTACAGAATGATGCTAAGAATATTATGGACCAAACATGTGAGCAATGATGAAATTTTAGAGAAACTGGAAACAAAAAAGATATTTATACTCACCATTAAGAAGAGATAGTTGAAATCTCTAAGGCACGTAAAGAGGAAAAAGGGCTTGGAAAATTTGATACTCACGGAACAGATTAACGGCAAGAGAGACAGAGGGGAATAATGTGCAACCTACTTAGTGAACTTGAGTAAATGGATGATGGAGCAAGATTTAGAAGAAATAACAAAGATAAAATTTATCAAGAGTTATAAAAGACAGGAAATTGTGGAGTGTCATGATTGCTAATGTCCTGATTGGTACACAGCACATAGAAGTATTAGTATCTTGAATTTTATTATTAGATGAAGCCATGTCACCCATTATTCATTTTGACTAGGATTTCTTTCATCTTAATTTCACTTGCTTTTTATTCCATTAGTAGTATTAGTAGTAATATTATCTTGACTTTTATTCTTATTAGATGAAGCATTGTCAGCAATTATTCATTTTTCACTAGGATTTCTTTCATCTTAATTTCACTTGCTTTTTATTCCATTAGTAGTGTCAGTAGTAATATTATCTTGACTTTTATTCTTCTTATTAGATGAAGCATTGTCAGCCATTATTCATTTTTCACTAGGATTTCTTTCATCTTAATTTCACTTGCTTTTTATTCCATTAGTAGTATTAGTAGTAATATTATCTTGACTTTTATTCTTATTAGATGAAGCATTGTCAGCCATTATTCATTTTTCACTAGGATTTCTTTCATCTTAATTTCACTTGCTTTTTATTCCATTAGTAGTGTCAGTAGTAATATTATCTTGACTTTTATTCTTCTTATTAGATGAAGCATTGTCAGCCATTATTCATTTTTGACTAGGATTTCTTTCATCTTAATTTCACTTGCTTTTTATTACATTAGTAGTATTAGTAGTAATATTATCTTGACTTTTATTCTTATTAGATGAAGCATTGTCAGCAATTATTCATTTTTAACTAGGATTTCTTTCATCTTAATTTCACTTGCTTTTTATTCCATTAGTAGTATTAGTAGTAATATTATCTTGACTTTTATTCTTATTAGATGAAGCATTGTCAGCCATTATTCATTTTTGACTAGGATTTCTTTCATCTTAATTTCACTTGCTTTTTATTCCATTAGTAGTGTCAGTAGTAATATTATCTTGACTTTTATTCTTATTAGATGAAGCATTGTCAGCCATTATTCATTTTTCACTAGGATTTCTTTCATCTTAATTTCACTTGCTTTTTATTACATTACTAGTATTAGTAGTAATATTATCTTGACTTTTATTCTTATTAGATGAAGCATTGTCAGCCATTATTCATTTTTGACTAGGATTTCTTTCATCTTAATTTTACTTTCTTTCTATTGCATTAGTAGTATTAGTTGTTTGATTGTTTTGTTTTATGACATATCAATATCAGTGGGTCATTTAATGCCAACAAAATTTTTGAAAGAGATTCATAACGATAGTTTGGTTAAAAAAAAAAAAAGTGCGTGGGTGGGGGTATGTATACATATATATTTGAACCATTTTTCAATTACTCATATTTTTGAGTACAATCCAACTTTTAGAAAATTTACAAATCTTTGATGGTTCTATTTTTGTAAAAAGTTTATTAAAAATTTTTTTTTTCTCAAAAATGTATAGTTGGTAATATTATTTAAAAAAAAAAAATCTATTACTAGTAATATTTTTTTCAAAAATACATTGCTGGTAATAGTTTTTTTTTTTTTTTTTTTTTTTTTTTTTTTTACCTTCAAAAATTTATTGCTGGTAAAACCTATTTTTACACTTTTTTTTTTTTTACCTCAGTTTCAGGGGTTAACTATTAGGTTGGTGCAAAAATAATGTCGTTTTCCCACATAGTAACATATGTGAGAAAACGACATTATTTTTGCACCAACCTAATATTTTCCCATAGCTGGGATGCTAACAGGTGCTACCACCTCAGGTCAGGGTGGACCTGGGAACAGCAGCAATTAAGAGGTGGTTCCACACTCCTCAAAACCTCCTGATCAGAGGCCTTGCTATTGGACATAGTTTATCGTCTACCCTGGACGTGGATGTAGTTCATCGTCATACCCAGGACGGAGTAGTATTAGTAGTAATATTTTTTATCATTATGTGCCCTAAAAATTTCAACTCTCTCTTCCCGATGTCAAGTATAAGTGTTCTTTTCGCTTCTGTTTTCTCTAAAACTTTGTCGTTGCTCACATTTTCGGCCACCTAGTATTCTCAGTATCCTTCTGTAGAACAACATTTCTGTTGTCTCAAGTCTCTTCTTTATTTTTGAGGATATTGTCCAGCATTCACTGCCATATAAGAGGAATGCTGTTACCTAACAGTTAAGTACTCTTTTTCTCTGTTTCTAACAAAATTTTTCTATTTCTTAATAATTTGCTTAGCTTTCGTCACACTTTTTATCGTGATTTTCTAAGCATAGCTTGTATGTGACACAAGGCCGAAAGTGAGGATTGAACTCGCTACTCAGTTGTAATTGTTCTAGCGAGACAAGCTTGTTAACCATTACACCACCTCCAGGTGCCCCTGTCACACTTTTTATCTTCTGTTAAAAAAACTTCACAGATATTTAAATTGTTATACTTGTTTGATTTTGGTATCTCTAATTTGTTATTTTGGCTTTTTTTTTTTTTTTTTTTTTTTTTTTTTTTTTTTTTGCTGACGACCATGAATTCTGTCCAGTAATTAGTGTTTAGTCCTTTCTTCTCACTATCCTTCACTACCTTCTGTAGGAGTTCTTTTAGTTTTATTTTTCTATATCAGTTATCAACACTGTCATCTCTTATTGTTAAGATTATGGCAGTTGATAATGAATCCTTGTGGGACTACTAATGCTCTCAGAATTGCCTCACTGTAAAGGTTGAATAATTCTGGTGAGAAGATACATCCTTATCTTATGCCCCTTTCTATTTTTGTATATTTACTGAATTCAGAATGACAGTCCAAAATTGTTTACATTGTCTTTGTCTTTTCCAATCTGTGGCTTCTTTCCTATAGACGCAAACTTTGTAAGCTTGTTACTACTCTGCAATTTCCATAGCAAATGTTCAGATGAACTCTATATAGATTTAGTTCTCAAGTTAATGTTTTGTTTTTATAGAACCTAGAAGTGTTGTACAAAACTACTCCTAGGATAGTTTATCTTATGTTCAGTTTCCTTACACCCTGTCATGAATTGGTTATAACTGATCCATATACTAATGTATTTGAAGTGTTTAGTATTTTTTAATTCTGTATTCTGAATTGCCATACTCCGTGTGCGGCATCTAAAAAATGGTCCAGTTCCATTGACATCAAGATATACTCTGACACTCTTTTTCTTAGGGCAAGGGATATGGATCATTCATGACCAAGTATGAAACATCCTTAGCCTGGATCATCCAAAGACAAAAGCAAGGTTGGCAACAGCCTCTCACAAACCACTGCTGTGTGGAATTGACTCCCAAGAGGATCCTTCCCCAATCACTGCAAAACCTGTTTAAGATTAACTCTTATCTTACCCACATATCCCCTGAAACTGTGTCTCTTACTATGTAACCCCTCTACCTTTGAGGGGTGAGCAAAGCAGAGGAATGAGACAATGGAATGTATATGGGTCTATCTAATGGGGTAAGGGAATCAATGAGAAGATAAAAACCGGAGATAATGGGATAATCTTAGTTGCCAATACAACTGGAATATCTATGGATCCATCTGATGGGATAAGGGAATGAATGAGAATATAAAGGCCTGACATAATGGATGATCTTAGTTGCCAATATAACGGGAATGTCTATGGGTCTATCTAATGGGATAAGGGAAAGAATAGAGGTAAAGCATGTGGGGAAAAGCAGTATGAAATCTGGGTTAATCTTCGTCAGCACCCATGGAATTTTCTCAAGTCCAGTGAGCAACACATTGTTTGTCTCCAGTATTTATCTGTATGTATGTATGTATGTATGTATGTATAGTATTGTAAATACACACCTACACATTGTCTCTCATGACAGTCATTTTCTCTTTTGTCCTTTACACAGACATTTTTCCAACACATAGCATTTTATTTGACCTGTATGAATATGACTATACACTTTCGCTATAGACTGGGTCAATTCTTTCTCCTGTCTTTTACAGCGTCAGTCATGTCCCATTCCCCGACCCAGCAAGCCATACAGCTATTTTTCTTTCTATCACACAGACACAGATTCACCTGTGACATAATCATTTCCTATCTCTCAAACACATACATTCTGGTCTGTTTTCCCCACCCACTATACACTTAATATTTCTTTTTCTCACATTAAACATACCGCCTGCCTGCCTGCCCGCACCACAGCAATATATGAACAGTTTTTCCCTCTTCAAAACATATATTCATTTCTTGTATCTAGTAGACATTAGTTTGAAATGTTCTTTCTGCCTTTCGCTTCAGTCTCCCTCACTCTCACTTTCTCTCTTATCTCACTCATTCTCTCTCTGGCTTACTCTCTTATCTTACTCATTCTCTCTCTGGCTTACTCTCTTATCCCACTCACTCTCTCTCTCTGGCTTACTCTCTTATCTCACTCACTCTCTCACTCTCTCTGGCTTACTCTCTTATCTCACTCACTCTCTCACTCTCTCTGGCTTACTCTCTTATCTCACTCACTCTCTCTCTCTCTGGCTTACTCTCTTATCTCACACACTCTCTCTCTCTGGCTTACTCTCTTATCTCACACACTCTCTCTCTCTGGCTTACTCTCTTATCTCACACACTCTCTCTCTCTCTGGCTTACTCTCTTATCTCACACACTCTCTCTCTCTGGCTTACTCTCTTATCTCACACACTCTCTCTCTCTGGCTTACTCTCTTATCTCACTCACTCTCTCTCTCTCTCTGGCTTACTCTCTTATCTCACTCACTCTCTCTCTCTCTCTGGCTTACTCTCTTATCTCACTCACTCTCTCTCTCTCTCTGGCTTACTCTCTTATCTCACTCACTCTCTCTCTCTCTCTGGCTTACTCTCTTATCTCACACACTCTCTCTCCCTCTCTGGCTTACTCTCTTATCTCACTCACTCTCTCTCTCTCTGGCTTACTCTCTTATCTCACTCACTCTCTCTCTCTCTGGCTTACTCTCTTATCTCACTCACTCTCTCTCTCTCTGGCTTACTCTCTTATCTCACACACTCTCTCTCTCTCTGGCTTACTTTCTTATCTCACTCACTCTCTCTCTCTGGCTTACTCTCTTATCTCACACACTCTCTCTCTCTGGCTTACTCTCTTATCTCACTCACTCTCTCTCTCTGGCTTACTCTCTTATCTCACTCACTCACTCTCTCTGGCTTACTCTCTTATCTCACTCACTCACTCTCTCTGGCTTACTCTCTTATCTCACTCACTCACTCTCTCTGGCTTACTCTCTTATCTCACTCACTCTCTCTCTCTGGCTTACTCTCTTATCTCACTCACTCTCTCTCTCTGGCTTACTCTCTTATCTCACTCACTCTCTCTCTCTGGCTTACTCTCTTATCTCACTCACTCTCTCTCTCTGGCTTACTCTCTTATCTCACTCACTCTCTCTCTCTGGCTTACTCTCTTATCTCACTCACTCTCTCTCTCTGGCTTACTCTCTTATCTCACTCACTCTCTCTCTCTGGCTTACTCTCTTATCTCACTCACTCTCTCTCTCTGGCTTACTCTCTTATCTCACTCACTCTCTCTCTCTGGCTTACTCTCTTATCTCACTCACTCTCTCTCTCTGGCTTTCTCCCTCTCCCACTTTCTCTTCTTTCTCCCTCTCCCACTTTCTCTTCTTTCTCCCTCTCCCACTTTCTCTTCTTTCTCCCTCTCCCACTTTCTCTTCATTCTCCCTCTCCCACTTTCTCTTCATTCTCCCTCTGCCACTTTCTCTTCATTCTCCCTCTCCCACTTTCTCTTCATTCTCCCTCTCCCACTTTCTCTTCATTCTCCCTCTCCCACTTTCTCTTCATTCTCCCTCTCCCACTTTCTCTTCATTCTCCCTCTTTCTCTTGAATCTCCCCCACCCTCACTCTCTCTCCCACTTTCTCTTCAATCTCCCTCACCCTCTCTGGCTTTCCCTTCAATCTACCTCTCTCTCTCTCTGGCTTTCTCTTCAATCTCCCCCTCTCACTCTCTCTGGCTTTCTCTTCAATCTCCCCCTCTCACTCTCTCTGGCTTTCTCTTCAATCTCCCCCTCTCACTCTCTCTGGTTTTCTCTCTCTCTTTCACTCTCTCTCTCTCTTTCACTCTCTCTCTCTCTTTCACTCTCTCTCTCTCTCTTTCACTCTCTGGCTGTCTCTTTCACTCTCTGGCTGTCTCTCTCTTTCTTTCCCCTCTATTTCTCTCTTTTTCTCTCTTTCTCTCTTTTTCTCTCTTCCCTTCCCTTCCCTCTCTTTCTCTCTTCCCTTCCCTATCTCTCTCTCTCTTCCGTACCCTATCTCTCTCTCTCTTCCGTACCCTATCTCTCTCTCTCTTCCGTACCCTCTCTCTCTTTCTCTCTCTTTCCCTCTCTCTCTTTCCCTCTCTTTCCCTCTCTCTCTTTCCCTCTCTTTCCCTCTCTCTCTTTCCCTCTCTCTCTCTCCCTCTCTTTCCCTCTCTCTCTCTTTCCTTCTCTCTCTCTTTCCCTCCCACTTTTCTTCAATCTCCCCCTCCCTTTATCTCTCTCCCACTTTCACTTCAATCTACCTCTCTCACTCTCTCTGGCTTTCTCTTCAATCTCTCTCTCTCTGGCTTTTTCTCTGGTTTTCTCTCTCTATCTCTCTTTCACTCTCGCTCTCTATCTCTCTGCCTTTTTCTCTCACTGGGCCTTTCTCTCTCACTGGGCCTTTCTCTCTCCCGTCCTCTCTCTCTTTCGCTCTCGTTTTCCTCTCTCTCTACCACCCTCTCTCACACACAATATTATACCATCTCTCTTGCCCATAACTTTTCTATTTCATCATATGCACACACACGCACAAACACACACACGCACACACTCTTTTATCATATTTTGTCTCACCCACACACAACGTACTTTATCTTTCTGTTTCTCTTTCTTGTCTGTTTTCAAATTAAATATTTCTATTCTGCTGCATACATACAAAAAAAAAATTGAGTAATATTTTTATATTTGTACATTTTTTTTTTACCAAACTCAGCCTCCACACCTGCTCCATCTTCTCCTTCCCATCATGACTAACCCAGACTTGCCACTTCCCTCCCACCTTTCATTGTCTCTTGCGATTGAATGGACCGCAGACATTTAGTGTCTGTCTCCTGCCAATGCTTTCAGTTTGTTCGTTTTCATTCATTATGTGGAGAAAACAGCTTGACAAGATGTGGTAATGTCAGAGGAAAGACTGATGTGCAGTGAGGGAGGGGCTTTCATTGGGTGTGGTTGCAAAGTTGACAAGCACTATGCTACCTGCCCCACTATCCTGCACCTTGACTTGCCTTCTTTTCATCATTTTTTTTTGCTGTTAGTGTAAAAAAAAAATAAAAATACATGAAAAGTTGAAATTGGATTCAACTAGTTCCTTTAGTTAAATCTATACCCTACCATTATTGAAATCTGCGAGTGCTTTATTATCCTTCTTTACCTTCCATAGGTGATCATGCCTCCCCACAACTTCCTATCCTTCATAGTTCTTAGCAATATTTGTCTTTTGACTATCCCTCCCATTCTCTTCTCTGCCATCCATTTACATAATATTGTTAGGTAGGTGATCATGGCTCCCCACAATTTCTTATCCTTCACAGCTCTTAGCAGTGCTTGTCTTTTTACTATCTCTCCCATTCATTCACACAAGATTGTTAGATTGATTACTCAGTGTTTTCCTTTGTCTCTTTCTTTCAATATCCTGTGAGGTCAAATTTTCCAAGCCTTCTTTTCTTGTTATATGTCTGATTTTGGTGTATAATTGTCTTTTTTGGTTTCATTTTCCTTAAAACTTCCACATTGTTTACATGCTTCATCCATGATATTCTCAACATTCTTCTGTATTAACACCTCTTTGTTGTCTCAAGTCTTTTCATCTTTGAGGAAATTGTCCATCATTCACTGCCATATAGACAGATTGAATCTATTGTTTTTATTTATCAAGCATTAAAAAAAACTGAACAAAATACACTTATTATTTTGAGTGTTATAACCTAAGGAAGGTTACTGAATAGAATAATCACACAAAGGTGAGTAATGAATGATAATACTTAGAACAAGAACAACACATATAATATTTGCCAGTGGCATGTAGAAGTAGTAGTTAACTGCTAGAAGCGAGTCAAGCAAATTCCACAATGAATATCCAGCTGCGGGATATCTGCCAACTGACCCATGCAGTCAGATGTGGCACAAAGCCAAATTTAATGTGGGGTATCCAAGCCTGTAGGCTTGGACAAAAATTTCCTGTAGACTCCGTATAAAACAGGGTCGGGTAGTTGTTTCCTGAGACTAGACTCTGCTCTTCGACATAGCCTGGTCTGGAGATCCTCTCTGCTCGGAGGCAGAGAGTTTGACCAGCACAGCTGGAGATGAATCTCCAACTGCAGACTCACATGCAGCATTTACTACTGTATTTATGTGAATGGGGACATTCCCTTTATTCTCTGTAGGTATGCTACAACAGATAGATAAATAAATTTTAAGTTATTTTATACACTAAATTTTTTTATATTTATAAGTTTACCTTTTATACATACCTAAAATATTGCTGCCAGATATGGTCTGGTGCTTCTGGTATATATTTAGAGATCCATTATAAAATCTAAAGAAGAATCTGCAATGTCATTGGTCCTGAACTGGCATCTTGGCTTCAGTCATTTTCTTACTGCTGTAACAGGTTGCCTGTGCCTTTTCTATAAATACTTGTGTTAATTGTTTTGATGAACTTTCCTCTTTGGTACATAGACTTTATGAATTTTAATACAGTAAAAAATTGGCAGTTAGGTCTCCTCATTTTACAGCTGAAATTGCTAGATGTAACTGTAAGTTATATGCTAACAGTTTCTTCTTGCTTTCCTGTCAAATTTGATCTTCAAAAATTTAAATGCAATGTCAATCGTTATTTTCTGTCTTAATTTCTATTCTTTCATTGTTCTCACTACTTAATGTTTTCCTTTTTCTTATATTGTTTCACACTCAGTAACACCCTGTGTCTTAGTGGCTTTATTGCCTTGCTTGGATGAAATGATTAAATGATAAAAAGGTAATTTTTAAGCAGAATTTTAAAAAAAAGAACAACTAAGAATATTAAGTTTAACCTTAGTAGAAAAGTTTTTTTTTTTTTTTTTTCTTGTATTATATATATATACGGATATATTTATATGTATGGATGTACATCTTTGTAAGAACTCGGATATTAATTAAGGTTATCCTTGTCTGGAACAAAGCTACAATCATAGGTTTTTCAACAATGATGAATTTACTAGATTGGCAGCAAGGTCTCATAATTTTACAGTTAAAATGGCTAGCTGTAACCTTAAGTTTTATGCTGAGTTTTTCTCTCACTTCTCGCTTATGGAACTCTCTTCTGGCTTCTTGCTTTCCAGTCAAATTTAGTCTTCAAAAATTTAAATGCAGTGTCAATTATCTTCTGTTTTCTTAACTTCTGTTATTTTATTGTTCTTACTTCCTAATGTTTTTCTTTTTCTTATATTGTTTCACACTCAGTAACTCCCTGTGTCTTAGTGACTTTTTTGCCTTGTTTGGGGTGAAATAATTAAAAAAAAATTATTTACTAAATTTAGCTTGCTCTGTGCAATAGTACAGGTCACTTTTGGAACCATGGTATTTCACTCAATTTGAAAGTTGGGATTTGACATGATAAATAACAACATAAAATATCTTTTTCCAAATCATTACTGTTTTTTCGAGGAAATGAGTTTAAAAGATTAAGTTTAGGTTCAATAAATAATCATAGCTTTGGAATTGCATTCTGGTGATCAGTAAATGCCTTATAGTACAGCCTTATAAAAGTTATAATATACTGAAGCTTTAAAAATTTGACACAAGGACATTATTACTAAATAATTGTGCCATCAAATAAGACTTTATTTACTTCAAAGGGAAGTTATACTGAACAATTTTGCTATATTATGATGGAATATGTTTTACAGTACAGTAGTTTTAGTGTGATTTTTCAATAAACAATGTAAATTTAAAACATTTTGTCTTAGAATTTGTGCCCAGCAGTATTTAGGTATTATATACACTTAACTATTTTTTGTTTTTATTAATTATAATCTAACAAATCTTATTCATTAATTAGTATTTTTTTTTTTTTTTTATAATCTTTTACAATTTTCTTTCTACAGTTTTTATTTATTGAATACAGTAAAATAAAATAATGCATATTTTGCTTGTGACACATGCAAATTGGTTTAATGTCCAATAGATCCTAAATCAAAACCGAAATAATTGATGCACAATAATTCACACTAATTCGACTTGATAGTTTCACTCAATAATCATTCGAGTCAGTAGCCTGACAGCGCTATTTATATACCTGGCAGAAAACATATATTCATAAGTCCAGAGTGTCACACTTGAACCTTTGTAGTTACTCATTTTCTTCCTATATGAAACTTTTACAATTTTTTACCTTTTTTTGTCCCTCAAACACCATGTTTACTCCTGCTCTCACTTTCTGTAACCCCTTGCATGCTAGTGGAACTCATGCCTTGCTTGGGGTGATATGCTTTAAAAATGTATATATATATACGTTAGTATATATTATAGTTATTGGTTTGCACTTTGTGATGTCATTTGTGGCTACGTGCCATTGGAAATTGCTGTGCGTGCCACATGTGGCATGCATGCTGTAGGTTACCGACCCCTGCTGTAGGTTACCGACCCCTGCTGTAACCCATGTCCTTAATTGGTTCCCAAGGCTTGTACAAGGTGAACATCTTTTTAAAAAAACAACAAAAAAAAGGCTAAAAATAAAAAAAAAAAATGAACTAGCAGACTTTGCAAATGATCAATGCTTAACAGTTAACTGAAAGAACACTAGTTATGTACCAAGAGACCAGAATAAAGAGCTCAAAACTGTGCATTTCACAGTGGTGCCAGGAAGAGAAGGGATCAATCCTGTTATATTTCATTTTAATCCTGATAGTGTTATGGCGTGCTGATAACCTGGTGCTATTTGTTCAGATTGTTCTAAGGTAGAAGCATTACCTAGGAGGATAGTCACTTATACTCAAACACATTATACTTCATTTTAACGCTGATGGGATATACTGGCTAGGTAGTTGGCAACAGTATATCTACAAATGGCAGAATAATGTTTTTAATGACTTTTTAATGATTTTAACTTGTTGTTTTATTTATTTTTACTTTTTCGTTTTTTTTTTTTCTCTTTTTGTTTTTTTCGCCTATCTCTCATTTTCTTTTCTCTTTTTCTTTTCTGTTTCTTTTCACTTTTACTTTTTTTCTTTTTTTCTTTTTTTTTTCTTTTTCACTTTTCGCTTTCACTTTTCGCTTTCACTCCTTCACTTTTTTTGTCATTCTCATTCCCCTCTTTTTGTCATTCTCCTTTCGTCGTTCTCCTTCTTTTTCTCCTTCTCCTTCCCCTTCTCTTTTTGTCCTTCTCCTTCCCCTTCTCTTTTTGTCCTTCTCCTTCCCCTTCTCTTTTTGTCCTTGTCCTTCCCCTTCCCTTTTTGTCCTTGTCCTTCCCCTTCCCTTTTTGTCCTTGTCCTTCCCCTTCCCTTTTTGTCCTTGTCCTTCCCTTTCTCTTTTTGTCCTTGTCCTTCCCCTTCTCTTTTTGTCCTTGTCCTTCCCCTTCTCTTTTTGTCGTTCTCCTTCCCCTTCTCTTTTTGTCGTTCTCCTTCCCCTTCTCTTTTTGTCGTTCTCCTTCCCCTTCTCTTTTTGTCGTTCTCCTTCCCCTTCTCTTTTTGTCGTTCTCCTTCCCCTTCTCTTTTTGTCGTTCTCCTTCCCCTTCTCTTTTTGTCGTTCTCCTTCCCCTTCTCTTTTTGTCGTTCTCCTTCCCCTCTTTTCGTCTTTCTCATTCTCTTTGTCTTTTTTTTTACTGTAAGATTTTACACAAACAAATCCACTAAGGTTTTTAATCTAACAGTAAATGTCTTCAATATGTAATCTTTACATAAGCCACATTCTTTGTGGGTGGGGCAGATGAAAAGTATCAATACGATAGAATAAAACAGGTAATAAAATAATAGTCATAATAAAGAGTGAGTTGTTTCAGTGAGTTGAGAGGAAAAACAATAATAAGATGGATTGAAACTAGTAATAAAATAATAATAATGAAGAGTGTATTGACCAAGAGTATTCGGATAAAAAACTGATGTGTTAATAAATATGATGTACTGAAACTTGTAATAATATAATAATGATGATGAATATATTGATCCAGAGTGTTAGGATGAAAACAGCAATAAAATGGAATCAAACTAGTAATAAAATAATAGGAATAATGAAGAGTGGATCTGGCCAGAGGGTTGGGATAAAAAGCATCAATAATAAGATGGAATCAAACTAGTAATAAAATAATAGGAATAATGAAGAGTTGATCAGGCCAGAGGGTTGGGATAAAAAGCATCAATAATAAGAGGGAATCAAACTAGTAATAAAATAATAGGAATAATGAAGAGTTAATCTGGCCAGGGGGTTGGGATAAAAAGCATCAATAATAAGAGGGAATCAAACTAGTAATAAAATAATAGGAATAATGAAGAGTTAATCTGGCCAGAGGGTTGGGATAAAAAGCATCAATAATAAGAGGGAATCAAACTAGTAATAAAATAATAGGAATAATGAAGAGTTAATCTGGCCAGAGGGTTGGGATAAAAAGCATAAATAATAAGATGGAATCAAACTAGTAATAAAATAATAGGAATAATGAAGAGTGGATCTGGCCAGAGGGTTGGGATAAAAAGCATCAATAATAAGATGGAATCAAACTAGTAATAAAATAATAGGAATAATGAAGAGTGGATCTGGCCAGAGGGTTAGGATAAAAAGCATCAATAATAAGATGGAATCAAACTAGTAATAAAATAATAGGAATAATGAAGAGTGGATCTGGCCAGAGGGTTGGGATAAAAAGCATCAATAATAAGAGGGAATCAAACTAGTAATAAAATAATAGGAATAATGAAGAGTTAATCTGGCCAGGGGGTTGGGATAAAAAGCATCAATAATAAGATGGAATCAAACTAGTAATAAAATAATAGGAATAATGAAGAGTGGATCTGGCCAGAGGGTTGGGATAAAAAGCATAAATAATAAGATGGAATCAAACTAGTAATAAAATAATAGGAATAATGAAGAGTTGATCAGGCCAGAGGGTTGGGATAAAAAGCATCAATAATAAGATGGAATCAAACTAGTAATAAAATAATAGGAATAATGAAGAGTTAATCTGGCCAGGGGGTTG
>OZ010614.1:19065734-19073234 GCA_963932145.1 Acanthosepion lycidas
TATGGTAGTAAAGATGAGGACAATAGTATGAACAATGTAAATAGTGTAAATAAATATACTCGTATGATATGATTCCTTAAAAAAAAAAAAATTGAAATTCATAATCTGGAGGGCTGAATTGATTCCAGGTTACAAATTGAATTGATGGTTGTGATCTGTAAGCAGTTCTGTCATACCGTTTTTTTTTTTTTTTATATAAAAAAAATTCGAACGTCTGAATTCTAAGCACTAATAAAATAAAAATAAAGAAAACATGGGTATACTTGTTAAATAAATGATTTGTATCTGTAAACATATGTACATAAATTTGAAAGTCAAAAAGGAGTTTTTTTTTTGTTTTTTTTTTTTTTTACAGTAAGGTTCACCCTGTACAAGGCCCGGCGGCTACTCAAGGTAGAGGGTTACATTAGGTAGTAGTTTATATAGATAGCAGGGGAAAATAACAGTTGACTCTGGACTTGAACAGGTTAAGATTGTATCAATTGACAAAACATCCTCTTGGGAGTCTGTTCCCTAGGGCAGTAGTAAAAATAGTCTTAAGTTGACTTAGTCTTTGGGTAGTTGGCCCACAGAAAAAAAACTTAGTTTAGAAAAGACTTTTAAATAGTTGGTCCACAGTAAAAATGCTGTGACTTTTATCGTCAACACAGATACACTAACAATCTAAGCTGTGTTGTCAGATAATTTGTTTGAAGTCACTGATACATGTTTCTTTCACTGGGGGAGGTGGGGCTATGTAGCCATGTCATCTCTTGCATTTGAATGGATTGAAGACTGTCACATCTCTGCTTGCTGGTTGAAATATGTAGGTTTTTATGAGAAATTTTTCTCCAAAGTAGGCTTGAGAAAAATAGGTTTTTAGTTTGTTTTTTTTTTTCTGATATTTCTCATGGTGATGATAATTTCTAACTCGTAGACACTTTCATTTAAACTGTGTGCATTATATTATGGAATCATTTTACCATGTTTGTAATATTGTCTGTTATTGTGTAGAAATAAAGTTTGGACAAGTTTTAATATGGCAGTTATGGAACTGTGTTGGAAATAGGGTTTATTCTTTTATACATCTTTATACTTTCTTAAAAATACCAGAAAATATTTAAATGTCTACTTTGAAGTTAAATTTTGGGTTTATTGAAAGATAATAACCTAAAAGGCAAAACTAATCGGTATTACTATAGAACACCAGCATTGCAATAATCAAGAAATTGGTATTTGTTTACTCATAGATTATCTTGGACCAATAGTCTAAGAATATAATTTTATTACAATTTTATGAAAAAGAAATAGAATAATTTTATAATACAGGGAAAGTGTGTGTGTGTGTGTGTATATATATATATATATATATATATATCTATATATAGTCATCCACAGACAGACTGTTTTGCTGTGATACAGAGAAACATTTGTCTGTCGCTTACACACACATGCCCATATATATATATATATATATATATATTTAGGAAGGGAATTTTAACGTTTTTTTTTTTTCTATACGAAATATGTCAACGGCTAGGAGAACTCAATTCTTACTTGAAGAGTAATGCCTAAAATGGTATTTTTAAAACCCCTTTTCTCTTGAGAGCTCAACCAGATTTCCAGGAGCATCATCAACAGACAGACTTTCACTGTATCACAGCTCCTCAGTGTGGCTAGACGTTCAATTGCTTCAAGCCAGGATCAAAACCCAACTGATTTGACATCAGTCAGATATCTTATCCCTAGGCCATCATTGCATGGCAGAGAGGAAGGGAATTTTAAGATTTTTTCTATATGATATATGCCAGCAGCTTGGAGAACTCAATCTTCAAATAAGAGAAAGAACAGATGATGTAAAAATCCAGTTTGTAGCATTGATTTTTTTAAAAAAAGTGCTCAATACAAAGTAGAGTAAATATTATATTTTTATTATGATAGATTATAATAAAACCATTTTACATCACTACACAAAGGCTTTCATATTTCAATACTATGATTGTGCTTCCTCAGGCAATGGTAAATTATCTACCATCACCTGAAGAAGTTCAAGTTGAAACATGAAAGCTTTTGTGTAGCGATGTAAAATGTTTTTATTATAAACTATTATAATAAAAATATTATATTATAATATATATATATATATATATATATATATAATACATGAAAGGTTGAATCATCCAGGATACACTGGTATTAAAAAGTGGCCAATGCATGTGTGAAAAAAAAAAAAACACATGTAGTTTTTTAAAGTGTGTGTGTGTGTATATATATATTATACACACACACACAGAGGGTGCGATGGGTATATTGTCGCCATTTTATATTTTTATTTTTAATTTCACATATGTATGTTTTTCTGATTTTGTCAACCCCACAGTATAGTAGGATCAATTGAGCACTGTCTGTGGGGTGGGAGGAAGAGCACCGTGATGCTATTCACTTGGCCAGAAATATGGAAACACCAGAGGATTTGGAAAGAGCTGGATGAATCTAATTGTGATTACAAAGGTACATCACTATGGAAAACTTTGATTGTTCTGATATGAAAAAACTTTGGAATTTGTTGGTGAGGGCCTCAGACTCATCATGGAGATCTACATCAAATTCCTTGAGGAGGTAGTGCTTCCCTGGGTCAAGAGGGTGGCTGCTGGAAGACCCTATATCTGGCAACAGGACTCTGCACCATGCCACACAAGCAGGAGAACCCAGTTATGGCTGTCAGACAATTTCTGCAACCACATCATCCCTTACATCTGGCCACCCAACTCCCCAGACTCAACCCCCTTGATTATTATGTGTGGGGGCACAATTGAGTGAGAAACCAAGAATACCAAAGAGGAACTGAAGTTAAGGATTATGGCAGCATTCACCAACAGAAACAAGGAGATCATCCAGAAGAGTTGCAGGAGATTCCAAAGTAATCTAGAGGCTGTGGCTGAAGCCAATATTGATTTTATTGAATAAATTTCTTCTTTAGTATTTTAAGATATTTTTGTGCCATTTTGTAAATATATCTGTTAAAATGAGATGAGTTTGTGTTATTTTCTTTTTTGTGTAATTTAGACAATTTATCCATCCCTCCCTGTATGTGTGTGTGTGTGTGTGTGTGTGTGTGTGTATATATATATATTAGGTTGGTGCAAAAATAATGACGTAATAATGTCGTTTTTTGACGTTAAAAAATACGTCAAAAAACGACATTATTATGTCATTATGCACCAACCTTATATATATATATATATATATATATATATATATATTATAATTATTATTATTATTATTTAAATCATACTTTTGAGTTTAATACATGGCTTTTATTTTTTTATTATTTTCTTACCTGTTTTATGCCATATTTAATTGCACCCAATGTGATTTTTTTATTATTTGGAATTTAAGTTATTGAATTATTATATATCTCATTACTCTTCAATAGGGAATAGTATTGAATTAAAGGTAGGAATTCAGAATTATTTTTATTTTGAACATCCATACCAAAAATAATCTAACAGTTATTAAAATGAGATTTTTTTTTTTTTTTTTTTTTTTTTTCCCCAAAAAGGTTCACACTTGAAAATGGCATTAAACTTTTCCTGTTTTTTGATTCTTCTAGCATGTTTTTTGCTAATAAAAAAAATCCCCTTACGAACAGCATTTGGATGAATTGTAAAATTGCACAGAAAAATTACTAGAAAGTAAAAAATAAAAAATTGAGATTTTTTCTATCCAGTCAGAAAGAAAATGTTTTAATTTTTTCAGCATCAACTCAAAAAAGTTTATTTGAATTTTATTGATTTACAAGCTTAAAAGCTGCCCTATCAAGCAACATTTAAGCTGACTCCTGTGGAGATCTCATGATTGGGCCTTCGGCTTTTTCAGGAGTTTGAGAGCCCTTAATTCTTCGCATATTCTCAGCATTGGAAGCTCTCCTGACTGCTGTTTGATCCGGGTTTTTATTTGCACAAGACTTTCTTTTCCTTACTGCAGCCCTGGCTCAGTTGACGAAGATTTCTTTTTGCGAGGCATAATGCTGTTGTATGCAATAGGCAACAATAAACTATAGAAGAACTCAAAATTGATTGCTGCATTTAAGCATTGCATTAATATTTAAGCTTAGCTTTTAAAAGTTCAATGATAATTCTTCTGCCACCACTTAATTTAAAGACAATTTGATGTATGTAAGTCATTATTTTCCACACAGTTATTTTTATTCCATGGGTTACATTCATTGGATTTTGCAATTAATTTTCATTATTCCCAAATCTATTTTCAAGTTATAAAATTTGTTATTGTACAAATAAATTGTTGCAAAAAATCATGTAAAAAAAAAAAATTAGCCAAAATCAATTGCAGTAATGAAAACTTTGGAATTCAAAATTTCTGTAATATGAGCTATTGAAAGTTGGAGAATTGTGTCCCTTTAATTGAAAATGTGTAATACACTGACATTCACATTACTATATAGAGTTTTGGTATGGTTCGGGACAAATTTTCAGTCTCTTCACACTGTATATTGCATAATTTTTTATTTATATATATGGAATTTTTCCATATATAACTGTAAAAAAAGTTTGTGAAACAGCAAAAAAATTTTTTTTAAGTACGCTGGATATCAAAAAGTGGGAGTGCTTTAGCTATAGTAATACAAGAAAACAAATAAATAATCATTATTTCTGGTTGCAGTGCCTGTTGTTGCAACGACACCCTATATCATTTATAGAAGTATATTTAAATAAAAAAAAAATAAAAAGCTAACCCATTATCGTTCCTAGTTCTCTTAAAGCTCAATTGAGGACAAAATACAAGGTGTGGCAGAAATACCTCCCAGGTGATAGTAAGACATTAGCTAGATGAAAACACCATTGGCACCAATGTTTTACTATTATGTCAGAGGTATTTCTATTACATCCTGTATATAAATTTGTACTTAGATTTTAATAAGACCTACCAAAGTGAGAAAATTGTGGAGATCTATAATCAACCACATCCTGAAGCGATAAGGCACATAGAAGACACAACAATTACAATTACAGGAAAGTGGGGGGGGGGTAGAAATTGTTTACCATTGTTTTCCTTCTTTTATGTACCATATTCCTTCAGGATGTGCAGTCATGGCTCTCCAGAAATTCTTATCCTTTGTGTTTCTAAAAAATGTTTATCCCCTTAATAATTCTCCTAATCCACATTCTGCCATTCATTTACACAAGCTCATTAGGTAGGTAGGTTACTTGATATTACCCTCTGCCTTTCTTACCTTCAGTATGTCCTGTGAGTATCAAATTCTCCAAGCCTTCTTTCCTCATATGTCCAAGAAATTTCAACTATCTCTTTCTGATGCTAAGCAAAAATCTCCTTTTTATTGCATTTTATTGTATTGTATGGCTGGTTACTGATATCCAAGTATGCCTATATGCTAAGATGGATAGCTAATCTCTGTTGCAGATGTAGACTCAGGCATATTTGTGTTTGCTCAACACCTACAGAGCCCATCTATGGTTTATACTGCAACTATACTCAACAAACCTTAAGGTTTCTGGGTAATGGTACATAATCTGGTCTGATCAACCATATTGAAGATGGCTAGTACACTCAAACCATCAGTCACGATGACTTGTGATTTTTGTGTTCTGAACAGTTTCTTCTGCCCAATTTTACACACAATGTTTGGGCTAACCTGTGGCATGGCTTTCAGGCACTTTCCCAGGCCAATACTGTTATGAAGTCCCCTTTCCAGACAAATTGACCATGGCGATATTTAAATCATGGTCTCCTGGGAAGAATGCTAATGTCTCATTTATTGACCTGTGAGTAATTAACTATTCCAGTAAGCTTTTGTTAAAAAGTGAAATCCTGTCTGGGCTATCAAAAAAAAAAAAAAATCTTTGTCCCTGAGGCAGAATGAATTTTTTCTTGTCAATTATTTCCAAGCTATGGCGATAACGAATTATCTCATCGGCCTTCACCCTATTCATAGACATCTTCCATTTATTATGAATAAAGGCGTCCATAGTTATTCGTTTGTCCCCGTCACAACATGTCACTTTACAATCTTTTTAGTTACTAACCTTTACAATATATCACCTTTGTTTTTATTCACACCTGTCAGTATTCTTTTAAATTGCCCTCTACACTTATATTCAGAATATAACATTTTTCCATATATCTCTAAGTTTATTGATCTGCTTATCAATAGTACACTATTAATCAACTTGTCTGTCCACAACTTCTCAATTTAGCTGTCTATAACTCTTATGATATTCATCTACATGTTTACATCTATCCATCAGTGTGTTTATTATTGTCTTTAGCTATGTTCCATTGACCATTTAATCATGTAATTTATGATGTATTTCTCCGGTAATCAATCCTGAAAAGAAATGATCGCTTGTCATGCATTTCTATGGTAAGACAAATCGCTTGCTGTAAATTTCACCGTCCTAGGTATGATGATAAACTATATCTGCATTCTGGGTAAGATGATAAACTACATCCAACAGCAAGGCCTCTGATAAGGTTTTGAGGAACGTGGAACCACCTCTTAATTGCTGCTGTTTCCAGGTCCACCCTGACCCCAGATGGTAGCACCTGTTTGGGGTCAAAACACTATGAAAGTGTAAAAATAGGTTTTAATACTAGAAATACTTTTTTAAAAAAAGTTATTACCAGTTTTTGAAGAAAAAAATCATTACCTGCAATGCATTTTTGAAAAAAAGATATTTCCAGCTATACATTTAAAAAAAAAAAAAAAAAAAAAAAAATTACAATCTATACATTTTTGAAGAAAAAATATTACCAGAAATAGAATTTTGAAAGAAAAAAATTTTACCTGCAATACATTTCAAAAAAAAAAAAAAAAAAAATTACCAACAATAAAAATCTTGTCAGCATTAAATAACCCATTGACGTTGATATGCTGTAAAACAAAACAAACCCAATTATAAATTTCATTTTGCAAAAAAAAAAAAAAAATGTCTGAATTTTTAGGATGAGTAGTTAACATTATTTATATTTGGACAAATATCCTCATCTTTGTTATCACACTTTTTTTGTGTATTGGGTGCTGTGGATATAGAGTTGGGAGTTCAATACCTGGTCACAGCAGAGGCGAACAAAAACTTGTAGAGTTGAATTACCTGAATTAACTGAAAATGAGATGTTCAAAAAAAGCATGATATGTAGAATTAGAACAATCTACACCCATGGATTAAATAAAGGGTTCTGTTTCAAATTCCAACACATATATGAAGAAGGCCAGAGCTAAAACATTGTGAATATTGCAATAAAGATGCGGATAACAGTCTGAATGATGTAGGTGGAGTAAATACATTAATCCTTGCTTTGAATATTGCTACCACATCTGGTCTGGTGCTCCTGCTAAATATTTAGAGATTCTTGATACAATCTAAAGAATCTGCAATGTTATTGGTCCAGACCTGACACCTCAGCTTCAGTCCATTTCCTACTGCTGTAACATAGCTTCTCTGTGCCTTTTCTTTAAATACTTTCATGGTAATTGTTCTG
>OZ010614.1:19083234-19185734 GCA_963932145.1 Acanthosepion lycidas
TCCTCCAAAGAGAGATTCAGATTCAAATCCTGCTGGCAGGCCATCTTTTAAGTTTTATAAAGTGTGCAGGCTGATAAGTGAAATAAATATGCTTTAAAATAAAACGGTGTCTACTCGAATATAAGTACACTCTTTACATTATTCGGACTATAGTCCTCATCTTTGTCGTCATGTTTATCACAACGTATCGACCATTGTATGCTCCGGCCTTCCTCAGGTGGTTGGAATGTCGAACTGAACCCTTTATTTTGCTCACTGGGGTAGACTGTTCTAGTTCCTCATGCCATGTTTAATGGATGTCAGTTATCAGTTCTCTCCTGTGAATTCTCCTCTCCAAGTTCTCCACTGCCTTAACATGCAATAATAACAGCAAAAATTGCAATTTGAGCATTGGTAAAAAAAATGGTTGCTGAAGACATTAGGTTTATAATACACATAAATCCATACACAAGCGTACAAATGTTATGATAAACATGATGACAAAGATGAGGACAATAGTCCGAATATTTAAATAGTGTACATAATACCTCATCTCAGAAATATAAACAGATACTCAAATATAATTATTCACTAAAAATAAAAACTATTAGTAATATAAGTCTTACTAATTAATCCATAGCTGGAGGGAGAAAATGTGGATTCATACCTTTCGCAAGTGTATTTACACATAATTGAATATTACAAACCCAACTGGAATTGAAACTCAGCTCTGTGGTTAACAGTTCTGAGCCATTATCCATTACACCACCCTCACATCCAATCTTACAAAACCTGATATTTATTCCCAAGCAGTTAGACGTCAGTTTCAATGTACATTCCACAGTGAGTGAATAAATAATTCTTTTTAGATTGTTAAACAGTTTGAATAGAAAAAAATGTATTAAAATTTGTCAGTGTTCCTTTCTTGCAGATGTAAGGAAGAAAATATATTTTTGTATTAATTTGACTTGTAAGCTTAAAGTCCCAGAATGGTTCATTGAAGTTACCTATCTTATAGATTACTCTCTTGTCATGTACCTGCCAAAGAAGTATCATTAGAATCAGTCTACCATTTTGATACTTTCTTTCTGATTAGTCTTTGTATGTCTCCAACCTCTCACCCATAGTCTCTCACTGATCTCTCATTACAACCATGGAAAGTGCTCACAAAAACTGTATCTCCTGGTTCTACCGGGTCTGACCTTTATGGCTAGGACCTGCCATGCCTCTTACAAAGTAACAAACCACCCTCATTCCCACCATATTCCAGTGGCGAGAAGTAAGCTCCACTCAAACAGCTTCTTCCTGTGAATCACTGCCCTATGGAACAGACTCCTAGTTGGATGTTCCCCACTCTGCCGCCCTACCCCCGGTCATTACAATCTTAACCTGTTCAAATCTAGGGTCAACCATTATCTCCCCCCCCTAGCCATATAAACTACTCCCAATATAACCCTTTACACAAAGTGCACCGCCCAGGTTTTGTGCAGGGCGAACCTTACTGTAAAAAAAAAAAAATGATGATATATTGTATTGTTGATGATATATAGGATATGTGTTATTGTTAGTGAGAAACAGAAAGGGGTCGGGTGGGGGATTTTGGCACGTGTCTGTTTATATTGACCAGGAATCACTGCACTTGTACAGGGCTAAAATATGTGTTCAAGTGCTAAAATGATCATTACAAGTATTTGCTTATCTCTTCACCTGTCAAGTGAGAGAACGAAAAAAACACGTTTTTATATATGTGCAACAGTTTTGAGCATTTTTATTGACCATCATCATCACTAGTTGCATAAACCAGGTGTAGTTATAGTTACTGCACAATTGAGCACCTGAACAGTTTCCTTCACATATCTAGGGAATGTGTGAGTCGTGTAATAATAGTTGGTATCATAGAATGCAAAGTCAGAGAGTTGAGTTCAAATTCCAGTTGAATTTTTTACATTCAATTATTAGCAAATACCTTTGGGATATGTGCTAATGTCTTGTCTCCTTTCAGTTACGAGTTAAATAGTGACACTTGTATTTGGGAAAATTATTGTTACCTCGCACAAAAATTGTTAACCCCTTCCCCAGCATAGACATGTATATACATTTTTACCAAAAGTGTCTTTTTCATACACAGACGAATAAACACGTCCAAAACATAATATTCAAAAACCAGCTTCAGGCGTGTTTATACATCGATCTTGATTCTTTTTATGCCCTTCTGAGCTTGAAACAAGCCCAGTTGTCAACTCGTACATCTAGTAGAGGTGTTAGCACCCACTTGGATACTTAAAGGTGTCTCAGTTTCTTAGTTACTATATTAAAAACAAGTAAAAGGATTTATCTGAAAATGAAACATTTTTCTCCAAATAATTGGCAGGGAAGGGGTTAATGCAATACTCACTTAAAAAAAAAAAAAATTCAAATTCAAAATATGTTTTGGCTTTAGTGTTGATAACCTGTAAAAAAAAAAAAAAATTAGAATTCAAAATGTTTTGGCTTTAGTGTTGATAACCTGTAAAAAAAAATAAATTAGAATTCAAAATGTGTTTTGGCTTTAGTGATAACCTGTAAAAAAAAAAAAATCAAACCACAAATCTTGGATAAAAACTGGAGGTATTCATTCATGCATAGCATCCTTAGCAAGGTGACTTGGTGGAGCCTGTCCCTCTCTAGGTCAAACAACTACCAACATCCTCTGACTCCCAATAGTATACTTTCTCAATCACTGCAATCTTAACCTTTTTAAGTCTATGGTTAACTGTTTTCCTCACTTATTCACATAACATGCATCGTTTGATCTGTAATTCTTTAACTTGAGTTTCCCAGGATTTTTACAGGGGGAACATTATGGTTAAAAAAAAAAAATTACAAATCGAAGGCTCACCTTGGTCATGGTCACATGTCCATTAATTCCATTCTGCCTCTGACTAGACTAGGAAGCCCTCCAACCAGCAATATTATCTCAGTACTGCACCAGCTGATATATAGCTATGGAGCCCAGTCTATGCCGTTGATCCGCCTCACCAGAAAAGCCTGGCAAGAGAACTGGTTTAGTTGTTGACCATGTGACAGGTACCATTGGATTACATGGTATCAGCAGGGTGGTAGCACCTGTTAAGGTCCTAGCTATGGGCAAATAGTTAACTATTACCAGCAATACTTTTTTGAAAAAAATTATTACTAGCAATACAATTTTTAAGGTTGAGTATTACCAGAAACAGATTTTTGACAAAACAAAATATTACCAGTAATAAACAAATTTGTCGGCATTAAATAACCCATTGAGGTTGATATTCCATAAAACAAAATAAACCAAACCAAACATGTTATCAGCAGCAATTGTAGTGTGAACTGGCATACATAATTATGTGTCATTTGAAAAAAAAAAATACAGGAATTCTTTCTACGTTTCCAATATACTTAGTCTGGCACAAGGCCACATGTGTTGAGCACCCAGTGATGAGCAAACTTCTGACACTGTAGTCATGTTCCACTAGAGTAAGAATTTGTGAGTGGCGTAATGGATAGTGATCCAGAATGAAAAATCAGGTAGCTGAGTTCAAAATCCAGTCAAGTTCATTACATTTGCTTACACACAAATACTCTTGAGAAAGAAATGAATCCATCTCATCTCCTTCCAGCAATAGGTTAACTAGAAGGACTTTTTATCTGGAATAATCATTGTTACCTTCTAAAAAAATTGTTATTATAACATTCACTTGCAAATCAAAGAACTATTCTTATCATCCAAAATGTTTTAGTTTCAAATAACTCTGAAAGGGTTGAAAACCTTAAAAAAAAATTAAATCAAACAATCAGCTACAGTCAGTCAATAGAACTTTTAGGTTGAGTCATAAGTAATCAATAATGACGAATGTAGCATCCTAACTAACCATTTCATAAGTATGTCATGACAGGTGATGAAAAATGGATTATATACAACAATGTTCAACATTAAAAGCAGGGGACTAACAAGGATAAACCTCCACAACCGACTGCAAAAGTTGAACTTTATAGAAGAAAGGTAATGTTGTCTGTGGTGGGATCATTAGGGTATTATTCATTTAGAGTTCTTAATGCTTAATGAAATATTAAATGCACAATAATAAGTTCAGCAGCTGCAAAGTGTCCAATAAAGTTTGAATAAAAGACGCCCTGTGCACTTTTTAATAAGAAAATATTGTTTTCTTCCGTGGCAACACAAGGCCACGAATAGCATAGGAAAACATATCTGAAACTCGGTTTAGTCTATCTGCCCTCCAATGCTCATATTCAACTGACCTTGCACAAACCAATTACTATCTTTGTTCAATTACTGGAAAATGATATCATGGGGAAGACAGCTTCAATGAAAACCAGATTTAAGAGTTTATTGAAGACATTTTCACATCAAAACCTGCATAATTTTACACTCTCTCTCTCTCTCGTCTTTCTCTCTCTCTTCTCTCTCATCTTTCTCTCTCTCTTCTCTCTCTCCTTTTTTTCTTCGCTTTTTTCTCTCTCCTTTTTTTCTCTCTCCTTTTTTTCTCTCTCCTTTTTTTCTTCTTCGCTTTTTTCTCTCTCCTTTTTTCTCTCTCCTTTATCTCTCCTTCTCTTTTCTCTCTCTTTTCTCTCTTTTCTGCCTTTCTCTCTCTCTTTTCTCCCTTTTCTGCCTTTCTCTCTCTCTTTTCTCTCTTTTCTGCCTTTCTCTCTCTCTCTTCTGCCTTTCTCTCTCTCTCTTCTGCCTTTCTCTCTCTCTCTTCTGCCTTTCTCTCTCTCTCTTCTGCCTTTCTCTCTCTCTCTTCTGCCTTTCTCTCTCTCTCTTCTGCCTTTCTCTCTCTCTCTTCTCTCTTTCTCTCTCTCTCTTCTGCCTTTCTCTCTCTCTCTTCTGCCTTTCTCTCTCTCTCTTCTGCCTTTCTCTCTCTTCTCTCTTTCTCTCTCCCCCCCCTCTGTTTTAAGTAATTTTCGTTTTTTAGGTACCAATTGTAATGACAAATGTATCATCTTAAGTAACCATTCCTTAAATATGTCATAACAAGTGATGAAAAATGGGTTATATACAACATTATTTTTTTTTAAGATCAAGTTTTTATTATTTTATGTCTTTCTTGCTTTTTTAAATGTTGTTCTCTAACACTGATCCATACCTGATCTATATTTTGTGAAAGAGAATGAATTGTCTGAGTAACAATTTTCGTTTCTATTAGGCATCAGCTGAGGATACGTTCGCTGAGACATAAAAGCCACAAATACATCTGGAAGATGAGAAGATTCATTGAATTGTTATAATGGCTAATCTTAGAAATTCAGAAGTTTTCATTTAAGATCAAGTTTAGTGTTTCTACTCTTACAGTTCATTGCATAATTCTTTATTCGAATGCAGGTTTTTAAAAAAATAAAAAGATTGAGATTTTTTTTTTGCTTTCTTGGATTTGTGCCCAATTATCGTGGTTCTATTAATAATGCAGTCGACTATTATACCGCAACGAAAATATAATGTTCTAAATAGTTAAATGGGCTAGGTTTAAGAAACGGAGGAAAAGGAGAGGAAAAGCATAGAGGACGATAGGAAGAGGAAAGAAGGCTAGAAGAAAAAAGGAAAGATGGTGAAGTAAAAAGAGAGAGGAAAGAAAACAGGAAGAAGAAAGAAAGGAAGTGGATGAAGTAAAAAAGAGAGGAAGAAAAAAAGAAGAAAAATGGTAAAAAGAATAAAAAGAGAGGAAGAAGGTTAGGGGAAAGAAAAGATGGAGTAGAAAGAGAGGGAGAAAGAAAAGAAAGAAAGAAGAGGAAAAAGCTGATAGGAGTAGAGATAGGCAGAAAGCAAAGATGGAAGGGGCCAAAAGAGAGACAGAAAGCAAAGATGGAAGGGGCCAAGAGTTGGAGAAAAAAAATAAGTCAAAAAGACAAGAGGAGGAGAAATGGGGGGAGGAGAAAAAGAGAAAAGAAGAGTTAAAGAAGAGAGCAATGAAAAATATAAAAAATAAACATTTGTCAGAAAGGATAGGAAAAGAAAGACTATCCTTGGTTCTGCCGAGGCAAACTTTCTCAATAAAAACACGCCATGCCACTTACATAATAGCAAACCACCCAAATTCCCTCTCTATTTCACCGGTGATAAGTATGTTCCACTTGAGCAGCTTCTTCCTGCAAACCACTGCCCTGTGGAACTGACTCCCAACTGGGTGTTTCCTGATCACTACAATCTTAACCTGTTCAAGGCTAGAGTTAATCATTATCTTCCACTCTTATACACACAAATGGCCACGACACATAACCCGATACCCTGAGTGTCCCTCGGGCCTTGTAAAGGGTGAACCTTGATGTAAAAAAAAAAAAAAAAAAAAAAAAAATTACATCTTTATCCTTATCATTTAATTAAAAATAACTAAAATTTCTTTAGTTATCTCCTCAAGAATTTTTTTCTCTTACTCACTTGGTGCATGAAAGAATTGACATTCCCTCACAGAAAATAGGTACTTCAAGATCTTTAATTTAGCCATTAGTACATTTGCATGTCTGTAAAATCCCAAATGCCGACACGGTAAAACTATCCATTTACCTAATTTTAACTGATACCTTGTTTTCTTTCGCTATAAATTCTTTACGGCAGACTGATTACTCTTATAACTGTTTCTTGCCCAGGACAATGGCTATTGTAATTTTGATTGGATGAAAATAATTAGCGGGCAGCCAAGAATAGACATACTGGGGGCTCATTTTCTTTTCACTTTGTGGCATGAGTAATCTTTGAATGGAAAGCCTTGAGCTTATGACGCCAAAAGAGCTCAAGCTGTCTATTAAGAAGAATGTTTGGCTCCAGTCTTAGAGCAAAGGTTCTTGCTCTAAGGCTAGTGTGCAACCATAAATGAAATTATAGCAGGTGTAAATTGCATCATCATCAGTCTCATGGCCAGGTGTGAGTCTAGAGTTGCTGGCCAGTTCCCTCCACATATCTAGCTTCATTCATGTATGGCATGTTTTGGCTAGTAGAACCTTTTAGCATCTCCACTTCTTCATGCACATGTGTAATCACATCAATGTTAACATCAGTTTAGGCCGATAGATTCCGAAAGGATGAAATGTGTCGTATAAAAAATGATTTCCACTTTAAATTTTCCTAAAATTGTTCTTGATATATAAAAATTTATATATCATTTTTCCATTCTTTTATCTAGAATATCTTTTGAAAGTACTTAATTGTAAAACTTTCTTTGAGGAAATACAACAGTAGAGATTTATCCTTTGTTTCCTGTTTAGGATTGGGATTTTCCATTCTCTTTCACTCATAGTAGTCTCTTTGTTTGCTGAGTCTTAAAACAAGAAAGAAGTAGATAGGTTTGCCTATCGCCCGGTTCACACTCCTTCACAGTCTTTATTTACTATATTTTTTTTCTCCTCAGTACAATATGATGTTTGCCTCCTCTTCAATATTTGAATAATTCGCCCGTAGCGATGCCTCCTTCTCAATATTTGAATAATTCGCCCGTAGCGATGCCTCCTTCTCAATATTTGAATAATTCGCCCGTAGCGATGCCTCCTTCTCAATATTTGAATAATTCGCCCGTGCCGATGCCTCCTTCTCAATATTTGAATAATTCGCCCGTGCCGGTGCCTCCTTCTCAATATTTGAATAATTCGCCCGTGCCGATGCCTCCTTCTCAATATTTGAATAATTCGCCCGTGCCGATGCCTCCTTCTCAATATTTGAATAATTCGCCCGTGCCGATGCCTCCTTCTCAATATTTGAATAATTCGCCCGTGCCGATGCCTCCTTCTCAATATTTGAATAATTCGCCCGTGCCGATGCCTCCTTCTCAATATTTGAATAATTCGCCCGTGCCGATGCCTCCTTCTCAATATTTGAATAATTCGCCCGTGCCGATGCCTCCTTCTCAATATTTGAATAATTCGCCCGTGCCGATGTTAGTTTTCTGGATAAGTACATTAGTGGGTGATCCTTCTGTGACAATATTGCATTAATAGCATAGTCACTGGCATCAGTAATTAATGTCAACTCTTTTGCTGGTTTGTAAATTTTAACAACTGATTAGTTTATGAGTGCCTTTTTTAATTTCTCAAAAGCAACCCCCTGTCATTTTGTCTATTGAAACTATGTATTCTTCTTCCTTATTTCATTAAATGGTTCCACAAGGTCACTATATCATGATAGATATGTTGTAGAAATTGTTTAATTCTAAAAAAGATTCTAACTCTTTTTTTTATTTCTGGGTGCAGCTATCTCTGATATATTATTAATGAGTTTATCATCCGGCAGTATACCATCTTTGGATATTTGATATCCTTTGTACAAAATTTTTTTTCAGAATTAAACTCACATTTATCACAATTAATTGTCATACCCACACTACTTAATTTTCTTAAAATTTGCTCCATTTTTCTTTTGAGCTTCTTCTTTACTGCGTGCACCAATGCCAATATCATCCTGCTATACAATTTAATCCAATAGGAGTGTTCATTGTGGTGACTTAAAGCTTGTTATCAATTTTTATTATCAGATTATACGCTGACGTAAGGTTAACTTTAGCAAAGTATTTCATGCCAGCAAACACATAACATGCTGTTTCAATGTTTGGCAATGGGAATGAATCTGAACAGATCTGGAGATTCACACCCACTATAATAATCCCCACAAATTCTTAAATCTCCATTGGGATTGTATATTGCCACAATGGGTGAAGCCCAATTACTACCACCCTGGCTGACCTTTCTAATATTTCATGTTCCACCATTATGTTCTGCTTATCAACCACCAAGGGTAGCATGTGAACAGGAATTTTTCAGACTTGAAAATATATTGGCTAACTGCTTTCTTTAAGTCAAATATTCACCTCATATCCAATTAATAATTCAACATCTGGTTCTACAGACTTTATGGAATTTACCAGCCATGATGTATCCACTCTTAACATGTGAATTCCTAAAAGACAATGGCTTTTGATTTTTTTCCACTACTATGATGGATATTATCTTGAATCTATTTTTTGTCTCGAATGTGCCTTTAAAGAATCCTAAAATTTTGATTGAGCCATTGGACTGTTTCAACTGGAGATTACTTTTCTTTATCATTGGTCTACCCATTCTTTCCCCCAAATTCTTCAGTATCAACATAGCATCATGTCCAGTATCCACCTGTACGAGTAAAGTTACTAAGTTACTATATTTTCCACATGATTTTCATATGCGTATACCGTCTGGAAATGATTTCACTTTTTACACTTAGAACACCATTTCCCAAAGGCTGGACACATATTGCAATATCTGCATACAAGCTAGCTTTTAGTAGCACTGTAGGTCTCCATATTGCCTTCAGCGGCATTAAATTTTTGAATCAATTCCAATTGTTGTAAGAACTCCACACCTGCTTCCAGATTAATATTATGTGCTTGAAGCTGATCTAGAATTTTACGCTTGTATGAGATGTCAAATATTCCTTCAATCAGTCTTAGCAAAATTAACTTGCCTTCGATAGACATTTGTTCCAAGCTCATTCTTTGAAATTCACAATATCTCAACACTTCTTTCAATTGCTGTACATATTGCATAATAGTTTTGTCCGGTCTCTGTCTATTTTAGAGAAATTTAGTTCTTTCCGCTATGATCAATCTTTTTTTTTTTTTTTTGGTCATATTTGCTTGTATTATGACAACAATATCGTCATATGCTAAATCTTTCAATACTTTGGGATAGACCATGATGAAGATTTTATGTCCTCACACCCTGCTGAGGCCAAAAACAAATCCGTAACTTCATTTTCTCCTCCAGTAGCTTTGGTGTCCTTTAATTTTTTTACTCTTGCTGACACTGTGAAACACCTGAGCCAGGTTTCCACATACTCTATATCCTCCATTGTGGTTATGCAATCAATCGGCATATTGTTATGACAGGCATTCTCTCTGACAGATGTAGTCTTGTCAAGAGAAGATAACTCTCTTGTTGGTATAGCGATATTGCGTTTTATACAGTACCTCATTTACATATCATTACAGGTGGTACTGAGAAATTGCTCCTTCAAATTTTATGCAAATTTGTTGGCTTCTGTCCTCATCAGGGTCTGTTTCTAAACATTTTCCTTTAAATTCTTCAATGGCTCTGAAAAATTCTTCTAATTCCTTTTTTGTCATCTTATGCTGACTGGTAGGTATATATTAAAATCTAAAACAAAAAAAATTCAATTTAACTTTTTAATAAAGAACCTTGTGTATAGTTTCTATTTTTGGAAATTTTACAAGCATCATAATCGTTAGTATTTTAACCTGAAAATTTTATTTATAGTCTTTCCATAGTAAATGCATACATATTTTATATTTTGATATTTTTGATAAATATAAATCTAATTAAATTGCCCATTTGAACAAAAAAATCAGGAATTACCTTTTTAAGACCTTCAAAATAAACATGAAAAAAATCAAAATATTCAAAAAATTTTAAGAGTCAAATATTCAAATACATGTTTTTATTATCGGCTTATATTATAAAATCTCTCTCTATCTCTCTATCTATCTCTATCTCTCTATCTCTCTCTATTAGGTTGGTGCAAAAATAATGACGTAATAATGTCATTTTTTGACGTATTTTTTAACGTCAAAAAACGACATTATTACGTCATTATTTTTGCACCAACCTAATATCTATCTATCTCTCTATCTCTCTCTCTCTCTCTCTCTCTCTATATATATATATATATATATATATATATATATATATATGTATATAACTGTTCATTCATTTTGGAACACTACTGTAATTACTTTCGTCCTGGGTATGATGATAAACTACATCCTTTTGAGGAATGTGGAACCACCTCTTAATTGCTGGTGTTTCCAGGTCCACCCTGACCCTGGGTGGTAGCGCTTGTTAGGGACCCAGCTATGGGCAAATAGTTGACCCCCACCAAACTGGGGTCAAAACATGAAAGTGTAAAAATAGATTTTAATACCAGCAATACATTTTTCTAAAAGAATTATTATCAGCAATACATTTTTGAAGGAAAAAATATTACCAGCAATAAAAATCTTGTCAGCATTAAATAACCCATTGAGGTGTTGATATGCTATAAACCAAACCAAACTGTCATTACTTAGATGATGTAATACTTGACAAACAAAATAGTTACTTTTTTCCATTTTTAATTTTAGAAAATTTTTAATTATTCGGTAACTGTAAAAAAATCAATTTTCGATCACTATGGTAAAACTGAAGAATGTTTTACTGCACTAATCGAGTATTATGCGTGCACTAATCAAATTTTGGTATAAAAAATTTTAATGCACTAATCAAAAAGGCATTAATCGAATGTGCCTTAATTGAGGGATTCCTGTATACAATATCATTTGGTAACCAAATAGATTGTTATTATTAGTATTATTTCCCTTTGTTCTCATTCCAATGTTATTAGCTGTTCTGTTCTTTTGCTGAGAAATCAAGACAATGATTTAATTTAACTTCACTTGGCTGGTTTCTATCGTGCAATTGGTAAAAGCATTATGTCTATCAGACAGATTCCCAATAACACGGGACATGAATTCAATTCTCTAATCAGAGGTTACTTTATTTTTTTATCCGTGATGCTTCTGATTAATGGTCAGGTAACCTGAGTATTACTATAAAAGGCACGAAAATATTATGAAAAATAAAAATGCCTCATATAAGAAATTTAAATAACTTAAGACTATTATATCTACTACTACTACTACTAGGTGTAAACAGTATGGCATGGAAAAATGAAATAACAAAGAATGAAGCTATAAGACTGAATTGTGTACCAGTAACTCTTAGTAGTCTAATTTGTAAGACAATGTCTATGTTGGATAGGCACCCCAAAATATGGAAAGACTTTAACGACTGACCATGGCTACTAACTCATTAGTTCAGATTGTTGTCCTCATCTTTGTTGCAATATTCACAATGTTTTGGCCGTTGTATGCTTCGGTCTTCTTCAGGTGATTGGAATTCTGAACTAGAACAATCTACTCCCATGGATGAAATAAAAGGTTCAGTTTTAAATTTCAATCCTCCTGAAGAAGGCCAGAGTATACAACAGATAAAACATTGTGAATATGGCAACAAATATGAGTTCAACAGTCTGAACAATGTAAATAGTGTAAATAGTAAATCCTGTGGTTCTTAGAGAAGGCGAATCCTTGGACAGGCTCATTAAGACTGGTGCCATGATATCATAAAGAGCATTACCAAATAGCAAGAACTACATAATCTGAAATCAAGATGGGTACATAATTGCATAATCAAGATGTTAGCTTTCCACATTACCTTAAACAAAAGGCTAGGAAGGAAACTTCCACCAGTACTAGAAAGAGTGAGAGCAGTGTATCATAAATGCTTGTTCAAATAAATGACATCTTTATTTAAACTGAATATATTTTTCTCATAAATGCATTCTTTTAAACTAGCTTAAAAGCTGTCCTAATTCTTCTGTTGTTACTTAATTTAAAGACAATTTGATGTATATAGGTCCCTAATTTACAAACCATTATTTCAATTGAATTTTGCAATTAATTTCAATTATTCCCAAATTTATTTCCAAGTTATAAAAATTGTTGTTGTACAAAAAAATTAAGTGCAAAAAATCACATAAAAAAAAAAAAAAAATTGCTGAAAAACAATCACAGTAATGAAAACTTTGGAATCCCAAATTTCAAGATAGCAGATCCAGATCTGGCCTGGAATGTTTTTAATTTGCTCATGGAATCAGCCCGATTCCAGAATGGTATGATATGTTGGGCTATGGCCTCTGGGAGTAAAGTTGAAAAAGTGTGACTTGGTGACATGCTGAAATTTGCATTTATTATATAGATAGGCAAATGATTCAAATTTGAAATTGGATCATCTTTCTATTAGCAAAGGAAGATTCACCAATGAGAATAGATGTTTATACCTTTTTTCCTGTTTAAGATTGGGTTTCTGGTACCTTTTTAAAGTTTTCTTTTTCAACTCTATACTTCTAACATCGCCATCTGAACACTGAAAAACTATTTACTATTTAGTTATTTAATTTTTCTTCAATAGGAGTAGATAGATTTGCCTATCATTTGGTTCACACTCCTCTCTGGTCTTTTTAATAGAATTACAGGTTTATCTCTTGTTTCCTGTTTAGGATTGGGTTTCCAGTTCCTTGTAAAGTTTTTTTTTTTTTTTTTTTCCATTCTCTTTCAGTACCAGTTAGCATTTGTGTCTTAGTGGCATTATCACCTTACTTGGGGTGAATTGATTAAAAAAAATAAGTGTATCATAAATGCCAGTTCAAATAAATTATGTTGTTATTTAAGCTGATTACATTTTTCTAATAAATGTATTATTTTAGACAGACAATTTAGTTTTGAAATTTGATCATCTTGCCATCAGTGAAGTGACAGGAACTGACAGGAACTGAATTAGTTAAAATAAGAGAAATATTAAATGTAAGAAATTTGAATATTTTTAATTTCATTCTTAACCAATTCATTGTTAAATGAAATTTATGAACTTTTTTTTTTGTTGTTGAATTATTAAAATTCTTTATTAATTGCATGTGTTCACCTGATTTGATATTTTTACTTTTGTGATGCGAAATTTAATTATTTCTTCCTAAAATTAGAAGCTAGCATTTCAAGAAAATAATTGAATCATGGTTTGCAGGGTGAGGTCCTAAAGCTTTTACAAATTTGCCCTTTTCTTTTTCTTTTTTCTTTGACTGGAAATAATTGGCAAAGATGACAAAAATATAAAGTCTGTCTGATGAAGCATCCAGCCATTATTGTTAAAATAAAAAAAATGCCTACCTAGGGCACTAGCACCTTAGTCCCTTTCAAAGTGCTCTACTTGGAACTGAAGACACTTTCATTTTTCAAAATGGTCTTTTTGGAAGATTGCCATTTAACAGGTTCTTCACATTCTCCATCTTGTCCATGCTCTGAAATCTCACTTTTAGTTTTGTGAAAACTAGAAGTCATACTTGATTGGCTTAGGACACTGAAGTCAAATGATCTGTAAATGATTATACCTGGACCTTAAATGACTTGTGTTTTATGAATACCAGTAAAATCAAGATGTAAGAACTTCAAAGCAACCACCGGCTGACCACAAGTAGGGAAAATTAAATAAATAAATTAAATTAAAACTTTTGGTATCAAGTGCCACTTGGCTGGAAGGTATATTTTGCTATAAAATGTATTGTTGGTAATCCAAGTTCACTACAATGAATTGTCCTATGGGACAATAGCCTATTGGATTAAAGCGTTTGTTTATGAATTTGGTGACATAGGAATTGTGAGTTCAATCCCTGAACTGAGTAGTATTTGAACTCTGTGAAAATAACTGAACAGTAGTAAGGATAAGAAATAGATGAGATAATCCTAGACATGGGCAGTGGAGTGAGAACAGTTTACTCTCATAGATTAAATAAAGGATTCAATTCAGAGTTACCCTAGATTGATATACGCCCGATGAAGGCCAGAAGGAATAATGACTGAAATGTGATAACAATGAAGATAATAGTCCAAATAATATAAATAATAGTCTGGATCAACAAGCTGCATAGTATGTGCTTCACCAGGGCTACATACAGTTTTGAATTCAGAGTTTTCCTTCTCTAAGACTGGTTGACACAGAAGAAAAGGATTAATACCTTTCCCAAGAGTATTAGCACGTAAGTGAATGTAATGGATCTGACTGGAATTTGAACTTGGCTCTCCGATTCCTCAATCTGAGCCACTATCCATTATTCCACCATGCCAAATATAAATGGCGTAAATAACAATAACTCCTCATCCTAGAAACTATCACTGTAGGCTTAAGTTGAAATACTAGTTCTCATCCAATCACCAAAGTTAAGCAATGTTGAGCCTGGTCAGTACCTAGATGGATGACTGCTCAGGAATAGCAATTGCTGTAAGCTTGGATGTGTAGGTAGTGTAATGTAATTAGAATGAGAAATTGGATAGCCATGTTCTAATTCCAGTCAGGTTCATTATATTCAGTTACATCCAAATCCTCTTGGAAAAGGCATGAACCCATCTATTCTTCTTGAAGCTATGAGTTAAATAGTAAGATTTGTTAAATAGTAAAACTTGTATCTAGAAATCATCATCATCTAAAAATTCTTATAATCCAAAAATGTTTTGGCTTTAAATAACTTTAAAAATGTTAAGCTGTAAAAATAAATCAAATGTGGAGAGTCGTTTGGGGACCTTGTTGCACGTAGTGCACCAGGTCTCTGTATTCGGCCCTTCATAAAGTGTGGATGGTCCTGCACTTAACCTTCACCACTATAGTCAAATCCCATGTGCTGTTGTCGGTTTCCTAGGAACTGATCTGCTTGACCCTCATATGTCAAATTTGATGGGAGAGTTGAGTATATATATATATATATATATATATATATATATATATACACATAAAAAGAAAGAACAGTAAGATATATAATCCAGTGTTCTTATAGATATTTTTATTTTTACAAAACTGTGCTCAATGTAAATTTACAGAGCATTAATATTATAAATTAATTGATTTAAAATATGGTTTTTCTGCTACACAGTTCTAACCATGTTTCAAAAATGGAAGGTCCGAATTTAATTAATTAATATATATATATATATATATATATATATATATATATATATATACACACTGTAATAAAAGTTATGTGATGGACAGAAGATTCGTTCTTACCATAGATGTTAGAAACTTTAGCAGTTATTATTTGTATTTAAGTTGACAAGTTTCAATTAAAGGAACCAGATTTATGGATTGTTTGGCATATCTGAATTGTCAGTATCATTACACTTGTGTTGTGAGTCCATTATTAAGTAAACACATGAAGTGTATATTTGTCAGCAACAGTGAACGAAACCATGGATAAATGGGACAACTATATAAAACTTGGACAGTCTCGATGCCTTCCTTTGGCATGGCTGATGCTAACCTCCAGGAACGTGACTCGTTACACTGTCTCAGGCTCATGTTCTCAGCTGACATGATGTGGAAAGACTATTGAATCCATTGCTAGGTCAGCTGCTAAGAAATTTGATTCAATGTGTCGTGTGATACAATTTGTGCCTTCTCAGACTAACGTTCTCAGCTGACATGAAGTGGAAAGATTATTGAATCCATTGTTAGGTTCCCTGTGTCGTACAAGACAATTTTTCTCTCCAGAGTCTATCTTACTGCTAAAGGTTACTGAATAGAATAATCACACAAAGGTTGATAATGAACGATAATATTTAGGACATGAACAACACATAAGATTTACCAGCGGTGCATAGAAGTAGTCAACTGCTAGATGTGTGTCAAATGAATTCCACAATGAATCTCCAACTGCAGTTTATCTACCAACCACCCCACATGGTCAGATGTGGTACAAGGCTGAATTTAATTTGGGGTATCTGAGCCCATAGACCCCCATATAAAGTAGGATTGGGTAGCAGTTTCCCAAGACGAGACTCTGCCCTTCCACATAGCCTCATCTGGGGATCCTCTTTGCCTGGAGGCAGAGAGTTTGACGAGCACAGCTGGAGATGAATCACCAACTGTAGACCAACATACAGTATTTGCTACTGTATTTATGTGAATGGGGATATACCTGTTATCATCCATAGGTATGCTTACAGCACTTACATATCTATAAGTCTACTATTCATCCATGCTTAGAATATTGCTGCCACATATGGTCTGGTGTACCTGCTATTTTCCTAGAGTGCCTTCATATGATCCAAAGAATCTGCCAGCTTGGCTTCAATTATTTTCCCACTGCCATAAGGTTGCGTCTCTTTGTCTTTTCTATAAATACTTTCATGGTAATTGTTCAGATGAGCTCTTTGCTATGGTACCCAGAGTTTTTGAATTTAAGCACGATACCAGACTGGCATTAAGATCTCATCAATTTATAGTTGAGCTGGCTAGATGTAACTGTAAATTCTATGCTAACAGTTTCTTTTCTTGCACTTCTTGCTTGTGGAACTCACTTCCGGCTTCATACTTTCCAGCCAACTTTAATCTGCAAAAATTTAAATACACTATCAATTGCTATCTACTGTCCTCCTGATTACTTCTTTACTCTTTCTGTTCATCATTATTAATCTTCCTGTTCCTAATGCTTCCACACCCTGTAACCCCTAGTGTTTTAGTGGCTTTACTGACTTGCATGAGGGTGATACCAACTAAAAAGAAAAAAATGTTATATTCTAAGAAAATGTACTTGATAATTTTAGTATGTAGAAGAGAGAAAAACATTTTTTTGTTTTGTCAAATTTTTATTTAGAATTTTGTCCAGATTTCAAATTGCAAGATAAAAATTTATTTTTGAAAACTCTGTGGAAATGACAGATGTGAGTGGAATATTGTATTTCAGATTAATTTTTCTCAGTCATATAAGATTCTTTATTGACAAACATTTATTTCTGCTTAGAAATTTTCCACTCGACTAAGAAGTTCACATGAATAAATTCATATTAGAAGAAAAAATCAGTTTTTTATTTTACTGATTTTGCATGAAGATATTTGACTTCCCTGTCACCAAGACTCTTCAAAACTATAAATGCAACATTAATCATCATCTCTCTTCCTGAATCCTGTTTCTTTTTCTCACTTCACCTCACTAAAGTTTTCTCATTCTCTTTCACTCCCTATAACCCTCTGTGTCTTAGTGGCATTATTGCTTTGCTTGGGATGAAATAAAAAAACCCACACACACACACACACACACACACAACCATTAAATACACTCTATTAGTAAATAAATACATGATTTAGAGGTCATGGGCATAACTGTTCCTAAGCATTACCCTGAAACAAAAGAACTTTTACCAACTTCCCTTAATAAATATATATATATATATATATATGACATCACATTATGAAATGGACAAAGTCTGACAATTATTTTAAGACATTTTTTTTTATGCTTATACGCTCTTTTTATAGATACAAATATTTAAATAAATGGTCTATTTATAATAAACAGTATTAACGACATTTACCAGCCTGAATGTTTGAGAAATTTTTATAGAAAATATGTGTCCTATGGAGAATTGTAGTTTAAAAACGGTAAAATCGACCTTGCTAACCGAAACGCTCCTCTGTGACTAAATCAGTAAAGCACGCCAGGCTATATGACAGTTCCGTATAGGATACAGGTTCGATTCCTGTCAGGAGACGCATATTTTCTATGAAAATTTCTCAAACATTCAGGCCGGTAAATGTCATTAATACTGTTTATTATAAGCAGAGCATTTACTGAAATATTTGTATCTATGAAAAGAATGTATAAACATAATATGTCTGGATTCTGTATATATTGGCTGCTGGGAGCTAATATACAAAGTCCACACAAATAGGAGTAACAATGATTATAGATTCTTCATAAATCCCTTTAAACTGTACAGCTAATCTTCTTTGGGAATGCTAAACCAAAATTTCAAATTTTAGGACTAATTTATCCACTTATTAAAATTTAAAGTGTGCTCTAGAGTTCTATACGTGCACAATGAAGTAAAAAAGCCTAGTACAGCATTTCTCAACCTATCATCCCACAAAAATTCCCTGCAGGTTGCCTGGATTGATATACATCTGATGAAGAGCACAATAACCAAAATGTTGTGATTAAAAAAAATCGTCTTGGACAGCATGTGAACCTAACTCGTTTGTGGAACTCCCTCCCCTTTTCCTGTTTCCCTGATAGCTATAATCTCCAACTATTCAAATATAATGTCAATCAACATCTCCAGATGCCTTGATCTATCCCCTATCCTTCTCTTCATCCTTTCCTCTATCACTTCTATTTGCTCTAGCTCCAACTCTCTGTAACCCCTTGAGTTCTAGTGGCTTCCCAGCTTGCTTGGGGTGAAACGCTTAATAAAAAAAAAAATTAGCATAATAGTCTAAATTTAAATAGTATAAATAGTTATTATGGTTCATATTACTTATGTTTATACTTAAACAAAACACTCATGATAATCTGAAGTTATTTTAAACCAGACAACATTAAGTAGCCTTGCTAGCTATCTATTAATAGTGAGTTATTTGGTATTAAAAAAAATGGTTGACTGAGGTTTATTAAAAGCAATTCTAGCATTGTGTGCTTCCAACAGAACAGAGTTTAAAAAGAAAGAACATGGATCAATACTAAAACCATTTCTGAGAAAAGGTGGATCTATGGATATGTGGAAATGGACAGGTATATAGATTAAACTACTTGCACAGCTTGAGGTTAGACAGCCAAGTGCTTATTAAAATTGATTGTTTAAATGCATGGGAATGAGTATAAAACTTTGTACATATGTAAAATGGTTATAAAAATTCGACAGTTCCATTTGTATTAGCTGCAAGTACTAATCTCACCCCATTAGTATAATGTGGAGATGTTGCCTAGGAGATAGATCTCCAGGAACTAGGTCAATACAAATATGTGGCCTATATGGTCACAGGTAAGTGATCTGCATTAGTAGTGTGTTTTTTTTTTTTAAAAAAAAAGAAAAAAAAGTACCCTTTTAAAATACAATGAATTTTTGCACGGGCAACATCTAAAACTAAAAAAAATTTAGCATTCTAAATTTTGGAAAAATGCTGGAGTGCACATAAACTGGATGCTAAATTATATTAATGCATGTTTCATTAAATAATATAGACAAGTTTTGTTTATTTGTTTTAAGTAAGTTCCTTTCATATTGTCTGATAAGCTTAATCACATTATCGTTGAAAGATGAAAGGAAAATAATTTGGAGTTCCTTAGTATTTTTGTTTTTATTTTTAAGAAGACAGTGCTCCATACATAAGTAGAGCTTATATTATAATATTTTTTTAAAAAATATGATTCCTTCACTACATAAGAGTTCTCATGTTTCAAAAACGAGAGCCAAAACCATCAATATAATTATTAAAATTAAGTTGAATCAAGGTGTTGGGTCTCATTTCATCTTCAAGCGAAAATTTAGGAATAAGCTATCTCGTGGTTTGCGCGTGTTTATAAGTATGGTCCATTGCAACATTAATTACGATGGAAACGGCTGGGCTGGCTATCTTGGTTAGGTGGTCACTGTTAATTCTTATCTACAGATTCGTCACCTTTGGGAAGGTTATGCCAAAGTAGGGTGGGGTATCTATTTCAAGGTCACCGTCTAGTTAGTTTACAGCGGAAGAAATTTCACGGTGTGGCGGCAGGTCATTAAGTGTTGAGAGGATTTTGTTTTATTGTTATCTATCTGTTAATCTGTTTATTTATTTATTTATTCTAATGGCTGTTCCATATAGAAACGAGTTGTACTGAACTACAATTTGTTTTTTTGACGACTTCACAAAGGGTTTCTTCTATTTAATGATTTGGCTAAGCTTTTAAGACTTAAGATGAAACGAGACCCAACACCTTGATTCAACTTAATTTTAATAATTATATTGATGGTTTCGGCTCTCGTTTTTGAAACATGAGAACTCTTATGTAGCGAAGGAATCATATTTTTTAAAAAAATATTATATATATATATATATATATATATATTTATATAAATAAAAATGTTTACTTACATATATATCTGTCTATATTTCTGAGATGAAGTATTATAATTTTAATTTTTGGCACTAGGTATTGTTTGAACTGTTGTCCACATTGTTATTGCCATATTCACAACATTTCAGCCATTGTACACTCTAATATTCTTATACATTGAAATTTCAAACCCTTCATTTTCATTGGTGACAGTGAGTGGATTTTTTTTGACTTATAAACCTAATGTCTCCATAACCGTTTTTAATAGAGCTCATATTACAATTTTTTGTTGTTTTTTATTATTACTGGTTTCTGTCTATACTTGGACAACTTAGGAGACTTTTGTGACCTTAAGTTTTCGTATTTTTCCAGTGATGTTCTCTGTCTATTATTTTGACTTCTGACCACACCAGGAAGAGGTCCATAGGACCATTGATACCGTTCATAATATAGAGAGAAAACAACAACTACCCCTTATATCTGGCTACCTAACTCCCCAGACTGAAACCCCCTTGATTATTATGTGTGCATCACAGTTGAGCAAGAGACCAACAAAACTCTTTGTAATGCCAAAGATAAACTGAAGGCAAGGATTATGGCAGCATTCACCAACTTAAACAGGGAGACTGTCCAGAAGAGTTGCAGGAGATTCCAAAGTCATTTGGGAGCTGTGGTTGAAGCCAGTTGCAATTTTATTGAATAAATCTACTCTTTAGTATTTCAAGATATTTTTGTGTAATTTTGGTAAATATCTCTGAAAATAACACTGACATCTCATTTTAACAATTTTGCGCAATTTAGACATTAATTTATTCATCACACTTTGTATATATTATATCTCTCTCTCTCTCTCTCTCTCTATATATATATATATATATATATATATATATATATATATATATATATATATATATATCTATATATATAATTATAAATTAATTGATTTAAAATATGGTTTTTCTGCTACACAGTTCTAACCATGTTTCAAAAATGGAAGGTCCGAATTTAATTTTAATTAAATTAAAGACATAAGTTCCATTTCATCCTCAAGCGAATTTTGGAGACTCCAAAATTCGCTTGAAGATGAAATAGAACTAATGTCTTTAATTTAATTACAAAATTAAATTCGGACCTTCCATTTCTGAAACATGGTTAGAACTGTGTAGCGGAAAAACCATATTTTAAATCAATTAATTTATAATATTAATGCTCTGTAAATTTACATTGAGCACTATTTTGTAAAAATAAAAATATCTATAAGAACACCGGATTATATATCTTACTGTTCTTTTTTTTTTATTTATATATATATATATATATATATATATATATATATATATATATATGCACACAGAGAAAAAGAAAAATACTGGATTTTAAAATTAAATACATATAAACTAGGGTTAAATAAAGACTTGGGTATTTTAAATCTTTATAAATATTTCAATAGTTAAACATTTTTTTAGATATAGTTAAAATTTTTTTTTTTTTTTTTTTTTTTTAGACATCTAAAATATTATAGTTAGATTTACATTAAGAATATTCGAACACGGTGGCGTTCCATATCACGTGACGTCCGCATCTCGCAACGGACGCTACTTGTAAACAAACAGTTATTTCTGAAGAAAGATTGAGGTCAATCTGAAATATCATATATATATATATATATATATATATATATATATATATATATATAAATAAATACTTTCATAAAAAACATTATTTTTTTAATTTGCAACTTTTTCTAATATATATATATATATATATATAAAATGTCAGATTATAAGTAAAATCTATTAATTCCTTAGAAATTACATTTTCAGATATGAAATTAAGTTAGCAGGTATGTTTTCAGATATCTGTAAAAGAGATAGGCACTTCTTAAATAGAGTAACTGAATATTGTTTGATTGTATAGTCTTTCTGTGACTGCGCAAACGAAAAGCATTAATGGCAGTTTTCCTTTCCAAGAGGCATGCAGTTCTACATCCTGTTGAAAGGCACGTTTACTGTATTAAGGCTCAAATGCACAAGCCAGCAGGCATAGATTCCACTGTTTGAACAAAAGGAATGTCTACTCAAACATCAGTATCAATATCTTTCTGAGATGAGTTGTAATTATTTACACTATTTACATTGTTAAGACTGTTGTCCTCTTCCTTGTTGCCATATTCACGTTTCAGCCATTGTACACTCTGGCCTTCTTCAGGTGATTGGAATATCAAACCAAACCATTCTTTATGAATTTGTAGGTCTGATGATTACAATTCCAATATAATAAATTTTATATTATATTCTTGCTCTCGACATTAAGCTCTACTTGCATTCTATCCTATTAGTGAAAAAAAAAAAAAAATATATATATATATATATATACATACACAGACTTTAAAAATCAGGAGATCAGTTGAATCCACTACCTTGGTATCAACCATACGGCGATTTTTATCGATTGACCTCCCAACACTTTATTTTTATTGACCACTTTTTGATACACATTTCCTTGTCTGATTTAACTCTGACCATTAACCTTTTATATAATATATATATATATATATATATATTGTTACGAACTTGTAGCATATAGATGAACCACGGGTTTTAAAAAAAAGGAAAACGTGGGATCTTTTCTCGGTCTTCACTCAGAAATGGAAGCGACACAAGGGAGTCAACGAAGAACAGACACAAGACGATGGATTTCAAAATAAAACATTTATTTATAAATATATATAAAGGGATAAAGAAAAAAAAAGAACATTCATTTAACAGAGGGGAAGGGTTCATTAAAGAACAGAGAGTGCGAACGAATACATGTATATATAAAAACAGATCAAACCAAGAGAATCAACTTATCTTTCAGTCGAGTTGATATCTTCACACAAAGTTCTTATTCGCCGAAGCGAGAGTTCTGATGCTAAAACAACATTTTGGCCGTCCAGCAATTTTCCTGAATTCTTTTTCTTTCACAAGTGTTCGGGGTTCCACAGCATTTCGTATAGGCGGTTCGACGGGTCGGTTCCGTTTCATAGCAGTCCTTTCACCCCTGGTCGACAGACTTTGCTGTCTTCTTCGTCTCAGTGGGCAGTCTATGTTGGAGTCAGGGCAATTTTGCCCAGCGACGTTCAACTGCTGCTGGTCAGAGGGAAACTGAAAATTCCTTTCTTCGATTCTGCTGTCCCCAAAGAAAGTCACGTGGGTTCCCTTCGTCCTTGACCGGGTACGCAGGAGGATGGGGCGCAAATCACGCAGTGTTTGTGTAATGGCCAAAAGTTCATTCCACGTTTAGTGTGTTCTGATCACGTGAATCGCAGCAGGAGACCCTGATGGTGCCTGGAATTCACTCAGGGTCAAACACCTGATGGCTGCGAAATTTTGGAACCAGGTCATTCTCGCATCGGGTCACTTCAAAGTTCACGGGCCCTTGGCTTGTGGGTGGAAGAGTAGATAAAGAGGGAAAAGAATTTATGAGGAGAAGAGAACATGACTGATCATGGAACATATTCGCTCGCAAGTCGATAGCGTTGAATTAAATTTCTATATTTATTTATTTTTCTTTTATATCTAACTAACTTTCGACGAGAATTTAGGGTGTTACTTTGGGGCGCTTTTTAGCCTAACATCTATGTAGTTAATGAAATCACGGCTACGTGACAATATATATATATATATATTTCTGAGATGAGGTATTATGTACATTATTTACATTATTCGGACTATTGTCCTCATCGTTGTCGCCATATTTATCACAACGTTTCGGCTGTTGTACGCTCTGGCCTTCTTCAGGTGGTTGGAATTTCGAACTGAACCCTTTATTTCGCTCACTGGGATAGACTGTTCTAGTTCCATGAGCCATGTTTGATGGATATCAGTTATCTCCTGCTAATTTTCCAGTCTAATTCATCAGAGCTACAAATTTGAAAAAGAAAATTGGAAAATATTTTCCGTTTTCTTTCTGAATTTGTAGGTTTGTTGAATTGGATTGTGATTACAATTCCAATATAATAAATTATAATCATGGAATATTAGTGTTTGAGCCTTTTTTATTATATTCTTACTCTGTCCTGGACATTAAGCTCTACCTGCATTCTATCCTCTTGTCAATAAATATATATATATATATATATATATATATACACTGACCACTAATATTATATATATATATATATATACATACACTGACCACTAATATTATATATATATATATATATATATATATATATATACATACACTGACCACTAATATTATATATATATATATATATATATACATACACTGACCACTAATATTATATATATATATATATATATATATATATACATACATACACTGACCACTAATATTATATATATATATATATATATATATATATATATACATACACTGACCACTAATATTATATATATATATATATATATATATATATATATATATACACACTGACCACTAATATTATATATATATATATATATATATATATATATATATATATATATATATATACTTTAAAAATCAGGATATCAGTTGAATCCACTACCTTGGTTTCAACCTTACGGTGATTTTTTTTATCAATTGACCTCCCAATGCTTTATTTTTATTGACCACTTTTTAATACTACCATTTCCTTGTCTGATTTAACTCTGACCGTTAACCTTTTATGTATTAGGTTGGTGCAAAAATAATGACGTAAAAATGTCATTTTTTAACGTCAAAAAACGACATTATTACATCATTATTTTTGCACCAACCTGACATATATATATATATATTTGTGTATTTAGGAAGCATTCGTTTTTCTCATGCACATTTCATTGAATACAACAAACAAGGTACTTTGATTTAGTTTTTTTGTACGATTTCTCATGTGATCTAATAATTTTTGGGGATCATAAATTATATAAAAACTGTTCAATTGTTCTTTTTATCCAAGTGATTTCAGCTATAAATTTAGCCATTTTCAAGGTTGAAATATATTAACTGTTAATAAGAAATAGTTGCATGTATGTATTTGTATAATGCTTTCATTTTCAAAGCACGATCAAGATATTGTGTCCAAGTTCATAGTTGATATTATTGAGTGTTGCTTTTTTTTTTTATTAATAAGGCTTCTATTATTTTTAGCCTTCTGCTTGCATCTTGATGATGCTATTATATTTGTGTTGTTAACAAGTATATTATGAATAGGGTTCGGTAGGTCTCCATGTCATATTCAATGAAATGGGCATATATATATATATATATATATATATATAATAAAAGGCTCAAACACAGACCTACAAATTCAAAAAGAAATATTGCAATAAAAATCATAAGTATGAACACAGATCATTATTTAAAGAAGTAAGAGGGTACAAATAAAAAAGATTTGTTTTTCTATCTCACTGAAGTAGATATTCTCTTTCTTCACTCTGTCTCATTTCTCACTTTCTTTTTCTTCTCTCTCTTTTTCTTCTCTTTTCTTTCTTTCTTTCTTTCTTCTCCCTCTGTTTTTTCTCTTGTTCTCCTCTCTCTTTTGTTCTCCTTTCTATCTTGTACTCATCTCAAACCCTTTCTTGTTTTCTCTCTGATATGTCTTTCCTTGTGAACAAAATATTAGGTTGGTTCAAAAATAATATGAAAAAAAAAAAAAATATTTGACGTATTTTTTAACGTTAAAAAACGATATTATTTTTTGCACCACCTAATAGAATAGTTCATTATTTGTGAGGTATTGGCAGGCCATGACGTAAATATTAACTAATGAACAAGCAGAATCATAACATGCTTGTAGTTATGCAAGTTCATTGCTACTGTCAAAAAGTGACAGCAATATTTATGTAATTAACTTCTACTTTTCAGAACAGTCTTCAAAGTTCTCTTTTGGGATCACCATCCTCTGCTTCCTCATGTTCTCCTTAATCTCAGACATTTATTGCAGTATCCTTTCCACTTTTCCAAATCGGATAAATACCATGGACCGAACATTTGAACAGCAACAAAGTTCTGGAGAAAACAGAAGGGGCACTTAAACATCATGAAGAAACAGTTGAAATTTCTAGGGCATATGAGGAAAGAGGGAGGGTTTGGAAAATTTGATACTTAAAGGACAGATTAAAGGGAAGAGAGACAGAGGAAAACAACACATAACTTACCTGGTAAACGTTTGTGAATGAATGGTGGAGCAGGGTTTTGGATAGATAGTAATAAGACAAAATTTATAAAGACCTACGAAAGACAGGAAATTCTTCAGATCCATGATCGCCACCATGCTGAAGGGACATGGCACATAGATCAGCTACCTTTTTTTGCATTCTCTTAATTGTTTCTTTCATGTTCCCATTCTAACCATGAAACTCTAGTTCGGATCTCACCATGGTCGATTTGTCAGGAAGGAGACTAACTGATGTTATTAGACTGGAAGGTTTGATCCAAGCATATGACACCTTTTGGAAAGTCCCTGAAAACCATGCCACAGGTTGACCCAAGGCTTGTGAGTGAAATTGGGTAGATGGAACTCTTGGGGGCTATTGATAGCTGTGATAGCACAAAGTCACAAATCGTTGTGGCCGAGAGATTGAACTGTCTGGCCTTGTTCAATTTGTTGATCACGCTAGATAACATACTCTTTTTCAGAAACTGTAACTAAGATCTGCCCAACATAGTTGCAGTATAAACCACAGGTGGGCTCTGTTGGTGTTGAACAAACATAAATGTGCCTGAGCAAGCGTCTGCAATAGGGATTGTCTAGCCACTCTAGTAGATGGGTATCCCTGAATATGAGTAGCCAGCTATACATACATGCATAATTGCTTCCTTGGTCGAACATCTCTTCCTTTTCAATGATGATTTTATCTTTTGGAAAAGCCGGACGTTGCAGAGAATCAGATCATATGGTGGGATTACAAACATCAATAAAACAATCAATTACTAAAATTCCTGCACAAGACAATAAGGAACAGGCAGTCACTTGAAATGGCTGCATTCTTTCTGGACTGTTCATGGAATTATCAGATCTTTTAATTCTCACCTTAATCATTTGAATAGTTTCCATGTTGTCTTGAACTTCAAATGTAATGTCAATTGACATCTCCAGTTGCCTTCTCCTCACCCTTTCTTCTATCACTCCTATCTGGTCTTGCTCCAAATCTTCTGTAACCCCTTGCGTCCTAGTGGCTTCCCGCCTTGCTTGGGGTGAAATGCTTAAAAAAAAATATATATATCTATTCAGTATTTTGGGTTTGTTCTACTTGGTGAAGGCCTTCAAGAATGTGGATTGCTTTCAAAATTTAATAGTAGAAGATAGGTTTGCCCGTTGTCTGGTTCACACTCCTCCCTGGTCTTTTGAACACGAGTAGAGGTTTATGTAGTGTTTCTTGTTTAGGATTGAGTTTCCAGTTCCTTCTAAACTTTATACTTCCAATGTCTCTGACTGAACTCTGAACTGTTATTCACTAATTAAATATTGACCTCTTCAAGTCTAGAGTTAGTGGATATCTTTCCTCAAGAACACATGGCACAGTGGATAAAGGTGTGCATTAGATCCACTGACAGGATCCCAAGAGTGTGAGTTCAATAGCCGGTTAAGGCAGTGGAGAACTTTCAGAGGGGAATAAACAGGAGATAACTGATAACTGACATCCATTAAACATGGCACATGAAACTAGAACAGTCTACCCCAGTGAGAAAAATAAAGGATTCAGTTCGACATTCCAACCACCTGAAGAAGGTTGGAGCATACAACAGCTGAAACATTGTAATAAATATGGCAACAAAGATGAGGACAATAGTCCAAATAATGTAAATAGTGGATATCTTTCCTGTATAGCACCAAGTACTTCACTTATTGCCATTTCTTAGACTCATACAACACCACACAGTAACCATCTACCTTGAGTGGTTCTTGGGCCTTGTTTTGTGGGAACATTAATAAAAAAAATAAAAAAATAGCTACCTGGTCAATTTTGAAGCATTGATACAAAACTCTAATCTGTGATTCACTCATTGAATCATCTCTAATTTTCAAGTTTCTTTTGATTGAGTAACACCACAGGAGAGTAGCTGTTTTCACACACACATATCTATCTATCTATCTATATATATATATATATATATATATATATATATATATATATATAAAATGTCATCCACATACAGGCCTGTTTTGCATTGTGGCTAGACATCCGATTGCTTCAAGCTGGGATCAAAACCCAACGGATTTGGCATATATATGTATCAAGTTTTCCATCTGATTGTTTTCTCAAGTCAAATCATGACTGGTTCTCAGTAGGGTTGGCTGATTGTGTACATACAAGGATGTATTGGCCCAACCTAAAAGGTATTACAAAATGAATTTTGATTGTTAGGGAGTGTCTCAGGCTGACTTTTCAGCACCTCATTTTTATACTTCAAACAAACCTTTTTTTTTATTTTATTTGTATTTTTTTAACTATTTGTCCACGTAATTTTATCAATTTTCATAAAATGCTGTCAAAATTATTTTTGGAGTTCAGATTACATTTTTTTTTTTTTTTTTTTTAAGAATTAACCAAGTTTTTTTTTTCTTGGGTGAAATGCAGGGAAGACCTTTCATGTTAATTTGAAGAGATGATTATGGTAGTTGTCAAGGTATTATAGAGACAACATTATTAGGAGTTTGACATTTTTGTTTTGTTTATTTAATTTATTTAATTTGTTTTTTTTATTTGTGTTTTTAAATTTTATTTTCATGGTTTATTTTGTTTATTAAATTTATTTTGGTTTCTATTATTTTTGTATATTTTGTATTTTTATTTATTTAAAAAATTTATTGAGCTTCTATAAACATTTATTTTGCTTAATTTGTTTTTTGTTTATTGATTTTTGTTTCTAACTTTATTTTGTTTTGATTGATTTTAGGTTTCATTTATTTTGTGTTTTTGTTATGATTTTTTATTTATTTCATTTATTGCTTTTATCATTTATTTTGTGTTTTTAACTTATTCTAGTTTTTTACACTAGTTATGTATTTTTGTTTTTATTTTAATCTGTTTTTTTTTTTGTATTATCTTTTTAAAATTTTTGAACTCATCTTTTTAAAAATCTGTTTTGCTTTTGTAGCAATTTACTTTGTCTCTTAAATTTTATTCATTTTTTTTTTCTTAATAATTTTGTTTTGTTTTAATTTTTTTCTGTTTTGTTTTTATTTCTTTTTTTTTTTTTTTTTTTTTTTTTTTTATACGGTACTTTTTGAGGTTAACCACAACGTGTATTACAGAATGGGGTTAGGTTGATTTTTACAAGTTTTTTTTGAAGAAACTCCCTTTGATCTTTTAACGAGATAGCTTTTGAAGGAATCTTTCTTTTGTGCATGTGGGTGTTGGAAATAGAAATACTTTTGCAATCTCTCTCTCTCTCTCTCGGACACTAAAAATTCTTTCACAAGACCATTTTTGTTTTAATATATTTTTTTTTTCTTTACATTTTTTTTATTCTTGGGAAATTGTTAAGGAGTGCCTTCTTTGAAGAATTCTATTCTCTGTCTGCTTTTGTTCAAATGCCCATATTTGAATATGGGGTTACACACTTCTCTCTCAGCAAAGAAAACTCCTCACAAGACTTCTGTAATTCTTTCATGGTTCTTTACATTTCTATGCTGTGTGTGTGTATATATATATATATATATATATATATATATATATATATACATGTGTATGAAAGCGACTGAGCTATGCATGACCTGCTGTACTTTTTATTGATATTTATATTCTTTTTTTGTTTCTTTCATGCAACTGTGCTTACAATACAATTAAACCATTTTTCAATAGCAAATTCTAAGAGGAAACAATTTCAAAATTGAGTTACCATATTTCTTATATATATATATATATATATCTGTAAATACCTTTTAACTTTGTGTTTCATGCACTCACTCAACATATCTTGAAGATTTCTCTCTCTCAGTAAATATCTTGAACTTTATATTTTACCTCACTCCCAGTATAGCTCTCTTACACAGTAGCTTTCTGTTTCTCTCTCCTTGTTTAACTTTCTCTCTCTCACTCTCTCTCACCTCTGCATATATCCCTTGAAATTTATCTCTCTAGAAATACCTTGGAATCTCTATCTCTCTTTCACTCTCCATAAATAACTTGGAATCTCTCTCACTCCCTGTAAACGCATTGAAATCTTTTTATCTCTCTCTCTCTTTAAATTTCTTGAACTTTAAATCTTTCTCTCTCTCCATTCTCCATAAATACCTTGAAATTTCTCAGTCTCTCTCCATAAATACCTTGAAATTTCTCAGTCTCTCTCCATAAATACCTTGAAATTTCTCAGTCTCTCTCCATAAATACCTTGAAATTTCTCAGTCTCTCTCCATAAATACCTTGAAATTTCTCAGTCTCTCTCCATAAATACCTTGAAATTTCTCTCTCTTTCTCTCTCCATAAATACCTTGAAATTTCACTCTCTTTCTCTCTCCATAAGTACCTTGAAATTTCTCTCCCTCCCTCCATAAATACCTTCAGATCTCCCTCTCTCCATAAACACCTTCAGATCTCTCTCTCTCTCTCTTCATAAATACCTTCAGATCTCTTTCTCTCTCTCTCTTCATAAATACCTTCAGATCTCTTTCTCTCTCTCTCTTCATAAATACCTTCAGATCTCTCTCTTTCTCTTCATAAATACCTTGGATCTCTCTCCCTCTCTGTAAATATCTTGAAATCTTTTTATCTCTTTGCTCTCTTTAAATACCTTGAACTTGAAATCTTTCTTTAAATACTTTGAAATCAATCTCACTCTTTCTGTAAATACCTTGAAATCTTTTCTCCATAAATTCATTGAACTCTCTTTCGATTTAAATACCTTGAACTTTATTGCTCTCACTTTAAATAACTTTTTCTCTCTCAGCAAATAAGTTGCTTTCTGTAGCAAATATCTTTATTTTTCCCTGTTTCTCTAAATATCTTTTCTCTTTCTTTCCCTAAATATCTTCCTTTCTCTAAATCTCTTAAACACTTCCAAGTACTTTATGGAATGAACATCCTTACATTTTCCCTAAGGGTAATTCATCAATTTCTACTAAGTTTTCTGACAGACTATCTCAGACATCAGATTTCCATTTTTTTTCCCTGCTGTCTCCCATCCTGTAAAATTATGGCAGTCAAAATAAAGGCAACTTGTGTGCATTGGCATTGTTTTGACTAGCAGCACTAGAGTTTGAGATGGCTATATATATATATATATATATTATTTTTATTAATATCAACTCTGAGAATTTTAACTGAATAATTTTTCTTTTTTTTTCCAGGTGAGTGGCTCTTTCATTCTGAACAGAACGTTGATATAAGTAAGTAAAAATAAAATAAATAAAAAAAAAATAACAACAAAGATGAGGACAATCGTCTAGTGTGTTGCCAGTAAAAATAATAACTCCTCATCCCAGCAATCCAGGCAGAAGTTATGGACGTTTATGTAAGGAATATTTATGTGTGTGTGTTTGCATATATGTATTTATCATTTGATTATCTCTTTCTCTCTCTTACAATACATTCTGTTTACTTCTCTATATCTTTGTGTTTAACTTTTTCTTCTTGTTTAACTTTCTTTCTCTCTCTCTCCTTATCTAGCTCTCTCACTCTTTATCTATCTCTCCCTCTCTCACTCTTTATCTCTCCCTCTCTTTATCTAACTCTCCCTCTCTCACTGCTTATCTAACTCTCCCTCTCTCACTGCTTATCTAACTCTCCCTCTCTCACTGCTTATCTAACTCTCCCTCTCTCACTGCTTATCTAACTCTCACTGCTTATCTAACTCTTTTTTTTCAGTCTCTCCTTATCGAACTCTTTTTTTTTTTCTCGGTCTCTCCTTATCTAACTCTTTTTTTTTTCTCATCTCTCCTTAATCTTTCTGTCTCTCCTTATCTAAGTCATTCTTTCTGTCTCTCCTTATCTAAGTCATTCTTTCTGTCTCTCCTTATCTAAGTCATTCTTTCTGTCTCTCCTTATCTAAGTCATTCTTTCTGTCTCTCCTTATCTAAGTCATTCTTTCTGTCTCTCCTTATCTAAGTCATTCTTTCTGTCTCTCCTTATCTAAGTCATTCTTTCTGTCTCTCCTTATCTAAGTCATTCTTTCTGTCTCTCCTTATCTAAGTCATTCTTTCTGTCTCTCCTTATCTAAGTCATTCTTTCTGTCTCTCCTTATCTAAGTCATTCTTTCTGTCTCTCCTTATCTAAGTCATTCTTTCTGTCTCTCCTTATCTAAGTCATTCTTTCTGTCTCTCCTTATCTAAGTCATTCTTTCTGTCTCTCCTTATCTAAGTCATTCTTTCTGTCTCTCCTTATCTAAGTCATTCTTTCTGTCTCTCCTTATCTAAGTCATTCTTTCTGTCTCTCCTTATCTAAGTCATTCTTTCTGTCTCTCCTTATCTAAGTCATTCTTTCTGTCTCTCCTTATCTAAGTCATTCTTTCTGTCTCTCCTTATCTAAGTCATTCTTTCTGTCTCTCCTTATCTAAGTCATTCTTTCTGTCTCTCCTTATCTAAGTCATTCTTTCTGTCTCTCCTTATCTAAGTCATTCTTTCTGTCTCTCCTTATTATTTCTCGTTTCACACTCTCACTCTCTCTCATTGTCTTTCTCTGTCTCATTTTTCTCCTCTTCTGTTTAACTTCCTCTCTCCATTTAACTGTCTCTCTTTCTCCCTCCCTTTGTCTGTCTCTCCCTCCCTTTAACTGTCTGTCTCTCTCTACCTTTAACTGTCTGCCTCTCTCTCTCTCTCCCTTCATTTACTTCTTGCTCTCTCTTTCTCTTTTAGTTTACCTATATCTTCCTCTATTCTCATATATCTATTCTATCATCTAAAATTATATTCACTTATTCATCCACACACACACACTTCCTCTTTGTTCTCCCCAAATTCTCAACTCCAATCTGCAATGAAGTAAGAAGAATAACAAAATGAACGCCAATAAATTAAAGATAATCACTCAAACGAATGTGGGAAGGGAAAGAACAAATGGGAGTCAAGGAATAAATGGGGTTAGTGAGGGTTGCAATAAAACCAACCCAAGCAGGAATTTTCATCCTGGGTAATCTCAACCCCAAGCCCACCCCAAAACAGTCTCTCAGATAACCTAAGCTGTATTTAACCCATCCAGATAAGACTTCAAATTTTTCCTATTCTGTCCTCTGTAAAACAACATCATTCCTAAGAGTGACCTTCTGTGCCATTTTAAAATGGGAATTTATAAATTAGGTTTCATGTTGTGTGGCCACTTGGCAATAAAAGTAAAAAGAACTATTGGGAGGGCTGAAAGCAGTCATAGGTCCCCCTCACCCAGAATATAGGTGTTCATGGCTCCCATAGAGTCCTTTTATAAACAAAAACGAATAAGTGCTGTAAACATTCATAACATATTTTTCAATGTAAAAGCACTATGCCCTTTTGAGGGGTAGACAATCATGTCACCCCACAGCTTCCTTTTCTTTTTTTATTTGTGAATTGCCATAGGTTTAGTCGACACTGCTGTTTAACTCATAGCTGAAGGGTGAAGAGTCGATTCATGTTTTTCCCAAAGGCATTAGTTCAAAAAGTGAATATAACAGTATTTACATTATTTGAACTATTGTCCTTATCTTTGTTGCTAAATTTATTACAACGTTTCAGTTGTTGTACGCTCCAGCCTTCTTCAGGTGGTTGAAATGTCGAACTGAACACATGACACAGTAGATAAAGGCGTTATCCTCTATGGTAGTGAATGCTGGACAATTTCCTCACAAATAAAGAGAAAACTGGAGGCAACAAAAATATGGTACTACGAAAGGATGCTGAGAATACCATGAAGGGAGTGCATAAGAAGTCTTAAGGAAAATGGTAATAAAAAGGACACTTATACACAGAATCAAAAAGAGACAATTGAAATTTCTTCAGTATCTATCTATATTTCTGAAATGAGTTATTATATACACTATTTACATTATTCTGACTATTGTCCTCATCTTTGTTGCCATATTTATCACAACGTTTCAGCTGGCCTTCTTCAGGTTGTTGGAATGCTGAACTGAACCCTTTATTTCTCTCACTGAGGTAGACTGTTCTAGTTCCACGTGCCATGTCTAATGGATGTCAGTTATCAGTTATCTCCTGTTAATTCACCTCTCCAAGTTCTCTACTGCCTTAACCAGGTATTGATCTCACAACTCTTTGGATCCTGTCACTGGATCCAACCAATGCCTTTATCCATTGTGCCATGTGTCCTTAAGGGTTCAGTTCAACATTCCAAACATAGAAATGAATACAATATGGGAACCAGTAATACGGAGTTCCAGAGAAAAGCGATAATAACAAAGAAAATTGCAATATGAACTCTGGTAAAAAACATGCAATGATAACAGCAAAAAATTGCAATATGAGCACTGGTAAAAATGGATGTTGAAGACATTAAGTTTATAAGTCCCAGAAATTCATACACAGATGTCCTTAACGTCTTTGAGCCAGGTGTCAATTGTTATCTATCCTCTTTATCCTCATAATCTTCACTTCTTACAATCATGGCTCTCCACAATTTCCTATCCTTTGTAGTTCCTAGTAAGGTTTGTTTTTTCACTAAGCATCTCATTGCCTGTTTTCCCAACCAATTACACATGCTCCTTAGGATGGTTACTTACTATTTTCTCGTCTGTTCATCTTGCATTCAATATCTTCTAGGAGTGTCAAATTTCCCAGGTCACTTTTTCCTCATTGTGTGTTCTGAAACTTTTTGTTTCCATTTTCCTTAAAACTTCCTTGTTACTCACATGATCAGTCTATAGTATTCTCAGTATCTTTCTGTACAACCAAATTTCTGTTGCCTCATATCTCTTTGTCTAGGAGGAGATTGTCCGGCATTCATTACCATATTGGAGGATTGATATTACATAGCAGTTCAGTACTTTTTTCTTTGTTTCTAATAAAACTTAGCTTTTGGAAGGCATCATTCATTTTTCCAATGTACATTCAGATTGCAATATATTAGGTTGGTGCAAAAATAATGTCGTTTTTTGACGTTAAAAATACGTCAATAAACGACATTATTTTTGCACCAACCTAATATATATATATATCCTTAAATATATATATATGTTTATTTAAGGATATTACAACAAAAACATGTAAGAATTGCTATACAATTGCACTGATGTTTCAACGCATAATGATGTGTCTCCTCAGCTGATTGTAAATTACTGGAGAGTGAACAATTAATTTGGTTTCAAAAGCAAAATACATCCTCTTTTTTTTTTTTTTTTTTTAATTAAATGTTATCAACATTGGAAGTGTACTCTTTTTCATTCTCATCATACCTGGAGATATATAATTATTTATTTAAAAACATGATTCCAATGCTATATAAGAGTTCTCATGTTTCAAAACATTTTTAAATAAATAATTTATATTTATACTGTACTTTTGTATCGAGCACTATTTTAAAAAAATAATAACAAAAATACTAAAGAACTTTGGATTATTTGCCTAATGAGTTCTTTCCTATTTTCTATATATTTTTACACACACAAACACACACACATATATATATATATATATATATATAAAAGGTACCACCACAGAAAACATGATACCCAAGCTTTTTAAAAGGAATTTTTAAAAATGAAAATCTTTCTTGATGCTATTTTTTAGTTTTAATTTCAAGCTAATAGGTTAAATTTAATATTTTCAATAAGCAAAATACCTTGCTGTATTTTAAAACTAATTTTAAGTTTTTTTTTTTTTTTTTTTTTTGCTAATTAGTATCCTTTTATTAGTCATTTTTCATCACAATGTAATTCTTTGTTAAAAAAATTTTCCAAAAATAAAATATACTTTTCTGAAATTTTATTTGAGGAATATTAACTCATTTAGAGCATAATTAATCTGATTTGAAACAAATATTATTTACTTTAAGTTTAAAATATCATAGTAAGTAATTTTTTTAATATGGTGGTAGCTGTTTTTTTTAACCTGTTGACATGATTGACAGATTGATATTTATCTATTGTTCTATGGTAGCTTTACGCATAAAAAACAATCGAATATAACAAGTGTGCCTTCAATATATAATTTTTAAGTACTCAGTAATCTTAAAAATTTTAGAAATTATTCTCCATAATCTAATGTTTTATTAAATTTTAGATACTTTCTGGCTTTAAATTTACTTTATTTATTGGTCTTATTTTCTGATAATATTATGATGTGCCACCATATCTGAAAAAATTAGCACATTTATACATACAAAAAAATTGAGAATTTTAAAAATACTGTTATTTGATGATTTGCATTAAGCTTTACCATGTATGATTAGTAAATATAGTTTTTACTTAAAAATAATATAATATGAAAGGGTGAAAATGATACAAAATTTTAAAATATTTAAAACTTTATAAATTATTCTAATTAAAATTTTTAAAAATATAAACAATTCTTGTAAAAATTGATTTAAAATAATCTTTTTCTTAAAACAATATTGTCCTTAATACATCTTATTCATAAAACCAATTAAAAGCTTTTCTAATTAATGTCATAAGTTTATTGCATTTTTTTTATTTTACAATTTAGAGCACATTTTAGGTAAATGGTGTTTTTGTTTGACAAAAACAAATTGATGATTCAAATTCTCCAAGGAATCCTCCTTTTAACTAACATACATATGAAGAGAGTAGAAGTTTCATAAAATGAATTAGGGGTAACAGATCTAAAAAAAATATATTTTTACCAAGATTTTCTAATAAGAAAATGTTTTTTTTTCTAAATAATTTCATTCATATGTGAATAAGCCTTGAAAATTTCATTAAAATATGACAATTATTTGATTTTTGCAATGTTTTTTACTGCAAAAAAGACACTAAATTTCCCATACTAATCTTACTGATGCAAGAAAAGCAAAATTTTTAACCAAAATATTGAACATGCTAGAAAGGATTCAAAAATTTAATAAAATAAAAATATACTTTGATCTTTCCTCTTAATAACATAAACATTTTGACAATAACACTTTGTTCTTATAAAGTTCGAGGCTTTTTTCATCATGGTATGATTTTTTTTATCAAAATTTTGAAGGTACCTAAATTTTATGAAGGATATTCAAAAAATAAAGTACACACATTTATTAATCTAACATTTCTTTCTCTTCATCAATGTGCCATTTATCTTGAGGATGTTGATGATCATGGCTCACCACAACTTCTTGTCCTTTATGACTCCTAGCAATGTTTGTTTTTTCAATATCTCTTTTAATCTATGTTCTGCTACCCAATTACACCTGCTTGTTGGGTAAGTTATTTGCTGCTGTCCTCTGTCTCTCTTGCCTTCAATATATCCTGTGAGTGTAAAATTCTCCAAGTCTTTTTTCCTCATTATATGCTCTAGAAATTTAAATCATGTTGTAATGGAATGTCCCACACTCCCTATCACCTATGTAGACTGACTAAATTAGTATATATATATAATATATATATATTTTTTTTTTTTTTTTTTTTTTTTTTTTTTTTTTTGAATAAAAACAGACCACTTTAAGGTTCCATGTAATAAATTATTTATTAAATAATTTATTACATGGAACCTTAAAGTGCTCTGTTTTTATTCAAACATATTTGCTCTGAATTTACATAGAGCTCTCCGGATATCATCCTCCTTGGGCCTACCCATACGGATTACCTAGTTTTGCATAAACTAAATATATATATATATATATAGTTAGCACAGGATATACCTGGTGGACTTGCTTCGGGAATTACTAGCTCGCTAACCAATACCCTGTCTTTCAGTAGTGTATTTTCTTTTACAATAAATTTCTCTTTCTTTCATGTATGCGCGTGTTGCTGTTCATTTCACTCAAGTACCACGTTTGTCTATTTGTAATCTTCTTTAAGGATACAAAAAATCGTCTTTTTTTAATCCTAAGTATAATTGTTTTTTTTGTTTTCGGTTTCCTTTAAACTTTCTCATTACTCACATGTTCAGTCCATGGTATTCTTAGCAACTTTCTGTAGAACCACATTTATGTTACCTCAAATCACTTTGTCTGTGAGCATTCACTGTCATATAGGGGAGGGCTCCAGTTCATTGCTTCTAATGAAATGTTCCTGTTACTTAATACTTTGGTTAACCTTTGGAAAGCATTTTTTGCATCGGATTTTAGTATCATATATGTATATGTAAGGTGCTCTGCATGTTAAAACAACCTTTTATCACATCCTGCCTTAGTCGGGAGGCCAGGTAAATATACCAGGTATCCAGCTGGAGAAGATCATATCTACTTTAAATCAGCATTCAAACCCATGGCTTTTATCTGGGCTTGACCCACAACAATTGTTAATGGGGTGGGGGTGATATCTAAGTATATAAGTTACAACTTGTTATTTGATTAATTTATTTATTCCTCACCCTCCAGCTCCTTGTGCAAGTCCTTTATAAACTTGAACAAGAAGACTCTTGATTAAACTTGATTTTCTTTAAAGCCTTTGTTGCGTTCATTGAGGGATGGGATGGATACAATTTCAAGTGTGTATTCACAAATGCTGCATCAGGACATAGGGGAGTAGCTATGGTTGGAGAAAGATGTCAGAAGGGAGCAAGTCACACACTCTTCAGTCTGACTGTCCCTCCTATCAGACTCTTAGTTCTAGATAACATCTATTAGCATATGGAGGTTGAGGGTGTGAAGTTTTATATATCAGCAACCATACTCATGTCTATACAAGTACAAAGATAGACGAAGCAGATAGTTTTGTGTCAAGTGATCACCTGGTGATATCTTTAGACCCCCCCCCCCGTGTAGATCAATGTGTCTGCTATGTTTTATATTTACACCTTATTTTCTGATACCTTTCTACCAATTGTATCTGTGATCTCTTTCTTTTTTCTCACCTTCCTTTCTTCATTCTTTCTCACCTTCCTTTCTTCATTCTTTCTCACCTTCCTTTCTTCATTCTTTCTCACCTTCCTTTCTTCATTCTTTCTCACCTTCCTTTCTTCATTCTTTCTCACCTTCCTTTCTTCATTCTTTCTCACCTTCCTTTCTTCATTCTTTCTCACCTTCCTTTCTTCATTCTTTCTCACCTTCCTTTCTTCATTCTTTCTCACCTTCCTTTCTTCATTCTTTCTCACCTTCCTTTCTTCATTCTTTCTCACCTTCCTTTCTTCATTCTTTCTTTTTTCTTAACCTACTTTCCCCTTCTACATTCCTTCTTTCTTTCTCGCTCTTCATGCATAAATCTATTTGTATGTTTCTATCTCTGACCATTTTGCTTTTCTGCCTTGGATCAGAGTGTAGTGTCACGCCCAATCTCTGGTTATTCGGGAATTTGGTTATTCACAGCTGGAATTAATTATGCTTTCTGAACAGGAAACGTACATAATATTAAGTGGAAAGGAATTGGAGAAAGTGAAGATAATGATGGAGTGGAGAAAAGTGTGAATGAAGAAAGAAAACCATATCAAAGAATTATATCATTCATTTCACCTGATATCTATCTATCTATCTATCTATCTATATATATATATATATATATATATATAGATATACACACACACAAGTGTAATTTCTCAAGTATTAATAGATTTATTTATTTTTAATTTGATATTTTTATTACTTCAATCAATATAATAACATTTGAAGTAATAAACATGTGATTATGTGTGCATATATATATATATATATATATATATACACACACACACAAGTATATAATTGGTGTATATGGAATGGATTCCAATAACCAACAATTACTATTCTTAAAAGAGTGCTCAATACAGAGTAGAGCAGATATAATTATTTATTTAAAAAATTATAACATAAATATGTTATAAAATCACTACAAAAATAGCCATTTTGTTTCAACACCTCTGGTGTCTTATCAAGTGATGATGATGAATGTAAAATAAATCGTTTTAAAAGTTTCAAATTAATTAACGATCCTTCGTAAGGGGAAAACGTTCTTACAAAAGCTAGAATGACCAATCAAAATACAAGTATAGGAAAATTCAAGCTTGATAACGAAGTCATGTTATAATAGCTATTCAGATCTTTAAAATAGGGGTAATATTAAAAAAAGAATTTATTCTAACCAATCTATTTTTGTATTGATTTTATAACATATTTGTTATAATTTTTTAAATAAATAATTATATATATATATATATATATATATATATATGTCTCCTATGTTAAATAAGAGGGCTATTTAAAATATAAAAAAATATACATAATACCCTACATTGATTGCACAACACAGTTTCATGCTGTATGATTGCAGACAACATGAAACACCAAGTTGTGCAATCAATATAGGGTATAATGTAATTTTTTAATATATATATATATATATATATATATATTTAAAATAATAAGAAAGGACAGTAAGATTTATAATCCAGTGTTCTTAGTAATTATTCTTATTTTTTAAAAAAGATAGTGTTCAATCCAAACAGTTTAGCATAATATTATAATTATAAAATACTTATATATATAGTTAAATTCCCAGATGAATTCTGTGGACAAGACAGACTGGTATAAAGTGACAATTAGAAAAAAAATCTTAGATTTTGCCGATGTGTTTTGTCTTCCGACTTTTTCAAAGCAAAAATGAAATCGAAATGTTTTTGTTGTTATAGTTACATTAAAAAATCCAAATTTAAAAAGATAGATGCTTCTGTCTAAGCCTTTTTTTCTGGTGAATATAAATTACCTTTATAATGTATATTACCTTTTTAATGTAACTATAGCAACAAAAACTTTTCGATTTCGTTTTTGCCCTGAAAAAGTCGGAAGACGAAACACGTCGGCAAAATCTAAGATTTTTTTTCAATTGTCATTTTATACCATATATGTATGTATGTATGTATATGTATTATGAATTGTTTGCAGCTTTTTTGTGTTTTTCATTCAGAATATTATTATCATCATTTATATGTCACTTATGATATTTTGATATGGGTGTATAAGTGATTCTTAAGGCCAGCTTCACTTTTATAACCTCTCTTACACATATAACAAGCATAAAGTTTGTCTGTGTTAACTATGTTGGAATCTTGCTTGTCTCTGTGTACAATACTGTGATGTTTGTGTCCCATAACAGACTTACAAAACCTTGTCACAGAACTTGTACAAGTAGCCTGCAGATCTTTCTGGTAGGGTTGCATTTACAGAGGATTATACGTGACCTCTCAGGTATGATCTCATGTGACTGACCAAACCAAGAGGGTGACTTTTCCTATATTGAGCACTCTTTTAAGAATAGTAATTGTTGCTTATTGGAATTTATTCCATATGCACCAATCTTATACTTTGATATATATATATATATATATATATAGTGTGTGTGTGTGTATATATAAAAGGTAGTATAAACCACAGGTTTGTGAGGGTGTTAAAGAAACACAAATGTACCTTGGCAGGAGTTTACAACAAGGATTGGCTAGCCACCTAATTAGACTTCATAGTCTCTTAAGATTGATGGATGCCGGCATGATATATATATGCACACACACAGTCCCCTCCAAAAGTACTGGAATAGCAAGGCCAATTCCTTCGTTTTTGTTGTTCACTGAAGACATTTGTGTTTAAGATCAAAGGATAAATATCAGACAAAAGGTCAGAATTTCAGCTTTTATTTCCTGGTGTTTACATTTAGATATGTTAAACAACTTAGTACAATACCACCTTTTGTTTGAACTCACCCATTTTTCATGCAAGCAAAATTATTGGAACACATGGCTGACAGGTGTTTCTTGTTGCCCAGGTGTTGCCTTTGAGATTGCATGTTTAAACATTAAATAGCTCTGAATGGCTACTCTTGGTTTTAGCCTTGGGTTTTGCGTGTAAAGACTGCATTTCTTGTTAAAAAAGATAAACCAACATGAAGACGAGATGTTGCCTATGGGAGAAAAGCAATCCCTTTTGAAGCTAAAAAAAGAAGGAAAATCAATCAGTCATTGGAAAAACAATGGACATAGCCAAACAACAATTTGGAATGTCCTGAAAAAGAAACTACTGGTGTAATGAGTAAGAGACATAGACCCAGGTTGGTCAAAGAAAACAATGATAGTTGATGACAGAAAGAGCTGGAAGGAACTCCTCCTCTTAAAAAAAAATCAATGACATCACCAACAACCTCTATAGTGTAGGGGTGAAGGTTTCACAATCTGTTTGAAGAAGCCATTTAGAGCAGAAATATAGATATACCACAAGATGCAAACCACTCATCAGTAGTAAGAATCAGAAGGCCAGATTGGAATTTGCAAGGAAGTACAGAGATGAGCAACAAAAGTTCTGGAAGAAAGTTTTATGTATTGATGAGACCATGATAAATCTCTACCAAAGTAATGAAAAAGCCAAAGTGCAGAAAAAGAAAATTCACTTCTGTATATCATTTCAATATAGACAGTAAAGGTTGAAAAGGATAAGGGAGTGAACGAGAAGATACAGGCAAAGAGAGAATAGTAGAAATATGAGATAATGTAAAAACTATATTTTCAGAAAATTAAATATTATAGTTCTTTCTATCATTGGTGGAGCATTCCTTCCAATCTTTCTGCTTTTGGTAATGTGGAAAGTTAACAGCTTGTATATATCATTATTTTCCCTTCTAGTTACAGGATGTGCAGTTGGTGTAATGGATAGTGGTTTGGAATGAGAAATCGGAGAGCTGAGTCCAAATTCCAGTTAGAATTGTTGCATTCACTTATGTACAAATACCCTTGGGAAAGGTATGGATGTGTTTCCTCCCCTTAGCTATAGGTTAAATAGTAGAACTTGTGTTTGGGGCAAAGTCATTGTTATTTTCAAAAATTGTTTAATACAATTGTTATGGTTCAATATCCTTGCACCACAGTTATGGTCTAAGGTTAGAACCAAGGAAGAACAACACGAACACAAGAGTAGAATAACAAAGATATATTACAACAGAAATATAGTACAAGAAGTTGAAGTTGTTAGTAATGACTGTCTATCTGGTTTAGAGTGAACTAATATTGTCGCGACTCGTTACACCATTCATTCGGTATCTAGCCACCCCCCACGAGGGTTGCATGTGGCACAAGGCCGAGTTTAACGTGGGTTTCCCGAGCCCGTAGACTCGGCCAAAAATATATCCTTTGAACCCGCCTAGACGGGTTCAGGGCCTGTCTACCTCCCCGGACGAAACCTTGCTCTTTAGCAAAGCTTCGTCCGGGTTCCTCTCTGCCAAAGCAGAGAGTTCAACAGTCATGACCTGGTGCTCGTTACACCATTCATTCATTATACCTGTTGAGAGGCGCAGTATTTATAGTGTCGGGAAGAGTCCATTATCGTTATAGGTAAGTTCCCATAACAACAATATTGACTAAGAAAAAAATTCTTACAATCTAAAATATGTTTTGATTTTAAATGAGTTGATAAATCATAAAAAAGTAAAATCTCAAATCATTTCTAGTTATGTGTTCTACCCATTTTTGTTGTTTTTAGAAATGTTCAAGTGATATGGTTTTTGTTATTTCGTAAAGTTTTTTTGGATTTTGCATAGCCAGTCTATAAGGCTTGATGAAGGATTATTTTTAAAACCAAGAGAGGATTAATTCTCATGAAGTCATTTTCAATCATTGATCTGAGATAACGTTTGTGTCATGAGTCACCGACAAAGTATATTATTTTAGCATAACATGTTTCTATATGTTTAATTTTCTTTGTGTGGGCATGTGTATATATATATATAATATATATATATATATATATATATATATATATATATACTTGTACATTGTACACACACACAGATTTAATCTGTATTGTTTCTTTTGACTCACACCCTTACATTTAGCTCTTTCTATCTTTTACCCTATTCACAATAAGGTGCTTATCTTGCTTATCTTAACTTGAGCCTTATGTACCCATATTCCCCTATTCTTTTATATCCCTTTAGAACATAGGCAAATGTGGCTCTCCACAACTTCCTATCCCTTGTGTTCCTTAGCAATATTTTTCTCTTTGCCAAGCATGCTGCCTCCCTATTTACACAACCTCATCAGGTAGGTGGCCTGCTGCCTTCTATCTTTCTTATCCTTGATATTCCCTGTGAGGATTAAGTTCGCCAAACCTTTCTTCCTCATTATGATTTAATCTGTATTATTTCTTTTGACTAACACCTTTACATTTAACTCTTTCTATCTTTTACCCTATTCACAATAAGGTGCTTATCTTGTGTTTAACTTGAGCATTATGTACCGATATTCCCCTATTCTTTATGTACAATATTCCTTTAGAACATAGGCAAATATGGCTCTCCACAACTTCCTATCCCTTGTGGCCAATAAGTGTTTCTCCCCTGTTCTGCCATCCATTCACACAAGCTCATCAGGTTGCTCACTGACTTTACCCATCTAACTTGCCCTCAATATGGCCCATGAGTGTTCAGTTTTCCAAGCTCATCTTCCACATTATGTGTCTAAGGAATTTTAGCTCTTTCTGAGTATAAGTATTCTTTTTGTTGTCATTTTCTTTAAGATTTCCTTGCTCTGTCTATGGAATTCTCAGTATCCTTCTGTAAAACTACATTTCTCTTCATCCGAAGAATAAGCTATTCACTGCCATATAAGAGAATGAATATCCCAGAGCAATCCAGCCCTCTACAGGTTAATCAATAATATAAAGAAGTGATCTAGATTTGAACCCAGGTTTCATGGTCAGAAAGTAAATGTTCTAAACATTCAGCCATATGCTCATATTTAATAGGAGGGTGGTAGTATCTGTCATCATCTTCTATACACCACGTACCTTCAGTCCAGGACATAGGTAGTCATGGCTCTTCAAAATGTCTTATACATTGTGGCCCTTAGAAGTTTCTCTCCCTTTGCTAAGCCTCTCACTTCCAGTTCCATCATCCATTCATACAAGCCTGTCAGGTAAAAGTCTAACTACCGTCTCCTATTTTACCTGCAATATACCTCATGAGGGTTAGGTTGTCCAAGCTCTCCTTTCAGATTGTGTGTCCATAATCTTTCCTGATTTTCAGTTGAAGTGTTCTTTCTGTTGCCATTTTAAGACTTCCTTGTACTCTATTCATGGAATTCTCAGTATCCTTCTGTAGAACCGCATTTCTGCTGCCTCCAGTTTTCTCTTCATCTGTGGGAAGATTGTCCAGTATTCCCTGCCATATAAGAGAATAAATATCGCATAACAATCCAGCCCTCTTTTCTTTGTTTCTAATTAAATTTTTCCATCTCTCAGCACCTTGCTTAGCTTTTAGATTGCTTCTTTCACTAGTCCAATACCTGTTTGGATCTCGGTGTTGCATTTTCTCTCCTCCGTCAAAACAATTCCCAGATATTTAAATTTCTGCTCTTGCTTGATGTTGGCATCTCTCATTTGTAACTTACATCTTGGGATTTTTCTCTTGCTGATGATTATACTTTCTGTTTTCTTACACGTGATAGTTAGTCCTTTTTTCTTGCTTTCTTCTACTATCCTGTCTAGAGGTTCCTCTCATTTTATTTCTGAATGAACCACTGACGGATTGTCACCTGCATGTCGTATATTATAAAGATTATGTCCCTTGATAATAAATCCAAAAAGGGTCTCTAGATCCTTTAGTATATCCTCACTGTAGCGATTGAATAAATCTGGAAAGAAGATGCATCCTTGTTTTATGTTCCTTCCTATTCCCAGACTGCTTTTTTTAAAAAGCATTCATGGATGGTGTAAGCATAGAACAAAGAAAATGGTAACAAAAAGAAGAACCATAAAGAGGCAACTTGGACGCATAATGAAGAATGAGGGCTTGGAAAATTTAACACTTACATGGCATATCATGGTAAGAGAGATAGGGCAAGGCAGCAAGCCACCTATCTGATGAGCTTGTGTGAATGGATTGCAAAACGGGGATGGAGTTTTGGTAAAAGGAGAAACACTGCTAAGAGCTACAAAGGACAGGAAGTTGTGGAGAGCCATGATTGCTTATGTCCTGAGGTGACACGAAACAAAGAAAAAGGATTAAGTTAAATACAAGATAAACACTCTGTTATAATGCTCGTATAAACTCATTGTTCTAGTTAATAATATACCAAAGAAAGCATTCGAATAAAAGTTTAGTGAAGAAACTGTTTTATCACGTGGATTAATACAGTACTAGTGAATATTATAGTGCAACACATTTTGTGACTCCTCTTATAGTCAATGAAAGAGTTCATGTTCGACAATTTAATGTAGCAAAGGTTGATCAGTGTTGTCAAGTTGGAGGTACTATTAACCAAATCTCTATTAAATACTGTCAAAACTCCAGAAACTGCAGAAGTATCTTCATCTACTTCGGTTTCTTTGGTAGAATTTAGATTATTACTGGTACTAGCTTAAAAGCCGCCCCATCAGGCAGCATTTAAGCTAGCTCCTGTGGAGAGCTCTTGATTAGGCCTTTGACTTGTTCAGAAGTTTGAGTCCCTAAATCATTGTATATTTTCAGCATTGGAACTTCTCTTGGTTGCCGTTTGATCTGGGTTTTCATTTACATGATTTTCATTTCTTTTCTTCACTGCAGTGTCGACTCTTTTGATTGCAATCTAGTCCTCTGTGGAGATTTATTTTTGCGAGGCATACTGCTGCCGTATGTGATAGGTAACAATAAACTACAGAACAACTCAAAATTGATAGCTGCATTTAAGTGTTGCATTAATATTTAAGCTTACCTCTTAAAAGTTCAATGCTAATTCTTCTGTCACCACTTAATTTAAAGACAATTTGACGTATGCAGTCTTTGCTTTCTGTACAAACAATTATTTTTGTTTCATGGGTGACTTTCGCTAGATTCTGCAATTAATTTTGATTATTCCCAAATTTATTTCCAAGTTATAAAAATTGGTTTTGTACAAAAACATTTGTCACAAATCACGTAAAAAAAAAAAAAAAATGCCGAAAACAATTGCAGTAATGAAAACTTAGGAATCCAGAATTTCAGAATTGCATGTCTGGCTCCAGCCTGGAATGCTTTTAATTTGCTCACAGACTTGGCCTGATTCCAAAATGGTATGATATGTTGGGCTATGGCCTCTCAAAATAAAGTTGAAAACAATTTTATTTTGAAACATTGTAATCTAGAACAGGAATTTTTTTATTTGAGAATAAGCTATTGAAAGTTAGAGAGTTGTGTCCCTTAAACTGAAAAAGTGTGATACAGTTACACACTGACATCCGTATTTATTTTATAGATTAATTAAATTAAGGTGTTCAACATTTTTTTGCCTCTTGTTCTTCCTTGTTTTTTGGATTGCCCACATCATCTCCTGCCTCAGCTACAGGTCCCATCTTTCCACATAACACACCCCCTAATTATGAATAGGGTAAAAGAAGAAATGGGCTAAAGGGCAGTGGTATTATTCAAAAGAAAAAAAAATACAGATAAAATCTAAATTGAGCTTTAGGGAGAAAAGTTGCTAAAAGCTACAAGTGATAGTCAATCATGGCTCTCCACAACTTCCTATGTTATGAAGGTATGTGGCAAGACACATAGAAGAAGAATATTTTGTAAACAAAAACAAGTAGGGACAAGTCGTAAAATTGTAACTCTGAGTCCTCTCACAGGTGGGATATGGCAACTCTCTCACAGCTCTATTGCTATACCACGGAAAGTGCTCAGCTGAACTATATTCCCTTGTTCCACCAGTTCTCACCTTCACAACTAGGACCTGCCATGTCACTTACATAGTAGCAAATCACCCACATTCCTTTCATATTCCATTGACAAATTCCACTTAAATAGTTATCCTAAGCTCTGTGGAGTAGACTCCTGGGGGTATATTTCCCTGACTGCTACAATCTTAACCTGTTCAAGTCTAGGGTTAACGTTATATCTTCCCCTCCTACTCTCCTATAAACTACCTGAAGATAACGCTCTACCTCAAGTGTCCACCCCACCCCTGGGCCTTGTACAGGGTGAACCTTACTGAAAAGAAAAGAACTTGTCAAAAAGGGAGGACTGTCCTCCCCACCACCTTTCATCAGTTTTTATCAGTCAGAGACGGGGGAAAAACAAGGTTGCTTCTATAGTCAATCTTGTTAATTTTCTTGTTTAGGCTGTGGACAGTGTTTATTGATATTTACTCATATAGGTCTCTTATGGTAAGTGTTAAGGGAGGGGTTCTTGCTTTTTTTTATGTGAGCTTCTATGACAGCTGTCACAATATATTCAAGAAAGAATTTAAGCCTGAATGATTCTAAGACAATCTAACTTGTAAAATGGACAATTGTTTTTTGTAACCATGATTTTTGTATATCTATATTTCTGTCTAAATTTGTTTCTATCTATCTATCTGTAAACATATCTATCAAAACAGTATGATTAACAGAAACATGAAATATATAAAACATTAACCTGGCAAGCAGCATTATAATTAAAGAGGTCAATATTAAAAAATATAATCTTAATAAATATATGGCACCTGTATAGAGCCAAAATAGCCTATTTTCCAAAAGAACAGGATATTTAAAAGAAAATATTTGGAAGAAAGATTTAATTGAATTGGTTAACAAAACTAGTGCAATGCTTGATTTGGATATTTTAAATATCTTCCACCTCGTATAAAATCGGATCTTAATATATATATATATATAAGCTTTCAGATGGTCTGTCCGACATCAGTACAAATCAGTTGAAATCTTTGGGATACAGAGTGAGGAAAGATGGAGGTATTATTTCACATTCAGGTAACATATTTGCGGTAAGAGAAATACAGAGAAAACATGCATAACCTATCTAACTGCTGTGATGATATAACCCAACTTCCCCATTCACGATAATGGACGGACTGGTTGCCGATGAAGTACGACCGCAGCGGACAGTCAGGGGACTTCGTTTTTTAACACCTATTGAGGTTAGGATACTCTCGACTCTGTCTCTGTACTTGTCACACATACATCCGATTATAAATCTATTATTGAAAACCTACACTCGGGTTACTTTGTTTATTATATCTTGCACGAGATATAACACTAACAAATTTTTTCTTTTGTGAAAAGAGTAGACAGATGAGATAAAAAGCGAGAGAAACAAGACAAAAGTTGATTTTAACTACTCAATGAATGATCTTCTCAAGAGTCTCATCAGATTTTTAATGTAAAAATTAAGTTTATTTAAATAATATGCCGAATACATATAGATTTTCTTCCACCTACAGTTTTATAGTCAATAACATGCATATAATGTGCTGTGTTTTGCTGGGTTTTTTTTTGGTGTGGATGGGGGGGTTCTCTCTCTCTCTCTCTCTCTGGTCTACTTATCCATAGATTATAAAAAGAATTAATGAGGGTTATATTCTGGAGGTGAGAATCCAAAGTTTTAAAGCTTTAACAAAATATTCTGTTTTTATCCTGTACTTACTGATCTATTAATAATTTGATAGAAATTTGTAAAAAAAAAAAAAGGCCCACCGATTCCTTTGTAAATATCACCTAAATTTCATCTATGTGCCGTCTTCCTTCAGGATGTGGACAACCATAGTTCTCTACAACTTGTTCTTTGTAATTCTAAGCATAATGATATATAGAGTTGATACAAGTAAAACTGTTGTCACTTAGCTGATTGATATTACCTTCAGCATCCCGACTCCAGAGTTTCGTAGATGAACCCGTCAGTCTACTTGTCAAGGGGTATCAACAATCGACTGTTTATACTTCTCAATTTTTCTTTTTTATATGCACTTATCATTGTTGCATTTTTTTTTTTTTTTTTTTTTTTTTTATATAGCGTATCTTTATAATGTTGTCCTTTTTGTCATCTTTTTCACTTTACACTCACTCCTTAACCCTTTCTTTCTTTTTCTCTTTTCTTTCAATTGTTGCCATTTGATTTCCGGTTTTCTAGACAAATGTTGTCATTGTTGATTCTTGAGCATTCTAGTGTTTTCATGAGTTAGGAAAATTGTATTTTTTACAAAATAACTAATTTTTATGCTTAAATAATAAAGTAAATATTTATATATGTCTTCACTTAGCTATTAGGTACCTCCAAAAACAGGCAATATTTTGTTGAAGTTTTTTTATTTTAGGTTTAACTTCAAGCTAATAGATTAAATTTAATATTCCCAGTAAGCAAAATACTTCAAAACTAATTTAAATTGATTGGAAGGAATTATTTTTTGCAAAATCACTAAAAATCACCGATTTTAGCCATCTGCCAGCACTATGCAATTCTCTTTATGAAAAAAATCTTGAAGTTGAATAAATCTGATTTCATTTAAAATATAGAAATGCATTTTTTTAACACTGAGGTAAGTGTTTATTTAAGATGTTGAAAGCTTTATTGACAGCTTCATTGGCAACTGTCAATTTAACTAATTTTTTCTACAGGGGACATATCTGCAAAATTTCTTGACAAATATAACATGAACACTCATTTTATATAATTTTTAACTACCGAGTAATCTTGAAAGTTTAGGAAAATATTCTTCTGTAATCTAATTTTTTACTGAATTTTAGGTACTTTGGCTTTAAATTTACTATAGTTACCACTCTTATTTTCCAATATCGTATATGGGCATCCATATTCACAAAAATCAGCACATTTATACACACACACACACACACACACACACACACACACAAATCAAAATTCTTTTTAAAATACTGGAAGTCATGAATTGTAGTAAGGTTTTCCATTTATGATTATTAATTATAGTTTTTATTTAATGACAATATCACCTGAGCTGTACAAATTAATACAGAATTTTAAGATTTAAAACTTTATAAATTATTCTAATTAAAATTTAATAAAAAAATGAAAATTCTTGTAAAAATTCATTATTCATTGAAAATAAAATAATTTTTTCTTAAGACAGTATTGTCCATAATATATCTTATTCATAGAAGCAATTAAAAGATTTCTAATTAAATAATGTCTTAGTTTTATTGAATTTTTCCTTTTATGATTCAGAGCAAATTTTTGGTAACTGGGGAACCTGTTTTAAAAAAAAATTGAATTAAATTCTCCAAGGAGTTCTGCTTATAATTAATATAATTAGTTTCTCTTCATGTTTTGACTGGTTAAGATATATTTTGAATACTAGTAGGAGTATTTATTCTGAGCCTTTCAGTACTCCACTCCCATTGTTAAAAAGCATTTTGCTGTAAGAGAGCCTCTGTATATTAAACATCTCTCTCCCACTATTGACTACACCTTCTCTAGCAGGAGGTGAAGGTTGTGCAATGGATAATAGTATGGAATTGTTTATCAGGGCACCGAGTTACAATTCCAGTTTGGTTTATATTCACTTATGTGCAAATCGTCTAGGGAAATGTACGAATCTACCTTTTCTCCTCCAGCTATAGATTAATTATTAAGACTTGTACCACTAAATCATTACTGTCTAAAAATAAAATAAAATTGTGTACAATATATTTAGATTTTGTCATTGAGTAACCCCTAGAGATTGACATGCCACTAAACAAAAACAATCAACCAACCAACCAAGCTTCATCTGACCTTATAGATCGGTGCTACAAAATCACAAAGAGCTTTACCAAATAATGAAAACCACATCACTTGCAAACTTCCAGTAGCTATTAATAGTGAACTCACAAATAAAATTCAACGGTACATTTTTATAATAAAATGACCAACAATACATTTTTTGACCAACAAAATGACAATCAATACAACACTAAAAAATATAAAAATACATTTTTATAGTAAAAATTACCAACAGTACATTTTATGATCTACAAAATATCTATCTGAAAAACATTCCTTTACTCTGAAAATATAAAATTACTAGCAGCATGGCCCGGCATTGCCTGTGCTTGATTAAAAAATCGTACGACTCATAGAGCAATTGCTATCACTTGACTTAAAATATTTTTGCCCTTCCTTGCCCTTAAAGGAGTGCCCTTTGCCGTGCTGATGTTACTACGATTAAAGCAATAGTGTTGACAAAGTCGAATATGTCATTTGTGGCTCAGTCAGAACTGGTAGCAGGGATAAAAAAGTCGAATTTCAATGGCCCTGCACCCATGCCAGAATTCGAGGTCAAATGTTTTCTTCCACTCCACTGCACACACTGACCTGTTTCTTCCCGCGCATAGCGTCACCTTAAATTAATCTGCATTTAGAAAATACCCAACCGGAAAAAACATTTTTAAGGTTTGACCGATTGTCGATTTGTACTCTGTTTGGGGGGCGCTCAGAGTTGAAGCTTCACATGGTGACTCCCAATGGCCTCCTCATAAATCCGGTCGGTTTTCGCTAAAAACCGACATGCGGTTCAGGCGCAATCTGAGCGTATCGGTTTTTGGGTTATATCGATTTTCAGCGCTGTTTAGGGGTCAGTGGCCATGAAACTTCTGGATAACATTTCTAATGATAGACTCTAAGAGGGTGTCAAATTTGGTTGAAATACAATCATTCCTTCTGTAAGCAGATTTTTTCGATTATTGATTTTTTTTCGGAACCTGAGTCCGAACTCAAAAATCGGCCTCCATCATGTCCTTACGGCAGCCATTTGCAAACTTGTGGTGAAAACCGCATTGAAATTGGGTGAGAAATGCGGCCTGGGCAAGGTAACAACACCCACGACAGACAACAAGATAAATATAGATAGATGTACAAAATATCTGTAATTGAAAACATAAAATTACATACAAAATATTTAAATTTCGACATTAAATAACCCATTGAGGTGTTGATATGCCCCCAAACAAAATCAAACAACCAACATGAAAGAACTCTTTAATGCATCAGTCCATATAATATCCTACAATTTCTTTAAAGAAATGAAACTATTCCAAAATATAACTTCAATAACACTACAACATAAAACACAAACGTGTATCTGCACAAAAGCTGAGTATCATCTACCATGTATTCAACTGTGAAAGTAGAATAGCATATATCATATTTTTAATACTTCAAAGCTCCCAAGAAAATTAAATTTCAGCATTATATGACCCAAAAGGTGTTGATAAGCAACAAAAAAATCAATCAATCAATAAATCTACCTGAGGTGTAGGTTGACACCCAGGAAGTATATAATGCCTTCTGTTATGTCATATCGTTACAAGATTCTGTTGAAACTCAATTTCACACCAGATCTTGGTTCATTATATCACTTCAGGAAGTATCTAATGCCTCAAGTGAAACTCATATATATGATCCATTGCTGATAAAATGGTTGGCTCATTATATCGCATCAGGAATTATCTAATGCCTTCTGATATGTTGTATCTTTACAATAGTCTATTGGGACTCACATTCACCCCCAAATCTCGAGGAGAACTCATATATGATCCATTGCTAAAGAGGCTGACAAAATGGCTGGCTCATTATATCGCTTCAAGAAGTATCTTTAGAATATAGATATAGTCTACTGAGACTCACATTCACCCCAAATCTACTGAGACTCACATTCACCCCAAATCTACTGAGACTCACATTCACCCCAAATCTACTGAGACTCACATTCACCCCAAATCTACTGAGACTCACATTCACCCTAAATCTCAGAACTCGTATATACAATCTATTGCTAAAGTGGCTAATAAAATCGCTGGCTCACAATACATCCTCTTTTCCACAGATAAAATTTTGAAAGGTTTTTGCTACTCTATTGGTATTTCTATAGCAAATATTCTCTTCATTTACATTCCTTAGTTCTACTAGTTCAGACAATTTTTTTTTAATCTGTATCACCTCAAGCAAGTCATTACAGCCACTAGTATGCAAGAAATAAAAATAATAACAAATATATTATGATGATATTAGTGATCAGTATGGATATAAATCTAGGGAGAGCTCTGTGTCAGAAACAGAAAAATAATTATTGTTAAAAGACATGAAGTCTTAAAATTTCATGAGGTTATATTTTTTTCATTAGGGTCATAAAAACAGCCCCAATTCATCAAGTTTGAAGGTCTTTTTTTTATGACCCTAATGAATATATATAGGATAAAGAATAGGAAATGAATCTTAATCAGACATGTTTGATTTTATTCAAGCTTCATCAGCAATAGATCAAGATAGAAATGAGAAAAAATGATAGAAACCAAAGAAACATAGATTAATGGTATGTTGTGTTTGGTTATTTCTTATTGGTTAGATACATGTCACATGTAAGGAAGTAACAGATAATATTCAAATATGTTCTTCATCCTATCATTTCCTCAGATTCCTATCGATGTATTCTCTCTCTCTCTCTCTCTCTCTCTCTATATATATATATATATATATATATATATATATATATATATATATATAAATAAATAAAAGTGAACATAAAAGTCAACACTGAGAAGCAACAGTCTGTTTCATGCTAGACACAATTGTCAGGCCATGAGTGGCCTGATGATTGTGTCTAAAATCTCTACAAAATAGCCATTTTGTGTTCACTTTTATATTTACACACACTCTGTGTCTGATATTGAGCACTTTACCCCATTAATATAGCACATCTTAAGACTATATTTCTTCATATATATATATATATATATATATATATATATATGTGTGTGTGTGTGTTTGTTTTACAGCATATCAACCTCAATGAGTTATTAAATGCTGACAAAATTTTCATTGTTGGTAATATTTTTTTTCTCAAAATCTATTTCTGGAAACATTTTTTTCCTTCAAAAAATCTATTTATGATAATATTTTTCCTTCGCTGGTAATGTTTTTTTCAAAAAATGTATAGCTGGTAATATTTGTTTTTTTACAAAAATGTATTACTGGTAATTTTTGTTTTTCAAAAATGTATTGCTGGTAACAAATTTTTTACAAAGTATTTCTGGTATTTTTTACACTTTCATAGTGTTTTGACCCCAGTTTGGGGGGTTAACTATTTGCCCATAGTTGGGATCCTAACAGGTGCTACCACCCCAGGTCAGGGTGGACCTAGGAACACCGGCAATTAAGAGATGGTTCCACACTCCTCAAAACCTCCTGATCAGACGCCTTGCTGTTGGACGTAGTTTATCGTCATACACAGGATGAGATATATATATATATATATATATATATATATATAATAGAATTATTTATTTGAAAATTATAACACATAAATATGTTATAAAATCACTACAAAAATATCCATTTTGTTTCAACACTTCTGATGTCTTATCAAGTGATGGTGTTGAATGTAGAATAAAGGCTTTTAAAAGGTGCAAATCAATCAAACATCTCTCGCTAGGGGAAACGCTGTTACATAAGCTGGAATGACCAATCAAGTATGTGAGAATTTAAAAAACCTGACAATGGACTAAGGTTATAATAATTATTTAATGTTGGAGTTAGACTAAAATAGAATTCATTTTAACTAATGAATATTAAACAATAAAATTTAAAATTCAAAATTACCAATTTTAAATTTTAAATTTAATCTATATTAAGTTTAAAATTATAAAATTATTTAAAGAAGAAACTGAGGAAAAAAAAATACATATGCTTTGTTATTTATTTTGTTTTTATTGAAATTAAGTTGGAATAAACGTTAAGATCAAATGCTGCTCTGAACTTCATGACATGTATATATATATATATATATATATATATATATATATATAACCAAGTACAGAGTTGGTACACATGAAAGAAAATTCCAATACGCAAAAACACTATTCTTAAGAGTGCTCAATACTGAGTAGAGCTAATAATACTTATTCAAATTTATAACATATACATGTTATAACATTACTACAAAAGTTGCAATTTTTTTACAACACTGCTGGTGTCTTATTAAGTGATGGTATTGAAGGAAAAATAAACAATTTTGAGTTCAAAACCAACCGTCCCCGCCCCCAGTAGGGGAAATAAAAACATTATTTGCAGTGATTATTATTCACTGAAACTCATTTCAACTCTCAGTTGTTTGATATCAGCCTTCAATATTTGACCTTCACCTGAAAGTAATTTATGGCCATATAATGTTGAAATATTGGTTCCTGTATGATCAATGTAGTTAAGCAATGTTGAGCCTGGTCAGTATCTAGAAGGGTGACCATTTGGGAATACCAGATGCTGTAAGGTTTATGTTCGTCTCCGGTCCTTTTGAACAGGAGTAGAGGAATAATCCTTGTTTCCTGTTTAGGATTGGGTTTCTGGTTCCTTCTAAAGTTTTCTCATTTTCTTTCGTTTGCTGTAACCCCTTGTGTCTTAGTGGCATTATCACCTTGCTTGGGGTGAAATGTTTAAAAAAGAAAAAAATGCTCATTGTATATGTTTTATGAAAGCAATCACTTCCTATTTCCAACTAAGACCACTTTATTCCTTTTTTCTTTTTGTAAATAAGATTTTGTTGATGTTTTCATTTTTATATTATCAGTAAAAGTATGTTTATTCTGTGTCTGGTAAAATGATGTCAGTTGATGAAAAATTTGAGCCGACAATGTTTTGCAAATTTAAAGCAAACAATGTTTTTGCAAATTAATTAGTTCTTTCTCTGATATTATTCAGTTTTCTTTCATTTTTTTCAATATTTTTCTTTGTTTTCTTTTCCTCTTCATAATTTTAATTATTCTCTTCAATCAATTACACAATCTCACTCTTCTACTTTATCTGTTTTCAATATATATTCAAATTTATGCAACTAGTAGTTAAAATCGTGTGTAGTGTTTTGGAAATTCCGATTAATATCTGTTTCTTTGTATTTCTGATGAATTTGGCAGACACATTGGTAGCTTCATTTTTTTAATGCTATTTTCGTTTAAAACATAGACTATCCAGACCCTCTACATCTTCTTTTTCATCATTACTCTTCTATTGTTCTTGCTCCTTAATAATGTTTCTGTTTTCTCCTTCTTTCACACCTAGTAACCTTTTGTGTCTTAGTAGCTTAACTCCCATGCTTGGTAGCAAATTCAATAAAAAAAAAAAAAAAATTAGTGTTGGAGATGAAGAAATTGAACATACAATATGTTGCAAGATGCTACAAAAAAGATAAATATTGGCCTAAAAAATCGATTCAAATACTTGCATAGCCTCATCGTATTGCAGCTCTCATGTGGATGTCATGAAAGGTGTCCGACTCATTCAGAAATGTCTAAACTGTCATCTTTATACTACTGTTTTCACAGATCAATGATTAAAAGAAGGTATTAAAGAAAACACACCTCCATCAGGCCCTATAGAGTAGTACAACAAAATCTAAAGCACTTTATCAAATAAAAAAAAATCCACATGACTTGAATACTTCCAATAATTAGCAGCCATTAAAATGTACATGCAACTAAAAGGGAAAACTATGATATAATCATGATGTTGACTTTCCACACAACCTTAAACAAAAGGTTACAAAGGAAACTCCAATCAATACTAGAAACAGCAATAATAGTGATCTTCTTTTATTTTAATCTGGTAAATTATTTATATATTTATTTATTTTAAATAATAGGTTTTGACATCTGTCTATATTTCTGAGATGAAGTATTGAAACTATTTACACTATTTACATTGTTTGCATTGTTGTCCTCATCTGAAATGTCATATTAACAACATTTCAGCTGTTGTACATTTCAGCCTTCTTCAGGATTTGTCTACAATTCTGAGATGAGGTAATGCAACTATTTACATTGTTCGGACTGTTGTCCTCATTTTTATTGTCATATTAATAACATTTCGAACATTGTATGCTTCGGCCTTCTTCAGGATCTGTCTACAATTCTGAGATGAGGTATTGTAACTATTTACATCATTCAGACAGTTGTCCTCATCTTTATTGTGATGTTCACAATGTTTCAGCTGTTGTGAATGAAAATGTTGCTTGATGTAATCAAAAAAGTGACTTGACCCCAAAAATTTAGTTCAATACCTGGCTACAGCAGAGGTGAACAAAAACTTGGAGAATTACTAAAGGGAAATAACTGAAACTGAGATATCCAGAAAAGGCATGACACATGGAACTAGAACAATTTACCCTGAAAAAGGCTGAAGCGTACAATGGCCGAAATGTTGTGAATATGTAAACAACAATCCGAACAATGTAAACAACAATCCGAACAATGTAAATAGTATAAATAAGTTTTGCTTTAACAGTTTTCTTCTAGTTTTTCAAAATTCTTATGGTCATGTATGTCAGCTTGGGAAAGAAGTATTTTTTGAAGAAGGGATATATTTAAAAAAATAATTTATTAAAATTAAATAATAATTACATTGATATAAAAAAAAGTAGATAAATATATATAAACAAATAAAATAAATACAGGGAAAAAATAAATGAACAGAAAATAATTACTGAATTAAAAATTTAATAAGGCAATTAACAAACTATCTGACATAGAAGCCCTGCCTGCTACAGATCTGTCCTCTCTCTCTGGTGGTTCTGGCCGAAAAGTAAACCAACCGGTCCTCCTCCGGTGAACTGAAGGAACCACCACTATCCGCCACATTGTGAATTCTTGATCCGAACAGCAGTATTTTGATCCCTCAGAACGATCTGATGGTAGGGTGAATTAGATGGCTGGGCTTCACGCTGAAAGAAGTTGCTATTTGTGCAGAAAGGTTCTTGTCGTAACTGCAAGGGCAGAAAGAAAGAAAAAATATAAGCAACACTTTCAGTTCCTGTACAAGGAGCCCTTTAAGGCTACTGTTTTTATATCACTACTAAAGAAATTGCACGAATACAAACTGTCTTAACGAGATTCACTCGTTTGGGTCGGAATGTCACAGAGAGAGAAAGACACAATTATGCTGGTCGAAATTCGGCTGTACTAAGGGAGAAAGTTGTGGTTCTTCGTCCACCCACTCCGATATAGCAGTTGGCTTTTCTCAGCTTTGTTGATGAAGTTATCTGGATTTGCATGGGTTTGATTTCTATCTCTTGGTACGATTCAGACTTTTTGACGCATACAACCTAATGGCCAGATCAGCAAGACCCACTAAGCCATTTCCGCCATGTTTTCCTTCGCGTTCTCTGATCTGCAGTCCCTGATCTGGGATCTCTCTCGCTCTCTCTATCTGTCGCATCTGCTGCTTCTCTCACGTTCTGAGGTGTTCACTGATCCTATCTGATCTGATCTCTGATCTCATCTGCTCAACTCAAGCATGCAGGCTGCTTATATAGAGAGAGTTGGAGCTAAACAGTTTTTAGGCACCTCCCACAAATTTTAATATACAAATCGCCTGGACCACCATGTGTTTTCCACTGGATCTCTGAAGCTCCGCGTGAACCCAGTTTTCAAGAGGTACTAAAATCGGATTTGGACTCCCTGCTGGATTTTCTGCAGACAATGTCCACTTTAGCCCAGTGAACAGCACTTATCTTGTCTGAGGGCTCTGGCTGGATTTCGCCCGGCAGACCACCCAAAATCCAATTCACCATTTATCACAAACTTTACCTAACGAACCCATCCATTAATTACTCTGGAATTAATTCACCTAGTTAATTAATAATTCAATCTCAGAAACAACTAAGTAAAAAGAAAAACTTATTTCTGGAATTACTCCAGAATACGTTCTACCCAACTAATTAGTACCTTCTTACCAATCCTTTAGAACCGTTGATTAATAAACCCACCTGATTGGGGGTGGGGGTCTCTCTCTCTCTCTCACAACTAACTAAAAGTGAAAACAAATCATGATATAGACTAATAGAATATCATTTGTGAGGCACGGTGGAGTAATGGATAGTGGCTCAGATTGAGGAATCGAAGAGCGGAGTTCAATTCCAGCCAAATCCATTACATTCACTTACATGCTAATACCCTTTGGAAAGGTATGAATCCTCTTCTTCTCCCCCCAGCTATGGGTAAATAGCAGGACAGACTAGGTTCTATAGCCTTGGATGGCATTTAGTCTACCGCAAAAAGAAGAAATGGCAACCTAATGCAGGAAAAATCTGCCTTGTCAGTCATGTATCAAAAGTTACACAATTGCCTAAGCGTGTGTCGCACATAACTGACTAAAATGATACAAAACAGGCATCTCAATGTTCCGTTTTATTTCATGTATCGATAGTGCTTCCTACAAACTGGTGAAAGCCATAACAAAAATTTTAACTCATCTTCTTGGAACAATCAACCCATCACATATAAAATATATTCAGGCAACCTAGTTGAAAAACTAAAGGAAACAAATATGACAAACTCATGACCAGCCTGGATATAATCTCTTTACACCAACATCCATGTTGAGAAATGCTTAAAGTTTTTAAAAAAGCATTGAGCACAATCAAAAATACATCTCTTCCTACCAACAGCTTAAATAATAAAGATCTTCCATCTCATCATCAACCAATGTTATTTCACATTAACAATAATTTTATTTAAAAATATGTTTGATGGTACAAAACTTTATAACTGCCATGAATAGACAAAAATTAATTTTATTATTACTGTTCATGATGATGATAAAAAGTAAAATTGAAAAACGGGCTAGCTAACCCGGTTTTGAACCTCACTCAATAAACTGAATTATCTAAAAAATGGACAAAGTAGATTGGAGAAAAAGAAAATGTTTAAATGGTAATTAGTTGGAGGCGAATACAAAGACCTGTTTACATAGAGAAGCTTCAACAAAGTCCTTCTGTTTACATAGAGAAGGCTTCAACAATAAAACAGAAACATATATATATAAACAGGAATTAGTATTAGGTTGGTGCAAAAATAATGTCGTTTTCTCACAAAGTTGAACATCAAAAAACGACATTATTTTTGCACCAACCAAATATTACCAATGGGATCACCCCAAGTGCAGTAATCGCATGTATTTTCTTAGAATTTCTCAAATTTGGTCCTTTTCAAATTATTTTACCTAAACAATCAACATACTTCATATATATATATATATATATATATATATATATATATATATATATATTGATGATGTTTTATTAATATATCCCTGTGTTACTGATTTACAGGATCTTGTAAATAGACTAAAAAAAGTTGAATGTACAATAGAATTTACATATGAAATGGAAAAAACAAAACTTTACCTTTCCTAGACATCATGCTACACTACATTAACAGTAGCTTAAAACTTAGTGTCTGTTGAAAATCAACTTATAAAAATGATCTAATAAATTTCTAATCTCATTATAACAGCAAAATGAAATCCAGAATAATCATTGGATTCTACTTAAGAGTACTAAGAATTTGCTGTCCTTACTATTTACATGAAAAGGAGAAATACATTGAAAATACTTTCAAGTTTCTTCAATACCCTATTTCATATTCAATACAAAACAAAAGGTTCATAGAATACTTTAAAATAGAAAAGCGGTCTTTCCTTTCAAGTCCAAAGAATTAAAAAGATATATTGTTCTACCCACTAACTCTATCACAACTACAATTGAAAAGAATGTATCTAAATTCAACAGAAAACTATTCACAATGTCTAAAAAAGTAAGACTTCATACAAAACAAAACAATAAGCTAAATCTTGAAGGAGAATTTACTCTATTACCTGTGATAATTGCCACAAGGAATACATAGAAGAAACCTCAAGGAATTTAAATAAGATTATATGAACACAAAAGGAATCTTTTACAAAAAAAATACATTAAATGCAATAGATACTCACTGTATTGAGACTGACCACAATTTTGATTTAAAAATCCTACTCTAATTAAAACAGAAAACAATTTACTAAGATAAAAATATTTAGAAAGTGCGTTAATCACTAAATCATTCACAGTAAATTTGTGGTCTGGTTCTTATGGCGTTTCACCATTCTTGTCAGATTTTCTATTATCCCGTTGTGGGATAATAGAACATGGAAATTATAGAATAATAACAAAAGTGATGAAAGCAAAAAGAATCTAAATGAAATCAGTTAGATTACATACCAAAAACACATTAAAAAACAAAAAAACAATTATTTTTAACATTAAAATATTCAGTGTCTCTTGTTTGTGTACCTGTAGAGTCACATCAACATAGACTTAGTCCAATGAATTCCTAAAGGAGAAAATATATCACACAAAATATTTTCTGCTTTGTCATACTTATTTTTCCACAAATAAACAAATAAGAAAATAAAAAATTCAATAACATTTACCCCGTTCCATTTATCTATCTAGATCTATAATTTTCAAAATGTATGTATGTATGTATGTATGTATGTATGTGTGAGATCGGATGTTGTTTATGCATTTTTACAGTTTCCGTCCAATTTTGATGAAATTTCTTTTATTTGATAGATGATTCTTCACTGCCAGTTTTGAGTCCAAATTCTTGGCATCAATGGCTCTCCACTACTTTCTGTTCATTATAACTCTCAGCAGTTTTTTTCTATTTACTATCTGTTCTTGGTTATATATATTTCATAAAAACTTTAATAAAAATAAATAGTTTAAATTATTGCAATAATATTATTTATTATTATACAGTTCCTTTTTCGTCCCCCCTTTAAAATTTTAACCCCCCCATTTGGGGATGTGCCTCAGTTGCACCTAAATATTGTTACTAATATTGATTTTTGAGTGGGCTGACTTTAAACTTAAACTGCTCCAAGTGAACAGCAAAAATTCCCAGTAATAAAAGACCCTGTCAAAGATGGGCTGTACTGCTAATTAGTCATTAAATTACATCCCTTATCATCTTCCATAGTTTAGCTTTACTTTTACAGTTAGCCTTAAGAATATCTTTGAATATTTCAAAAAGTTTTTAAAACTTAACAATATTTTTTACTTCTGTTTATAAATACAGGTTGCAAAATAAAATCCTTATGTTACCTTGATGAAGATCATCAGATGAAGAAACATCTTCGTAAAGAAGTTTTCCTTTTGTCTTTATACACATTGTTTTTTTACAGATATATTTTATTTATATATGAATTTTACATACATATACAGAGTGCGACGGATAAATTGTCATCTAAATTACATGAAAATTAAAATATCATTGACATCTCATTTTAACATATATTTACCAAAATTATACAAAAATATATTGAAATACTAAAGAGTAAATTTATTCAATAAAATCACCATTGGCTTCAACCACAGCCCCTAGACAACTTCAGAATCTCCTGCAACTCTTCTGGATGGCCTCCTTGGTGAATGCTGCCATAATCCTTGCTTTCAAGTCATCTTTGGTGTTACGAGGAGTTTTGTTGGTCTCTCGCTCAACTGCACCTCACATAATAAAGGGGTTGCAGTCTGGGAAATTTAGGTTTCCAGTTGTAAGGGGTGATGTGGCCTAAGAAATTGTTTAACAGTCATTATTGGGTTCTCTTGCTTGTGTGGCATAGTCCTGTTGCTAGACATAGGATCTTCCAGCAGCAAACCTCTTGACCCAGGGCAGCACTACCTCCTCAAGTTGCTTGTTACAACTTCCATGTTGAGTCTGAGGCCGTGTGGAAGATAAATGGAGGCATAATGTTGCCATCACTAGTGATCACTCCAAACACCTTCATAATCACCATTAGACTCTTCCAACTCTTTTCAAATCTTCTGCACCATCCTTAGATTGACACCCAAACACTTTGAAATGTTTGTATTGGAGCTTCAAGTGCAAATGCCAAACAGTACTGCATGCTGTTTCCAAATTTCTAGCAAAGTGAATTGCATCATGTTGCTCTTTTTCTCACAGATGGTGCCCAACTGACCCTACTATACTGTGCAGTTGACAAAAGCAAGCAACACACATGCGTGATTTTAAAAATAAAAAATAGCAACAATATACCTTGTATACCATGCATTCTAAAAATGATGCATTTTTTTAAAACCCAATAAAAAACAGTGTATTCCATAAAAATGTTTACTATGCATATAAGAAACTAAAATACTGAGGTTATATAAAAAATATATAAATATAATAAAAATAATAATAAATATATAAAAATACTGAGGTAATATAAAAAAAATATATAAATGTAATAATAATAAATATATAAAAATACTGAGGTAATATTAAAAAGTATATAAATGTAATAATAATATAAATATATAAAAATACTGAGGTAATATAAAAAAATATATAAATGTAATAATAATATATATAAAAATACTGAGGTAATATAAAAAATATATAAATGTAATAATAATATGAACATATAAAAATACCGAGGAAATATAAAAAAATATATAAATATAATAATAATATAAATATATAAAAATACCGAGGTAATATAAAAAAATATATAAATATAATAATAATATAAATATATAAAAATACCGAGGTAATATAAAAAAATATATAAATATAATAATAATATAAATATATAAAAATACCGAGGTAATATAAAAAAATATATAAATATAATAATAATATAAATATATAAAAATACCGAGGTAATATAAAAAATATATAAATATAATAATAATATAAATATATAAAAATACCGAGGTAATATAAAAAAATATATAAATATAATAATAATATAAATATATAAAAATACCGAGGTAATATAAAAAATATATAAATATAATAATATAAAAATACCGAGGTAATATAAAAAATATATAAATATAATAATATAAAAATACCGAGGTAATATAAAAAATATATAAATATAATAATAATATAATATAAATATATAAAAAATATATAAATATAATAATAATATAATATAAATATATAAAAATACTGAGGTTATATAAAAAATATATAATAATAATAATATAAAAATACTGAAGTTATATAAAAATGTATGAATATAATAATAATAATATAAATATATAAAAATACTGAGGTTTTATAGAAAATATATAAATATAATAATAATATAAATATACAGTGTAACCCGGATATAAGAGAGATTTTATATGGTCCCAAATTAGAGCCATACTTACCTAAACAAAATACAACAAACCCGGATATAAGAGACTTCTTCTCCGGTCCCGATAACTCTCTTATATCCGGTTTACACTGTATAAAAATACTGAGGTTTTATAAAAAATTTATAACTATAACAATAAAATAAATATATAAAAATACTGAGGTTATATAAAAAATATAATATAAATATAATAATATAAATATATAAAAATAGGTTATTTAAAATTATATTAGGTTGTCCACAGCACAGCCACCACTCTGCAAAACATTCTTGAGTTTCGTAGGCAAATTTGTAACAGAATGTTTTAAATCTTCTTGATCAATGTTATGTATAAATTCAATATGTGTCTTCAAGTCCATTACCTAAAATTGAAAACAAATTGAAACATTCAATGAATAATATTCAAAAACTCATTACATTATCTGATTGTTTAGATTTAACATGCCAATAAAATTTGAGTCTGATTAAAAATTGCATGACCTTTGTGATGCACGTTGTGTGTGTGTGTGTATATATGGAGGCACAATGGTGTAATGGATAGTACCTCGGATTCAGAAATTTTTTTTTTTTTTTAAGCTTTTCACCCCAAGCAAGGTAGGAATGCCACTAGCACGCAAGGGATTACAGAAAATTGGAGCGAGAGCAAATAGGAGTGATAGAGGAAAGGATGAAGAGAAGGATAGGGGATAGATCAAGGCATCTGGAGACGTCAATTGACATTACATCTGAATAGTTGGAGATTATAGCTATCAGGGAAACAGGAAAAGGGGAGGGAGTTCCACAGGCAAGAAGTGCGAGACATGAAGCTATTGGAGTAGAAGAAATGACTACATTTAACAGTTTTGATAGTTAAAGTGTAAGAGTGAGATGCCAGCCTAGTAGAACGCTTAAATTCATGAAGTCTGGAAACCAGCAAAGCAGCTCATTGGAGCGGTTACCATGAAAGTATTTGTTAAAAAGACAGAGGGAGGCAATGGCACGTCTGTAAGAGAGCAACTGCAGACAAGAATCTGAGAGCCGAGTTTGAATTCCAGTTGAATCTATTACATGTTAATACCCTTGGGAAAGGTATGAACCCTCTTCTCCCTTCAGCTATGTGTAAATAGCAACACAGACTGGGTTCTGTTGACCTAGGAGAAGGACAACTCTGAAATCAAAACCTGCAGAGGGTTGTTTGGTAACCCTGTAGCACACGGTGCACCAGTTCTCTGTATTTGGCCCTTTAAAAAGTGTGCACAAAGCCTTCACCATTATAATCAAATGATTTGTGCAGGTGATTTGGTTGTCAGTTTCTAGGAACTGAGTTGCTTGACACTCATACATCAAAATCGACAGGAGAGTCCATTTTATATATATATATATATATATATAAGATTTTATAAGATACCAGAAGTGTTGATACAAAATGGCTATTTTTGTTGTGATTTTATAACATTTTTATGTTATAATTTTCGAATAAATTATATATATATATATATATATATATATATATATATATATATTAAATAAAAAGAAAGAATGGTAAGAGATGTAATCCTGTGTTCTTATTGATATTTTTATTTTTTACAAAATAGTGCTCAATATAAATTTACAGAGCATGAATATTATAAATTAACTGATTTAAAATGTGTTTTTTTTTTTTTTTTGCTACACAGTAAGAACCATGTTTCAAAAATGGAAGCTAAAAACTTTAAATTTAAATTCGTAATTAAATTAAAAACATTAGTTCCATTTCATCCTCAAGTGAATTTTGGAGTCCAAATATATATAATGTGCGTGTAAAATTTAATTAATTTTTAGTTTTTCCAGCGTTCTTCCACTTTTCTATTTGGTGGATTAAGGGAGTACAAAAATTGCCCATTGTCCAAAGTGCTTTCGGACATTTCTTTAACCATTTTCAAGACAGTCTGTTTTAGGAGCTCTTAACTTCTCTTCAGGTTTTGACTATTTAAGATGTATTTTATTTTTGTGTTGTTTTGAATACTCACTATGAGCATTTATACATAAATATAAATGACAATAGGAAAATAGTACTTATTGCTGACGCATTTCGCCCAATGAGGACTTTCTCAAAGCAAAAAACGAAATGAATTTAATTAAAGAAAGTAACTAATAATAACAAAAAACAGAATGTTCTTAGCAACTGGAGGAATGTAAAGAACGTTATTTTCATATTGTTAACTGAAAATAACGTCAGTCATTGTCACATGTGGAGAATATTGTCATAGCTGTGTTGGCGGATTCAACCATTTTCTTTTGATTTTACGATATTGTTGTGTACGTTTGTTTGGGAGAGCAGTAATTTTGGTAAGAAAGGTGAAATAGGGAAAAATCCTGGGCGTAGATTAATATTTGGGTAATATTATATGGCGGCACTCTCTAGAATTTTCCTTCCAAGTGAGTTATTTTCTTTTTTTATGAGTGTAGCATTTTTAAAATCAAAAAATCATTAAAATCAAGTGTAGCATTTTTAAAATCAGTTGCTAAGAACATTCTGTTTTTTGTTATTATTAGTTACTTTCTTTAATTAAATTCATTTCATTTTTTGCTTTGAGAAAGTCCACTTTGGACGAAACGTGTCAGCAATAACTAGTTTTCCTATTGTCATTTATATTTATAATAAATTATATCTGGCAGTAATGCCCCTCAACGGGAATGAGTGTTGAACCACCTTTTTACTGCTGTTGTTCTCTAATTCACCCTGACCCGGGGTAGTAGCCCCTATTAGGATCCCAATTATGGGCAAATAGTTAACCTCCAAAACTGGTTTCAAAATGCTGTGAAAGTATAAAAATACATCTTTATAGTAAAAATACCAGCAATACATTTATGTTAAAAAATACTACTACCAACAATACATTTTTTTGAAAAAAAAAAAAGTTACCAGCAATACATTTTTGTGAAAGAAATTACAATGCTGATGAGAAAATTAATTTTGGTATTAAATAACCCATAAAAAGTTGATATGCCTGTAAACAAACAAACATTACTAAAAAACTGATGAAACATTTTCATCGTCTTGGTAGCAGATGATCTCACAAAATTCGATGCAAGAATTTTGCTCAAATTTGTCAGCCATTATCAAGATCACAGCCATTGCAGAACAGTATTACAGGACCACATGTTATATTTAAATATGATTGTTTAGCATGCAGCTTATTGGCAGACTGACTTGGTAGTCTGGGTAACAAACATTTTTATTGAAAAGTTAAATCACAATCCATGAACTTTCGTAAATATCAGAATTGTTCTAGTACAACAATAACCTAATGTTATAACTGAACATGAATATTTCTCATGAAGTTTATTGGTAGATTTTCTCAGTAGTCTGGGTACCAATTAGCATTGACATAGAACAGTAAAATTATCACAAGAACAATCCAAGAGCTTTGGTAAAGATTGCAAACTCATTTCAATATAATGTTACAAAACTTTTTGTAATAACAGAACATGGGCATTCAGCATAAAGCTTATTGACAGATTGTCTCAATAGTCTGGGTATCAATTATCATTTCAACTGAAGAGTAAAATTATTGCAGGAACTTTGGTAAAGATTGCAGAGTCATTCCAATATAATATTACAAAACCTTGTGTACTAACTGAACATGGGCATTTAGCACAAAGCTTATTGGCAGATTGTTTCCATAGTCTGGGTACCAATTAGAATTTCAACTGAAGAGCAATATCATCGTAGAAGTAATCCAGTAAACTTTCTGCTATCACCTTGTAAATGTAAATAATGTCTTAAGAGTTTTCATTTTTTAGCTAATTTCTTCATTAAATTCATCTAATGATCACTTTGAATAAATTCTTTTTATAGATTGGAAGTAATTTACATTGATGCTTAAGAATGGTTGGCTTTGAAGTATTTGATATGTAGGTCAGCCATATCTTCAAGGAAAAATGTCTCAACATCATTTCTAATTATTCAAATGAATGAGATGCAAAAATAGAACTGTTTTGCAGCATATGTTTACAGCTAGCTGTGTATAAATAGATAATTAACTGTAGATCATATAGGTAACATATATAAATTAACTTTAATGTTATGGTGTATGCTTAGAATTTTCATTTATATATATTTTTTTTTTTTTTTTTTTTAATAAATCTTTATTCCAAAGCCAATTTGATATACACATTTCAAGACATTTAAGTGGATGCATGTTGGTGTACTGGATAGCAGCTTGGAATGAGAGATCAAAGAGTTTTTTTTTTTTTTATTAAAATCATTTCACCCAAGCAAGGCTACAGAGCCACTAATATGGAGGAGTGTCAAAAAATATTTTTAACAAATGGCTGGTTGATTTTGTTTAGTGGCATTAAATAATTAATAATCTCTATGGGTTATTTAATGCCAAAATCTATAAATTTCGTACAGGGTGGTCCAAAAGTCTTATCACCCTTTATTAAAAAGTAATGAGAATAGACAGTAATACAAAGCACATGTACAGGATTCAGTTTATTCATTTTTATTGACACTGTCACATATCGAGAAGGTCTGTATGGACACCATCATTTTTGTGTCAGCCATCTGAAATAGAAAATTATATTACGTAAGGATGACAAGACTTTCAGACCACCTTGTAGTTTTATTTATTGCATTTCTTTCTTTGTTTCAAAGAATAAAGTTTCACTTTGAAATAATAAAATTGTTGATTAAAAATAAATCATTAATTCTTTAGAAATACATAATACAAAGTGTGTGTCAAAGATGCCAACACAGTAAAATGTTTAATGTAAAAAGTATGGGGTGGTCCAAAAGTCTTGTCACCAACAGAACAACCTACTTTCAGTTAGGGTTGGCCTGGGAACAACAGCAATTAAGAAGTGGTTCCACACTCCTCAAAACCACCAATCTCCTAATCAGAGGTCTTGCTGCCAGATGTAGTCTATCATCATATTCAGGACTATCAATAAATATAGGAAAAACATTATTAAAGAGTGAGAATAATAAAAGTACAAAAATTAAGATAAATGATAACAATTGACATTGCATTTAAATTTCTGAAGTTCAAACTTGACTGGAAAGCATACACTTATGTCCACATCATATTTAAACCCTGTTCCTGTATGATTATCAAACTTAAGCAATGTTGTTATTATTATCTCGCCTGACATCGTGAATCAACTTTCTTAGTAGCTGACCTAGTAATGGATTCAATATAGTATTTCGTTATATAGATTTTAGAAATTTTTGTATGTCTACAGCAGCCAGTTTTGTGAAATATTATTCAGTTTAGAGAAAAAAAAAATGATTAAACTTAAGACATAAAATGTCTATAGTTTTTAATACATGCTAAAATGAACAATTGCTAAAATAATTAAAATATGCTTCAATTAAAAATTACTTCTTAATTATACTAAATATATTCATGTATACACATGCACACACAATACATCTACATTTAGATAAAAATTCAATATCTAATATATATATATATATATATATGTGTGTGTGTGTGTATGTATGCACACACATGCACATATCTTTACATATGCATTAACACAAATACATTTACTTACACATAGAATTAGTTTGACATTAATGTTTGACATTTACCCAGCCAAAGGCCAACCATTTTTTCCCCCCTTTAGCTTAAAATTACTCTGCATTCTATCTATTTTCTAACCAAACAGATGATACTTTTAAGAACAAAATGGCCTCAAAGAAAACTATCGGTCAAGATGATGCAAGAATGGTCACTGACTGAAGTAAATATGGAGGAGAAAATTGGATAATAAAAGATTTAGTTTCACTCAAATGGAAGACAGTTTTAAACATTATTTAATACACACACACATTTATATACACATATATATATATATATATATATATATATATGTGTGTATAGTAAAATGAGAACAAATGGAGTATAATTCCACTGTACGTAACATTGAGGGCTCAATACAGAGTACAGCTAAATATTATTTATTTTAGGATATTAAAACAAAAAGATGTTAAAAATAACTACACAATGGTAATTATGTTTCAACACTACAGATGTGTCCCAGTTTACCATTGCCTGAGGAGACACATTTGTGATCTGCGCAAAATCAAAAACATGTCTTCCCAGCCCAGAAGGAGGTTTCACACAGTTTTTTTTTTTTTTTTTTTTTTTAAATTTATTCCAAGATTGCAGACCCAGATGTGATGACACACTTATGCAAATACATGCTGTTACATGTTGAGCAATTCTCTTCACTAGAAGTTAAGTGCTCCTACCTAATATAGTCAGCTTCGTGCTGGTACTTGAATTGGTAAATTTTGAAACTAGTTTTAAGTTTCCCCATTCCTATTCAGTTCTTGTGCTATCAGCCGTTGGTTGGTTGGGTTTTATGTGATATCAACCACTGTGGGTCATTTAATGCTAAATTAAGGTGTATATATATATATACATATACACACACACACACACACACACATACATATATATATATATATACATACACACACACACACACACACACACACACACACATATATATATATATATATTTTTATATATATATATATACACATACATACATACACATATACCTATACATATATTAAGTATACAGTACTATTAAACATATAGCTGGCAACATTGTTGTTTCAAAAACCCATAGTTGGCAACATTATTTTCACCAAAAAACGTATAGCTGGCAACATTGTTTCAAAAATGCATACCTGGCAACATTATTGTTTCAAAAACATATAGCTGGCAACATTATTTTTTCCAAAAAACGTATAGCTGGCAACATTATTTTTCCGAAAACATTATCTGAAGCCTTGTTGTTGGACGTAGTTTATCGTCACACCCAGGATGCGGATGTAGTTTATTGTTATACCCAGGACGCGCTATCAGCTGTACGCTTAAACTTCTATCTGAATGTACCAATGTTTGCTTCAGTATAAGTATTGGGTACTTAAATAAGAAATGAAAGAAAACCAGGCAAACATGGATAAAAGTGCTTGCAATAAGTTCTTTTTTTTAACTATCTTCATTTTTCAGCAATATTTGTTTTAAAAAGATGATTAAAATTGTAATAAAATCTAAACATGAAAGTGAATTTATACATTTTTTTTGTTCTTGAGAATTTGCAACAATAAAATATTAAACACTATCAGATTGTTTATTTACAAGACTAATTTTATATTTACAACATTCTCAAAACTAATACAATTAGAACTAATGCAATATTTGTCATTTACCAATTTATAAAGGAATAAATCTGAAAATAATTTTTATTTATAAACATTTACTAAATTATTAAAATGTTGTGACCAAATAAATAGTTAAAGAAATAACAAAACAAGTGTTACAGATATATCATATATTAAACAGTAAGTACAACAGAAGAGTATATTAGTAGAGTGTGTCGGTTGACCCAGTGTTCAATCTATTCGACTGTTTCCCCAAGACCTTCTCTCCTACTAATCTTATAGCAGGTGGAAGAGTCTACCATAAACTCTTTAGAGGGAGAACACCACAACATAAGATATGTGAATCAGCTATAAGGAAATTGTTACTCGGCTAGGCTTTTTAGAATCTGTTCACATCAAACTTTATCGACCGACTTTGTGCAGTGATTGAATTGCGTCAGAGAGCTCTTTTTCTCACAGACGGTGTTCAACTGACCCTACTATACTCTGCAGTCAACAAAATCAAAAACAAACAATGTGCATGTGTGAAATTAAAAATATAAAATGGCAACAATTTACCCATGGCATAGTATAGTGTGAGTTCTTATGGTTAATTAATGTAAGTCGATATTTACTTCCCCCCAAAAAAATGCCCGTAGAAACTGTAAGAACAGAATCAGGTTGGTCAACCTCCCCAAACGAGACTCTGCCCTGCAGCGGACCGTCTTGCTGGAACAGATCCCAGCAAGTCTCTGTAATCCATTGACTTACAGATACTTATAGTTAGTTTCTACCTATAGTGTGGTCAATCATGGGGGGGTGACAGGTTATTCCATTACATCGACAGGTAATTTAAAAAAAAAAAATAGGTTTATCACAAAAAAATTCAGAGGTGGTCACACTATACATGAAGTCAATACAAGTACATAGAATATCTTGATTTGAACTGGACCAAATATGAGACATTGATAAAGTTCCAGTACCATTTTAGTTATTCATAAATGCATATACACTCAAGGCCAGATTAGGCTCATTCAGGTCCTCCTGCATATGTTAAATTAAAAATATACATAAATATTAAATGATTTACTAGCATAGATAGGAGCTTTCAAGAGGTTCATATTTAACTTATGTCAACATAATAAACAAACTCTCAAACTATGATATGAATGATTCTAATGTTTCAGTTTAGTAGTTTTTAACAGCCTTGAGATAAGATCCTAAATTGATGAGTAAATAAAGATGCAGTTCCCCTGACATGTAAATATTAATGTTGCCAGATTGTTTAAATTCCAGACAGCTTGAACACTTGGTCACTATAGATTAATACAGAATTTTAAAAGATTTACAACTTTATAAATTTTTCTAATTAGATGTAAAGAAAAAAGGAAATCTATTCTTGTGAAAAAAAAAAAAAATTCAGATTTGTGAACAATGCCATACTGTTTGAAAGTTATTACAGCCATAAGAAATTTACTGAATATCTAAAACATTGAAAAAAAATTTAACCCGGCACAACAACCACACAAGAAGGATTTATTGATGGAATTCATTTATTAAGAACAATCAAACACCTGTGAAGGACATACCGTAAAAAAAATAATGAAGGGTAGTAGGAGTAGCTTAGTATACCAATGGGTATAGCAAAGCAAAGACACAGGTAGACATTTCTAGACAGGGAGTGTCAGTATACGGCGGTTGTGGTTATACAATTGCATCATGTACACCCGGGCAATGTTGGATACCTTGGCTAGTATTCTTATATAATAGTGTCCATTATTCTTATATAGTAGTGTCTGTAATATAGTCTTATATATAAATGACAAAATATTCTTGCATAATAGTGTTCTTAATATGTTCTTACATAAGGATATCCAATATATATTCTTATAAAATAGCGACCATAATATATTTTATTCTTAAAAATAATTAAAAACTTTCCTTTTTAGTTTTTTTGTATCTGGGGTTATACTGATGATTTAAATTCTCCAAGGACTTGTTCTTATAACGAATAAAATTTATTCATTATAAAAAAAATTCTCAACATTTTCATAAAATTTAAATGAGTGGCAGTGACAGATTTTTTTTTTTTTTTTTTTTAATATTTTTACAAATATTTTGAAAAGAAATTTTCTAAAAATAATTTTAAATTTCTATTAGGTTTGTGCAAAAATAATGACGTAATAATGTCATTTTTTGATGTATTTTTTAACGTCAAAAAACGACATTATTACGTCATAATTTTTGCACCAACCTAATAAATAAGTTCTGAAAGTTTCATTAAAACCCAATGACTATCTGATTTTTGAAAGAATTTCCAAATCAGTGTATTTTTTCACTGCAAAAGAGTTCAGATTTTCCATACAAATTTTCAGGTCCCGCCTTTTGTAGGGTCTTTTCAGGGTTCTAGAAGGAATCAAAACAAAAATTAATTCTTTGAAAAAAAAAAAAAAATCTTTTTTCTTAATAACACAAAGATATTGACAATAAAGTTGTAGATTTATTGTTTTGGCTATGTTTGTCATTTTTTTAGTTAATTTTTGCAGGAACCTAAATAAAATGTAGTGATTTTCCAAGCGTAGCTTAGATGTGGCACAAGGCTGAAAGTATGAGGCATCCAGTGAGGATCGAACTCACAACTCAGTCGTAATATTTCTAGCAAGCTTGCTAACCATTACACCACCTTGAGGTGCCCAAAGTGATTTTCTAAGCACTGCTTAGATGTGGCACAAGGCCGGAATTATGGAGCACCCAGTGAGGATCGAACTCACAACTCGGTCATAATTGTCTTAGCGAGACAAGCTTGCTAACCATTGCACCACGCCGAGGTGCACAAGCGATTTTCTAAGCCCAGCTTAGATGTGGCACAAGGCCGAAAGTATGGGGCACCCAGTGAGGATCAAACTCACTACTTGGTCGTAATTTATCTAGAGAGACAAGCTTTCTAACCATTACACCACGTCAAGATGCCTACCTAAATAAAATGTATGTAACATTTCATACACCGTTCTGAATGAGGTGATAAGTGAAGGATCCAAAGCAAATCTTTGGAGATGCATACTTGGAAGTATTTAATGCAGAGCCCTTGAAAATGCAGGGCCCAGTGCACTTCCTCCTCCTCTTATTTTAGTCCCATAGATTCTACCGAGAAGAATGGGGTAACATGAGATGTTTCTGCTGTTGTCTTTTTCACAGCAAGTAAGGTTTTATGGGATTAAATTGTTAGCACCATGTCCAACTAGTTTTCTAACCAGTTTTCTCTTGTTCCCAAGTGATTGCCTCATCCAAGTACTGACTAGGCTTGATACTGCTTAACTTCACTGATCTAATTTTTCCACATGATTTGAACATAAGCTCCTATAGCATTTGCTACTAGGTTAATCTGAAACTTAGTGAAAAAATACTTATACCATATCTTTCTTGACATTTTGTTTGTTGTATATCCCCAATATTAGTTAGTTTTTTTATATCTATGACTAGCAGTAGAGCCCGTCGTTGCAACAGTAAGAGATCAAGTATCGACAATCATAAAGACTGAAAAATAAAATTGACAAAGATTATTGTTTAAGGTTGATGGACGTGCATGTTGTAATTAGTTTTTTTTTTTTTTTTTTTTACGAATTGGTCAAACCCAAACTCGAACAAAAACATTGTTTTCAATTGTTATGAGTCTATTGATTGAATAGAATTTTATTATAAACAATTGTCTTGTAAATGGAATTTTTAAAGCATTCAGAATGTAAAGAAAAAAGTGTGCAAGACAATAAGAAACACTGCCTGCCAAAAAAAGTGAAGTTTTGTTGAAATCGGTTGAAAAATGTAAGAAATCCGATCCCATATATAAATGAACAGACACACACACACAAAAAAACAACCTGGGTTTTATAATAAGTATAACTCGATATGAGTTGTCCCCCTTTCATTCTCGCAATAGCGATGCCTCTTAATCATGTTTTCAAATTGATTTAGTGCAAAAACAAATGTGTTTTTCCAATTTTTGGTGCTGTCAGAACCACCGCAAGGTAATTTTACGTAGTCCTGTGAAGTTTTGTTGAAATCGGTTGCAAAATGTAGGAAATCCGATCCAATATATAAACGAACAGACACACACATGCACAACCTGGGTTTTATAATAAGTATGATGAATCCATTGCTAGGTCAGTGTCTAAGATTTGATTTGATAGTTTAATGGCATATCAACCCCTTATGGATCATTTAATGCCAAAATTTAATTTTCTTGGGAGCTTTGAAGTAATGAAAATATGATATATATTATTCTACTTTCATAATTGAATACATAGTAATTGATACTCAGCTTTTATGCATATACAAGTTTGTGTAGATATAATTACTAGAGGTGGTAATATGTGTGTTTTATGTTGTAGTTTTTTTGAAGTTCCATTTTGGAATACAGTTTGATTTCTTTACAAAATCCTTTCATGTTGGTTGAATTTGTTTACAAAATCAACCAACATGAAAGAACTCAAGCATATCAACCTCTATGGGTTATTTAATGCTGAAATGTAAATGTTTTGAACATAATTTTATGGCTTCAACTAAATATATTATAAACACTATTGTATGCCTTCAATTACAGATAAAATGTATTGCTAGTCATTTTACTTTAAAATTTTACTATAAAAATGTATTGTTGGTCATTTTTTTAATATAAAAATGTATTGTTGGTCATTTTTTTAATATAAAAATGTATTGCTGGTATTTTTAGTATAAAAATGTATTGTTGGTCATTTTTTTAATATAAAAATGTATTGTTGGTCATTTTTTTAATATAAAAATGTATTGCTGGTATTTTTAGTATAAAAATGTATTTTTATAATTTCATAGTGCATTATTTCTGTTTGGGGATTCACTATTTGCTATAGCTAGAACCTGAAATCTAAATATTTTGAACACAATTTTTTGCCTTCAATTACAGATATTTTGTACATAATTTTATACTTTCAAAGTAAAGGTGTATTTTTTAGATATATATTTTGTAGATCCTAAAATGCATTAGTAGTTTTAGTATAAAAATGTACTGTTGATTTTTGTGTGGTACGGTTCACTATTTGCCCATAACTGGGACTCTAACAGGTGCTACCACCCCGGGAACAATAGCAATTAAGTGGTTCCATGTACATTAACTCCAATCTCCCAATCAGAGGCCTTGTGCTGGATGTAGTTTATTGCCATACCTAGGATGACAGCTGCTAAGAAAGTTAGTTCACTGTGTTGTGTGAGACAATTTTTCTCTCCAGAATCTATCTATAAACTACCATTCACCCACTCTTAGAATATTGCTACCACATATGATCTGGTACCTCTGCTATTTACCTTGAGCTCTTTGATAAGATCCAAAGAAGAATCACTTTCCCCACTGCTGTAAGGTTGCCTCCCTGTGCCTTTTCTATAAATACTTTGATGGTAATTCTTCAGATGAGCTCTTCACTATGATACCTAGACTTTATGAATTTAAGTGCAGCTCTAGACTGGCATCGAGATCTTATCAATTTACAGTTGAGCTGGCTAAATGTAACCATAAATTATATAGTTACAGTTTCTTTTTTCACACTTTTTGCTTGTGGAACTCTCTTCCAGCTCCATGCAATGTCAGTCACTTCTACTGATTACTCTTTTTGCTCTTTCTCATTAGTAATGTTTCTGTTTCTAATTCTTCCATACCCAGTAATCCCTTATGTCTTAATAGCTTTACTGCCTTGCATGGGATGAAATCAATTAAAACATGCAAACACTTACTCTCACTCAATCACACACACACACACACACACAGGCATCTATATAATGCTCTATTAAATAGAATGGACAGAGAATGTCTGTTAAGCCTTTTGGTGAGTCGAATAATTCGTTTGATGTTAGGTGGAAAACTGTTCAACATCAGGAGAAACTCGCCAAAATACTTTAACAGACATTACCTGTCCAATTCTATTTGATAAACCATGTTTAAACAAAGGAAGCTGCCTATGAATAAAGACGATTCAGAACATAAGTTTGTGGAATTTGAATGCCACACATGCATCTGCTATGTATTCTTGACAAAATCCAAAGAAAAAAACTGAAATGTTATTGATCCTGACCTGGCATCTCGGCTTCTGTCATTTTCCCACTACTATAACGTGGTTTCTCTTTGTCTTTTTTGTAAGTGGGCTTATGGCTCCCATTTCATTGAAACACCGGTTCCTGTACCTGATCAGTAACTAGATGGATGACCACTTGGGAATGCCAGGTACTGTAAGCTTGGATGCAAAGGTGATGTAATGGAAAATAACTTGGAATTGTTAATTGGAGGGCCAAGATCCAATTCTCATTGGGTTCATTATATTCACTTACATGTAGAAAGCCTTGGGAAAGGTATGAATCCACCACACTCTCTCTTTCTTTCTCTCTCGTCCTCCACACTCTTTCTCTCTCTCTCGTCCTCCACACTCTTTCTCTCTCTCTTTCTATCATCCTCCACACACTCTTTGTTTCTCTCTCTTGTCCTCCACACATTCTTTTTCTCTTTCTTCCACACTCTTTCACTCTCTATTGTCCTCCACATTCTTTCTCTATCATCCTCCATGTGCTCTCATTATCATCCTCCACAAAGTCTCTTTCTCCCTATCATCCTTCACATCTCTCTCTTTCTCACAATTATCTTCCAGACGATCTCTTTCTCTATCCTCTTATGTTCTCTCTGTGTCTCTCTCATAGATCTTCTTTTCTATCCCCTATTCCTCTTCCTCACTATCATCTGTCTACCCCATTTTTCTTAGTTTCATCTCTCTCTCTCTCTTTCACAATTCCTTTTCTCATTTCAAAATTTTAATTCTTCCTTCCTTCCACCTTTTCTCTACCTAACCATAACCATAACCTATTTTTATTCCTCTTTCCATTCCCTGGTGCACTTTTGACCATGAGGAGCCACGCCCTGAAAGAGACACTTCTCCTTCAGTCTTCAATTCCGGTAATGAAGTTACTCCAAGAACATAAATGTCATATTTTGTCCTGTAGAAGGCCACTCCTGACACTAAAACTCTTGAAACCTTTTGACTTCATGTCAGAGCAACAGAATTGGATTGTGTCCTGCACCAGCCATTTCTAAATCTGACTGACCAGTGAGCTCTTGTCCATCATTTCACTGTATGCTTGACCAAGAGCTGGGTAGCTGCCATGTGAAATCATTTTGTTTTTAATTCATTAATATGATGGAGAATATTTAAATATCGATGTATGTGTGTTGTTAGATACATATATATTGTCTATTTTTGCAGCAATCCTTCTTGTATACATGTTTCATTAAATATGATGGACAAGGAATTAAGTTTTTATTCAGTTTTCTTGTGTTAGAATTTTTTTTTAAGGACCGAATGTGTGAAGAAATTGTCCATAATGTTTCTTGTCCTCACTACTAATAACTTTAGCCATTTTCATGGGGTGTTAATTTTCAAGAAAACGTGAATTATTTGTATATTTTTTTGTTTTGTTTTCTGTACTGTGTTGTGTGAGAATCATTTTTTTATAGTAGTAAATTCATTCATAGTGAAATTTTTTAATACTTTCTGAAAATAGTTAAGGAGTTTTGTCTCTGATCAAACAAGGCACTATTGTGGGAAGGTCTGTTTTTTTTTGTTTTTTTTTTATGAGAAGTTCTTTTAATATCTTCCAACCATGGCCAACTAGTATTATGTAGCCTCATAACTCGCATAACAAGCTGAATTCTAACAGGCTAACAATTCTAACAGGCTAATTCTAACAGTAATGTAAGAAAAAAACGTGATTGGCCCCTTAGAAAATTGCTAATCTAAATGGGAGATAGCTTTAAAAATTGAATTCTTAGAATGTAAATTATTAGGTTGGTGCAAAAATAATGACGTAATAATGTCGTTTTTTGATGTATTTTTTAACATCAAAAAACAACATTATTACGTCATTATTTTTGCACCAACCTAATAACAGCATAAAATTGCATAGAATTTATCAGATGTTATTTTAATTCCCTAGACATGCTTTCAACACTAAAATGCATATTTACACTTTTTTTTTATACTAATCTACAATTTATAAACGCCTGTGAATTACCTTACTTTTATGATTTTCAATTGTGTATATGGCCCATTTTGCAAATGAACGCTGTTAGGTAAATTTTCTACTTCATAGTCCATTGCATTTAAAGATTAACTTATAAAGTTTGTTGTGATATTTTTTTTAACACAAATGGTTAACAAATGTGTTCCAAAAATGGATAAAACTTGTTAGTTGTATTGATTGGTTTTGTACAAAAAATTCAGTTCTCTGTATGAAACATTTTAGAGAAATTTATTTTGAACAGAAAACGAAACAAACTGAATTGAGATTTACATCCAATACTTACAATACGATTCAGAAAAATAAGAAAACCATCTCTTTTGTATTTACAAGGGAATTAAAAAAAAACAACTCCAAAACAATGACTGGTCCAAACTGATGAATTACATGATTTTAGTTCAGCTGATATGATAAAGCATTTTATTCAATTGGAAGAAGCAATGTCCTAACATTTTTGAATTTAAAAAAAGGAAGATTATATTCTAATTTATAGAATAGTCTTTGATCCTGAAACTTATTTTCCATCTATAAAAGAATGGATTCACATTGACTAAAACCATTACATCCAGCTCTAGTGCAATGGAACGCTTTAACCATTACCACAGGGGTTTATACATGGACATAATGCTAAACTCACAAGATTTAGCAAGTTAGAAAATTTTTCAAACTACATACAAAATGTGGTGGAAAAACAACCATATTCTAAAAGAATTACAAAAAAGACAATACTACCAATGAAAAGGTTGTCCTTCATTTTCTGCAGAATGAATATATCATGCCTTACTACTGAGCTCTATGTCTCAACAAGCCTACAAATTACTTTTGGAGAAATTTCCATTACCATTTTTGTCTTTATTAGAGAAAATTCAAAAAAAATTAATTAAACATTTTCAATATGAAATATGTTTCCTGGTCATGGTAGGCAATGATAGAGATGATGCTACAGAGAAGCAGTACATTACTTTCTTCAGGTTCTATCTAACCAAATGTCAGAGTTTGTTTGTTCTTGTTTTGCTATACTTGACTATGCAGATAAATTTATTGTAAAACAATGAATCCACTACAAGAGAGTCTGCTGAAAGAATTTGGGAAAAATTCTCTAAAATATTTTTTTACTTATGAACAACAACACTGAAAAAGGAATTCACTTTGCAACAAAATTTGTTGTGAATATATTTTACAAGTTTTCATCAAATGAAGTTTGAAAAGATATTGTAGAATGTTTTTAAAAAAGGCAAAGGTCAAAAGAAAATTGATTTTTAGAGAAACTGTTCGTAAGTTTTTTCTTTGTATTTGTTTTGTATTGCTACTTAATTCAATAACTTTTTTTATTTGTTTACAATCTTTTATTATTACTTTTCTGTTTCAGAAGAGAAAAGAAAACCAACCTCTTTGTGTATTTTTTGATGGTTTTAACATGTTTTATATAAAATAGACATAAATTAACTATAAACCAAATAGGCCTATTAGAAATTAGCTTGAAATGTGACATGTGGGGCCCTGTATATATTAGTGGGCCACATTCCAACTTATTTTTCAAATAGATGTTCTTATTATTGCTGTGTTGTCTCTAAGGATTTCTCTTATGACCAATTTCTCTACACACTCAGTTCTCAAAAAAAAAAAGAAAAGATTTGTAAGGACAAGAAAAATTGAATAAAAAAACTTACAAAATATTCCTTGTCTGTTATATTTAATGGAATCTTTTTCATCAAAATTCATCCAATATGATGCCTCAAGTGTCACTCAAGATAGATTGAGATGTGTGACATGAACGTAAGAGGTGTTAAAAATATATATAGAACAATAAAAATATTAAAAAACTAAAATTTTCAGACACACTGGGTTGTATATTAATATTTTTTTTTTCATTACTTCAATTAGGTTCCTCAACTAGTTTTGGCAAGCATGGCTATCATCAGGAGAGTAAAAAAAAACTCCCAGCTTGTTAGTAGCACCCCAAAACACTTTGTTGAGATGGACTTAACCACAAATTCAACAACACAGATAGAATTAATATAAAATCCCATAAATCAAGCCCTACCCACAATTCTCACACACACAAGACAGACATGCTTGCAGAGGTGTTGAGGTCTCACACATATACACACACTCACAAAAAACTAAAAGATAACATACACTTAACACACCCATCCCCTTCCCAGCAATCAAATGAGCAAGGAGGGAATTTTAAGACTCAGGAATCGCCCAGCCTCTATCTTAAAAACAACGTAAGACACCATTTGCCCAATACAAGGACTGACCAAAATTAATGATAAAAAAACAAATGAAAACTATAGATAAAGTCCACCACACAGACACACACACACACACACACACACACACACAATATATTGTTATATTCCGCGCTAATAGGAATATATACTTGAAAAACACAGTGGATAAAATAAGTAAAAGTTCATTGTAAAAAAAAAAAGAAGAATAAAGGTACAGTTATGTACAAGGTCATTGCAAGTCATTCCAGTAGTGAGTGCTATTGTTTGAAGGTCAGTAGTTCTCACATAAGTCTGAGTCATACTCAACAGATACCAGCTAGACTCAGTAGTCCGTTGACTTACAGATACTTATAGGCAGTTACTATCTATAGTGTAGTCACTCATGGAGGTGACAGGTTATTCCATTACATCCCATATATATATATATATATATATATATATATATATATATATATGTATGTGGGATGTGTGGGTGGTGCAATGGATAGTGTCTCAGAATGATAAATTGGAGAGCTTTTTTTGATTTACAGTTGAGTTTGTTATATCTCCTTATGGGCAAATAACCTTGCGATAGGTATGTATCCATCTTGTCTCACTCCAGGCATGGAGTAAATAGCTGGACAAACTGAGCTCTCAAGCCATGGTTGACAACCAGTCTAGAAGAAGAGCAACACTGAATTCAAAACTATTAGGTTGGTGCAAAAATTAACATCGTTTTTTGACGTATTTTTTAACGTCAAAAAACGATATTATTTTTGCACCAACCTAATATGTGGCCCTGATTCTGTGATAGATACCTTAAGCAAGGTCTCTATTAGGTTTTGACCAAACAAAGAGGGTACAAACAACTATTGCATACATGCACATACACATGTGCATGCCCGCCTGCCTATCAACAGACTAATATGAGCATGGCGATGTTCATTAAAGCTGATTGTCTGTAGATGGGCAGGGATTATTTTTGAGTTATAAAACTGCTATAGTAACTACCAGTAGTTATGATCATAATGTAAATACTATAAACATATGTATATGGCATAAATAAATATATACTTAATATAGATATATTAATCAAAATAACAAAAATAATAGATTTCTTGGAACTACTTTCTCATGCATACAATAATGTATTGTACTTTATATACTGTACACCTATCTTTGTTTACAATTGAAAATCCCACCACTGCTGCCAAGCAGTCACTTTGAGAACTACGACTTGATCTGCTAAGCCCACAATTTTTAAAATACATCACATACATATGATTTGGAAAATTTTTTTTTTTTGCCTGCAGATTTTGTCTGTTGCATCCAAAGTACATTGGTGGGAGGTTTGTCTCTGTGTGTGTGTGTGTCTATATATATATATATATGTGTGTGTGTGTGTATGTATATTTAGGCAGCAAATCTTTATTCAAGCATGTTTGGTTGAATAATCTAAACATACGTCTATTTTTATTTTAATTCTTTCAAATTCATGGAGCAGTTTCTTAATGTTATTATTAAACTCATTAAGGAAGGTCTTTTTCATTTCTTTTATTTTTCCAAGAATGTAATTGATAGTTGTGAATTATTTTGTACATGCACATGAAACTCCGTTAATTCAAAGATTAACATTATCTAAGGGAGGTAATATTTGTAAATTTGAAAAACATTACAATTTAGGTATTTTAAAAGTTTGCTGCTAAAGACCTTTTAAAACATTGTTCCTATACTCATGATTACTCTTATTTAATGTTGGTTGTATTTTTCTTATGTACAGGGTTTCAAGAATTTGGAGTTTTTGTTTATTATTTTCATGGTGGAGTATACTTGTATTGTCAATTAATATTTTTCTAAATCATGAATGTGGACAGGAATGTTCCTTTAAATGTTGTTCAATAGCGCTTCAATCCGACATATGTAATTTAAGTCTCCTTGATAATGTTTTTGTCGTGAAACCAACATATGTACAGTGTAACCCAGATATAAGAGAGTTGTCAGGACCGGAGAAGTCTCTTATATACGGGTTTGGTTTATTTTGTTTAGGTAAGTATGGGAATGATTTGGGACCAGATAAAATCTCTCTTATATCCGGGTTTCTTATATCCGGGTTACACTGTATTTACATTTTTGTCAGTGATACAATCTCTGAAAGGACATTTAAATTGATATACAATGTTGGTCTTTTGCAAAACATAAATTTGTGGAGATTAGTTGTTGTGGATGATTAAGTTGGCTGTATTAAATTTAGTAAAGTATATATTTAGATTTTTTTTTTTTTTTTACTGGGATCAGTTGGGGATATATTAGTACTTATGAGTTTTTTTTAGGAGTTTTTCATCAGGTTTTCAGTTAGTGTATATGATTGTGGTATAGTAGGTTGATATGTCTAGGGATATTTGAAGAAGTATTATGTTCTTTTTGATTTATATTAATATGTTTAATAGCTCGTCTAATTTGTTCATTAACAATGTAATTAGGAAAGCCATTATTAATGAGTTTGTTTAGTGTTTTTTAATTCAGTATAGAAATTTTTTTGTGGAAGTTAACTTTTGCACAGTTTATTAGATTTTGTATAATAAAGGGCATTCACTTTTATAGTGGAGAGTGTATATGTTTATGCTAGTTAGTTTTTTATATGAGGAGGTAGTAAATCTATTATTATTGGTGTCTATCAATATATTAAGAAAAGGAATTTTATTGTTAAGTGAACTTAAGCACAGCTATTTTGGAAGTTTTTTGTTGTTCACATATTTCATCTCTGTTTTTGACTAAGATGAGAATATCATTGACATATTTTAGGTAGAAGGAGAGTTTTTAAAAAAAAACAAAAATAACTTCCATTCTTAAGTTCACATATGAACTTAATAATAAAATTCATTTTATTGATATATTGATAGACAACAACAATAATAATACATTTACTATCTCCCTATCTTAGATGGAGAGTTTAAAAAAAAAAAAACTCTGTTCGTATGTTCCCCTCAAGGTATATGGCAAATACTGAACCACAAGCCCGCTTTGCAGAAATATGTAAATAACATTTGCATCCATTAATATTGCCCTATTTCTAAGGATTCTTTTTTTTTATTCTTTATCTGGGAATTAACATAACTTCTTGGGAAAAATAGTGCCATGATTTCCCCATTGTCTTCTTCAGTTTTCAATTCCAAGTTGTTCGTTAGTATGTCAATACATTTTTGTTTTTTAATTATTTGTAAAAATATATTTTGCATATTTGATGGCAAATTTTTTTGTATCTTATTGTTTCTTCTAGAATTTTAAGGTATGCGTTATTTATGAGTTAAAGTGCTCTATATGAGGGATAGAGCATATGTAAATATAAAAGTGAACATTGAATTCAAAGTTCACTCTTACACACACAAACACACACACACACACACACATATATATATATATATATATATATATATATGGTGAGGCAAAAGGCACACACCATAATAGGGATAATTTATTAAATGTATAATTAAACATGAACATTTTATTTACTAGTTATTTAATTGTTATACGTGTTCAAAATGTCCTTCTTTTTCAAAAGACATTTCAGTTTTGTGCCTACATGATTCATTAACATGTTGAAGAGTTTCCTGTCATTAGACTGCATTCATATTTAATTCTTTCTTTAAGTTCTTCAATATTTCTTGGGTGTGTCTGATAACTGATTTCCAAGGGTGTGATGTCTAGTGACCTCAGTGGCCACTCAACAGGACCTATCAAAACAAATTAGACATTTAAATCATGATTAATTAATTAATCCCTATGGTGTGTGACTTTTGCCTCACCCTGGATAGATATAGATATATATATATATATATATATATATATACAAATGTAAAAGATTGAAGAGTAAGATTTCAGCATTCAAAACATTAATTTGAAAGAGAGCTCAATACAATAGTAGAGCCATAAATATTTATTATGCAGTGTTACATTAGAACATGCACATACCCACTACAAAACTGTAAATCTTGTTTCAATGTTACGTTTCATCAGGTGGAGAATCACAATGCAACTGAAATATTTTATTCAGAAATGCAGTTATCGAAGCATAACTTCATATATATATATATATATATATATATATATATATATATATATATATATATCAGTGATAGAGGTAACATATTCAGCTGTATGGTTGTGAGTTTGTAACCCTGTGTTTCACGCTTTTGTCATCATCAGACAAACTGATTTATTTTTTAAAAATTGAATCTATTTATGTTAGTTTGTGTTTGTTTGATTATGTTTGGTGGGGGTGAATTCTCCTCTGTGTCCGTTTTTGGATGATACTCATATGCATGCAGACATACATACATACAGGTGTACACATTATAATTCACACAAACCCAGACATATATAAACAATGTGAGGTTTGGCACAGATACATATCCCTGTCTTCAAGTATACATACACATGCAATTGTAATCCTATTTCAGTGTTGAAACTGTATGTAGCAAAGTTTTTTTAACAAGGGGTAGGCAGGGGTGTTCTTGGCTCTTTTCAAATCAGCCATCAGTGTCGTCAAATGGAATAACACTTCTTCACACACACATGCATACGTATATATTTCTATTTATCTGGGACTTACATCACCATATATATAAAATATAAAAGGCTTAAACACTAATATTCCATTTTAAAATTTGTTATTTCAAAATTCGTTTGAGGATGAAACAGAACTAGGTACTTTAATTTAATTTCTATAATTAAATTGAAGTTTTTTAGCTTCTGTTTTTGAAACATAAGAACTCTTATGTAGCAAAGGAAAAAAAATTATAATATAGGTTCTACTAGTGTATTGAGCACTGTTTTTTAAAAATAAAACAAAAATACTAATACTTGTAGGTCTGATGAATTGGATCGTGATTATGATTCTAATGTAATAAATTATAACCATGGAATATTAGTGTTTGAGTCTTTTATATTATGTTCTTACTCTGTCCTGGACATTGAGTTCTACCTGGATTCTATCCTCTTGGAAATATATATATATATATATATATATATATATATATATATATATTATAATTATTTTTTTAAAATATGATTCCATCACTACATAAGAGTTCTCGTGTTTCAAAAACAGAAGCTAAAAACTTCAATTTAATTATAAAAATTAAATTGAATTAAAGTACCCAGCTCTGTTTCATCCTCAAGTGAATTTTGGAATAACTAATCTTGAAATTTATGGAGCTTTATAAGCATATACATTTGTAATATTAATTACTATGGAAATGGCGAAACCAATTATCTTAATAAGGGGCGTAAGGGTTTACATTTTCACTGACAACTATTGTATCAACATATTAATTATACATACATATCTATATATATATATATATATATATATATATATATATATATATATATATATATATATAATTATGACTACTACTTACCAGAGCGAAACCATTACTGCATTTTCTTCCATTTTTATGGAAGAATGTAGATTGCTGGGGAATCGGAAGTTATCCATGATTGAACTATAAATTGCCAAGAGGAATGGCAGTGTGTGATTAAAAATGAGGAAAGTTGTACCTAACAGATGGAACTAGTCAATACCTGATCAGTATCAGCTGGGTTGCCGTGGGAAAGGGGTATGATGTTGAAAGAGCCAGACCCCTTCGGCTAAAAACATCACTGATGTGTGCCAAAGCATCAATCAGATGTGTTTGATGAAATTTAAATGTTATTTTTTAGTGGATACCCATATTTGAGTAGATGCTTCATTTATTAAACAGTATATTTATTTATTTTTATCTACTTGCCTGAATATTTGAGAAATTTTATTAAAGAAAAATATGTGTTCTGCCAGAGAAAACACACGCACAGCATAATATTATAATTATTTTAAAAAAATATGATTCTATCGCTACATAAGAGTTCTCATGTTTCAAAAACAGAAGCTAAAAAACTTCAATTTAATTATAGAAATTAAAGTACCTAGTTCTGTTTCATCTTCAAGCAAATTTTGGAATAACAAATTTTGAAATTTATAGAGCTTTATAAACATATACATTGGTAATATTAATTTCTATGGAAATGGAGAAAACCAATCATTTTAATAAGGGGTGGTAGGGTTTTCATTTTTACTGATGGCTATTGTATCAACATATTATTCGAAAGTAACTAATATGTTGCTACAATAGTTGTCAGTGAAAATGAAAACCCTACCGACCTAGGTTTATATTAGGTTTGCTCTACTTAGTGTATTGAGCACTTTACGAAATTACTTTTACTCGTTTTGGAGGTTTTTTTCTTTGGACTCTGAGCTTGAATTCTGGATGATTGTATTCACTTCATTTTCATGTTCTTAGTTCTTTCTATTTTATTCCTCATTTTTCCTTGGATATTGGTTTGTTCTACTACAAGCCGAAATTCTTAAGGTTTTTCCAAGCGAGTACCACTATATATATATATATATATATATATATATATATATATATATATATATATATATATTCTGTTGTATAGATATGAATTTGTGACCCTGGGTTTCATGCTTTTGTGATCATCAAATAAACTGATTTATTTTTTAAAAATTGGATCTATTTATGCTTGTTTGACTATGTTTAGTGGTGGGAGAGGGAATTTTCATCTGTGTCTGTTCTGTATATTCATACAATTGAATATGTTAGCTCTATCACTGATATTGAGCATTTTCGACTGCACATACAATATATATATATATATATATATATATATATATATATATATATATATATATAATACTTGTATATATTTTATATATTTATGTATTTGTCAACCATCCTCATTTTATTAATCTTTGTTGTGTTGGTCACATGCATCCATCTTTCTTTGTTTACATGCATTCATTTGTTTTCACATGAGACCCGTCTCGTTCTTTTCACATGGGACCCGTCCCGTTCTTTTCACATGGGACCCGTCTTGTTCTTTTCACATATGCATGGGAATCGAATGAGACAGACGTTATTTTCACATATGTCTGTCTCATTCGATTCCCATGCATCTGGCATGTTCTGTGAGACTGCATCTATCACAATCTCTTCATATTCAGCTATATCTCTTTTACCGTCTTCCCTGTCTGTTCACACACACACACACACACACACACACATATATATATATATATTGCAAGAATTAGATACCATCAGATTTAGAACTCTAAATATATGTCCATTTTGTTTTTAGCTTTCTCTTATATATATATATATATATATATATATATATATATAAAATTTGTCCATTTATATCTGCCTTATTTATTTAATAATCTATTTGGAAATTTCTATTTTTTGCTCTCATCTCTCAAGACCCACCCACTGCCATGGATTTTTTCCTTCAATTTAAAACATCAGTGTCAGTACCCACAAATATAAAACGCACATAATGTAAGATGAAGCCATTTTTAGACAGTTCAGCTCTCCCGCCCACTGCCATATTCCAAATGAGGTGATGTCAGGGTGGAGAATGTGTCTGTCAGTTCCAATGATCAAGAATTGTCTTTAGAAAAAGGAGAAAATGCATTTCTTCTGATTTAATTTGCTTCTCTATGCCTAGAAAGCTGCATAGAGAAGCCGAAAAAGAAGTTTGAAGTTATTGCTGGTGTTTGCCGCAGAGGGTTGGGTAAGCATCGTAAAAAGGTTGAGATTCTATAAGAGTTCAAATCTCTTATAAGGAATTTAGCTCTTTTTCAAATCTTGTGCTCTTTTTGTATATCATAGAATATTAATGAATGCATGTGTGTAAAGGTTTTGATCATGAAGATCTTTATTGTGAATGAGAAAGTCTTAAATTCCATTTTAGTCTCTTACTTTAAAAACATCAATTATATTTTGTCATTTTTTTTTTTTAATTTTTTTTTTTTTTGGCTACTGTCAATTCAGTAATTTATACATGAGCGATTAACAAAGGCCTGCATAATTTTTTTTATACTGTCAATATATTGGCATTACAAATGATTTTTACTATAGGAATGCATTTGAAAATGATTTTTACTATAGGAATGCATTGTGAAATGATTTTTACTATAGCAATGCATTGGAAAATGATTTTTACTATAGCAATGCATTGGAAAATGATTTTTACTATAGCAATGCATTGGAAAATGATTTTTACTATAGCAATGCATTGGAAAATGATTTTTACTATAGCAATGCATTGGAAAATGATTTTTACAATAGGAATGCATTGGAAAATGATTTTTACTATAGGAATGCATTGGAAAATGATTTTTTTCTGTAGGAATGCATTGGGAAACATTTTTTTTATTATAGGAATGCATTGGAAAATGATTTTTACAATAGGAATGCATTGGAAAATGATTTTTACTATAGGAATGCATTGGAAAATGATTTTTACTATAGGAATCCATTGGAATATGATTTTTATTATAGGAATCCATTGGAAACAATTTTCTCATGATGAAAACGTGTTAGAAATTATTTTTGCTATAATGTATTCATTAATTTGTTGTCTTTAAAATCATGTTTTTTTGACAGTGACAGCTGTAGTCATGTTTGCAAAACTGGAAATGAGCATTGTTTTGCATGAAAGTACTCTTTAACTGAAATCTTCATTATGCCTTATGTTTATAACTTAAAGAAACATCTTGTCCAAGAATTCTCTGCATTCATTTTGATATTATCAACTTTGAAGGCATCTACAATTTTTTTACTTATAATACTAGTCCACCCAAGATTACTTGACCTCCCTCCAGTTGTCTCATTGTTTGACTATTTCCACTGAGGACCCAGCCTCTTAACCAACCATTGGTAGATGCCGGGTAGGGTTTATCATCTCTAAGTTGCATCCTCAGGCAGAATGCGACTCAGTTATGGCTCCATAGGAGAACAGAGGTGCAACTGAGGAAAAATAATATTGCTTGGTGCTCAGCTCTGGGAAACGGCTGTCTGTGGCTGCACCCTCTCATTGTACTAGAAAGAGGGATTGGTGCTTGTCACCAAGGCCAGTGCAACCAACAGTTGTGGGGGCTTGAGAAATTTTTGTCCTTCGCCCAGTTGTATGCACTCATGTTCTCGACAATAAACCCAACCTTGTGTCACATCATGTCGTAGTGGGTAGATGAGGTAAATACCCATTGGGTGTATCCAGTGTTGTTCCAAATTTATTGCTAAAAATTACTGATGAGAAATCAGTTTTCATGTACTTCTTCACTCAAACATTTCCCTTAGTGATAATTATTTTAAAAGTTTGTAAGTTTTCATTTGCTTTTGTGTCTTTAACTAATGTTCTCTTTTCCATCATTTCATAACAGTAAACTGTCCTTGATTCTTTTTTTTTTCTCATATTTTCTAACACTCAGTAACCCCAAGCAGCTTAGTGGCTTTATTGCCTTGCTTAGAGTGAAATGGTTAAAATAATACTCTTTTAATTTTTCCCAAATTTCTTTTTGTGGCATTCTTTAAAACATTTTTCTTATTCTTAGTGAAGTGTTTTTGCAATTTTCAACGTTGTGTCCCCGTTAGTCAGTAACTTTACAATATCTTCTTTTTTTTTTTTTTTTTTTTTTTTTTTTTTGAGGTTATATCTTTCTTAGGAACTAATATATATATATATATATATATATATATATATATATATATATAAAGGAAATGTGGTCACATTGATCACACATAAGAAACTCCATTGATCCGCATTCTGGGAAAGAGTTGATCCCTCGACCAGTGTCCTGGGAGAAAGTTGATGCCTTAATCAGCCTTCTGAGAGAGAGAGTTGGTCCCTTGGTCTACCTTCTGCAAGAGAGTTGATCCCTCGATCTGCATTCTGGGAGAGGTTCGATCCCTCGATCAGCGTTCTGGGAGAGAGTAGATCCCTCGATCCACGTTCTGGGAGAATGTTGATGCCTCACATATAGCTGCTTGCATATTTTTTTTGTGAATATTCTATCCTGCTGTTCTCAAATTCTTGACAGCAATAGCAATCAGATTTTTCCATGGTTGAAAATATGACGCAATTTCGTCCCAGGTGTCTAAACCTATATGTGTCTTTTTGAGTGTGCCCTTCAGATTGTCATCATAGTGCTTACAGGGCTTACACTGCTGTCATTTTCCCTGTGCTAACTCTCCATACATAACCTGTCTGGGCATGAATGAATCAGACCTAAGGTGACCAGACCTCCTAAATTGGTGTTTCATAATCATCAACTCAATACTTGTCGATTTTGCCAACTGCAGCACTCTTGTATCAGGCATATGTGCTCACCATAAGATTTTTAGGAGATTATGCAGACAACACTGATGAAAGCACTCAAGGCACTGAATATGCCTGCAATAAGTTGTCCATGTCTCACAGCCATGTAGCATGTTTGTTAACACATACACATAATACACCTTGACTTTTGTTGTTGCTTTTATCTGTGATTGCAACCAAAGCCATGACACAAGTTTATCAAATGCATTATATGACTTTGAGAGCCTATAAGTGAGCTCTTCGTCAAGTGTGTTGGATCTATATAATATACTGTCAAGATAGATAAATGTATCTACATCTTTTAGCCATTTACTCATGACAAATATGGATGATAAGATGCATGGGTTTTCCCTAGTGCAGGTTGCAGCATGACAAGTGTTTTCTTGAGACTGATTGTAAGTCCAAAAAAAAAGCCGGTCTTCTTAACCACACACAATGTCATTGTGATGTCAACTACTAATATGACATCCCTGATGATCATACATGTACAATCTGCCATAGTGTGCTGATCAGCCAAAGAACTCACAACATTTCCACAGCCAGCATCTAGAAAGACAAACTGCAGTAGGAAGACTGACATGTCGGCAATCTTGGAAGAACTGCAGGATTCTTGCAGGTCTCAAAAACCATATATTTAAAATGTATGGAAAAAAAAATTAAGAAAGTTTGAGGGCAAGAGATGGTCTTACATGGTTACTTGCTTCAACCATACACACACACACACACACACACACACACACTTATATATATATATATATATATATATATATATATTTCATTGTTCAGATTATTTTTCTCGAAAACTATATGTGTTTAGTCGTGTATCTGAAACGTAAACAAAGCAATTTCTAAAGAATTCATGGATTTATTTTCAATCCAACATTTTTATGACTTCAAACATTATTTTTTAGTGGATAGCCACATTTGAAATATATAAGCCATTTTTATTTCAAATAGTGTGTATTACATCAATTAAACTGCACACTTGAGAAATCTTAAAGAAAATGTGCTTTCTGGCTGGGTTCAGACCTTTGTCCCCCTTTATAGGAGAAACCAGCCTTTTGGTCTGGTGGGCTTTAGACTGCTCAGCCACAAAGAGCAAGCAGCCCAGCAAGAGAAAATAGAACCTTTCTGATCTGTTCAGTTTCTGTGTAAGTTATTTGGATTGACATACATCTGATGGCACAACAGCCAACAAAAAAGATGAGGACAATAGTCTGCATTTTGTTGGCTTTATCTTGTATCCAAGATTTTATTTCTTTTCTACTGATTGTTTCCTTTATGATAATTGGCATTGATGACTAAATTCCCTGAAACTGCCATCTTAACCTAATATAGTCAACAGTTCAATTGCTATCTATTATTCTTGTCTTCATAATCTTTACTTCATTTTGCATCTTATGTTTATCTTGTATCCAAGAATTGAATTTCTTCTTTGCTGATCATTTCCTTTATGATGATGGTGTTGATGACTAAATTCGCTGCCAACGTGCAGGTTCAAGACTAGAAGCTTCCAGTTTCACCAAAACCTGTTCCCATCATCTATTCCTTATTTTCCATTTGTCTTTTCAAGAGTTGATAAAAGTGAAATAAAATCAGAGTAGAAGAAAGTGCCGATGCTCTAAAATTAATTTCTTCTTTGCTGATTTGCTTTCTTTATGATGAGGATGTTGATGACTATATTCACTGGCAATGTGCAAGTTTAGAAGCTTCAAGTTTCACCAAAACCTGTTCCCATCATCTATTCCCTATTTTCCATTTGTCTTTTCAAGAGTTGATAAAAGTGAAATAAAATCAGAGTAGAAGAAAGTGCCGATGCTCTAAAATGAATTTCTTCTTTGCTGATTTGCTTTCCTTATGATGATGGTGTTGATGACTATATTCACTGGCAATGTGCAAGTTCAGAAGCTTCAAGTTTCACCAAAACCTGTTCCCATCATCTATTCCTTATTTTCCATTTGTCTTTTCAAGTGTTGGTTAAAGGTGAAAGAATATCAGAGTAGAAGAAAGTGCCGATGCCGTGTATTTATTTCAGGTGGAATCAACTTTCCAGGAAGTGATCCACACACTTGATTTCTTGACCTTTCTCTGTGTCACATATGGAATGAGACATGCAGAATCCAGTTATGAAACTGCAACAGACTGCTGCTGACTCTTATAATTTCAAGTGATGCCTTCTATAGCATGTCCATCATGTGTAGCCCTCTTCATCTGCTGGTTCAGCTGTTGAGCTCTTGTAATCATCATCTGCTTGTTCCACTGTTGGGGGGCCTCTTGTTGTTTTTTTTTCCTTCTATATATTTTTTTTTTTTCACTATTGATTCAGTCCGCATATACACAATGGTAACTTCTCATGTTTAGGCAGAAATTATATAGGGTGAGTGTAGCCAATTGGTTAGAATGTTAGTATTTTGTCCATTAGACCTCAGTTCAAATCACACCATTGTTGATTTGTCAAAGAAATGACTTCTTGACATTATTGGCCTGGGTAGATGATCCCAGTGTGCAGCACTATTGGAAAGTGCCTGGAAATCATCTCATAAGCTGACCCAAGCTCTGAAACTGTTTGGAAGCTGTTCGTGGTTTTAAGTATACTGGCTTAGTTCAAAACAGATCCTGCCAAATTATGTCCTCCCTCCCAGAAACTGTAACTAAGGTCCGCTATGTATAGTTGCAGTATAAACCATAGATTTGCTCAGTGAGTGATGAAGAAACACAAATTTTTTTGAGCCAGCAGCTGCAGCAGGGATTAGCTGATCTCTCTTACAAACAGGTGTATTCAGAAAATAAGCAACCAGCCATTATGGGCATATAAATATCTGTATACTAATTGATATATGTTGAGATCAATATTTTAATATAAATGCAGTGAGATCAATAGATTGATACAAATAGAGTAAGATCAATAAATTGATATGTGATGAACGCAATAAACAGATACAGAATTGGATAAATTGATGCGAGTGGGCTGAGATATATAAGTGTTCACAGATTATGATACTTAGCTCAATAAAGGCAAAAGGAAATAATAACGTTGAAATACTGGGTCATTATTTTTAAAATTTTAAAACTAAAGAGAAGAGCATTAGGAGACAGCATTTCAGGAAAAGGTTATACACAGGAAGGATCAATAAGTTTGTAGTCTGACACAGTAATTAACTGTATCTTCAGCTGAAAGTTTCACTGTATAGTGCTCGATTTATATAATTGAGAAGTGTTGGCAAGGAAGGAAATTATGTTGAAAACTAAATTTTATATCTAACAAATTATCTATCCGTTTCTCTCTAGTGTTTCAGTCTTTTTATATCTATTTATCTATCTCAGTCTCTTTTGTGACATGGCCCACAATGTTAACTGTTAAATCAGATGTATGATAAATTTAATAAGAGATGCATTGTCTTTGTGTTTCTTCTTTTGTCCTTCTCTTTTCTTTTTTTGTTTTACTACATATCTGGACTGAGTCGTGTTTCAGCTGGAAAGGAATTTGGGGTTGCTTGACAACAAACAGAATGACCTAAGAAATGGTTAAATAGAGAATGGCCTAAGAAAGTGAGTAAGAATCTGTCACCTGCACTCATGTGACAGACATCACCAAGTGGGATTTTGGTATTGTAACTTTATTTTACCAATGATCTCCAATGACAACAGTTTATGAGAAAAATAAACTCACATCATGCTATCATAATGCTGAGAAATACACTCACAAACCCATTCAATTACTTGTTGTGTAGGGAATAAGGAAATTTTGTCCTGGAGATCTTGAGTCTATTTAACAGGTGAAGGATAAAGGAATATCATACCCAAATAAATACAGAGAAAGCAATCCAATTAACCAAGGGGAAACGGAACACAAACATTATTCCCAAATTCTATATTTCACATTGCGGAAGAAAGAACAACCAACTTATGTGAATATTCTACAGCAACTTTTTCTGTCTGTCATTTCAAACATTTGAACTCCCAATTCTTGAAACACAAATGTTTGAACTGACATCCAATATCAATTATGTGTTCTTTTATTAATTGTGCATCTGTCACTCCATACTTTTCCTATATTTTGTATTTTGTTATATAAAATTTATTTGCAAATGTTAATCTTATGTTTGTTCTTCATCAGTACCTGCTCATCTGAGTGAACCTAGCTTTTTTACACCTTTACACATTGCAAATTCGTAACACTTTCTATCTATGTACCTAACTCAGTCTCTTTCTGCTTATTTATCTTTGTCTCTTTCAGCCTATCTATCTGTCTATCTATTTCGGGCTCTTTCAGCCTATCTATCTGTCTATCTATTTCGGGCTCTTTCAGCCTATCTATCTGTCTATCTATTTCGGGCTCTTTCAGCCTACCCATCTATTTATCTATCTATCTATCTGTCTATCTTGCTCTCTTTTGGCCCATTTAATTACAACACAAAACTAAATCTCTCATGTAAAATTATTGTTCATTCATCTCTGGACTTCATCAATTAATATCAGGATAAGAGTCTCTGGCTTTGTGGGCTTTCTCTGAACATGGATTCTTCTATTCAGAAGGATGTTAGAGACTCTGTCTTTTCCATCTCAGTCTGGTAAATATAACTTCTTGTCATCTGGTTGTCCCATGTGTGCACATCTGAATTGCAGCTGGATCAACCCTCTAGTACCTTTTGCATAATTGGTGTACATTGTGGTGGTTCCAAAGGGTGTTGTACAACCACTTTTATTGTTCATTAGTAGACTGAATCAGTTGTAATTGATCTGTTTTTTAGGTTTTATCAAACCATTGCTGGTTATTTAGCCGGAAAATATTTTTGTATCGTAAGAATTTGGTGTTGGGTGATAATGTTTTTGTGATACAAGTCTTACCCATAGTTGGGAGGAAAAGAGGCGAATTCATGCCTTTTCCATGGTATTTGTGCTTAAGTGAATATAATGAACCTGATTGGAAACAGAACTTGGCTCTCTGTGATTTCCAACTTGGTCATTATCCATTACATCACCTGCATATCCATGGTTACAGCACCAGGTATTCCCAAGCCGTCAGCCATCTAGGGCATATATAATATAAAAGGCTCAAATACTAATATTCCATGGTTATAATTTATTACATTGGAATCGGAATCACAATCCAATTCATCAGACCTACAAATTCAAAAAGCTTTTTGAATTTGTAGGTCTGATGAACTGGATTGTGATTACGATTCCAATGTAATAAATTATAACCATGGAATATTAGTATTTGAGCCTTTTATATTATATTCTTACTCTGTCCTGGACATTGAGTTCTACCTGGATTCTATCCTCTTGTAAATATATATATATATATATAGTCATCCACAGACACTGTTTTGTTGTATCATAGCTCATCAGTGTGGCTAGATGTCTGGTTGCCTGTAGCTAGTATTGAAACCCAGTTGAATTAAGGTCTGTCAGAGATTCTACCCCTAAGCTGTTGTATGTATATAATATATAAATATAAAAAGGAACATTGAAGTCAATACTCAGAGGTGACAGGCTGTATCATGCTAGATGCAATCATCAGGCTGATATGGCCTATTGATCTGCCTATATCGGTCTCTTTCAGCCTATTTCAGATAGTTTCTGGCATGAAACAGCCTGTTGCTTCTGAGTATTGACTTCAATTTTTACTTTTATAATTATATACGCTCTATCTCTGATATTGAGCACTTCATCCCACAAATATAGCACACCTTAAAACTATATTTCTGCACACACACATATATATATATATATATAGGCTGTTGGCACCTATAAGACACTCATCCACCCTTAGACAAGTTTTGTTTTTCACCCTGTGGGGTGACATATGCCACCCTCCACATCAGAAAAGCTAGTTGGGGAGCTGGTTTAGATGCTAACCACCCAACCATGCAGTTATTTATGCTGGTTGACATGTTTCCAGTGGCAGGCCTAAACCTGACCTTACAGATATGTATATTTGCTATTTCCAGCAACTGTTCTTATTAGTGAAAAATTATTTGGATATAAGTAAGAGATTTTTTCTCTATTGCCTTATGTCATGTTTGGAAAAAAAAAAACATTCCTATAACTTTAGATACATACATAAAAAAAAAAAAAATCCATACATTCAGTTAAAACTCAAAATCAAATCCTCCTTGATAATGGCTAAAAGTATAACTGAAAGTGCTTAGTCATACCAGAACATTCAGATAATTTTTAAATACTTTATGTCCAAAAAAGGAAAAAAAAATGTATGAACACAAGAAAAATTAAATAAACACTTAATCACAGTACTTGTTAGTTATCTTTAATGAAACTTGTATAAAACAGGGATTTCTGCTCAAATAATATATATATATATATATATATATATATATATATATATATATATGATAATGGATCAAGAAGAAAAACTTAGAGATCCATTTCAGTTATAATTTTGTTTGTAAATATTTCTATATATTCACACTTTTGGTCTGAAGAGATGAATATATAGAAATATTCACAAAATAAATTATAACAGAAATGGATATTTGAGGTTTTCTCTTGATTCATTTTTATTATAATCTTATGTGGCTTACATTGAGCTCTCTCTGAATTTATATCCTAATTTGAATTATCCCTACCAACCATAAATCATGTAGTTATATATAAATAATTGATACAAATATAAAATCATAAAATATATATATATAAATAATTGATGCAAATATAAAATCATAATAAATATATATATATATATATATATATATAAATAATTGATACAAATATAAAATCATAAAATATATATATATAAATAATTGATACAAATATAAAATCATAATATATATATATATAAATAATTGATACAAATATAAAATCATAAAATATATATATATAAATAATTGATACAAATATAAAATCATAATATATAAATAATTGATACAAATATAAAATCATAAAATATATATATATAAATAATTGATACAAATATAAAATCATAAAATATATATATATATATACATAAATGATACAAATATAAAATCGTAAAATATATATATATATATATATACATAAATGATACAAATATAAAATCATAAAATATATATAAATATAATATATGCATATATTATATACATAATTGATACAAATACAAAATATGTATAAATAAAATATATATAAATAAAATATATGCATATATTATATACATAATTGATACAAATATAAAATATATATAAATAAAATATATGCATATATTATATACATAATTGATACGAATATAAAATATATATAAATAAAATATATTCATATATTATATATATAATTGATACAATTATAAAATATATATAAATAAAATATATGCATATATTATATATATAATTAATACAAATATAAAATTTGTCACTTAGCTAATTGATGTTACTGTCAGGACCCTGAATCCAATTTTTCGTAGACAGGCCCTACAGAAATCATTTTTTACACTCATCAGGGGTCTACAAGCAATTGACTGTTTTATATTTCTTGTTTTCATATTGGTACAAAGTTGATTTTTTTTTTTTTTTTTTTTTTTTTTTCAGTGTGCATGCACATATGTGTTAAGGTGCACTCATGTGCCCGTCTGCATGTATATGCGCATATATGCAGAATGTTGTGTTTATTTCGTCTTTTCGTCATTTGTTTTTCACTTTTCACTCACTCCTTCTTGATTTGGAACAGAGAACATTGGAGATAGAGAGGATGTTGACTTAAATGTGTTACTCTATGGATGAGTACAGTTATTTGGAAGGGAGCCAATTTCTGTCGACATAGGCTCTGACAATATATTAATAGAATTACGCACAAATATACATTGGAGTTTCTGTAAGTACATTGTGTGTGTGTGTATGCTTGTACTGAGGTAAACTAATATTTTCATAGTAAATTGTTGAAAAATCATTTATGTTGGACAATTTGTTTTGTGCATAATCTGCTTCATTGTTGATTTACCTAATTATGTCACGAATAATTATTAAACAGATATCTTGGTTTGTTTCTCTTGGTATATATCAATATCCTTATATCTATCTCTCTATCCTACTCTACCTGTCTATAGCCCAGCATTTTTATACCTACCTCAGTCCTTTTGTAGCTCTCTGTCCATATAGCTTGGTCCATTTGTATCTGTCTGTCAGATCTATCTCGGCTCATTTGTGTCCGTCTGTCAGATCTATCTCGGCTCATTTGTGTCCGTCTGTCAGATCTATCTCGGCTCATTTGTGTCCGTCTGTCAGATCTATCTCGGCTCATTTGTATCTGATGTTACCCAACATCACTTGATAATGGAACAGATTTAAGTTCTGAAACAGAAATTTCCATGTTGCGATGTAAAATATTTTAAAAATAAAAATATTATAATATATATTGGACAGCTTACCAAATCTAAACACAATGGACAGCTTACCAAAACCTAAACACTTATATAGATACAGTCTCAAATAAAGAGAACAATACTGAAAAAAGAAAGAAAATAGACCTGAAAGGAAACTTACCTACTCAGTAGAGTACTCAAAGCCTAGATTGCCTAGACCAAGCGAAAAACACTTACCAGAGTTAAATTCTACAAAAGGATGGCTCTTGTCATCAGTAAGGTTTAACATATGTGATCATCAAATGGCTTGATACACATATACATATACAGTGCTGCACAAAAGTAAGTGAACCGCTAAGATAATATTAAAAAAAAATTTTTTTTTCTAGATAATAAACAAGTCTTAATTAAACTACATATTCATTAAAAAATACCTTTTATTAAATAAATTACAACCACTTGCAAATTTTTTTTATCAATCTGGAATAAAAATATAAATTTAAAAATTAAGATGTGCAAAAGTAAATGAACCATTACATTTAATATTTGTTGAGTCCTTCTTTTTGAGGTCATGACATCAACCAGTCTAATTTTTAAGAAGTTTCTGGCAGTAGCAAGCATTAATTTTTGACCATTCTTCTTGGCAAAACTCTCACAATTGCTTGATATTACCCTGATTTCTTGCATGTACTACCTTCAATTTCAACGACAGATTTTCACTTGGGTTTAGATCAAGACTTTAAATATGCCATTCCAAAACTTGAAATTGATTTTTTTCAAACCTATTCTTTTATGGATCTGCTTTTATGCTTTGGATCATTGTATGTTTTGAAGATCCAGCCTTGACCTAAACCCAAATTTTAGACTGAGGTCAAGCCATTTTCATTCACAATTGTTTGGTATCTTACAGAGACTGTTGTGCTGTCAATGCCTACTGTTTTTGCCTATTCCAGCTGCAGCAAAGTGCCCTCAAATCATAATGCTGCCACTGCCATGTCTATCTATTTACCAGTCTGTTGGCAACAAATCCTTTGCTTCAAAAGCTGTATTAGGAACTTACCAGATACACTGCCTGTTGTTTCTCTAAAAAAAAAACTCTAGCTTGGTCTCATCCAACTATAAAACCTTTTACCAAAACATTTCTAGCTTATTAATAGAAGCTTTGGCATAGTTGAGTCAAGCTTGTTTATGCCTTTTTCATAAGCAAAGGCTTTTTTTCTAAGCATTCTACTCTGAAGACTGGCATTATTCAGATTTTGTCGCACTGTAGATGTATGCACATTGATTCTGACATTGGCTATTCTATAGCTAATAGATTCTCCCACCTCATATAAGTAGGAGTAGTAAGAGAAACGAGGGTCAGTCGATATTGGATGACAGTCGAACTCTCTACTGTCGGGCAGAGAGGAACCCGGACGAGGCTATGCTGAAGGGCAGAAGTTCGTCCGGTGAGGTAGAAAGATCTGATCCCATTTATGCTGA
>OZ010614.1:19190734-19268234 GCA_963932145.1 Acanthosepion lycidas
TCAGTCTCTCCTTTTTTTTATGGATTTCAATCTGTCTCTATTTTTCTGCTTTCAGTCTCTTTATTTGTTCTGATTATTTTGTGGGATGTTTCAGTCACTCTTAATTTTTGCTATAATTCCACTTTTTTGTTTTTTTCAGTTTCTCCATTTGAAGTTTTTCCATTTTCAATCTTTCCATTCTTTCCAATCTCTCTTTCATTCTCCATTCTTTCCAATCTCTCTTTCATTCTCCATTCTTTCCAATCTCTCTTACATTCTCCATTCTTTCCAATCTCTCTTACATTCTCCATTCTTTCCAATCTCTCTTTCATTCTCCATTCTTTCCAATCTCTCTTTCATTCTCCATTCTTTCCAATCTCTCTTACATTCTCCATTCTTTCCAATCTCTCTTTCATTTTCCATTCTTTCCAATCTCTCTTTCATTCTCCATTCTTTCCAATCTCTCTTTCATTCTCCATTCTTTCCAATCTCTCTTTCATTCTCCATTCTTTCCAATCTCTCTTTCATTCTCCATTCTTTCCAATCTCTCTTTCATTCTCCATTCTTTCCAATCTCTTCTTTTTTCACTCTCTCCTTTTACTTCTATTTATGTAATTTCTGGAAAAAATCTTTTTTTTTAACCTTTCCAGCCTGCTTTAAAAAAAAGAACAATGCTTGATGAAAGAAAAAAAAAATTATATATTTATTCATTTCTATCTCAACTACTTTTCTTTCCTTCATTCTTGTTTAAATTTTTCATTTTTTTTAAACTTTCATCAACCATAATCCTTTCCTTCAAAATTTAAAACCTTGAAAACTGTCCTTTGCTTTTCCTTTAGAATTTCTTTGAATTTAAAAAAAAAATAACCCAAAAAACTTTAAAATTAAAAACTGTTTGACCTTTTTACATTTTCCTTTATTCCTACATCTTATATATTCATTGCTTCATTTTTATTCATCACTGAGAGAGATTTCTCTTACATTCAGTTCAAACACAACGAGTTTAACATACTCTCATTTTTATTTCTTGAGATTATTTCCTACACTTCATAGTAAAAAAATTATAATTTTTACCATTTTTCTGCTATTTTTATTTCCGTCCTCTAAACATAATGCCAATATTATTTCTTTATTTTATCGTGTATTTTTTTCTAAAAATTTCCCAAACAAATACTTTCCTTTCTTCATAATTTTATGTTTATTTTTTTATGTTAAATTCTAAAATTATTTACTTTTTAAATAACAAACCCTTTCTTAAATTAAATGAAAATCAGTATTTCTTTTTTTTTTTTTTTTTTTTTTTTTTTTCATTGTATAACTTATGACCTTTCACCATTACTACACTTAATATTCTGGGTCTTTTTTTTTTTTTTTTTTACGTGTTTCTTTTATTTTTCTGCTGGAATTTAGCAAAGCCTGGAGTAATTGTAAAAAGCCAGGATAAGACTTGTGAATTAATTTTAAGAGTGACTAAAATTCTTTCAAAACAGAAAAAGAAACTACAAACACTGGTGGCATCATTCTTAGACACTAAATCTCATTTGAATATCTACCAAAGATGACAACACATTTCTGACATCTGCCTATATTTCTGAGATGAGATATTGTAACTATTTACACTATTTGTTCTCATCTCTATTGTCATAGTCACAACGTTTTGCCTGTTGTATTCTCCAACCGTCTTCAAGTGATATATGTTGGAATTTCAAGTTGAGCCCTTTATTTCATCCACCGGGGTAGTTCTAGTTCCACATGCCATGCCTATTCTAGATATCTCAGTTTCAGTTATCTCCCTTTAGTAACTTAAAGAGTTAAGTTTTTGTTCACCTCTTCTGTGGCCTGGTATTTAACTCACGACTGTTTGGGTCAAGTCACTGGATTAATTCAACCAATGCTTTTATCCACTAGGCCATCTGTCCTCTAACACCTATCTCCAACAAAACACAACCTGGTCGATACCTAAATGAGTGACCACTTGGGAATACCAGGTGCTGTAAGCTTGGATGTGTGGGTGGTGTAATGGATAATGACTTGAAATTGGAGAGTCAAGCTCTAGTCTGATTTGTTATATTCACTTACACACAAATAATCTTCAGAAAGGTATGAATCCACTGATTCTCCCCCCCCCACACACACTATAGGTTAATTAGTAGGTCTTGTATTAGTAAATCATTATTATCTCTCAAAATTTCTTACAATCTAAAAATATTTTCTGGCATTAAAATAACCTTCAAAATTGATTTGTTTAACGACATGTCAACTTCTTTTAATGCCAATATTTAATTTTCTTGGGAGCTTTGAAGTAATAAAAATATGATGTTATTCTACTTTCACAATTGAATACATGGTAGATGATACTCAGCTTTTATGCATATAAATGTTTGTATAGACATGATAACCAGTGGCTGTGATGTGTGTTTTATGTTGTAGTTTTACTGAAATTATATTTTGGAATACAGTTTTATTTAAGAAATTGTCAGATATTATATGAATTAATGTCATGAAAGAGTTCTTTCATGTTGGTTGTTTCATTAGCGGCATATCAACCTCTATGGGTTATTTAATGCCAAAATCTAAATAAAGTGAACACATTTTTATGGCTTCAACTAAATATATTTTGAATCAATTGTATGCCTTCAACTTCAGATAAAATGTATTGTTGGTTATTTTCCTATAAATATGTATTGTTGATCCATTTTTATATAAAAATGTATTGCTGGTATTCTTACTGTGAAAATGTATTTTTATTGTTTCATAGTGTTTTGTTTGGGAGTTCACTATTTTCCCATAGCTGGGACTCTGACAGATGGTACCACCCTGTGCTAGGGTGAACTTGAGAACAAAAACAATTTAGAGGTAATTCCACGCTCCTCAAAACATCCAATCTCCCAATCAGAGTCTTTGCTGCCAGATATACTTTATCATCATACCTAGGACTCCAAAAGCTTGATAAGCCATAACAAATGAATCAGTCACTCATCTGACAAAACTGGAATTGCAACAAGAAGGAATTATTTATTGATTTTGTTTATTGCCATCTTTCATATCTACCAACAAATACTGATGACATAATCTGTCTATATTTCTGAGATGAGGTATTATGTCATCATTATTTACATTATTCGGACTATTGTCCTCATCTTTGTCACCATATTTATCACAGCGTTTCAGCTGTTGTATGCTCTGGCCTTCTTCAGCTTGACATTCCAACCACCTGAAGAAGGCCGGAGTGTACAACGGCCAAAATGTTGTGATAAATATTGCGACAAAGATGAGGAAAATAGTCCGAATAATGTAAATAATGATGACATAATGTTTCATAAAATGAAAAAGAAATTAATAAAAAAGATTACTTATAGACTCACCTGTATTTTTTCTTTCTAGCTTCCTAATTTATATTTTTGATATTTTTTAATTAAATTTCACCCAGCAGAAGGCTCAAGAGCTCCTCAATGTAGAGGATTACAGTTAAAATGATGATTAATGAGCTGTGTGAAATGAATGCAAAAGAAGGCAGTAAGAAATGATGACTAGGACGATAAGAAGGAAAGATGACAGTTGACCCTTTACTCAAAGGGGTTTGACCCTTTACTTGAAGGGGTCGAGATTGAAGATATGCAGGAATCTTTTCTACAAAGTGGCAGTTTCTGTCTATATTTCTGTGATGAGGTATTGACTTAATCCAAAGAGTTGTTAGTTCAATACCTGGGCACAGCAGAAGCAAAAAAAAAAATACTTGGAGAGTTATGTTATTAAGGGGATTAACTGAAACTAAGATATCCAAAGGTTTGGCATGTGAGATTAGAACACGCTAATCCCTCATGGATTAAATAAATGATCGAAAATTCCAACAAATATCACCTGAAGAAGGCTGGACCATACAACGGTTGAAATGCTGTGAATATCGCAACAAAGATGAGGACAACAGTACAAACAATGTAAATAGTGTAAACAGTGGCAGTTCTTGGGGTAAAAAATGTTTGAGTATAACCTCCTTCTTAAATTTGGAACATGGGGAGAAATAAGAATGATTTGACTCCGTGAAAGTAAGCATGATGTGTCCTAGGTATAAAAGTCTGAACTGGTGGAACTAAAGAATGGAGTGCTCACCTGAACATATGCCATGGAAATTGCAATTGAGAAGCCATTCTAAGACCCATGTCCCTCTCCCCCTCTCTTTCTCTCTCTCCCTAGGTGTCCCATACATAAATTCAACATTAAATGCAGGTTGACATTTCCTCAAATTAGCCAGCATAAACTATATGCATGGAGTCCCAAATATACTTGCACCAGATTTTTTAAACATGGCATATTTTTTCCAGTATGAGGGGATTTTTAAAATATGACATATTTTGGGGGGGGGATTTTTCACCCTGATTTTACACAGGTAGTGGAATTGTTAACCTGAATTCAAATTCCAGCTTCACCTCCTTGAATTCATTTTTACAGAAATGCCATCTTCGCCCCTGAATTCATTTTTGTACAAATGCCCTTCAGAAAGTCATAAATCTATCTTTTCTCTGATAAACTATGGATTAAAAAGCAGGGCCTATAGAACTCTCTAGCCTTGGATCGCAATGAGTTTAAGAAAAGGAAACCTATGAATTAGATACAACCATGTGATCTATTCTATTAGTTTCTTTTTTCATAATTTTCACCTGTCAAACTCTCTATCAAGTTATTATTTCCCTGCTACCTACAATCTTCAATAATTTAAATCCAATGCCAGTCACTACTTTCTGGTTTTCAGAACCTGTTCTTTTATTGCCCTTTCTCCTCAATAAGGTCTTTTTATTCTCTTTCACTCCCAGTAAGCGTTTGCATCCTAGTGCTTGCTTGGGGGAAAAATGATTAAAAAAAAAATATTTAAAGTAATGATATCTATTTTCTGATTTTTAAGAACAGTCTATATCCATTTGACATTAAATTGTTTTATGTTATGTACAGAATTTATGGTTGTTAGCAAGACAGAAAACCCAACATACAAATTACAATTCTCAAAATACTGAGAACTTAAAAATTATTTAAAAATGGCACTTTTGTCATTTCTTCAATTTATGTCTTATTACAAATAAAGTCTCTGTAGAACGACATTAGCTGCCATCATTTTTCATTTATAAAAATTTATTATAAACCTTATTGTTGTAGCATACCTATGGACAATAATGGGAATGTCCCCATTCACATAAATACAGTAGTAAATACTGTATGTTGGTCTGCAGTTGGAGATTCATTGTAGAATTCATTTGATTCACTTCTTGCAGTTTACTACTTCTTCTACATGCCACTGGTGAATCTTATATGTATTGTTCTTGTCCTAAGTATTATCATTCATTACCAACCTTCATTTGATTATTCTACTCAGTAACCTTCCCTAGATTACAACACTTATGTATCGTGTTTTTGCAGAGGTGATTAAAAGAATCACCTACCACTGAAATTACAAGCCGGCTTATTATTCATGAAAACGGGTTGATTCTGTAACACAGAGATGGACTTTAAAACAAGTTGGCCAACAACTAAATAAAATTTACTTGCTAATACACTGTAAATTGTGGAATACACAGTTCACTGTATATTTGAAACTAAGCAAATTATTAAGATGTAAGGACATATCATTAAAAAAGAAAAAAGTGTTGAACTACTATGTGATATCAATTCTTCTTCATGGCAGTGAATGCTGGACAATTTTCCCACAGATGAAAAATCGACTTAAAGAAACAGATGTGGTTCTACCAGTGAATGGTAACAATACTATGGACAGAACATGTAAAGAATGAGGAAGTTTTAAAGAGAATAAGAATAAGTCAGTGATTTGAAATTTCTAGTCAACACTCTGAGGAAAGAGAGTTTGGAGAACTTAACACTCACAGACAGATTGCAAATAAAGTTTGTTCTCTTTGTCAGACCAGAAGGTTTTTCTTGCTTGTGTCCATCCTTCAAATCTACAAATCAACCATTCATCCTTGCATTGAATACTGCTGTCAAATATAGTCTGGTGCTCCTGCTGTTCATCTCGAGGTCCTCGACAAAATCCAGAGACGGATATGCAATGTGATAGGTCCTAATCTGGCATCTTGTCTACAGTCACTCTCTTACAGATGTGTTGTGGCCTCCCTCCGTCTTTTCTGCTAGTATTTTTATGGTGACTGCTCTGACAAGTTACTTTCACTGGTTCCCAAACTGCATGAATTTAAATGTGCTACTAGGTTGGCATTTCAGTCCCATCCTTTCACTGCCAAGACAGTTAAATGTAGCCATCTCTTCTACTCTTCTTATCTCACACTTCCCATCAGTACAACTCCCTCCCTCTTACTTGCTTCCCTCAAATATTCAAATGTAATGTCAATTGACATATTCTGATGCCTTGATCCTGATCCCCGTCCTTCTCTGTGTCCTTTTCTCAAACACCCTCTTTATTCCTGCTCTCACTTTCTGCAACCCCTTGCATGCTAGTGGCACTCATGCCTTGCCTGGGGTGATATGCTTAAAAAAAAGAAAATAGGAGAAAACAGCAAGTAACTTATTTAACAAGTTTGTATGGATGAATGGCAGCACAGTGACAAAAATGGATGGTAAAAGCTGAAAAGACAGGAAATTGTGAAAAGTCATGATTGCCTAAAAGGATTTGGTACATAGAAGAAGATATTTACACTATTTACATTATTCAGACTGTTGTCCTCATCCTTGTTATCATATTCACATCATTTCAGCCATTGTATGCTCCAGCCTTCTTCAGGTGATTGAAATTTCAAACCAAACCCTTTATTTAATGTACCAAGGTAGATTGCTCTAGTTCCATGTGCCATGCCTCCTCCAGATATCTCGGTTTCAGTTATTTCTTTTTTACTCTGTGGCCAGGTACTTATATTAGGTTGGTGCAAAAATAATGACGTAATAATGTCGTTTTTTGACGTATTTTTTAACGTCAAAAAACAACATTATTACGTCATTATTTTTGCACCAACCTAATGACTTTTTGGGTTAAGTCACTGGATTACTTCAACCAACACTTTTATCCACTGGATTATCGGTGTATGAATTTTTTGAACTTTTAAACTAATGTATCAGTAACCAATTTTTTTACCAGGGCTCATAATACAATTTGTTGCTATTATTGTTTTTCTCTAATAGTTATAAGAGTTAAAATATCTCATCTCAGAAATATAAACAGATATAGACTGTATGTACAGAAAGGTAGTATAATTTCAGTGTTTTTGCTTTCCTTTTTTTTTACCTATTGGTATCTGTTTACACAAATTTGTTCCCAAACTTTTCTCACAGCTGGCACCTCATTTCTCAAGCCATATCTCTAGTACCTCTTACCACATCCATATAAAAACACTTCCTTGGCTTTAGGAATGCTTTTTCAAAACATAAGGGTTCTTTAAGTGTAAGTGTTCCTTGAGAGTTCATGTTCCTTTAGTTTATTGATTTATTGATTGATCAGGTTTGATTTTTACTGCTTATCTACCTTTTGCAGGTTATTTAGGGCCAGAAAATATTTTTATGTTGTAAAAAATTTTTGGAGAGAATAATGAATTTTACAGATACCAATTCTATTAATTAACTCATAGCTGTTTGGGGGTGGGGTGAAGAGGTAGATTAATATGTTTCCCAAGAGTATTTGCATGTAAATGAATATAATGGACTTGACTGAATTGCTTACAGAGTCACCTGTATTTTTTATTATCCATTACAGCACCTGGTATTCCTAAGCAGTCACCCATCTTAGTACTCACCAGGCTCAACATTACTTAACTTATATTAACTTATACACCTTGGAAAAAATTCTAATCATAAATTTCAAAATTTTACCATGTCAAATTTGCAGCTCTGAGCCAGCCATTACACTGCCAACATATTCAAGCATCTAGCACCTGATATTTCCAAGCGGTCACCCATCTAGGTACTGATTAGTCATGACATTGCTTAACTTTGGTAATCATATGAGTACCAGTTTTTCAACATGATATTTCCTTAAGCCTACTTAAATGTAAATGACTTAGATTTTGTCATATTTTTAAAAAGTGGTTTTTATATCCACTGATCTCTCCTACTATCACTCCCCCACCAAATCACCTTCTTTTTTTTTCTAAACCACCCTCTTTTCCCTCACTGGCCTCCTGGATATTTCTACTGCTATTAAGGATTTGTGAGGTGGGCAGTACTACCCAGTTTGGGAACCATAGAGCTAACAAGTATCTATTTAAGGTCCTCCCACTCCCGTTTTATTGATATACATGCATCAGTTGTTCCCAAACATTGTTAGCCACTGCCCTCGCTCATGACTCCTCAGCCCATTTTCCCTAGTACCTATTTACCATATCCATATGAAGAAGCTTCTTCCTTGGTGTTAGGTATGGCTGACATTGTTTTAGTCATTTAGTTGATCTGATAGGATTAATGGTTTTGGTAAAACAAAGAAGCCGACTGCTTGCTTCCTCAAGACTTTTTGAAAGCTAATTAATCTATATTTCAAACTCTGCACCTATTGCCGCCTATGCTACTTAATTTTCCAAAAGTTCTTCTGTGGGTCACTTAAAAAAAGATTTCTTTTAGATAAAAAAATTGGTTATCTGAAAAGCAGAGGAGAAAATGAAGAAAAACAATTCTTTTTGTTATATTTTTTTTTCTTTGGGTTAGAAAATCTTTAATTAAAACTTTTCCATGTTTTTTTTCTTCTTTTTTCTGAAAAATTATCAGGTTTTTGTAATTTTTGTGTCTTTTCCATCTTTTACATTCTTTTTTGGATGTTATTTTTTCTTTTTCACCATTCTTCTTCCTAACTGCTAACCAATCCTTCAGTTTATTTTATCTTTCTTATATGGTGTTTTTCATCATTGTTTTCCTCTCTTTTTTCACATCTCCCTCTTTCTTCTCCCTCTTTCTTCTCCTTCTTTTCTCCCTCTTTCTTCTCCTTCTTTTCTCCCTCTTTCTTCTCCTTCTTTTCTCACTCTTTCTTCTCCTTCTTTTCTCACTCTTTCTTCTCCTTCTTTTCTCACTCTTTCTTCTCCTTCTTTTCTCACTCTTTCTTCTCCTTCTTTTCTCACTCTCTTTTCTCACTCTTTCTTCTCACTCTTTCTTCTCACTCTTTTCTCACTCTTTCTTCTCACTCTTTCTTCTCACTCTTTTCTCACTCTTTCACTTCCGTCTCCTTTTTTTTCCCATTTTCACTTCCGTCTCCTTTTTTTTTTTTTTTTCACCCTTTCACTTCTGTCTCCTTTTTTTCACTCTTTTTTTCTCTCATTCTCTCTATCTCTTTTATTTTCTCTCTTTTTCCTTTTGTTAATATTCTGGAAATTTGATCCTGAACTACATCTTATTCCTCATTCTATGTCTGAGAAATTTCAACTGTCTTTTTCTGTTTCTAAATCAAAGTATCAATTTTGTTCTCATACCATTCAATAAAAATGTGTGCAACCAATGCTCATTGGTACCCAGTCTACTGGGTCAGGCTGCTAATAGGCTTCATACCTTTTTACTCATATTTAATTATACACTGTTTTACAATTATATATTGGAACAGCTGTGATCTTTATGATGACTGATAAATTCAAGCAATGGCCCTGTTTCAAATTTTACATGCTACTAAGTTCCTTTGAATACTTCATGGGGCTTTTGACAAGCATTTTGAGTAGCATGTATGTTTTAAATCAGTTTTGGGTTAGTTAATGATGGTAATGAGCATTCAATGATACCAGCAAAATAAGTCCTTTAAATGATTTACAGCTCAATTATTGAATTGTATTAAAGTTATATATACTTGAGACTTGCTTAAAAGCTGCCCTATTGGGCAGTATTTAAGCTAGCTCTTGTGGAGGGCACTTGATTGGGCCTTCATCACAATAGGTAGGGAGGAGTAGATGCAATAGACAATAATAAACTACAGAAGAACTCAAAATTGATCAGTATGTTTCTGAGATGAGGTTCACTATTTACATTATTCAGACTATTGTTTTCATCTTTGTCACCATATTTATCACAACATTTCAGCCGTTGTACACTCCGGCCTTCTTCAGATGGTTGGAATGTCGAACTGAACCCTTTATTTTGCTCACTGGGGTAGACTGTTCTCGTGCTATGTCTAATGGATGTCAGTTATCAGGTAATGTTATCCACTGCCTTAACCAGGTATTGAGCTCACACACTTTGTTCCTGTCACTGGATCTAACCAACGCCTTTATCCACTGTGCCATGTGTCCTTGAGGACATCTGTGTATGAATTTCTGGATATTATAAACCTAATGTCTTCAGCAACCATTTTTTACCAGTGCTCATATTGCAATTTTTGCTGTTATCATTTCATGTTTTTACCAGGGCTCATATTGCAATTTTCATTGTTATTATCACTTTTCCCTGGCACTCCTTATTACTGGTTCCCATATTGTATTCATCTCTATGCTTGGTCAGCTCAGGAGATTTTTGTAGCCTAGCATATGTGCTGCTTCCTTAAGTTTATGAATTTTCCAATAATGTTCTTTGTCTATGATCTCAACCTGATCCCACAAAGGGCAGTGATCTCCACACCTGATTTTTCCACTTCCCCTCGTGTTACAGCTTTCTGGTGTTCTTGAAGCCTTACCTTAAGTGGGCGGCCTGTCTCCCATTTAAATTTCTTTCCGTATCTGCATAGGATGGCATACACACAGTCTTTAGTCATGTTCTCTGCTATAGGGGGGGTCTTACTTGGGCGAGGTATCTGCGAAGTGTCATCCAGCTTTTGAAGGTTGTCTTGATGTTATATGGACTGCAAATCCTTTGTGTTTTCTCTAATAACCCCTTCACATAAGGCAAGGCAGACTTTTTTCTGAGTGTTGTCATCCTCTTGTACCCATCTATCCCAGTTTATTGAGGCTGCTGCCATATACCCAGGGTAGTTGTTACATTGTAGGGTACTGCTTATACTGACCAATTCTTTATCTAATATCTCTGGATCGCCACTTATGACTTTTGCTTGGTGTTGTAAGCAGTGGATGATCCCTTTCTTTATGCTGTATGGATGGTGGGAGTTGAAATTGAGGTACTGTCCGGTGATTGTCGGTTTGTGGTATACTGACGTCTTGAACCCATGCACTGTTTGAGATATTAGAACATCCAGGAATGGGAGTGTTTTGTTACTCTCTTTCTTGATTGTGAACTGTATCGGAGGTCTTATTGAGTTCATATGGTCCAGTAGAACCTGAACATCTTCCTGGTGTGGCCATAGTATAAAGGTGTCATCTATGTACCTTAACCATAGAGTTGGCTTTAGAGATATAGATTCTAATGCCGTTTCTCCAGTGTCCCATGTATATATTTGTCATTGCTGGTGATAATGGCGAGCCCATTGCTAAGCCCTCGTCCTGTCAATATATGTGTGATTCCATTCCGAAGTGTGTTGTTTATGTACAGAAAGTCAACATCCCCATCAGATTATCTATTGGAATACTGGTCCTTTCTTCTAGGGATGAGTCAGAGGTCAATCTGTCTATGACTACTGAGAGTGCCTCCTCCGTGGGTACCTTGGTGAACAAACTCACCACGTCCAAGCTCACCATTTGGTTGGATAGGACAGGGACATCTTTGATCATTTCCATGAAGTGGGTGGAGTTTCAGACATATGAAGGAGACTTTCCAATCAATGGGTCAATTATATCTACAAAGAATCTACTCAGAGTGTGGCACACAGAGCCTTGGCAACTAACGATCAGCCTGAGCAGAATACCATCTTTGTGAATCTTAGGGGGAACATATATGTGAGGTAGCTTGGTGTAACGCTACGATAACTGCCTATACGTGTTAGGTGCGAAGTGATCCTTGTTTTTGATTAGTATCTGTGACAGTTTGAATTCCATTTTCATTGTAGGATTCTTTTTTATTTTGCTGTAGCTACTAATAGTACTAATGAGGTCTTCCACCTTTCTTGTATAATCTTATTTGTCTATCACTACAGTTGCATTGGCTTTGTCAGCTGGTAGTATGATGAGGTTTTTGTTCCTCTGTAGGGATCCAATCACCAACCTCTCCAGTTTCATGACGTTTGACCTGGGCAGTTTGGCCTTCTCCAAGGTCTGTCTCACCTTCCACCTTAGTTCATCGGCCTGAGACTGATGGTTGCTGAAGACATTAGGTTTATAATCAAAATTGATCATTGCATTTAAATATTGCATTAATATTTAAGCTTACCTTTTAAAAGTTCAATGATAATTCTTCTGCCGCCACTTAATTCAAAGACAGTTTGCTGTACATAGGTTTCCATACAAAGTTATTCTTATTTTATGGGTGATTTTTGCTGGATTTTGCAATTAATTTTGATTATTCCCAAAATTATTTCCAAGTTATAAAAATTGTTATCATACAAAATCACATTAAAAAAATCACCAAAAACAATCACAGTAATGAAAATTTGAGAAATCCAAAATTTCAGGATTGCGGGTTCGGATCTGGCCTGGTTTTTAATTTGCTCATATGACATCACAATCCCACCCTCAGTCACTTAGCAAGTCTGTGGTCAATCCTTATGGCCTGCATTGAAGTTGGTTATTGAAAGTTAGAGTTGTGTCTCTTTAATTGTTTTTATCAGTAGAAGCCAAGACGGCAGAATCCAAAAACAATCACAATAAGGAAAACTTTGGAAGCCAAAATTTCAGGTTGTGGGTCTGGATCCAGCCTGGAATGTTTTAATTTGCTCAGTTGGCCTGATTCCAAAATGATATATGTCAGGCTACAGCCTCTTGGAATAAAATTGAAAAAGTGTGACACACTGACATTTGCTTATAGAAAATTAAAAAAAAACAAAAAACTTTCACATTTTTATTTAAAAAATAGGGTTTTTGGTTTACAAACCCTGATTACCGGAGAAGAGTCAAAATTCCCGAAAAGAGCTCTTGTATTGTATGTTACCAAATTCCTCTTGATATAGGTAATTTCTGAAAAATTGTCACGTTAGACGTATCACTTATAACATTCATTTTAACAAGATTCTCATGACATTGCTAGCAAAATGGTGTAGAAAAAGCAACTATCCAGAATTGATCACCTACAAGTAACTGATTAAACTTGTACAAGTTTGATTAAATTCAGATGATAATATACAATGCATATGCAGTGTGATAGGTCCTGATCTGGCATCGTGTCTACAGTCACTTTCTTACAGATGTGCTGTAGCTTCCCTCTGTCTTTTCTTCAAATATTTTCATGGTAACTGCTCTGATAAGCTACTTTTACTGTTAGCCCAACTGCATGAATTTAAGTGTCCTACTAGGTTGGCAACTAGGTCCCACCCTTTCACTGTTGAAACAGTTAAATGTAACCACCTCTTCTACTCCAACAGTTTCTCTTGCACTTCCTGACAGTAGAACTCCCTTTCTTCTCTGATGTCTATAATCTTCAAATATTCAAATGTAATGTCAATTGACATCTTGATCCTGATCCCCGTCCTTATATATCATTTCCCCAAACACCCCTCTTTACACTTGCTCTCACTCTCTGTAAGCCCTTGCATACTAGTGGTACTCCCATTTTGCTTGGGGTGAAATACTTAAAAATAAAATAAAATAAAAAATAACTTGACAAATATATAGAGTGAGGATGAAGTTAGAGTAGTTTGGAAATCCTGAGGCTGTCTACTTTCAGACTAGATATAACACACTTCACTTGGGAGATAATCAGTCGAACTGAACTGAGCAGGTAGTTCGCTGCCTGGCTTGGGTCTGTCTTTGGGCAGGGAGGAACCCAGATGAGTCTATGGTGATAAGCAGAGTCTCATTTGGGAAGGTAGACAAACTCAACCCTGTGTATACAGTGTCTACTGTGCCTGATTCTATAGGCTTCGAACTTGTGAGGAGGACTTGCATAAATACCAGGGGTGATCATAACTTGACAATACATGGAATGGGGACAAAGTTAGACGAGTTCTGAGACTTTCAGACTAGCTATAATGTTGGAGTAATGGATGGCGGGCTTGGGTTAAGAGTTGAGTTTGAATTCCAGTCAAATTCAATATATTCACTTATGTGCTAATACCCTTGGGAAAGGTATGGATCTTCCTTAGTGAAAATAGCCAATGGTTTAAAATTCTGTAAATGTTAACTTCAGTTAAAAGTTTTTAAAATTCAAGAAACATTGTACTTAATCATTGTCTATGTATGAAGAAATGTGAGTGAACAAGTGAGGATGAACTGAAACCAAATCCTAATAAAGCTTATTTTCCTCATGAAATCAGACATTGCTATTCTGAAAGCCAACAGGCTGCAGTTTGCATATAATGTACTGTTGAGAATAGATAGGTCCACCATTAAGTCCATAGCTTCAGTCAGTTATGTGTGATGTGTGATACACACTTAGGCAATCATGTATCTTTCAATACATGACTGACGAGGCAGGTGGAGTAATGGATAATGGCTCGGATTGAGGAATCGGACAGCTTGAAGTTTGAATTACAGTCAAATCCATTACATTCACTTATGTGCTAATACCCCTGGGAAAGGTATGAATCCTCTTCTTTTCCCCCCAGCTATGGGTAAATAGCAGGACAGACCAGGTTCTATAGCCTTGGATAGCAACTGGTTTACTGTAGAATGAAATGGCAACCTACTGTGGGAAAAAATGCCTGGTCAGTCATGTATCAAAAGATACATGATTGCTTAAGCATGAATGACGCATGGCACATAACTGATAGTATATATCACTTGGTAAATGTTCCAAAAAATACCAAATTTCCACTTCTGAGCCCACTGTGTATATTGCCCAGTTCACACTCCTTCCCTGTCTTTTGAATAGGAGTAGAGGTTTATCCGTTTTTTTCTTGTTTAGGATTGGGTTCCTATTTCCTTCTAAGGTCTTCTCATTTTTTTTCAGTTCCTGTAACCCCTTGTGTCTTAGTAGCATTAATGCCTGCCTTGGGGTGAAATGATATATATATATAGTCCAGCTTATCCTGAAGATCCATTTAGGTGAAACCTAGTTACTGGCTCACTAGGTTTTTTTTTATACTCTATTGAGCATTTTACATTTTTTCTTAATTACTTGATTGGGTTTTTTTTTTTTTTCAAATTTTTTCTTAGATATCTATTTGTTTTAGGGTGGGGCAGAGCAACTTGCTTATTTGGAATATCAATTAAAACTCAAGTAATGCAGGTATACATGTAATTCTTTGAACTGCAACTAGGTCAACATTTAAATTTTATTTTTTACCAGTTTTAAAGATGATATCAGTAAGATGGCATCCATTCTTCTCTATAAACTGAGTCAATGTTTTGGGGTGACCTTGCCGTTCGTGGGAGGCCAGGTTTCTTTTTCTTTACATCACCCGTTTCCCTGAAGTTGTTTACCCATGAAACAATCGACTGCCGGCCAGGAACATGACCACGGGGGGGTAATATTGAAATGTCTACGGAATGCACATTGCATTGCGACGATTGAGCGACCGTTTGAAAAAAAAATGCGAAAGCGCGTTCCAACTTCGTCCACTCCATGATGCTCACTGGGGTTCCTGAAAAATAAACAAAAATAAATAACGCACGTTAAGAACCAAACTTTAAGCCCCACCCTCTCAAATGTCTATCCCTACCATCCTTGGAGCAACCATCGCTTTAGGGTGCCAAATTTAAATAAGCAAATTGCTCTGCCCCACCCTGTATTTTTATTTGCAAATTGTGTTATCCAGCTTTTTTTTTTTTTTTTTACACCAACCAAATATAATTATTAGCATAATATATATAAAACGAACATAATTGAAAAAGCCTTGAATACAAACATTTTAGAAAGATTAATGGAAGGCTTTGCTTTTTTATGAGCTTATTATTTTATTTAAATTTTATGAAATTAATATCTAAACATGAACTACAATAAAACGAAAAGAAAATGTCAAAAAGAAAAATGTGCAGTCATACTAATATTTCCTGGTCTCTGCACTGTACGACTGAAGTCTGTTCCAGGAAGCAGGGCGTACTGAGCTTCTGAACGTCTATTATATGCAAGGTTCCGCTTTGGAATTGTTTTGTGCAAGTCAAAATTACTGCTTCCTTTGATGTCTCATCAAAGTGAATCAGCAGGGATGCTCAAATTGGCTCTCTGACAGAAGGTATTTATTCAAGTTTTACAAGCAAGGTACGAAAATAAATAAAATAAAATGAACTGAATGGAACTTTGAGGAAAAGGAAACCAGCACATTTATTCAAACAATTTAATAGCAATGTCAATTTACATAAAACAAAAAAAATATATTAAATTATAAAAATAAAAAGCTCTGTGTGTGTGTGTGTGTATGTATATATATATATATATATATATATATATATATATATATAAGACAAAAGGAAAAAATGTCTTTTACCGATGTGTTTCATACTCTGATGGACTTTATCAAAGTAATTGTAAAGTCCATCAGAAAAGATAACATGTCGGTAAAGAATAGTTTTTCCTTTTGTCTTTATTCACTTTGTCATTTACAGATATTTTTATTTATATCTGAAATATATTGTGTGTGTGTGTGTGTGCATGTAATATATATATATTTAAAGATAACATTAAAAAAATTTTAGAAGACCATGAAGACAAATGAATTTTACACCTCAAAACACTCCATCCAGACAGGCTTAATCACAAATTTAACAACATAGATAGAATTAATATATAATCCCATAAATCAAGCCCTCCCCACATTTCTCACCCACACAAGACTGACATGCTTTCAGAGGTGTTGAGGTCTCACACTTAAACACACATCCATACTAATATATACACTTACATACATCATACCCACTCTTGAAGAACTAAATGATAACGTACTCTTAACACAGACACATACCCTTCTCAGAAAGCAATAAAACTGTCAAAATGACCAAGGGAATTCAGAGTAGCATGAATCTATCCGGTCTCTATCTTAAAAAACAACTTAAGAGGTGAATTTCATAACAATTCTGGGGTTTAGTCATTTTGTCAGATTTGGAGAAGTAGGGCATAAATTTGAATTAATAAACTTCTATCAAGATTTGAACATGCATCCTCTATCAGAGGGATACCTGTATTTCCATGATAGCTGCTTTAGCTGTTAGATTACAAATGCAAACGTTTTACAGTTTTTCAATCTTGCAAAATTGCCTACCTTTATTTTTTTATTATTTAAATCTTGCACTAATACTTGTAGCGAGTTTCTTTGCAGCCTTGTCAGCCATTATTCATTTTTGACTAGGATTTCTTTCATCTTAATTTCACTTGCTTTTTATTCCATTACTAGTATTAGTAGTAATATTATCTTGACTTTTATTCTTATTAGATGAAGCATTGTCAGCCATTATTCATTTTTCACTAGGATTTCTTTTATCTTAATTTCACTTGCTTTTTATTCGATTAGTAGTATTAGTAGTAATATTATCTTGACTTTTATTCTTATTAGATGAAGCATTGTCAGCCATTATTCATTTTTGACTAGGATTTCTTTCATCTTAATTTCACTTGCTTTTTATTCCATTAGTAGTATTAGTAGTAATATTATCTTGACTTTTATTCTTATTACATGAAGCATTGTCAGCCATTATTCATTTTTCACTAGGATTTCTTTCATCTTAATTTCACTTGCTTTTTATTCCATTAGTAGTATTAGTAGTAATATTATCTTGTCTTTTATTCTTATTAGATGAAGCATTGTCAGCCATTATTCATTTTTCACTATGATTTCTTTCATCTTAATTTCACTTGCTTTTTATTCCATTACTAGTATTAGTAGTAATATTATCTTGACTTTTATTCTTATTAGATGAAGTATTGTCAGCCATTATTCATTTTTCACTAGGATTTCTTTCATCTTAATTTCACTTGCTTTTTATTCCATTAGTAGTATTAGTAGTAATATTATCTTGACTTTTATTCTTATTACATGAAGCATTGTCAGCCATTATTCATTTTTCACTAGGATTTCTTTCATCTTAATTTCACTTGCTTTTTATTCCATTAGTAGTATTAGTAGTAATATTATCTTGTCTTTTATTCTTATTAGATGAAGCATTGTCAGCCATTATTCATTTTTCACTATGATTTCTTTCATCTTAATTTCACTTGCTTTTTATTCCATTACTAGTATTAGTAGTAATATTATCTTGACTTTTATTCTTATTAGATGAAGTATTGTCAGCCATTATTCATTTTTCACTAGGATTTCTTTCATCTTAATTTCACTTGCTTTTTATTCCATTACTAGTATTAGTAGTAATATTATCTTGACTTTTATTCTTATTAGATGAAGCATTGTCAGCCATTATTCATTTTTCACTAGGATTTCTTTCATCTTAATTTCACTTGCTTTTTATTCCATTAGTAGTATTAGTAGTAATATTATCTTGACTTTTATTCTTATTAGATGAAGCATTGTCAGCCATTATTCATTTTTCAAAAGGATTTCTTTCATCTTAATTTCACTTGCTTTTTATTCCATTAGTAGTGTCAGTAGTAATATTATCTTGACTTTTATTCTTCTCATTAGATGAAGCATTGTCAGCCATTATTCATTTTTCACTAGGATTTCTTTCATCTTAATTTCACTTGCTTTTTATTCCATTAGTAGTGTCAGTAGTAATATTATCTTGACTTTTATTCTTCTTATTAGATGAAGCATTGTCAGCCATTATTCATTTTTCACTAGGATTTCTTTCATCTTAATTTCACTTGCTTTTTATTCCATTAGTAGTATTAGTAGTAATATTATCTTGACTTTTATTCTTCTTATTAGATGAAGCATTGTCAGCCATTATTCATTTTTCACTAGGATTTCTTTCATCTTAATTTCACTTGCTTTTTATTCCATTAGTAGTGTTAGTAGTAATATTATCTTGACTTTTATTCTTATTACATGAAGCATTGTCAGCCATTATTCATTTTTCACTAGGATTTCTTTTATCTTAATTTCACTTGCTTTTTATTTCATTAGTAGTATTAGTAGTAATATTATCTTGACTTTTATTCTTATTAGATGAAGCATTGTCAGCCATTATTCATTTTTCACTAGGATTTCTTTCATCTTTTTTCTTTCTTTCAAGTCATTTGTTTTTATTACATTGCTAGTAGTATTGGTAGTAATATCATTAATTTTTTCTTATTTTCAGCCATTTTCTTTTTTTATTAGGATTTCTTTCATCTTAATTTCACTTGCTTTTTATTCCATTAGTAGTATTAGTAGTAATATTATCTTGACTTTTATTCTTATTAGATGAAGCATTGTCAGCCATTATTCATTTTTCAAAAGGATTTCTTTCATCTTAATTTCACTTGCTTTTTATTCCATTAGTAGTGTCAGTAGTAATATTATCTTGACTTTTATTCTTCTCATTAGATGAAGCATTGTCAGCCATTATTCATTTTTCACTAGGATTTCTTTCATCTTAATTTCACTTGCTTTTTATTCCATTAGTAGTGTCAGTAGTAATATTATCTTGACTTTTATTCTTCTTATTAGATGAAGCATTGTCAGCCATTATTCATTTTTCACTAGGATTTCTTTCATCTTAATTTCACTTGCTTTTTATTCCATTAGTAGTATTAGTAGTAATATTATCTTGACTTTTATTCTTCTTATTAGATGAAGCATTGTCAGCCATTATTCATTTTTCACTAGGATTTCTTTCATCTTAATTTCACTTGCTTTTTATTCCATTAGTAGTGTTAGTAGTAATATTATCTTGACTTTTATTCTTATTAGATGAAGCATTGTCAGCCATTATTCATTTTTCACTAGGATTTCTTTTATCTTAATTTCACTTGCTTTTTATTTCATTAGTAGTATTAGTAGTAATATTATCTTGACTTTTATTCTTATTAGATGAAGCATTGTCAGCCATTATTCATTTTTCACTAGGATTTCTTTCATCTTTTTTCTTTCTTTCAAGTCATTTGTTTTTATTACATTGCTAGTAGTATTGGTAGTAATATCATTAATTTTTTCTTATTTTCAGCCATTTTCTTTTTTTATTAGGATTTCTTTCATCTTAATTTCACTTGCTTTTTATTGCAATTTTCTGATCATAAGTAAATGGCATAAATTTGAAATAATGAATGATGTTTTCGTTTTCATGATTATAATAAATATAAATCAATAAATTCAGATTTAACCTGAAATAAGTTACTTTTTTTATGGCTGTGATTAAAATCTGTTAATTTCTGCAACAGTACTACCAGTATTTTATTTTTATTTAAGTAAAACATTGTCAAGCATAATTAATTGTTGACTAGTATTAGGTTGGTGCAAAAATAATGACGTAATAATGTCGTTTTTTGACGTTAAACATACGTCAAAAAACGACATTATTACGTCATTATTTTTGCACCAACCTAATATTTACTTGGGTCTCTATTTTTTTTAGATGTTTAATTTTCACCCATTATTATTAATTTTTGACAATTATTATTGTTTTTTTTTTTTTGTTTTTGTTTTTTTTTAAATATTTCACCCCAGGAAGGTGATAAAGCAAATAAAATGCAAGGGGCAAAAGAAATTGAGAGAATGTTGAGGAGAGAGGACAATAAAAGACCAGGTTTCAAGAAGACAGATGATGATGATTAATGTTGCATTACTTTCATCTTCATTTTTGATTAGATAAAACATTGTCAGCCATTATTATCAATATTTGACTAGTATTTACTTTTACTTTCATTTTCATTTTCTATTAGATAAAACATTGTTGGCCATTATTGTCAATATTTGACTAGTATTTACTTTCATCTTCATTTTCTATTAGATAAAACATTGTCTACCATTATTATTAATATATTACTAGTATTTACTTTTACTTTCATTTTCATTTTCTATTAGATAAAATGTTGTTGGCCATTATTATCAATATTTAATTAGTATTTACTTTTGCTTTCATCTTCATTTTCTATTAGATAAAACATTGTCGGCCATTATTATCAATATTTGACTAGTATTTACTTTCATCTTCATTTTCTATTAGATAAAACATTGTCGGCCATTATTATCAATATTTGACTAGTATTTACTTTTGTCTTCATTTTCTATTAGATAAAACATTGTCTTCCATCATTATTAATTTTTGACTACCATTGAATTTTTGTTGTTTCTTTTTATCTCAACTTTGGTAAGTCTATCAATCTCTGGCAGTTTGTAGACAGCACAGCTTCCAAATATGGAATAACCTCTTCCTGCAACTCAGTCATGTCTCTTTTGCCTCAGGGAAATCTTGTCGGATGCACCATCTGTTCTATGAACTGCCAGAATTCCATCTCTAGAAGATTGAATCAAAGACAACATTTACTTTAACCTCGTACATAAGCCTGTAAGAGTCATTGGTGATGGGAACCAGGCTTCCCTGAGGCAAAACAGATGAGATTTTTGAATTTAAGTAAAAGCTTATCCTTTATTTCTGATCTGTATCATTTACTTACTCCCATAGATTGATGTTGTCAGTAAAGATGCAGGAAAAAGCAACTAAAAGAATATTGGTCAGAGTGTAGTACCTGTTTTTCCTCTCTTTAGTAATGTTTCAGCTTTTGTACAGTTCATGAGTTTGCAATGAGCAAAACCTTATCTGAGGGATTTCAATCCTGCAGTGGCATTTCCACTTTCACAGTAAAACTGGAATGGTGTTGTACTTTGAGACTTGCATGACAGGGGTCACAAAGATTGGCCAATTTTTCTTGTTAGCCTATCTATTTATTTAATGCTGTTATACATTTCTACCAATTTCTGGTCAGCTCCTGTATATTGAAATGCTTGTTTTGCAAAACAATTCCATAACTACAATGGATAAATTTAAAATTCTAAAACGACTATAGCAGAGCTCATGTTTGCATGTTTTTTTTATTTTAAAAAAATCGCTATCACAATGCAATGCAGATTCTATTGCAGTTACAATAAATTTGTCTTTGTAAATTACCCCTGAATATAATCTTAGAATAGATCAAAAGTTCTTGGTTTAAAAAAATCTATGGCACCTTCTTTGATGAATTTCATCTTATCAAGAAACTGATTATAGAACTGGAATGGATCAGTATAAAAATAAGTAGACACAATATTAATCAATGAAACATGTTTGAATGAAGATATGCTGTCTCAATAATATATATATATATGTTTGTGTGTGTGTGTGTATATATGTGTGTGTGTATATGTGTGTGTTTGTGTGTGTGTATATGTGTATATATATATGTGTGTGTGTATATGTATATATGTGTGTGTTTGTGAGTTTGTATATATGTGTGTGTGTGTGTATATGTATATATATGTGTGTGTGTGTGTGTGTGTTTGTATATATATATATATATGTGTGTGTGTGTTTGTGTATATATATATATATATATATGTGTGCATGTGTGGTTGATTTGTCAGGAAGGTGATGTTATTAGACTGGAGGGGTCAATCCCAGCGTGTGACACCTTTGGAAAGTGTCTTAAAACCAAACCACGCATTGACCCAAGCCTTGTGAGTGATATTGAGTAGATGGAACCCTTGAGGGCCATTGATAGCTGGGCTAGCACAAAATTACAAGTCATCGTGGCCGAGGACTTGAATCATGTTAGATAATATGCTCTTTCCCAGAAACTGTAACTAAGGTCTGCTCAGTATAGTTCCAGTATAAACCACAGGTGGGTACTGTGGATGTTGAATAAACACAAATGTGCCTGAGCAAGTGTCTGTAATAGGCATTGGCTAGCTGCCCTAGTAGATGGGTATCCTCAAATATGAGTGGCCAGCTATGCATATGTGTGTATGTATGTATGTATATATATAAAATGTACTTACTTTACTGCTTAGCTCCCGAAGCATCACAGATTTGCCAAGCAGTAAAACACTCAAATGTTGGGTTTTCATATATAGTTTTAAGTTTTAATATATTGATGGGATAAAGTACTCAATATAAGAGATAGTGTATGTAAATATAAAAATGAACATTGAAGTCAACACTCAGAGGCAACAGGCTTTTATATATAATGTCAAGAGATTGCAAAACATTGTGGACATAGGACTCAACATTGTATGTTGACTGTCAGTTTCACTCTTCAATGCAATCTTCAGACCAAGAATATAGTCAGAAACCTGAAACTGACAGTTATCATGTAATGTTGATTCCTATGTCCACACTGTCTATATCTATAAACACTCAATCTCCAGTATTGATCACCCTTCTCCTATAAATATAAAAAAAAATTAACATTATTATTATTATTATTACTATTACCCAATGTGAAACCATGTTACAGCCACTGTGATTGGTAGATAAATACAAGAACAGAGGTTTGTATGTGTTACTCTTTGTTTGGATGAAACATGGGGCCAGGTCTTTTAGGCAGGATATCAAATAAAATAAGATGTTGAATCTGACCCCATGGCACCAATTCCTCAATTGCAAAAAAAAAAAAATGATAGTGGGGAGTTTATTTTAATAACTGCATGACACCAATTGTGAGCACTATGAAATCTTTGTCATTGTGTGCATGTGGGCCTAAAACTAAGCCGTGTAGCATGTTGCTCTCATGAGTGTAGTAGGTAAATATATTTACTTCATTTCTTTGTACAGATTAAAAGATTAAATCTGTTTAGAACTGAAACTAAGCATCAATAAATGTCTCTACCTTTGGAAAGAAAAACATTGATTTCTCAAGGCAATTATATCACTGAAGTTTTTGACTAAAATATCCTGGTACCAGCTTTAATAACACCTGAAAATTTCTTTGTTCTAATCCAGTTTTGCAGTAGTCTTATTTCCTACACTGTTAGATTTTTTATACAGTTTATTTAAGCATTATCTATCTATATCTATGTGTTTATCTATCTTTTTTCAATATCTCTCTCTCTCTCTCTCTCTCTCTCTCTCATATATATATATATATATATATATATATATAAATATAAAAGTGAACATAGAAGTCAACACTTAGAGGCGACAGTCTGTTTCATGCTATATGCAATCGTCAGGCCACGTGTGCACACGTGGCCTGACGATTGCATATAGCATGAAACAGACTGTCGCCTCTAAGTGTTGACTTCTATGTTCACTTTTATATTTACACCCGCTCTATCTCTGATATTGAGCACTTTATTCCATAAATATAGCACACCTTAAGACTATATTTATATATATATATATATATATATATATATATATATATATATATATATAATAAAAAGGCTTAAACACCAAACCATGGAATATTAGTGTTTAAGCCTTTTTATTATATTCTTACTCTGTTCTGAATATTGAGTTCTACCTGGATTTTATCCTCTTGGAAACTTTTATATGTATATGTATGTATATATATATTTATATAGTTTGTGTATATCTATATATAATGCTATATAATTTTATATATCAAGAAACAGTATTGAGAAAATATTGTGTCAAACTAAAAACGTTTTTGTGATGTTTTTCATCTGTTGGGACCTCATCAGACTGGCCATAACTACACATGCTTGATGAACAAGAGATGCTGGTAGTTTCAAAATTTTTGAAAGAATTTTTTTTTTTTTTTCAAAAAATATTCGGCCAGCAACTCTTCAGAAACTACTCTTTATCTGTATTACCAAGAGTTTTACCAATAGGATTTGTCACTTTTAAGATACATAGAGATTTTGTTGGTACAATACTGTAATTGTTGGGTGTGTATTGAGGAATTATGTAATTGAGGGTTTTTGATAGTTGGTATACAGGTTTAGGTATTTCTGATATATGTCAGAGAGGAAAACCTGGTTTATGGGTTTTTACATTACCATACATGTATCCTAGTTGGTAATCACCAACAGTTTTCTTGATTTTTAAACTATCAATCTCAGCATTGTTTGCTGTGATGAGTTTACTTACATACTTTTTTAATGAATCTGGGATTTCTCCTTAATTTAGTGAATTTTGTTGTTTCATCTCAGATAGATTGTAATTTTTTATTATAATCTTGTCAGTTGAAAACTACGAAACAAGACCAATGCAGAAAGTGTAACACAATTTTCGAGCTATATTTGTATATGTGAGTTCTTTGTAGGTTACAATGTAGACAAAATAAACAGTTACACTTTCTACTTGTTTGTTTAGTGGCATATCATCTCCTTATGGGTCATTTAATGTCAAAGTTTAATTTTTTGGGGAGCATTAGTAATTTCTCTTTTAAAAATATATTGCTGGTATTTTTTTTTTTTTTTTCAAAAAATGTATTGCTCGTAATGTTTTTAGTATGAAAATGTATTACTGCTATTTTTACTATAAAAATGTATTTTTACTTTTATAGGGTTTTAACCCGAGTTTGGAGGATTAACTATTTACCCATAGTTGGGACACTAATAGGTGCTACCACCCTGGGTCAGGATGGACCTGGGAACAGCAACAATTAAAAGATAGTTTTACATGCCTGAAAACCTCCCAGTCAGAGTCCTTGCTGCCAGATGTAGTTTATCTTCATACCCAGAACGTTATATAATCACCTTCCAGTTTAGTGCACTTTATACAATGATTTACAATTAATTGCACCAATCGATCATTTTCCAATAACTAACTCGATAAATGTCCAGTTAGCTATTGGGAAATAAACGATCAGTGCTATTAATGGGAATCATTAAATAGATAGATATGAAGAGACTGTAGATGGATAGATATGAAGAGACTGTAGATGGATAGATAGGAAGAGACTGTAGATGAATAGATATGAAGAGACTCTGGATGGATAGATACAAACAGACTCTAGTAGATAGATGTTTTTGTTTGTAGGTTCGCTCTTTGCCCATAGCTGGGACCATACCAGATGCTACCACTTTGGGTCAGGGTAGACTGGGGAACAACAGCAATGAAGAGGTGATTCCATGCTCCTCAAAACCTCCTGATCAGAGAGCTTGCTGCTAGGTGTAGTTTATCGCCATACCCAGGTCCAGAATGCTACTTTCTACTTAGCACTTAAAGTACATATATAATTTGTGTATGTGCATGTAATTGGTTACAAAATACACACACACACACACTACAGTTCAAAAGTTTGAAGAACCCCAGGATTAGCATGGGATGAACTTGGCAGAAGAGTGAAAAAAATGCAAAAGAGCTTTTCGAGTCATTGAAAAAAGAATCAAATCAATTATCAAACTTATACTTTAAGAAACTTTTTCAATGAATGCCAAAAATTTGTTCTGAAGTAATCAATGCTAAAGGAGGATATTTTGACGAGAGCAAAATTTCATCATAAAATGCTTCTTTTTTTTTCCTTTTTGCCATAATAAGATTTCTAATAAAAAGCATGTATCACTTTTTTTTTAACCATGTATAATATTTATTATTGTTATTATTACTATTATCAAAAGTACAAAACAACTACTTTTTGGCACAATTTAAAAAATTATCAGGAGTTGCCTCAAACTTTTGAAAATATATATATATATATATATATATATATATATATATATATATTATTGTATATGTGAGCATGTGGTAGGTTGAAACGCAGATAAAGATGTCAGTTCTAATTTCCACATTGGTCTTAAAATGATAAAAAAAAACTTCATCGATAAATAAAAATGTCAAAATCAATAGAATGACTCGTAAAATATAGTTTTTCAAAATGTAAAAATAGATGTTTTGATATTAAAAATGCATTAGAGTGAAAATTTAATTAGGAATTACTGAGAGATTTTATTGCCTTTGAAATACACTTTGTCTGGTTAAGAAAAATAAATTTTAAAGGAGATTTTTTAGAAATTTTCTAAAATATAATTAACTGAGAAACACACAAGGAAAAAGTCAGCCATATATGGAAGTTAAAACTGGAGATGAATAAAAACAACGACAGTAATAATATAGACTTCAACTAAAAATCATTAGAGAGAAGATAGCTAATTGAAAAATTGGATTATAAGACAGTAACTTTGATAGTAAACATTCATTCCGTTTGATGGGATGTCTACACAAAAAAAAAAATTGACATTTTTGGCTGACGATGAACTTGAAAAAGGAAATGTGAAAGAACTGCATATTTTTTGGCTTTTTCATTTTATTTGGATTTTAGAAGTATAATGCAACATACGTTTGTGTTTCAGTTTTTTTTTTTTTTTTTTTTTTTTTTTTTTTTTAAGTATTTAGCTGTGAAAAAAATTCAGATTTTAGATATACATTTCATATATGCTTTAATCATGCATTTCTCTGGCTCTATTTCAATAAATAAATAAAAATTAAATTTTTTTATTTAATTTTTCCAGCATTCATACACTTTTCTGTTTGGCAGGATTAAGATGGTGCAAAAATTATATGAACAGTCCATTGTCTCAAGCAGTTTCTGCTGCTGCTTTTTTTTTTTTTTTTTTGTTTATTTTTTCTCAAGTCCTAAAAAAGCTTTAATAAAAGTGAAACATGTTAGATTGATAAACGTTTCATATTTGTTCTTTATCTTATCATTCTGTCGGATTCCCATCCATAATTGATTTCAAATCATACTATATGTAGTCATTCAGGGGTGATCACTTTATTACTTCATGACAATAGGAAACCGATCCCCTACTTTAGGTACAGTATACTCTTATATTTAGACTAAATATGTCATTCTCTGATGAAACTTTAATAAAAGTGAAACATGTTAGATTGATATACATTTCATGGAAGATTGAAGTTTATAAGCAGTAAATTCGACCTTGCCAACCTAACGATCCTTTATGGCCGAGCGGTTAGGCACGTCAAGCTAAATGACGGTTCTGTATAGGATGCAGGTTCGAATCCTGTCAAAGGATGAATATTTTCTATGAAAATTTCTTGGACATTCAGGCCCGTAAATGTTATTTAATACAGTTTATTATAAACAGAGCATTTACTTAAATACTTGTATCTATAAAAAGAATGTTAAACATAAATATGTCTTTAATAAATTGTCCGACTTTGTCCATTTCTTTATGTATGTATATATATATATATATATATATAAAAATAAAGTGATAATATTAGTGGTCAATATATATATCTATATATATAAAAATAAAGTGATAATATTAGTGGTCAATATATATATCTATATATATATATATAAAGTGATAATATTAGTGGTCAAATATATATATAAAGTGATAATATTAGTGGTCAATATATATATATATATAAAGTGATAATATTAGTGGTCAATATATATATATATATAAAGTGATAATATTAGTGGTCAATATATATATATATATAAAGTGATAATATTAGTGGTCAATATATATATATATATATATAAAGTGATAATATTAGTGGTCAATATATATATATATATATATAAAGTGATAATATTAGTGGTCAATATATATATATATATAAAGTGATAATATTAGTGGTCAATATATATATATATATATATTTATATATAGTGATAATATTAGTGGTCAATATATATATATATATATATATATATATATATATATATATATAATAAATATGATAAAAATATAGTTTTAAGGTATGCTATTTTGGTTAAAGTGCTCAATATCTGGGATAGTGCATATGTAAATATAAAAGAGGACATTGAGGTCAACACCCAGTCCTGAAGATTGCATTTAAGCATGAAACAACTATCACTGTTTAATATCCACTTATCAATTTATACTTGTATAAGTGAACAGTGAAGTCAACACCCAGAGGCAACAGTCTGTTTCATGCTAAATGCAATCATCAGGTCTGGTGATTGCATTTAGCATGGAACACTGTTGCCTCTGGGTTTTGACTTAATTGTCTACTTTTATATTTATATACTCTATCCCTGATATTTAGCACATTAATCCATATATATATATATATATATATATATATATATATATATATATAGCATACGTTAAAACTATATTTTATCATATATAATGCGTACGGCATGTGTAATGGGTAGCTGCTCAGAATAAGAAAAAATCAGACAGCTAATTTCCAATTCCAGTTGGCTTCATTACATTCTCTTATGCAGATATACCCTTGTGAAAGGTATGACTTCATCTATTCATCTCCCCTTGGCTCTGGGTTAAAAAATAGTAGGGTAGACTGAGCTTTGTTTGGAGACCTCATGGCACACTATGTGCACCACCACTGAATGCTACCTCCTGTGGGCACTTCAGACCATTCACTGGTCAGTGTTAAAGTCGATGACAAACCAAAGGCATCCTCTGATGTGCCATTTCCCAGGATGATTTTTCAGTACCAGAAAGCTGACTGGGATAGCTTAAGACCGTACATAGCAAAAGCCCCTCTCTGAATATTCTTCAAATATAGAGCCTCTAGAATTGCCACCCTCATAGCTGAATGGGTCCTTTTGAACTTGGAAAGTTTTATACCCTAGAAAAGATATCAACAAAACTGAATAGACAACCCTGGTTCACTCCAGGATGTGTTGAGTGTCCTGGGTAAGATGTCAAACTACATCCAGCAGCAAGGCCTCTGATCAGGAGGTTTTGAGGAGCATGGAACAACCTTTTAATTGCTGGTGTTCCCAGGTCAACCGTGACCTGGGGTGGTAGCACCTGTTAGGGTCCCAGGTATGGGCAAATAGTTAACAATTACCAGCAATACAATTTTGAAGGAAATATATTACCAGAAACAGATTTTTAACAAAACAATTACCAGCAATAAAATTTTTGTTGGCATTAAATAACCCATTGGGATTGATATGCCGTAAAAAAAAATAAACCAAACCAATCTAAACCAAAGAATACATATTCTATTCATACAAATCTATCCTAAAAATGTTGTCGGCATTAAATAACCCATTGAGGTTGATATCCTGTAAAACAAAATAAACCAAACCAATCCAAACCAAAGAATACATATTCTATTCATACGAATCTATCCTAAAAATGTTGTCAGAATTAAATAACCCATTGAGGTTGATATCCTGTAAAACAAAATAAACCAAACCAATCCAAACCAAAGAATACATATTCTATTCATACGAATCTATCCTAAAAATGTTGTTGGTATTAAATAACCCATTGAGGTTGATATGCCATCAAACAAAATAAACCAAACTTATCTAAACCAAAGAATACATATTTTATTCATACAAATCTATCCTAAAAATGTTGTCAGAATTAAATAACCCATTGAGGTTGATATCGTGTAAAACAAAATAAACCAAACCAATCTAAACCAAAGAATACATATTCTATTCATACGAATCTATCCTAAAAATGTTGTTGGTATTAAATAACCCATTGAGGTTGATATGCCATCAAACAAAATAAACCAAACTTATCTAAACCAAAGAATACATATTTTATTCATACAAATCTATCCTAAAAATGTTGTCAGAATTAAATAACCCATTGAGGTTGATATCCTGTAAAACAAAATAAACCAAACCAATCTAAACCAAAGAATACATATTTTATTCATACAAATCTATCCTAAAAATGTTGTCAGAATTAAATAACCCATTGAGGTTGATATCGTGTAAAACAAAATAAACCAAACCAATCTAAACCAAAGAATACATATTCTATTCATACGAATCTATCCTAAAAATGTTGTTGGTATTAAATAACCCATTGAGGTTGATATGCCATCAAACAAAATAAACCAAACTTATCTAAACCAAAGAATACATATTTTATTCATACAAATCTATCCTAAAAATGTTGTCAGAATTAAATAACCCATTGAGGTTGATATCGTGTAAAACAAAATAAACCAAACCAATCTAAACCAAAGAATACATATTCTATTCATACGAATCTATCCTAAAAATGTTGTTGGTATTAAATAACCCATTGAGGTTGATATGCCATCAAACAAAATAAACCAAACTTATCTAAACCAAAGAATACATATTTTATTCATACAAATCTATCCTAAAAATGTTGTCAGAATTAAATAACCCATTGAGGTTGATATCGTGTAAAACAAAATAAACCAAACCAATCTAAACCAAAGAATACATATTCTATTCATACGAATCTATCCTAAAAATGTTGTTGGTATTAAATAACCCATTGAGGTTGATATGCCATCAAACAAAATAAACCAAACTTATCTAAACCAAAGAATACATATTTTATTCATACAAATCTATCCTAAAAATGTTGTCAGAATTAAATAACCCATTGAGGTTGATATCCTGTAAAACAAAATAAACCAAACCAATCTAAACCAAAGAATACATATTTTATTCATACAAATCTATCCTAAAAATGTTGTCAGAATTAAATAACCCATTGAGGTTGATATCCTGTAAAACAAAATAAACCAAACCAATCTAAACCAAAGAATACATATTCTATTCATACGAATCTATCCTAAAAATGTTGTTGGTATTAAATAACCCATTGAGGTTGATATCCTGTAAAACAAAATAAACCAAACCAATCCAAACCAAAGAATACATATTCTATTCATACGAATCTATCCTAAAAATGTTGTCAGAATTAAATAACCCATTGAGGTTGATATCCTGTAAAATAAACCAAACCAATCTAAACCAAGGATACATATTCTATTCATACGAATCTGTCCTAAAAATGTTGTCAGAATTAAATAACCCATTGAGGTTGATATCCTGTAAAATAAACCAAACCAATCTAAACCAAAGAATACATATTCTATTCATACGAATCTGTCCTAAAAATGTTGTCAGAATTAAATAACCCATTGAGGTTGATATCCTGTAAAATAAACCAAACCAATCTAAACCAAAGAATACATATTCTATTCATACGAATCTGTCCTAAAAATGTTGTCAGAATTAAATAACCCATTGAGGTTGATATCCTGTAAAACAAAATAAACCAAACCAATCTAAACCAAAGAATACATATTCTATTCATACGAATCTATCCTAAAAATGTTGTCGGCATTAAATAACCCATTGAGGTCGATATGCCATAAAACAAAATAAACCAAACCAAGCCAGGATATGTTGTGTCTAGAGTTCAGTATAACCACTACTACAATATCTATCACAGGGAACAGTGTAATTTGCTGAGTTCAGAATTGCCTGCAATCATTGGAAGAGAGTTCTAGAAAATACAAAGTGCATTTATGTATACACAGTCCAAGCCAAGGTAAAAAGCAAAAGACTTAGATCCCATGAGTTCTGGAAAATCTCTAACCAAAATTCTCAAGAGAGGTAATGTGTCAGTGCCTACTATGATAAATGGCCCTGAGGTTATTTCATCCTTGTCTGATAGGGCAAAGCTCTTTGCAACAATCTTTCCCTTGAATTCCATATTAAATGACAAAAGCCACCCCTTTCCCAACTTCCCCTTTCTTATTGAGTACTAACTTATTCAGTTGGAAAGAAAATTTCTGCATAACTTTTAATAAAAAAATATATATTAGGTTGGTGCAAAAATAATGTCGTTTTCTCACATAGTAACATATGTGAGAAAACGACATTGTTTTTGCACCGACCTCATATAAAGTTGTGCAGGAACTTTTTTTTTTTTCCTCAACCCAATAGTAATATTTTTATCACAGCCTGGGAAGACTCAAGACTTATCAAAACCCTTGACCCAAAGAAGAAAGATAAAATCCCAGTGGTTGTCTTTAAGTTATCTCCAATCTTGGAAAAAAAAATTTAACTATTTGAAGGAGAAATCCTTCTCAAGTCTATGGTAGGCGTCAAGTGTATACCCAAGTGTATGTTTTAAGAATGTGGCTGAGTGTTCATTTCAATATTGGCCTATCAGCCTCCTTGTGTCATCAACAAACACTTTGACGCTCTAATCAACAAGAAGGTTGTTGATCACCTCAACAGGGACAACTACTTGAGTGACAAATAATACATATTTTGATTTGCTCAATCCACTGCTGATATCCTGTCATTATTCACAGAATCATTGAGGCATTAGATAATAAATACATTACAAAGATGATCACATTAGATATGTTGAAACCCTTTGACAAAGTTTGACACAGGGGCTTACTACAAAAGCTCTCCAGTCATGGAGTCACTGAAAGAGTTTTTTCAATTATCAAGTCCTTCCTAACAGGTAGTTACATGAAGGTAATTGTTAATGGCTAGTCCTGCAAGACCTACAAGATCAATGCCGGCCTCTCCCAATGTTCGCTTCTTGATCCAACTCTCTGCTTTATATTAACAATCAGCCTAGAAGTATACGCTGATCTTCACAAAAGATCAGCATATGCTTCTAGGCTGATATAAATGGCATATGGGTGTATCTTCGAATATCTAGGTGACCAAAGACTAGCAATGGATCTCTCCTCTGACCGAGCTCTAAGAGCTCACAATGGGTAGAAAAATTGGCTGGTCACATTCAATATCCTAAAAACCAAACTGGCAATGTTCTATCATCACTGAGCAGACACAGAATTTTTCATCTATCACAATGAATGAGTGTTCTCTCAAAGAGGCCTATTTGCCTTAAACACCTATTGGGACCCCAAATATCAAGTGCATATATGCATGTATGATCCATCTTCAAAGATGCTGGAAAAAAATGTTGGTTTCCTGTACTGCTCTAGTAAGTACTGGATTCCTCCTGATATGCTCTACCGTTACAAGGCTCAAATCAGGCTGAAAATGGAGTGCTGCCATATCTGGGCTAGAGCTGCCCAGTCTTTACTCCCCAGTCTTAAGAGTCCAAAAGTGTCTCTGCACCCTTATGGGTGATGTATTATTTTCCATCCTACAATTAGTTTTCCTGCAGATGAAACATAGCAAACCTCTTGCTATTCTGTTGCTAATTCTATGGCAAATTTTCAATGAGCTCCACTCCTTAGTTCCAGCAACTCTCACCATTCCAGCAAAAACCTCCCGCACTGCATACACTAAGGCAGACCACTGTCATTCCATTTATATTCTATTACTAAGAAGGAAGTTCCACTATATATATATATATATATATATATATATAATGTCATCCACATACAGATCTGTTTCACTACATCACAGTTCATCAGTGCAGCTAGACATCCAATAGCTTCAATCCAGGATTAAAACCTGACCAATTTGGAATCAGTCAGAGTTTCTACCCCTGAGCTATCAGCGCACGGAAGAGGGAAAGGCAAATTCTAGCATATTATTTTTTATGCATGTAAACAAATGCCAGACAGCCATAGTGCTCGATTCATTTTCAATGAAGAGCATTGCATTAGTGGAGAAGGCTTCTGTTTAGAATTACCCTTTCTCTCAACAGTACCCAACTGAAATTTTTTGAAAACATTATATATATATATATATATATATATATATATACATACATGTATATGGTAAAGAATAAATAGGAAACATTTATTAATCTAATATTTTTCATTTTTACTAAAACTTTATCATAGGATAAGATATGGAGAAAAAAGAAATTCTAATATTTTTATTTTTGTGTTATTTGATTTTCATTGTTTAGGCAGGCTTCACATGCATTTGACTTGTTAAGCAGTATTAGTATCATTTATGGCATTCTGAACACAAAGTAAGATGACATGTCCTTTTGAAGATTCAAAAAATTAATGGATTCTAAGTTTAACAGGCAAAAAACGTAAATATTGCTTTATGTATGTAATTGTATCATAAATCTAATTTGTCTATCTATTTTTAATTGGTATCATCCCCTGCAAGGCAGTAAAGCCATTAAGACACAAAGGGTTACAGGGTGTGGAAGAATTAGGAACAGAATCATTAATAATGAGCGGGAAGAGGAAAGAGTAATCAGGAGGACAGTAGATAGTGATTGACATTACATTTAATTTTTTGCAGATAAATGTTAGCTGGAAAGCATGGAACCAAAAGGGAGTTCCACTTGTGAGAAGTGAGAGAAAAGAAACTGTTAGCATTGAACTTAGGGTTATATCTAGCCAGCTCAACTGTAAATTGATGAGATCTCTATGCCAGTCTAGTACTGTGCTTAAATTAAAAAAATCTAGGTATTGAAAGAGCTCATTCAAACAATTACCATGAAAGTATTTATAGAAAATACTATTACATTTTATATATATAATTTTGTGTATTTAGGCAGCAATCCTTAATTTATGCCTGTTTCATTAAAAACGAAACAGGCAGTTTCCTTAAGGGGCATTTGAACTCATTATTTGTGAGTTCAAAGGCCCCTTAAATGACTGTTCCTGTTCAATCTGCATTCATAAATAATTACATCAGTCACATGACTACTTGCCTATCCAGACACCTTATGTTACACCTATCTGACTACATCTCTATTAGAATCCATTTAAACACACACACACACAAACGTACCAGACTCCATCCGAAAACATACTAGTCGAAAATATAAACATAACCTCATCCACATGTAAAAAAAGATTAAAAATAATGGAAGCCTTAATAATGAAAAAGAAAAAGCCAACACTTAATAATATTAACTACGAACATGGCTACAATGTGCTGTGTTCAGAAAATAAAACATCTCTATAACACTAAAAATATACACACAACGCAAATACTTAATTAAACTGAATAAATAAAATCATCCTTGATAATGGCTAAAAGTATAGCCGAATGTGCTCATATTGTAGAACATTTGGACAGTTTCTACACACTCTGTGTCAAAAAGGAAAACATTTCTTCGAACACAAGAAAAATTAAATAAAAAGCTTAATTGTAGTACCTCCTCTGTCATTTGTAATGAAACATGCACACACACACACATATATATATATATATATATATATATATATATATATATATATATATATTTACAATGGCATGCCTGTCCACATTCTCAATTTAGGAAGATACTTGTTGAAAATACATCTATACTTTTTCATGAAAATAATAAACATAAACTAAAATTTTTTTGAAGCTATCAACATTAAAAAATTGAAACCAACCCTTAATAAAATTAATTATGAATACTGCACAAATGTTTTAAAATGTTTAGAGTAGATAGTTTAAAATATCTAGGTTTTAATTGATAGTTTTAAATAGTTTTTTACTTTTTTTTTTAAATATTTAGATAATTTTAGACGTTACAATAACTTAGTTACCTCCCTTGACATTTTTACATTTAGCTACATGATAAAATTTAAAATTGTACAATACATGCCCTTAGCATTTTTGACTTCATAAAATATTTAATTTTCAGATGAATGTAACAATTGTTTTAGAAAAATGATGAACATAATAATTTTTTGTCTTAGAAAAAACAAAACCCTGATGATGACATTGTGCTAATGTTGAAAGTACTTGGAATAGAATGAATATGCATCAACATGGTAATTTTCTTTCTTCCTTTAATAAGGATACTAAGAAACTTGTCCATAATTATGAGAGAATCCTATTATAAATGAATAGACAAAAATTGTTTAAATTATTTAATGAGACACACACACACACACACACACATATATATATATATATATATATATATATATATATATATATATATGGTTAATGGTAATTTTGAACCAGAAAGCCAAAGTCTTAAGTCCTTGCTTACATATTAGGAAATAAGGCTGGATAAAAAAAAAATGTACATTTCAATTAATGCCCCAACAATACATTTACAATACCCTTGCTTTTCTTCTCTTTCCCCTTCTTCTTCTTCTTCTTCCTTCACATACTCCTCCTCCTTTTCTATTACACCCAACATCATGCGTTTGTTTATTTATTTTTAAAAAAAATGATATAGTGTTCATTAGTTTTTAAAAAAAATAAAGCGTTAAGAGGTAAGTTGATAAAAATCATCTGAGGATTCAACTGATCTCCTGATTTTTAAAGTGTTAATATACATTTTCTTTTTCCTCACTGGTAGCATAACTCAGTTTTATGCACAATGCAATCTCCAGGTGCTGAGTAGAGACTACTCAGCAGTTTGGACCTAGATTTAGGAATTCTTTCTGGTCTTCTGTTATTTTCTGACTGGATAGGTTTATATATTTAGGTTTATATATTTATTGCTGCTATTGGGTAGTAGAATTTTTCCTTGGTATAGTTTGCATAGCTTTTTCATAATTATTTGTCTGTGTGTAAGTTGGTGTCTATTTATACTTAGGGTGATGTGCTACTGTACTTCCTTATATTCAGGTGCACTCAAGGTGTTTTTTAGTCTCTCTTTATGTTTATGGATTTCATTATTTAAATATTTGATGTCATTTTCATAAGACAAGAGTTTTTTTCTAAATGTTGTGTCTTCTTTTTGGCTGCTGGTTCATCTACTTTAAAAATTAGTTATTAGCTTGGTGCAAAAATAATGTCGTTTTCTTACATAAAGTTGAACGTCAAAAAACGACATTATTTTTGCACCAACCTAATATTTGAGCACAATCTGCAAGTTTTGTTAAAGATGACTGACAAGCTACTCAGATTAAGGAAATCATAAGTCCAAACTGCCATCTCCAACCTAAATTTGACCTCCACACAAAGAAAACCAAAACTGAAATTCTACACCAGTCACTATCCCAGCTTGAGGCTGGCAGAGTAATAACAGTCCATCCAGACATGAGAAACCTTCTCAAGGCAGAGGGCCTAAACGATCACTCACTTTATAACAATACTAGCAGCATGGCCCAGCATTGCCCGTGCTTGATTCAAAAATTATATGACTCATACAGCAATCGCTATCACTTGACTTAAAATATTTTGCCCTTCCTTGCCTTTAAAGGAGTGCCCTTTGCTGTGCTGATGTTGCTACATGCCTTACTTCTTGCCTATCTCACACTGTGAATTTTTTCTAAGCTCTATACTAAACATTAAATCTGTTATGAAAAAAGAACTAAACAAAATGAACACAAAACGATCAGCTTTAAAAAAAGGACTCTTAACTGGAAAAACCGAATGAAAAAAGAATGTTAGCAACAAATACTTTTTCATAATCAACCCAGTTCTGCGGAATCAGAATAAATGTTGAGTTTAAGCAAGCGAATGAGCCAATTGGAGTAAAGTGCCATGCAGATTTAAATTTTTCCCACTTGTGACGAATACAGCTATCGATTTTTTTTTACATGCTAGTTAATATTCGTGTCAGTCAGTTGTTGGCTCTCACGCTGGCCAATAGAATCTTCCTGCCTATTCGTGGCAGCCAGCTATTGGCTCTCACTCTGGCCAGTAGAAAATGGCTGCAAACTACATGAAAACTGCCGTAGAAGCATGAAAAAATCAATTATTTCCACTATCGATGGGAGTTGGGAAATGCAAAGTCGGTCTTCGCCTTCCTGCTAACTTGGAGCATGTGCATGTAAATTTTGGTGCAAATCTGTCGGAAATTGCAGCCGTGCATTCATTATACACACACACACACACACACACATCCTGCCTTTTATAAAAAATTTTAAATTGAATAAAAAGCTTACTTGCAGTTCCTTGTCAGTTGTCTTTAATGAAACATTATATATACTTGACTCACCCATTGAATTCGACGTATGAGGGTCAAGCAGATCAGTTCCTAGGAACTGACAGCTGGACATCAGCACATGAGCTTTGATTATAATGGTGAAAGGTTTTGTGCAGAACCTTCATCCACACTTTTTGAAGGGCTGAATAGAGACCTGGTGCACTACATGCCACAAGGTCTCCAAATGACCCTCCAGAAGTTTTCAATTCAGACTTGTTCTTCTCCTAGACCAGTTGCCATCCAAGGCTATAGAACCGAGTCTGCCCTGCTATTTACCCATAGCTGGAGGGAGAAGAGGATTCATACCTTTTCCAAAGGTATTAACATGTAAGTGATTGTAATGGATTCCTGGAATTTGATCTCTGCTCTCTGAGTCCTTAATCCAAGCTGCTATCCATTACTCCACTATATATATATATATATATATATATATATATATATATATATATATATATATATATTAGTGTTAAATTTTTGAATTTGTAGGTTTAATGATTTGGAACATGATTACGATTCCAATGTAATAAATTATAACCATGGAATATTAGTGTTTGAGCCATTTATATATATATATATATATATATATATATATATATATATATATATATATATATGTTTGGTTGAATAATCTAAAGGTATGTCTATTTATTTTTATTTTAATCCTCTCAAATTCATGGATCTATTCGTTGGTTTGGTTATTGAAATGATTAAGAAAACTGCTGTGGTTTTGGTCATTTCTTTTATTTTCTGAAGTACTTATGTTTGAATGAAAATATGCTACCTAAATAAACGCATACGTGTGTGTGTGTATATATATATATATATATAAAATATGCTATAGAAACTTTTAATAAAAACTCTCATACAGGCTCATTTGGTCATATTCAGAGAAGAAGCTAGAGTCAAGAATTTTTCTGCACCCCTTCATGAGTGTGTGTATATCTGTATAAAAATAATACATATGCTCACAGAAGCTGCTTTTTAAAAATCTTTTCAAAATGGTGCAAGAAACTCATTATCATAAACAGCAATGATTATCAGTTGAGAAACTCTCTTTATTGCTATGTGTAGGCAGATATATACACACACAGACACACACAACTGTTTATGTACATGCTGAACATTTTTAGAAAAATGTTTTCATATCCAAGTTATTTATTTTAAAGCATATTCAAGAAGAATTTTATTTTTATTTTTAGTGAATGAAATAGATACAAATTTAAAAACTGGATATGTGTATATAAATTTATTTAATTGATGTTTTTTTTTTTTATAATTCATGAATAAAAATAATTTGACTGGATAAAAATCTTTCATCATTGAGTTTTAAATTTGCATAAAACATCTTTCATGTTTTCATAAAATGGACTTGAATTTTGTTGATGCTTTTAATTTGTCTAAAAAACATGAAAAATAAAACCTAATGTCCAATCAGTATTAAATTCCTTGTGCAGCTTTTTATAGACGAGAAAAAAAAGAATCATTCTTCATTTCATTGCTTTTCAATGTTGTTATCGCGTCTCTTCAAGACTGTCATTTAAGAATTACAGACTAAAATTCTTAATTTTCGTCTTTTTAATCAAAATATATATTGGCTGGGTTTGATTTCAATATTTCGTTTTCTATGGCTTATCAACTCTTTTTAACTTATTTAAAGCATGAAAACATTTTTAGATTGTAAGATTTTTTTTTAAATAATGTTTTAATGATACAAGTATTACTAATTAACCCATATCTGGGAGGAGAATAAGTGAATTTATACCTAACCAGAATTTTATAAGCAATCAAGATAATGTGGATATAAAGTCGGGGATCAATTTTATATTACAATCAATATATAAATTGATCCATCACTTTATGGGCATAATAATCTCTCTAGATTTATATTTCAGAGAATGTAAATAAATCTAAAAGACATGCTTGTGTTGCTAATCAGTATTTGATTGATTTGTTTTTTATGGCTTGTCAACCCTTTGCTGGTTATTTAAAGCCAGAAAATATTTTCAGATTGCAAGAATATTTTTTTAATGGTTTTAGTAATACAAGTTTACTAATTAACCCAGAGCTGGGGGGAGAAGACACTGGGTCATAACTTTCCCAAGAATATTTGTGCATAACTGAATATAATGAACCCAACTTGGCTCCCTGATTAACAATTCTGAGTCATTATCCATTACACCACCCTCACATCCAAGTTTACAGAACCTGATATTTTCAAGTGGGCACCCATGGAGGCACTGATCAGGCTCAACATTGCTTAACTTCAGGAATCATTCTACTTAAGGTAGAGATTTACTGAATGAGGTGTTTGATATGAATGTAAGTGATAGAATGGAAGATTAGGAGGATAGATAACTATTAACCCTTGACTTCAATAGGTTAAGATTGTAGTTTTCAGGGAAGCATCGATGTGGGAGTCACTTCAACTTCACTTTTTACCTCAGCTTGGGGTTAACTATTTGCCCATAGGTCAGGGTGGACCTGGGAACACCAGCAATTAAGAGGTGTTTACATGCTTCTCAAAACCTCCTGATCAGAGGCCTTACCGTTGGACGTAGTTTATCATCTTACCCTGGGACGTAGTTTATCATCTTACCCTAGACGTGGATGTAGTTTATCATTATACCTAGTATGGGGAAATAACAATTGAGTAGTATTAGTCTTGCAATGTTGTGTCTGTGAGAAAGAGGCGGCAGAATTGGAAATAACTTATCACCCACAAGACTGCATTAATGATAGCTTTGTGTTCTCTTCAAATAATTTCAAATAGAAAACCTACAGGTTGTGCCTTTCCTACCAATTAGACTCAAAATGTCAGTTTATATACAAAATATCTGGAAAAATATACAGATATTTAATATTAATCCTTAAATGTTGGGGAATGGTTACTGGAACATACATGACAAATGGGTAAAAAATAATTTTTAAATTTCTTTTGATTTTAAAGGTTTATTTACCATAATTCCCCATGTATAATAGGCCTTCATCCATAATAGACACCCCTAAAATTATTCTGAAATTGTGGGAAAAAGCTTCTACTCATGCATAATATGCACCCCTTGTTTGGTAATCAAACCTTATACATTGTATGTCTACAATTTTATTATGGCCAGCATTTCCTACTCTTATTTTAAAAAAATGGTTTTAAACATAGAATAGTGTTATTCTAATTTAGTTTTATGATAATTTTTATTTTATTTTAGGGTAATTTTTGTAATATTTTTTGTATCTGTGCATAATATGCACTCCTGATTTTGCTTATTATTTTTTGGAAAAAAATGCATATTATACATGAGGAATTATGGTAGATGTTTATTTTCAGATTGTATTCAAAAACTATAAAAATGATATTTTAACTCGTTTAGATTATAAAAATAAAGAAAAATAGCAAAAATAAAACAAATGTTAGGTACCTAAGTGTAATATTTTTTAACAATATAATAGTCTAGCGTTTAACTCACTTAAAATGGCTCTCAAAGTCTCACTGTTTGTGATCAAAGTCTTACTGTTTGTGTGACTTCCTGCGTTACTTGCAATGTTGTCATATATTATGGCAAAGTATACATGAGGCATTTTATGGCAGGTTGAACATTGGGAGTTGATATTTATGGGGTGGGTTTGGGCAGTTTGAATTCTAACGGGTTATTGTTGAGAAGGAATAAGTTTCATTGTTTATGCTTCCTTGCCTTCCACCAGCAACAAAACAGTCACTATCTATACATCACCTCCACAGTGAAAAAGAAGGTGGTGGTCATGCTTTTCACCATTCCCTACTGTGAAAAAGCAGTTGGGGGGGGGGTCATGCTTTTCACCATTCCCTACTGTGAAAAAGCAGTTGGGGGGGGGTCATGCTTTTCACCATTCCCTACTGTGAAAAAGCAGTTGGTGGGGGTCATGCTTTTCACCATTCCCTACTGTGAAAAAGCAGTTGGGGTGGTCATGCTTTTCAACATTCCCTACTGTGAAAAAGCAGTTGGTGGCCGTGCTTTTCACCATTCCCTACTGTGAAAAAGCAGTTGGGGGGGGTCATGCTTTTCACCATTCCCTACTGTGAAAAAGCAGTTGGTGGCCGTGCTTTTCACCATTCCCTACTGTGAAAAAGTAGTTGGTGGCCGTGCTTTTCACCATTCCCTACTGTGAAAAAGCAGTTGGTGGCCGTGCTTTTCACCATTCCCTACTGTGAAAAAGTAGTTGGGGGTCATGATTTTCACCCTCCCTAATCAACTTTTATTCCTGAGTTAATGTATTTAAACAGTATTTAACCCTTAAGCATTCAACACACTCAAACCCACCGCACAAATATCAGCTCTGAATGTCTTCCTGCATTATTTGCAATGAAGTTGATCTATATTATGGCAGAGTATACATTGGACAGGTTACAGTGAGCTGAACATTGAGAGCCGATATTTACATGGCAGGTTTGGGCAATTTGAACATTGAGAGGCAATATTTACATGGCAGGTTTGGGCAATTTGAACATTGAGAGCCAATATTTACGTGGCAGGTTTGGGCAATTTGAACATTGAGAGCCAATATTTACGTGGAAGGTTTGGGCATGTTGAATGCTAAAGGGTTGACGCATTCTATACACAATGGAGTTGTTCATTCTTTGCACCAAGTTATCACCATTTTTTTCCCTCTTTTCTCTTCAAGAATATGCATACAGACATAGCACTGCTATTTATGGGTTAATGGAAAAATAGCCTACCTAGGGTAATGATAGCTTAACCTTTTTTAAAATAATCTCTTTGAGACCTCATTCACTTAACCCAGGATGTCTTCTACTTTTCAAAACAGTTTGCCAAATTCTATTTTGGGGATTACCATCAGATGTTTCGTATTCTCTTTAATCTCACTCACTTATCCTAGCTTCCCTTTCATTTTTCAATACAGTTTGCAAAGTCCTCTTTCAGGATCACCATCATATTCTCTTTAGTCTCATTCACATCCCAGCTTCTTTTCCACTTTTCAATACAGTCTGCAAAGTCCTCTTTCAGGATCACCATCAGCTGCCTCATCATGTTCTCCTTAATTTCACTCACTTATCCCAGCATCCCTTCTACTTTTCAAAACAGTCTGCAATGTTCTATTTTGGGGATCACTTCCTCATGTTATTTGGGCAAAGGGTGAAATCTCAGGAAGCTAAATCTGGAGTGTCTGAATTTAAGCATACTACTAGATTGGCAACTAGGTCTCACGATTTTTTTGCTGAACTAGCTAGATGTAAGCATATCTTCTAATCTAATTATTTGTTTTCTTGCAATTCTTCCCTTCTGTGAAACTCTTCTGATTTCTAGCTTCCCCGCCACGTCAAATCTTCAAAGATTTAAATGCAATGCCAATTGCAATCTTCTATCTTCCTGAAACCCCCTGTTCTTTTATTGTCCTTTATCCTCACTAAAGTCATCTTATTCTCTTTCACTCTCAATAACCAGTGGTGGCATCATACTGGTTTGCACAAACCCATTTTTAAAATTATAAAAGCTTACCGAACCAGTTTTGGGATTATCTAAAAATAATCTTATATATTAATAGCCGATATATAATAGCTAAAAATATAATTAATATCATTGCTGTAAGTCCTGTGGAGGCTGAAAGTGTGTTTCCTGTGATGAACATAATTTATTCTAGCAAAAGAAATTGTCTTGAAGTTAAAAGTGTGGTAAATCTTCTAGTCATAAATTTGATAGGTCTTCCATGGGATCTTTAGAACTACAGTGATTCAGTTTGGATGTGGCTAAGAAACCATAACACAGCTGATGACACTAGATTCAAAAAGGATCATACTTCTGAACAGAAATATGATGAGAATAGAATTTCAATCTAGAAATATCTTAATTTAATAGAAAACATTTATTTATTTATTATCAAAATGGTTTAATTGTTTTTGATACTATAAAGTGATCTTTTTTCCATTCTCAGATTGAAGAGAATAGCAGAATAGGTTCGTAAAGACTACCTGCTTTTATAGAATCGGTTTCTGGAAAATTGGGATGCCATTATTGTTAATAACCCCTTGTGTCTTAGAGGCATTATTGCCTTACTTGGGGTGAAATGATTAAAAAAACTGCTGCTAGTCTTTTGCTACTCTTTGTCTGTAGGAGAGAGGTTATAGAGGGAAAAACAATTCATTATCTACAAGGCTATTCAAATGCTTTTGAACTCTGTCAAGGCTGGAAAGTGAGGATTGTGGAGCTCCAGCACAGATATGGCAGCAATATTTTTTTTTCTGATCTGGCTTTTGTAAAAATCAAAGCATGGCAGGAAGAATCTGGTACTTTCTGGAGCATTGAAAATGTCAAATATAAAATATCTGGTGGTTTTAATGACAGTTTGACAGCTCTTATATTCACTCTTGATATGGAAATAAATAAAGCTTCCCAACCTGAAGAAAATGATCTGTTGGGTGGTAATTAGCAAAATCTCAAATTACTTCAAAAGACTGCCAGACAGTCATGGGGTACACCATGTTTTTTTTTTAACACTGTCTCAGGTGAATGTTTTATCCAGTAATCCAAGAATGTCATCTCATATTTTTTTTGTCTTGCCATCTCCTCATTAGGATCAATTCACTGATCTGAACATAAGTGTCATACCAACAAAAAAAAAAAAATTGCCAGAAAAAAAAAAAGACTGCATATTATTTTTTTTCGATAGAATTATTAAAAATTTTAATACTGTTCTTTTATTTAAAATAAATTAAATTTAATCTAAAATACCATATTTCATGGCATATAAAACCTCCATTTTTTTATTTCCCTCCACACTCCAAAAAAAAAAATTACCTCAAAAACTATCTCTTCAATCTTGTCTGGTAGGCACCAAACATCAAAGAAAGGTAATCCTTGATGTTTGAGCTACTCACTTTTTGCTTTATATTTGCCTTGTAACATTCTCAGATCATTAATATAAAAATAAATAGGATAATCAGGCAGTGTAATGGATAGCAGTTCAGAATGAAAAAATCAGAGCTGAATTCAAATTCCAATATGGTCCATTACATTCACTTATGTGTTATATTCAAATACCCTTGGAAACGGTACAAATCCATCTCTTCCTACCAACTATGGGTTAAATAGTAGAACTTATATTTGAAAAAAAATCATTGTCATTCTCAAAAAATTGTTAATGCAATATTCACTTACAAAGGGTTGATAAGCCATAAAAATAAAATCAATCAATCAATCAATTTATATCTGTAATTCTCAAAATGTGTGTGTGTGTGTGATCGGATGTTGTTTATGCGTTTCTACAGTTTTCATCCGATTTTGATTCATTTTTTTGTTTGATAGATAATTCTTCAGTGCCGGTTTTGGGTCCAAATTGGCTGGAAAAAAATTACAACACTGAAGGTGAAAAATTGAAAAAAACTGATTTTTTTAAACTTTGCACAAAAATCAAAGGCAAAATTGAATGTCTGTAAAAAAACAATATACAATCAATTTAGAGAGTTGAAATCTAACGCAAAAGATTATTAGAATTATAAAAATAAATTATAAATAAAAATTATCGTATATTAATATTATGGTGGTCTATGGAAAAGGTTCCTTACTTGCAAGATTGAGAATGCAAAAATGGCCCTTTTTAGGGCCATGCCCATTCAAATTGTTAACCCCTCCCATTTGGGGATGTGCCTCAGTTGCACCCAATTGTTGTTAATGATATTGATTTTCAGGTGGGTTGACTTTAAATTTAAACTGCTCCAACTGAATAGCAAAAGTTCCCAGTAATGAAATATCTAGTTGAAAACGGGTTATCCTGCTAGTAATTAATAAATATATGATACCTCAGTTTATGAGTGCATCTCCAAAAATTTAGATGATTAGAGCCAAGCAGCTGATTTCTCCTCTGTTTGAGCTCTAACAGCTCAGTACCTCTAAAACCAAACTATTGACTCTTCGTCATCATAGATCCTGAATTTACTCCACTCATGATGAACAGGTTCCATTCTTAGGACATCTATTAGGACTCAAGTTCCTTGCAAATATAAAGTGGAACTCTTATATACAATCCATAACTAAAGATGCTGGAAAAATGTTCAGTTCCTTGTACCACTCCAGTAATTAACTGACTCCTACTAAAAGTAAATCTACCATTTATCATTGAATACTGTTGCCATATCTGGTCTGGTGCTTCTGCTGTACATCTCAAGATTCTTAACAAAATTCAAAGAAGTGTTTGTAATATAATCAATTCTGACCAATCATATTAACTTCGGTCACTTTCTCACTGACATAACGTGACTTCCATCTACCTTTTCTACAAATAATTTTATGGCAGTTTTTCCCCTGGTGCTTCGACTACATGAATTTAGGCGTGCTACTAGATTGGCAACTAGGTCCCACCCTTTTACTGTTGAAATAGCTAAATGCAACCACCACTTCTACTCCAATAATTTCTTTTCTCGCACTCCCTACCTGTGAAACTCCCTTCCAATTTCTTGCTTCCCTGATAACGATAATCTTCAAAAGATTTTATGCAACATCAATTGCTATCTTCTGTCTTCTTGAATCTTGTTCATCTTTTGTCGTTTCCCCAATCTTCCTTATTCTCAGTCTTCTCTTTCACTTTCACTCCCTGTAACCCCCTGTATACTAGTGGAATTCTCACCTTTTTTGAGGTGAAATGAATGATTTAAAAAAATTGGAAAAAAAGTTATTCTTACAATCCAAAAAATATATTTTGGCTGTAAATAATCTACAAAGGATTGATAATCCATAAAAATCAAATCAGTCATTAATAAATATATATGCATAAGATGCCAAAATTTTTGGTTGTACCTCCAAAAATCAAGATCAGTCTGATCTCTTCTCTACTTAAGCTCAAACAGCTTAATGGGGAAAAGACTGGCTGTAACTTTCAGTAGCTCAAAAACTAAGCTAGTGACTTTTCATCATCATAAAGTGGACATTGTATTTTCTCCAGACATGATGGACAGTTACACTCTTAATGTGGTTGCTTGGTTAAAACATTTTACATTCTGTCCATCACTATAGATACTGGAAAAATGGTCAGTTCCTTGTATCTCCCCAGAAAGCATCTGACTCCCCTCAAGAGTTAGATCAGACAAAAAATTGTGTATTTTTATTATATCTGGGCTGGACTTGCCCAATCTTCACTTTTCCAGTCTTGATAGATTTAAAATAATGTTTGCACAACTTTGTGGAGGATGACTTATTTTCCACCCTACAGCCTCTTTCCCCACATACAGAATGTTGCAAGTCTATTGCTATTCTATTACTATTTCCATTGCAAATGTTCTGATGAGCACCATTTTTTCTACTTCCACCAGTTCAGACCATTAACTAAGACTTTGATCCCCAGAACTGTTACATCATGGAACAAGCTCCTGAGAGGATACTTTCCTGTCAACTACAATCTTAATCTCTTCAAGTCCTGTAACTGTCGACTTTCAGAAGAGATGAAACACATATCACTTGGGAAACGTTCCAAAAATACCAAATATGAATTTGCCAGCTGCTGTATAAATAGTGTAACAACATTGGAATTGGCAAGTCGAGTTCAATTTCTGTTGTGTTCTCTTCATGCTAAAGCTCTTAAATCCATCCCCTTTCTTTCTTTGAGGCTTAAATAGGAGAACAGACTGGGTTCCCTAGCCTAAACTGGTAGCCAGTCTAGAAGAAGGAAAATTCTGAATTCCAAACTGATGAAACCACTATCTTTCCCAAGATGGTATTTTCTAAATAAAAGGAATCTGTGGAGAGCTATGATTGCCTATGTCTTGAAGAGACATAGCATCTAAAAATTAAAATGTTACTTTTCAGAACTTTTTATTTGAGACACTTTATATATCCAGTCCTCACTTTCCATCCTTGGCAGAGTCCTAAAATCATTGATTTGACTCTATGTATAATGACTTATTTTCCATTCTACAGCCTCTTTCCCCATTGACACAATGTTGCATGCCTATTGCTGTTCTATCGCTATTTCCACATCAAATGTTCTGATGAACTCCATTTTCAGTTCCACCAGTTCAAGCCTTTACAACTAAGACTTTGATTAGGAATAAGTTGAAAAAAATTCATCTCCTCTTTTGAGGGTTAAATAGTATGGCAGACTGGATTCTCTTGTCTTAGGTAACAGCCAGTCTAGGAGAAGGAAAAGTCTGAATCTGAAGATAGTATTTCACAGATACTAAAGAAAAAGGAATCTGTGGAGAGCCATGATTGGTTATGTCTTGAAGAGACATGTCATTTAAAAAATAAAAACCTACAGACCTTTTTATTAGGCTCACTTTATATATAAAACTGTCCAAAATGCTTCTTCCTGAGAACTGTAGAACAAACTCCTGCATGAATGCTTCCATTAAGACCACAACATTAACCTCTTTCAAGTCAAGTGGCAATTGCTATCTATCCTCCATATCCTCCTAATGTTCACTAGTTTCTGCCATGCTTTATCTTTACAAACGTCAGAGTAGACCTAAAATTAAGCCTTGTTACCATGTCTATAGCTTCTAAATCCTTGATTTCCAACCTTAATAGAATTCAGAATCATTTATACAACCTTGTAAGAGATGACTTTTTCCCTACAGACACAATGTTTCACGTCTATTGCTGTTCTGATGAGCTCCATTTTTTAGTTCCACTAGTTCAGACCTTTACAAAAAAGATTTTGACTATTGCTGCCACAAATGGTCTGGTGCCATTGCTATATAAATAGAGATTTTTGATAAAATCCAAAGAAGAATCAGTGATATTATCCTGACCTGGTTTCTTGGTTTCCTATTTCTGTAATGTATCTTCCCTATGTCTTTTCTATAAAAATACTTTCATAGTAATTGTTCTGATGAACTCTCTATGCTAGCTATGAATTTAAACACTTTCATCAATTTATAGTTGAACAGGCTAGATGTAAGTTCTATGTTAACAGTTCCTTCTATCAGACACGGAACTCTCTTCCAGCTACATACTTGCCAGCTAACTTTGATCTCCAAAAATTTAAATGCAATGTCAATTATCTACTGTCTTCCTGATTACTCTTTTATTGTTCTTGCTCAATTTTCACTTGTGGAACTCTCTTCCGGCTTCTTGCTTTCCAGTCAACTTTGACCTTCAAAAATTTACATGCAATGTCAATCGTTATCTACTGTCTTCCTGATTACTCTTCTATTGTTATCGCTCTATTTTCGCTTGTGGAACTCTCTTCCGGCTTCTTGCTTTCTATTCAACTTTAATCTTCAAAAATTTAAATGCAATGTCACTCACAACTCTTTGGGTCAAGTCATTAGAGCCAACCAATGCTTTTATCCACTGGACCAGGTGTCCAAACAATGTAAATAAGTACAATAGATAAAACTGCATTCTGTATTTTATTATTCATTAATCGTATGTTTAATTTTACTTTTTACTTTTCTTTACAGGTAAGTGCTTCTTTCTGAGAATGTCTCCTTCAGACTCCAGGTAAGAATTGTAATTAAATTCAAATACCTTTTCATATAACAATGGTATACTTACGAATTTAGCTTAGTAGTAAAAGTGGTAGACTTAAGGTTCAATTCATTGCTGTTTTCTTTTTGAAAGTTTATTACTACTGCAATAGACTCAGTAAAGTGGTGTGATCTATGAACATTTCTCTCCTATTTGCTAACCTTTTATTCCTGTGCAGTGAATGAAGTTAAGCAATGTCAAGCCTGATCAGTATCTAGACAATTTCAAACTACCAGATCATTTAAGACTGATGATAAGCTTTTCTTTAAAAGCTTTAAGGCTGGAAAAGAAAAATTATTCAATGGCTTGATAGCATTATGATGTACATTGTTGAAAGTGGATGATTTTGTCATAAGAGACATAAATCGAGGTCTAGATATGCACAGAATAAGGAACTGGTACAATTTAATCCACTGATGGAGATGCTTTATGATACCACTGAAGCACCTATTCCTAAAACTGAAATTACAACACAACGTCAGGATAAGCAAAAAATGTGATCCAGCTGAAATATTAGAAGAGGACCTGTGTCAGATATTGACTAAAGAAAATAATGTTTACCTCGTTTCTCCAATGAGATGTGAGGTTACAGAAGGTTGGGTTTATTGTGGGGAACCCAAGCACATACATCCGGGCCAAAGACAAAAATTGCCTGTTCCGGCAACTGTTGATTGTGTTTGTTTCAGTAGCGACTACCAACCCTTCCACCTCTCTAGTGCAATGGTGGGGTGCAGCCTCGGGCAGCTGTTCCCTGAGACAAGGCACCTCACAATATTTATTTTCCTCAGTTGTGTCTCTGTCTGCAGACAGACCCGCAACTGAGTCGCAGTCTGCCTAAAGACAGACATACAACTGAGAGATGATAAACCCTAACTGGCATGTGCCCAGCATCAATTAAAGAAAGTGCATATCTAAAAAGAGCGGGGGTGGAGGTGAACACACCTCTCCAGAATACTTGAACTCATCCAAATACATGTAGTTTGACACTGAGAATCGTCAACAGAAGGTGAGAATATGTCACTTGCTTGCTTACCTTCAGGGTTAGAAGTTTAAATCCTGGCAGGATTCACTTAATTTTTTTTTTTTATATCCACTTAGCTTTCCAGGGTCTCTGCTTAGGATCTGAGTGTAGTAGTAGTGTGTTCTGCCAAGGAACAAAGTGACAGTCTGTCTAGAATCAGTATAGGTATCTGGGCTCGTTGCAAGTTAATTTGACTGTACTGTTCAAGCAGCAGAACATTGGCATAATCAAAGTTCTTGATAAGATCCAGAGACAGATATGCAACGTAATTGACCTTGATCTGGCATCTCATCTGAAGTTGCTCTCTCACAGATGTGCCGTCGCTTCCCTCTGTCTTTTTTACAAATACTTTCATGGTAACTGCTCCAATGAGCTGCTTTCACTGGTTCCCAAACTTCATGAATTTAAGCATTCTACTAGGCTGGCATCTCCTTCGCACCCTTTCACTCTCGAAACTGTTAAATATAGTCATCTCTTCTACTTCATTAGCTTCATGTCTTGCACCTCTCGCCTGTGGAACTCCCTCCCCTCTTCCTGTTTCCCTGATAGCTATAATCTCCAACTATTCAAATGTAATGTCAATCGACATCTCCAGATGCCCTGATCTATCCCCTATCCTTCTCTTCATCCTTTCCTCTATCACTTCTATTTGCTCTAGCTCCAACTCTCTGTAACCTCTTGTGTGCTAGTGGCTTCCCGCCTTGCTTGGGGTGAAATGCTTAAAAAAAAAAAAATGTCTCTTGCTTGCTTACCTCAATGTTAAAAGTTCAAATCATGGCAGGATTCACTTGTTAATTTCTAATATATATTTTGCTTTATTGCAAAGTAAGTTACAAAAAGAAAAACAAAAAACAAACAGAAAATGATGCATTCTATGTTGTAATATTGGATAATTTTCTAAATTACATTAAATATTCAAGTAATCAACTTTTATTAATTTTTCTCCTTAATTATCCTTGCTTTCTATTGCAACTATTCAGTCTATGATCCTCATTAATAACAGGTCACAATGTTTCATCTCATAAAGAAGGAAGATGAGAGTAAATATTAGTCAAATATTAATAATAATAATAATAATAATAATAATAATAATAATAATAATCCTTGACAAAAAGTAAAAAAAAAAAAAAAAATCATGACAATAAATCAATGCATTTCAAAGTGACATCTTATGATAATTTTAAACGTTATTAATGAACTCAAAAATGAAAACTGACAAGCTTTCATGACATCTACAATGTAGATCAATAAGTTTATAGTTGGACAGATCTGAAAGTTTCACTGTATAATGTTGGATCTATGTGTTTGATATTACCCACTAAATTAAATGCTGATTAACAAGGAGATTATGTTAAATATTGGTTGTGTAAAATAAGTATTAGGTTGGTGCAAAAATAATGTCGTTTTCTCACATATGTGAGAAAACGACATCATTTTTGCACCAACCTAATATTTGTTTTTCATTGTACTAAACTGAAGACTTATCTACATAGGATATTGTTGAACACACCTCTCCAGAATATGACTTGGATTCATTCAAATATGTATAAACTGACACCAAGAATCATCAGAGGAGAATTAGAGATCTAGCTTATCTGCATACTACCCATTTCAGCAAGACTATGTCAACTTCAAGTGACATTACATTTCTTGGTTGTATTATCTTCATTCAATGCAATAAAGACATAACACTAGATGAGTGACTGATATTCAGGCTATTGCAAAAGATGCTAGAAAGATGGCCAGTCCCTTTAATTATTCCAGACAATATCCAACTTGATGGCATGCTCTATCTTAACAAGTGTCAGATCTGACAAAGAATGGAGTATTGCTTCCATATCTGGTTTGGTGCTGCCTTGACTCTTACCTCACAGACAAAATGTTACTAACCACTCTATACTTTATTGCTATTAGTATCTGCTTATATTTCATCAAGGACACATGGCACAGTGGATAAAGTCGTTGATTAGATCCAGTGACAGAACCCAAAGAGTGTGAGTCCAATATCTCGCTAAGGCAGTGGAGAACTTTGCGAGGAGAATTAACAGGAAATAACTGTCATCCATTAGACATGGCATGTGGAACTAGAACAGTCTGCCCCAGCGAGCAAAATAAAGGGTTCAGTTTGACATCCCAACCACCTGAAAAAGGCCGGAGCGTACAACGGCCAAAATATTGTGATAAATATGGCGGCAAAGATGAAGACAATAGTCTGAATAATGTAAATAGTGTTATTGCTATTACTATGGAAGATGTTCAGACAAGTTATATTCCTTAGTCCCTCCAGCTCTGACTTTCACAGCTGGGACCTGGCATGCTATGTTGACGGTGGCAAATCCCCACACCACCATTCCTTGTACAGTTTCTTTTCCATTCCCCAGAACTGTTACTTTGTGGAACAAACTACTACAACTACAGTCTTAACCTTTTCAAACCTAGAGTCAACCATTATCTATCATACATATCCTCATAATCTGCACTCCTTGCTTCTTCCTTCCCTGCCCTTGGTTTAAAACAGCAGTTCTCATTCAATGAGCAAAGCTAAGCAGCATTGAGTCTGGTCAGTACTTAGATGAGGATCTGCTTGGTACAATAAGCAATCTCCTACATTCCAAAATGTGATTCAGCTTTAAGTAACCCTGTTGATTTCATGAGAAGGGAATGACTGCAAAACTTTTCCTCCTACCCTTTTATAGGCAAAAGTCGACAAAATGTATGCTGGGATATTTTTCTTAGCCAATAAAATTGGATGGCTTGTGTTTTGACATGACTCAGTCCAAATCTGCCATTTCAAGTAGTTCGGGCTGACTTGTTGAACTCTCTGCCTGAAGCCAGAGAGGAACCCAGACAAGGTTATACCAAAGGGCAGTCATGTCTGGGGAGGTAGACAAGCCCAACCCTGTGTATGTGGGGTCTATAGGAAATTTTTACCTAAGCCTACGGGTTCGGATTCGCCCCCACATAAAAAAGGCCTTGTGCCATGTGAGAAGGCGAGGTAAATAACCTCAGTCCAGATCTGCCTTATTTACTAGACAGACCCACTGCATTTGCTTGTCTGACTTTTCTTTTGTGTGCAAATACCAACTCATAGTTTGTGAACTCTTTTGCCTTCTTACTTGTTGATTTGCCTTACATATATTGTTTGCTTGCTTGCTTGATACTATTTCATTTTTGCCCTTTTTTTCTTTTTATTGCAAACTTTATTAATTCTCTTCTTTGGACATTTGTTATTTTGCATTTTGACAATGGTTTCTAATTTATCAAACCCAAAAAGAGTTTAAGCCATAAGAAAATAATCAATCAATCAATCAAATCAATGTTCCTTCCCCCTCCCTTACAACAAACTCACTCAATAACTCTGCCTTTTGAAAAAAATCAAACTCGGCAAATTCCCCCCAGCTATGGGTTAAATAAGTAAGTCTTGTATCTGGAAAAGTCATTACAAAAAATTGTTTATGCAAAAAGAATTATTCTTACAATCCAAAATATGTTTTGATTTTAAATAACCTATAAAGAGTTGATAAACCATAAAAACAAATCAGTCAATGACTTTTATCCTGTATTATATCTGGAACCATGACCATCAGTTTATCTTAAAATGATAAACTAGTTTGGATGAAAATTCTGATTTCTTTTTCTTAGTCAGTTTTCTCCTGATCCAATCCAGAGGAACCCTTTATTCTTGTATAAGGTTTTTCTCTTGCAAATTTTGAATAGTGTCTTGAATACATTTTGACTGAATGATACAAAGAGATACTGGAAAAGGTTCTCATTTGTCTCCCTTTATGATGTCACAATCCCACCCTCAGTCACCAGCCAAGTCAGTGGTCAATCCTTAATAGTGTCACACCTTCCCAAAATCTGACCAAACATAAGAATATTTTTTTTTTAAATCCCTTTCTGATTAAGAACTTTTAAGCACCCTTTTGCAGTTAGATGGTTCCGATTCAGTTGCAGGTGCTAACACAGTGTCTGTTGTGGTTATGCAGACTGGTGATGGGACGATACCAATATTTTTACCAATTCCGATGCAATTCCCGATACTGTTTTAAATTTCTGATTCTGCTACAATTTCCAATACTGGTATAATTCCTGATTCTGATACTGACAATGATTAAAATTCATTATTTTCAGGCCCTACAGTTGGTTTGGGAAACCTAATGACTAAAGTACATTTATTAATAAGACATTTAGTAGAAAAATGAATACAAAAGCTTATGAAATAAAATTAGATATACTTTTTATTTATAAAATTGGTTAAGAGTTTAAACAATAAAGAGAACAACTTCTTTAAGTAAATCACTTAAGTACCAATGTATAAATCACCCTCTTGAGTGGCATACACATTCTGATACTTACCAGTCACAGTGATCTGTCCCTGTGCTGGTAGTATCACAGCTATAACTAGCTTAGACCATCTCTGACAAGCTGATATATCCCGGAAAGGGATATATTTGAACGAAGTAGCTAAGTGGTTTTGGCTACTATAACCAAGTAGAATATGGTAGCAGTAATCAACTGGTACATGTCATAGTCGCAGGTAAGAAGTGTAGATCAATGGCGTAGTCCAATGGGCGTTGTTATAGACTTAGCTCTCAGACCAAGGCTCTCTCCTCTGTCGTACCTACACGTCTGTCAGTATTTATGACGGACACCAGCTAATCATATTTCAGTGAGGTGGAACACAGGTGTACGCATATTCCATTATATCACAAGCTATGACTAGCTAAGACCATTAAAGACACTAGGTTCCCCACATTAAAAACCGACCTTGTGTCACAACCTTACTCGGTGGGGATTCAAGTAAATACAAATCACTTAAGTACCTAGCTACAGTTGACATATTGCTTTATTTTGGTTATCATAAGATATCTTAAAAAACTTCCAAACTACACTTTTCTGCTTGCCATACTTGGGGTCTGGAAAAAATAAACCTATGTTAAAATTAAAATTTTTTACTGTTAGATAAAAAATATTAGCATAGAAATCCGGAGTTCTGGAAGTGATGAAGTCATTGAAGGCCGATTTGACATCATCTCGACTTTTGAAGCATTTTTCGCGCAGGAAGTTGTTGAGATGCTTGAAAAAGTGATAATCGGTGGGCGAGAGGTCCAGTGAATATGGCGGATGAGGCAGAGTCTCGTAGCCCAATTCGTTCAGCTTCTGCAGGGTCAGTTGAGCAACATGCGGGGAGCGTTGCCATGGAGGAGAATTGGTCCCTTCATATTGACCAATCTCGGGCACATACGTTGGAGCTTCTGGTGCATTTTGTCAATTTGTCGGCAGTACTTCTCCGCCGTAATCGTTTCACCCAGATTCAAGAAGCTGTGATGGATGAGACCGGCTGCAGACCACCAAACAGTCACCATAATATTTTTTTGGTGCAATTTCGGCTTCGGGAAGTGTTGTGGAGCTTCTCCGGCATCCAACCACTGTGCCGAACATCGCTGGTTGTCGTAGAGGATCTGCTTCTCATCACACGTCACAATCCGCTTGAGAAATGGGTTGTTTTTGTTGTGCAGAAGGAGCGTAGAAGACACCTCAAAATGATGATTTTTTTGATTATCGTTCAATTCATGTGGCACCCATTTATCCAACTTTTTTGACTTCCCTATTTGCTTTAAATGGCGAACGACTGTTGAGTGGTCGACCTTGAGTTCAGCAGCAACTTCTTGTGTGGTTTTGCAAGGATCGGCTTCAATTAAGGCTTTCAAATGTTCATTATCAACCGCAGTCGGCCGGCTGCGACCGTCTTCATCTTCGAGGCTCTCGTCACCATTGCGAAATTTCTTGAACCACCGTTGTGCCACACGTTCGTTAGTGGTTCCTGGGCCAAACGCATCATTGATATCACGAGCTGTCTCGGCAGCTTTTCAGCCTAGTTTGAACTGGAACAAGAAAATCATGCGGATTTGAATTTTGTCTATGCTGTCGAAAAGCCTGCAAAAAAATGAATGAAGAGATTGAGAACAGTAACGAATGACACGATTCGATAGAGCGAAAAACGCGCTTCAAAATGATATATAACATGGCTATATATATCAATGAATTAATTCAGAAATCATATATAAAAGTAACGTATGTGAGAAAACGACATTATTTTTGCACCAAACCTAATAAAAGTGGAAAAAACTATAGCTTAATCATACCACACAAAAATGGGATGGAAATACTTGTTTTTAACTTTTTTTTCTATACACTTTTACTTATAAAACTTGCATCTTGTTTGTCTCCAAGGAGGAATAGATGAGAAAAAAGTTAAAAATATTTTAAATGCCATAATAATTTAATGCAGGAAAATTCAATTATGCTAAAAAAAAATATATTAGTAAAATAAAATTATATACAATTTTTGATGGAAATTAAATTTTAGGTTTTTTTTTTTTAATACAAACTTTTGTGTGAAAAATCTTTTTTTCAAGAGACTTCAAATAAAAGTTTGTTTATTTTTTTTTTTAAGTAAATAAAGATAAAAATCTGTTTCAAAATCTATAAAATTTTAAGAAATACATGAATTTCATAGAAACAAATTTAATTTTCATAACAAAATGTTTACTTTTTTAAGTCTCGATTATTGAAAAGAAGATTATAGTTTATGTTAGTATCTTTTCAATAATAATTCATTTTGTTTCTGTTAGTATCTTTTCAATAACCAAGACTAAAAAATGATTTTATGGATTAAAACTATTATAAAAACAAATAGTTATGATTTAAATGACACATCATGAGGAAAATTTCTGATACAAGGTCAATTTTTTATGTGAAGAAATCAAATGTGACATTTAGAGGAATTCATGAATCCATTTTTTTTTTCTTTTTTATAAATTAAAATAATTATTAAAAATTGTCTTAAAGAGTACCTGGCAGAACAATGTGAATTCATTTTGCACATATATTACATAATTTTGGTTATAATTATTAAATTAATAATTTATAGTATTAAATGGATGAATTAATATTGTTTAAAAAGATATTAAAAATAAAAAAGTATTATTTTGAACTGAAACAGATTTTAAAAACTAATGAACTTTAGGGAAACGTTGAGAACTGAGTAGAAACTTGTGCATTTCACTTTTTTTTTTTTCTTTTCTTTAACGCAAGTAAAATAAATTTACATCATACTTACGTGTTATGATCTATAGATTTTAGTTTTACTGATAGTTTAAAATCAGTAAATATGTATATCTTTTTTATTACTACCAAGAATAGAAAATAAAGTTTTAAACAAGAAAAAAAAAGAATCTCTACGTAAAATCAGGAACAAACCATAGGAAGGGAATGGGTTGGCCCGGCACCACCTACTTCCGGAAGAAAGAAACTCCTCAGCTTCAAGACAGGTTGCTCAAAACAATTTAGCTTCAACACATTGAGTGCTGAACAGTTCGATGGAATTACTCTATGTAAAATACAACCAGTCTCAGTTCTCGGTAAGAAGGACACAGTTTCCGGTGAAGACAACAACACCTCAGTTCGAAACACACAACGTAGTTATCCAAAAAGACAATCGCCTCAGAACTCCACTGATCTTCGCACTCAATAACAACACCGCCTCGTAGTTCGCTACACACAATCTCTCGAGTGGTCTCCCGCCATCACCTTTATGCCAGCGAACACCAACCAATTTGCATACGGCCAAGTTCACCTCTCGCCAATCCTTGCAGCTACGAGATCGCGTTTCCCATAAGACCGACTCACCGTAATGGCAGTGTTTCTTCCTTTGGATCAATTACTGCCCTGTACGCCAGACACAAACGAACCCTCTTATGTCGAGAGCTAAGGTTAGTCTCACTTTCATGTCCACAGAATCATTTTGGGAATTGGAAATTAGGTTAAAAATTCTCCGATGTCGATTTTGATATGTCAAAAAGTTTCGATTAATTGTCCCATCACTAATTCAGACCCACTTGGAAGTGAGAGTTTCAGCTAAAGCAACTGCGCTTGAAAATACTCACTTTCACTATTGCCTTTCCATCAGATAATGATTTCAATGCAAATAACTAGCAGATACTACTTTTTTTGTTTTGTGCCATGATGAAGCAACATTGAAATGTACTCTCCAGAACAGAAACTTGGACAGCTTTAAACTGTAGGAGATCAACAGTTACCTATGCAGTGTATCTTACCTCATTAAGCCAATGATGTTTTTCAGTGAAAGGATAAGGGCTGATTTTACATTACACTCCAAAGCCTGACAGCTGATCTCTCCTTTCACTGAGTTCTAACAGCTCAGTTGGTTAAAAACATTCAATACCATGAAAACTAGTGACATTCTATAGCGAAGAAAACAGCGACTTACCTCGTCAAACCAAGCGACAGCATGTCGCATGTATTCTACGACGGAAAAAGTGGCGAAAAAGAAAACTACTTACCAAACAGAAGGGCACGTATTCCGCATAACATGCTGAAAATGGAATAATTGAATTAAAGAAAAAACAAGTCAGTCGCAGGAGTCGCTATAAAAGTATTTTGATATGCAAATTACGGGAAATCCTATCTCAGCTGTCGACGAATGGAAGAAATAGGTTCTGCCGATAAAAGTAGTTGGTGTTCTCAATTGAGGAGGGAAAAATTCAGGCATTTTTGGTTTCGGCGTTTGTTAGTGAGCGAGTTATTTTTCTGACTGGTTACATGCATTGTGATTTGAAATAGTACCGGCGAATCGAGTTTTTTCAGCATTTCTTTCTGCCCACGATATTCGAGTCTGGACTTACAGTGATTCTTCTTTGTCTTGTGGAAGTAATCTGCGACAAATACTTCCTTTGCTTTGAGAACGCTTACACATTCCACCGTCATTAAACAGACTTTGAATTTTTGCCAATCCCAAAGAATGAGTGTTCTCACTGGGATGCCCCTATGCCTTGAGCACCTATTGGGACTTAAACACAACCCAGACCTCAAGTGAAACTTTTCATTCAACACTGTCATTTGTCAACTTTTTGGGCTCTAGCAGAAATTAAATCTATATCTACCTTTTCAACTATGGTTTACAGAACTGGAGTATTAACAAAGTAACATTTTCAATATGATTTCCATCATTTGTGATGCAAAAGTTAATGTGCCTTGCAAGATTCACAAGATCTCAATGCAATATCTCCACATTACTGTCTCATTTTAGCACATTCACTCTTTATGCGTTCAAGCAAGTGTGTTGCATCTGTGATTTTCATTGAGTACACATTCTTCTTTAGAATACCCCAGAAAAAGAAGTCAATTCTTTCTTTCGACAAAACCATATTTAATCCATGGAGATTAAAAAAAAAAAAATATGGTTAATTTACTCTAGTTTAAACCAGACTTACGTCTTCCTTTGGTTCACAGTGTTGTGCTAGACAATCTTTTTTGCCAGAATCTATCTTAAATATTGATAAGTCTACCATTCATCCTTGCTTTGAATATTACTGCTACATCTGGTCTGGTGCTCTTGCTATATATTTAGAAATCCTTGTTAAAATCCAAAGAAGAATCTGCAATCTTATTGACCTGGAATCTGGGCTTCAGTCACTTTCACCCCACCATAATGTAGCTTCTCTGTGCCTTTTCTATAATATTTTCATAGTAATTGTTCTAATGAACTTTCCTATATGGTACCCAGATCCTATGAATTTAAGCACAGTACTAGATTGGCAGCTTGGTCTCATCATTTTATAGGTGAAATGCATAGATGTAATTCATGTTCTATTATTGTTCTTGCTCCTTAATAATATTTTTCCTTTTCTTATATTCTTTGGCACTCAGTAATTCCCTGTGTCTTAGTAGCTTCATTGTGTTATTAGTCCTGACTTAGCATCTTGGCTTCAGTCACTTTCACATCACCGTAATGTAGATCTCTGTGCCTTTTCTGTAAATACTTTAATGGTAATTGTTCTGATGAACTTTCCTATATGATACCAAGACCCTATGAATTTAAGTGCAGTACTAGAGTGGCAGTTTGGTCTCATCATTTTATAAGTGAAATGGTTAGATGTAATTGTAAGTTCTATGTTAACAGTTTCTTCTATCACACTTCTCACTTCTGGAACTCTCTTTCGGCTTCTTGCTTTCCAGTGAAGTTGGTTCTGAAAATTTAAATGCAATGTCATTTGTTATTTTCTGTCTTCTTAATTACTGTTCTTTTATTGTTCTTGCTTCTTAATAATAGTTTTTGCTTTTCTTATATTCTTATAAACTAAGTAACCTCCTTGTGGCATTCTTGCCTTGCTTGGTGTGAAATGATTAAAAAAAAAATTTATGTCTACCTTTTTGACCCTAGTTTAAACCAGACTTGTCACAAGTTCAAACTCTCTGCACCTATGTATCTGACAAATTTTCCTCTTTTTGTTTAAAATATTAGATACTGTCTTCAGATTAGATTGGATGATTGATTTGAATTTCAAAGTCCTAGAGTATTTTATATATTATAATTTCTACACTAAATATATCTGAAATAAGTGGTGGTTTACACTAGCGTTTAACGATAGTAAGTTTCTTTACTAATCTCTCATATTCTTTGCCCTGTTGGTGAAGCTTTGAATATACCAATCCCTTTGAAAAGGAGTAATGCACACATTCCAGAAATGGAGGCCATTTTCCAGGTAGATATTTCTAGAATTGTGTGTAATAGTAATATTAACCATTTCCCTACAACATTTGACTTTCATTGACTGAGAAGCCAGTACTGCTTTCTGTTGAAATTTATAAAACCTTTCTCGTAAAACAATTTTTTTAGGAAAACAGGTTTTCTCAAGTTCAGTAACTTTCAATGCTTTTTTCAATATTGTTGGTTTCCTTCCTAACCTTTTATTTAAAGTAGGGTAGAATATCAACATCTTGTGTTATGTTCTCTCTTTCTCAGACAGGGTCATGAAATGTTTTGGATCCAGAGATGAAAGGATGTCAAACACTGAGAAATTTCCTTATATTTTTATTAATGTACATGTCGACATGTACTAACTATTCAATGGGGGTCATTCTCCCTCACTGGGGAGCCATTTCAGGCATGAAAGAGAACATGTCTATATTACTTGACGGTTAAGAAACAACTCCCTGAAAAACCTTTCTCTATCATTACTATGCTAGCTCAGTCAATCAAAATCGGCTTCCTTATTTTGGCTTGCATCTGACCACAAAGGTCAACCTCCAGAAGTCGCAGCTGTGATACAATTCCCCACTAAACATAATAGTCTGCTAAACTATAATTTAACACTTGAAAATATCATTATTTTCTCTTTGAGTTATATGTGCTATCTATTTTAGTTGTTGCTGCAGCTGGTAGTCCTCAAATTATGTGGTGTCTACTTTGTCTTGTCTTTAGTCACTCTCTTGTTCTTGGTGTCCACTCTGTTAGTCTAATAGTTCACTTGTTTCCTTGAGACGAGCTGTGGCCCACCCATCTATGTTTGCCTTTCTTGATGGGCTTGATTATGTCCTTCACTCTAGTCTACTATTGAATCCAGGTGTTGCTCTTCTTGTCACATAAGGTGATGCCAAGTATGATTTGCTCCATTTTACATTGGATCATTGCAAGAGTCTCTGTGGTGGTGGTGTTAATCGCTCATGTTTCACTTCCAGAAGTTATTACAGACAGAAGACATTCATTCAACCTCTTTTTCTTGGTTTAAATTATTGGAATATCCTGGATCTTTGTCATTGTTGTATGTGTGTAAACAAAAGGTTTGGAAAAAATTTCCTATTTATACAAGGAGAGTGATAACAGTCAACTTGAAAAATCTAATTTCCTGACAAACTATTTCATTAAAAAGATTTTATAAATTCCAACCGGCAGTAATGCTAATGGTTTGGTCAATGAATGTCAAATGTTTCCTGTATGAAAACACATTTGAGAATACCAGGTGCTGTAAGCTTAAATGTGCAGATGATAGAATGTATAATGACTTGGAATTGTTAATTGGAGAGATGAGTTCAATTCCACTTGGGTTTGCTATATTCATTTACATGCAAATACTCTGGGGAAAGGTATGAATCCACCCCTTCTCCCCTCCAATATGGGCTAATTATTAGGTTAGTGCAAAAATAATGTTGTTTTCTCACATATGTTACTATGTGAGAAAACGACATTATTTTTGCACCAACCTAATAGTAAGACTTCTATCTCTAAACCATTATTTCCAGAAAAATAAAATCTTAGAACCTAAAAATATTTTCTGGCTTTAAATAACATGCAAAGAGTTGATAAGATGTAGAAAATGAATGAATGAATCAATCAACCAACTAAATACTGAATAACTGTGCAGGCATGTCTTTTATATTTATTTATATTCTCTCAAGAATGTATAGAAACTACCATGGGTGCAAAGTGAGGGATTAGTTTATATAACTATAGTAACATAGAATTGACCCTCCTTTATATCCACATTATAATTTCTTGTTTATCAAATTATTACATATGAATTCATTTCTCCCTTCAGCTATGGGTTAATTAGTAAAACTTGTATCACAGAAACATAATTATCTAAAAAAAAAAATACTTACAATCTAAAAATATTTTCTGGTTTTAAATAACCTACAAAGGATTGATAAGCTGTCGAAAACAAATCAATCAAATATTGATTAGCTACACAGGCATGTCTTTTAGATTTATTTATATTCTCTGGAATATAAATGTATAGAAACTACAGTGGCCACATAGTGAGGGATCAGTTTATATATTGACTGTAATATGGAATTGATTCCCCATTTTATACCTGCATGGATAATGACTCAGAATTTTTATTTGGAAAACCGAGTTCCAATTCCAGTTGGGTTCTTTATATTGACTTATGCACAAATACTCTTGGAAAAAGTATGAATCCACCTCCTTTCCCGCCACCTATTGGTACATTAGTAAGACTTGAATCACTAAATCATCATCTGTATAAAAAAAAAAAAAAATTACAATCTAAAAATATTTCTTGCCTTTAAATGATCTGCAAAGGGTTGATAAGCCATAAAAAAGAATCAGTCAAATACTGATTAACTGCGCAGGCATGTCTTTTAGATTTATTTACATTCTCTGAAATATAAATGTAGAGAAATGCTGTGGCCACAAAGTGAGGGACCAGTTTATATATTGATTGTAATATAAAATTGATCTGCCATCATTTTATATCCATCTTATAATTTCTTGTTCATCAAATTCTGATTAGATATGAATTCACCTCTTCTCTAGCTATGGGTTAATTAGTAAGACTTGTATCACTAAAACATTATTATCAAAAAAAAATACTTAGAATCTAAATAATTCTGGCTTTAAGTAACCTGCAAAGGGCAGATAAGTCACAGAAAATGAATTAATCACATTGTATGAAAACAGCTAATCTCACCAATAGCAATAAACTGAATTATTCAAGCAAGTAGAAAACGGAGTTTTGATATAGTTTTAATTGAATAAGATAAAAGAACATGTCTGCAATCTTCAGAGGCCAGTGTCTTATACATAAGGAAGAATTTGCTAATGGCAAATGTATACAGTTTCAGAATAATGAAGGTAGGTGGGACAATAAGAAAAATTGGTTGAGTGGAAATTTTGCAGTTGACCACCCTGCACAGTCGAATAATCACCATTAATACTGCAAGTGGCAGAGTGCTAAGGAATGGTTCATTTCAATAAATTATGGAATCGAGATGCAAGCCACTAATTTTGGTCTTTGGCAAGAGTAAGTTGGTAGAGCATTGAACATGAAATCGTTTTAGTTTTAGTTTCAATTATATATTACATTACTAGGCTCTTTAGTTTCCAAAGAAGTATAGACTGTCAATGTCATTCCCATGTCAGATTTGGTTCTAAGCTCTCCTTGTTGCTTCTACATCTCTTTTAATTCAATCCTAATATGAGGTCACTAGGTAGGAGAATTATGGTCATTATAATGCTGATAATTAGACATGATACAACTATAAATTTATGGAAGCTTAGTGCTAAGCCATATGCAAACAAATTTGGCAACAGCTTTTGAAGAGAAAGAAACAACACTAACTTTACTATTTAAATATTTTTAATATCCAAATAGAAAAAAAGAAATATTTAGAAAAGAAGTGTCTGTAGACAATGTGAGTCTGCAGGCTTAGCTTAGGAGAAAAGACATCTGAATATCTTGTCAATAGTACTTGTTGAAGAAGACTTCCCTTAAAGTTCATGAATAGCTTCTTTAGATAGTAGTCATTTCTTTTTAGGTTGCTAGCTGCCTTCTTCCATAACCAGATGCCCTTGTGCTAAAAAGAGAAGTCTTTCTTCATGCTCCTTGAGGAACGTAGTAGAAGAAAAAAAGATATTTTGAATTAGGTGCTTATATAGTCAGTATCACGTGACCCGTACAGGGACAGTGATTGGGTCTTTCTGTAGCTAATCAGTATCTTCATTTTATTCAGTACTTGATTATTCTAATTTTGTGATTAATTATTCTGAATTCTAATAGACTCAATTACCATTTCGTATTCTCTTTGACTACTCATGCTATCAATTTTTATAGCTTTTTTCTTTTGTAAAGTTTACCTGTGACTGCCTTACAAATATATACATTTTGTCCTTCATCTTGTACTTTGTTGTTTATCTGATATTTTTTCCCAATTTTTGATTTCTTCACATCAACATTTCACTGATGCTTGAAACTTTTAGGAGTTCTTAATTAACTTGTTGCTTTTCATCTGGCTGATTTTTCAAAGTCAATACACTTACACATGTCTGTATCATTTCTAACTTAGATCAGATCTCATATCAGCATGGAAAAGAATTCTGTCTAAACTATTTACCATTGTTTTTTAACGAGCACTTTATAACAGGATTGATCTTTGACATAGTTTCCATAGAAATATTCTTGGATGCATCCAAAGATGACATATCCTAAAATTTCTGTATGACTTGTAACTCAATACTTTAAGGCCTGGCGAATGTCTTCTTCTTAGGCTCCTTTTGCTCTTGGAGGAGCATAGTCCATAAACATCACTACTCCATTGAAATCACTTCTGGAATCTCAATTTCCTCTCTTCCTTTTCCCCACTGTAGATTCCAAGTCAAGGCTTGGTGGTTGATTTCTTAACCAACTTCACTTCCTCTTCATCTGATCACTTTGACAACTTTGATTCACTTTGATCTTCCAAGATCTGCTTTGTAACAAGAAAACCTTTCCCATTATCATTCATAATTAATACTACCAACCTATGTTAATTATTATTTCCATTTCTTAATGATTTGTGTTCATTTGTGAATCTAATTTAAAGAATTGCAATTTGTATCTTTTCAATGGATCCATTTTATACAAATTCTTCTCAAGCTTTCTGCACAGAATTCAAATTTTCAGCCACCAATTTAGGGTTAGAGTTTAACACCAAAGTCAAGGCTGGGCCATTTTATTACATTTGGCAAAGTTGGATTTAGTCCAAAAACTGGCAAGAGGTGAAAACACTAAAATTATGTAAAGAATTTCTTGCCAATGCAATTCAAGACCATCCTATCATCAGGCCACATTTTGTCTTCTTTTTTTTACTTTATTTTTCAACAATTCTTTTCGTGCTCCATACAAATACACTACCAATTTTCCAGCATCCTTGGTTCCAGAATCATGTCAAATTATCCCTTTTGCCAGATCAATGTAAGTCACATAATTACAATTTGCCAAACATGGATAAACTTGTCTGCAATAAGACATAGTGTCAAAAGGATGGTTTTTCCCGTGACAGTTTTTTTTTTTTTAACTATCTTCAAAACTAAACATATGATGAAAGTGAATTTATATCAAATATCAAGAAATATAACAAAAATATTAAACACTATTTATTTATTAGATTGTTTATTTACAAAAATAATTTTATATTTACAACATTCTAAAATCTAAAACAATTAGAACTGATGTGGTGCAATATTTATCATTTACCAATTTATCAAGAAATAAATGTGAAAATAGTTTTTTAATAAAGATTTACTAAATTATTATAAATATGTGAACCAACTATAAGGAAATCCTTATTTACCATTTCATGAAGTTTGAATCGATTAGCAATTAGTTGATGTTTTGTCAATCTTTGCAATAATTAATATAAGAGATAAATAGTAAATTTGTTCTCAAGAAAAAATAAAATATATAAATTCACTTTCATACATTTAGGTTTTATTCCAAATCTAATCATCACTCCTTAAAATTATAAACATTACCAAAATGTGAAGGTATTTAAAAAAGCAATGTTATGGGAAAAAACCCTCCTTTTGACACTGTTCTTTTGTAGGTAAATTTGTCCATGTTTGCCAATAATTCAATAATACATGCTCCATACAAGTCCACTACTGCTTTTCTGGCAGCCTTGGTTCCAGAACCACATCGGATTATCTCTTTTGCCAGATCAGTGAAAATCACATAACAATTCAATAATACAATAATGACATACTAATTATACATCTCTTTTATCTCTACGGTACTGTTGAATATTAGAAAATTGTATTAAATAAAAGTTAATGGAAAGTTGATGATGCACCTGTATGTAGTAATTCTGGAGAATCAATTTATTACTTCATAACAATAAAACAATAATGCTCTTTTTTATGTCCAGAAGAATCTTATATTAATTCTATGGGTACACCACAAGATTTTCTGAAACCCTTCATGCCAGAACAATGCCAATTAATCTGTTTTACCAGATCAATGGAAGTCAAAAAATGACAATTCAATAATAAGCCTGTGACTTAAAAATTATGCATCTTTGCATATATGTCTACAGCATTAATGCATGTCCAATATTCACTGTCATATCGGGGGTCTGATATTAGATAAATTTTCCTGTTTCTTTATACTTTGCTTAACTTTTGGAAGGTATATTTTGCTTTTCTAATGCACCTACAGATTTTGGTCTTTCATTTTCCATCCTTCGCCAAAATATTTCTTAGATATTTAAATATTTGTATTTGCCTGAGATTGATTTATGCAGGTTGTAGATCATATTGTATTTGTAAAAATACAGCTGGCCTAACGATCACTCATTAAAAAAGGTTAAAATCTCGTAACATAGGTACTGTTTTAGTATTTTTACATGCATACACACACACACACACATAAATATATATATATATATATATATATATATATATATATATATATTTTGTTGGATTGATGTGAGTTTGTGACTCTGGGTTTCACAGTATTTGATCATCAGACAAACTCCATAATCATAATTATATTCCAATTCATCAGACCTACAAATTCAAATGAATTGGAACAAGATTATGATTCCAATGTAATAAATTGTAACTATGGTATATTAATGTTTGATATATATAATACAGGGTGTGACAGCAAAATTATTCAGTTGTTAGATTAAGCTTTGAACCGTTGTATCTTAGAAATGATTAAAGATATCTTACTGGAATTCTCAAAGGTTTTTATAACATTATCAAATTCTACTTTGAGCAATAAGAATGTATAACTAAGTTTGACAGAAGAATCATAATGAAATCGATCATAAACAAAAAATGTCATGTTCATCAGTAATTCATCATAGTTATGGATCAGAAGCTCATGAATGATGGAAATAAGGTTCAAATATATATATATATATATATATATACATATATATATTCCAGGATAGATGGATAATTATGCTATTACACCTGGTATATATCTGTTTTAAGAGGAGTAGATAGATTCACCTATCATCATGTTCACACTCCTCTCTAGTCTTTTTTAACAGGTGTGGAGATTTATCACATGTTTCCTGTTTAGCATTGCATTTCTGGATTCCTTCTAAAATCTTCTCATTCTCTTTCACTCCCAGTAGTCCCTTGCATCTTAGTGGCATTATCATCTTGCTTGGGGTGAATAGATGAGTAGAGGTTTAACACTTGTTTCCTGTTTAGTATTGGGTTTCTGGTTTCTTCTAAAGTCTTTTTCATTCTCTTTCACTCCCAGTAGTTCCCTGCATCTTAGTGGCATTATCACCTTGCTTGGGGTGAATAGACGAGTATAGGTTTATCCCTTGTTTCTTGTTTAGGATTGGGTTTCTGGTTCCTTCTAAAGTCTTCTCATTCTCTTTCATTCCCAGTAGTCCCTTGCATCTTAGTGGCATTATCATCTTGCTTGGGGTGAATAGATGAGTAGAGGTTTAACACTTGTTTCCTGTTTAGTATTGGGTTTCTGGTTTCTTCTAAAGTCTTTTTCATTCTCTTTCACTCCCAGTAGTTCCCTGCATCTTAGTGGCATTATCACCTTGCTTGGGGTGAATAGACGAGTATAGGTTTATCCCTTGTTTCTTGTTTAGGATTGGGTTTCTGGTTCCTTCTAAAGTCTTCTCATTCTCTTTCATTCCCAGTAGTCCCTTGCATCTTAGTGGCATTATCATCTTGCTTGGGATGAATAGACGAGTAGAGGTTTATCCCTTGTTTCCTGTTTAGGATTGGGTTTCTGGTTTCTTCTAAAGTTTTTTTCATTCTCTTTCATTCCCAGTATTCCCTTGCATCTTAGTGGCATTATCACCTTGCTTGGGGTGAATAGACGAGTATAAGTTTATCCCTTGTTTCCTGTTTAGGATTGTGTTTCTGGTTCCTTCTAAAGTCTTCTCATTCTCTTTCACTCCCAATATTCTCTTGCATCTTAGTGGCATTATCACCTTGCTTGGGGTGATTTGATAAAAAAATAAGGCTGTGTCTTGCAGGAAGATACTGATGTCCCATATCCAAAATGTCTTAATGTTTGAAATTCTGGACGCAGAAGGAGATAGAAAGGCGTTTGACAGTCAGCACTAATACAGAATTGACTTCTGTGACTCTTCTGTATTTCTTTCTCCAGTATTACTACAATTTCTGATATTAACTGAATTTTGTATCTGGATTCAAGAAAAACTAGAATCAATATGGCAACCATAAAAAAAATTCTTTGTAGATAGATATTTTCACATTGTGGATACCATGTATTTTATAAGCATAAGATTGTAGTCACATTGTCAGTAGCATGATCATTTGAAACAAATGCAACACATTTAACTTTTTCTTGACAAAATAAATTAATCCAAATGTCTGAATTGTAAAGCCAAAAAAGTGTGTGTCAGCCACAAGTTGCAGGAATATTAATATGCTTGTAAATTCTGCCAGAGTCATGGCTGATTAGATATATATTGATGAAGTAATTTTAGATCTAGACTTATAATGCATTCTTGCAGCATTTGTACAATGTTGCTGCTTTACTCAGCAACTTGCATCTTCTGGTTGTATTCATTAAGCATAAAAGGTGTTTCAGGTGTCAATTTTCATTTTCTACACAATGGGGGTCAATAAATCTGAACCAGGAGAGGAAATCAGAAAGAAAGGGATTGTCAGTGGTCAGGAATTAATACAAGCAGTACTGAGAGAAGAGGGCTATTATATGTTGAATGAAAATTCATTACAAATGATTTACTATAGGAATGCCATGAAAATCAGCAAGAAAGGGATTATCAGTGGTCAGGAATTAATGCAAGCAGTACTGAGAGAAGAGGACTTTTATATGTATAATTAAATTGGTAATTCTACAGTGTATACAACTAAGATTATCTATTAACTAAATCTGGAATTCTTCGGTCAGGTCTTTATCTTCTCATTCATTCCCTTATCCCATGAGATGAACCCAGAAAGATTGCAGTTGTATTGGCAACTAAGATTATCCATTATCTCAGGCCTTTATCTTCTCATTCATTTCTTTATCCTATTAGATAGACCCATAGACATTCCAGTTGTATTGGCAACAAAGGTTATCCATTATCTCAGTCCTTTATCTTCTCATTCATTCCCTTATCCCATTAAATGGACCCACAGACATTCCAGTTGTATTGGCAACTAAGATTATCCATTATCTCAAGCCTTTATCTTCACATTCATTCCATTATCCCATGAGATGAACCCACAAACATTCCAGTTGTATTGGCAAATAAGATTATCCATTATGTCAGGCCTTTATCTTCTCATTCATTCCGTTATCCCATTAGATAAACCCATAGACATTTCAGTTGTATTGGCAACTGAGATTATCCATTATGTCAGGCCTTTATCTTCTCATTCATTTCTTTATCCTATTAGGTGGACCTATAGACATTCCAGTTGTATTGGCAACTAAGATTATCCATTATCTCAGGCCTTTATCTTCTCATTCATTCCCTTATCCCATTAAATGGACCCACAGACATTCCAGTTGTATTGGCAACTAAGATTATCCATTATGTCAGGCCTTTATCTTCTCATTCATTCCCTTATCCCATTAAATGGACCCACAGACATTCCAGTTGTATTGGCAACTAAGATTATCCATTATGTCAGGCCTTTATCTTCTCATTCATTTCTTTATCCCATTAGATAGACCCATAGACATTCCAGTTGTATTGGCAAATAAGATTATCCATTATCTCAGGCCTTTATCTTCTCATTCACTCCCTTATCCCATTAGATAGACCCATAGACATTCCAGTTGTATTGGCAACTAAGATTATCCATTATCTCAGGCCTTTATCTTCTCATTCATTTCTTTATCCTATTAGGTGGACCTATAGACATTCCAGTTGTATTGGCAACTAAGATTATCCATTATCTCAGGCCTTTATCTTCTCATTCACTCCCTTATCCCATTAGATAGACCCATAGACATTCCAGTTGTATTGGCAACTAAGATTATCCATTATCTCAGGCCTTTATCTTCTCATTCATTTCTTTATCCTATTAGGTGGACCTATAGACATTCCAGTTGTATTGGCAACTGAGATTATCCATTATCTCAGGCCTTTATCTTCTCATTCATTTCTTTATCATATTAGGTGGACCCATAGACATTTCAGTTGTATTGGCAACTGAGATTATCCATTATCTCAGGCCTTTATCTTCTCATTCATTCCATTATCCAATGAGATGAACCCACAAACATTCCAGTTGTATTGGCAACTAAGATTATCCATTATCTCAGGCCTTTATCTTCTCATTCACTCCCTTATCCCATTAGATAGACCCATAGACATTCCAGTTGTATTGGCAACAAAGATTATCCATTATGTCAGGCCTTTATCTTCTCATTCATTTCTTTATCCTATTAGGTGGACCTATAGACATTCCAGTTGTATTGGCAACTGAGATTATCCATTATCTCATGCCTTTATCTTCTCATTCATTTCTTTATCATATTAGGTGGACCCATAGACATTTCAGTTGTATTGGCAACTGAGATTATCCATTATCTCAGGCCTTTATCTTCTCATTCATTCCATTATCCAATGAGATGAACCCACAAACATTCCAGTTGTATTGGCAACTAAGATTATCCATTATGTCAGGCCTTTATCTTCTCATTCATTTCTTTATCCCATTAAATGGACCCACAGACATTCCAGTTGTATTGGCAACTAAATTATCCATTATCTCAGGCCTTTATCTTCTCATTCATTCCCTTATCCCATTAAATGGACCGACAGACATTCCAGTTGTATTGGCAACTAAGATTATCCATTATCTCAGGCCTTTATCTTCTCATTCATTCCATTATCCATTGAGATGAACCCACAAACATTCCAGTTGTATTGGCAACTAAGATTATCCATTATCTCAGGCCTTTATCTTATTCATTCCCTTATCCCATTAGATAGACCCATAGACATTCCAGTTGTATTGGCAACTACGATTATCTATTATCTCAGGCCTTTATCTTCTCATTCATTCCCTTATCCCATTAAATAGAGCCATAGACATTCCAGTTGTATTGGCAACAAAGATTATCCATTATCTCAGTCCTTTATCTTCTCATTCATTCCATTATCCCATGAGATGAACCCACAAACATTCCAGTTGTATTGGCAACAAAGATTATCCATTATCTCAGGCCTTTATCTTCTCATTCATTCCCTTATCCCATTAGATAGACCCATAAACAATCCAGTTGTATTGGCAACTAAGATTATCCATTATGTCAGGCCTCTTCTCTTCTCTCAATCAAACATGCTTTTAAGCTTATTTTTCCAGTCTTGGTAAAATAGACCCCCCCAGGCCATTTTGTCTGGTAAATAAATTTATTATTATGAAGGCAGGTAATGTTAAAAAAAATTACAAAAAAAAAACAATACACAGATTTAACATGGAAGTTTATTCATTTACATCTTCAATCATGAAGACAATTTAAAATTTTTTCTAGCATTGTTAAAAACAACTTAAAATCAATTATTCATTATCAATTATTAAAAGAAATATTGAACTTTCTGAATATTTTAAGCACTTCAGTTATAACAGTATCTGCAAAGTATCTGTAGATCCCCATTTACTGGATGTTTTAATGAAAAGGGGGTTGGCTTAGCTTATAGTACTTGATGTCAGGATTGAACATGTTCAGCTGTCTCTTATCCACAACTGCTCATAGCTGGTGGATTGGTAACTTTTCAGATTTTCTTTTAGTTCAGCAAATGATCTGAAAGTATCTCCGACACAGAGTTCCATAGCCTTATTGAATTGAATATTATTGTTTTGTGTATGTATGTATGTATGTGTGTGTGTGTGTGTGTATGTATATATATATATATATGTGTGTGTGTGTGTCTATGTGCTCTATATGTGTGTGTGTGTGTGTGTATGTGTATATATATATATATATATATATATGTGTGTGTGTGTCTATGTGCTCTATATGTGTGTGTGTGTGTGTGTATATATATATATATATATGTGTGTGTGTCTATGTGCTCTTTTTTTGTGTGTGTGTCTGTGTTATATATATATATATGTGTGTGTGTGTGTCATATATATATATATATATATATATATATATATATATGTCTGTGTTATATATATATATATGTGTGTGTGTGTGTCATATATATATATATATATATATATATATATATATATATATGTCTGTGTTATATATATATATGTGTGTGTGTGTGTGTGTCATATATATATATATATATATATATATATATATATGTCTGTGTTATATATATATGTGTGTGTGTGTGTGTCATATATATATATATCTGTGTTATATATATACGTGTGTGTGTGTCTATGTGTTATATATATATATATATATAAACACACACACACTAAAAGTCTGTGATTGCATGCATGTTTGTGTTGTGCATTCATCTGACACATAATGATTTAAGTTAATCTGATTTAAATAAATAAGATTTAAAAATACAGGTTGTTTATACATTAACTATTTTTATTTTAACTCCAAACTGAATATTTTTTTAATTAAAAAATTTTTAAGTTAAAAACAGACACAAAGAGATGCCGCTTTGCTGTTCCATCCAGTTGTTTGTAAAGTAATTATCTATATTTCACCTTTCTTTAAACAAACAATATTTTAAATATTTAAAAAATATATTTTGACATATCTAAAAAAATGCTTTCAAGTGAATATGATTTAAAAATATTTTTGGCATTTTTAAGTTAATCTGATTTAAAGTTCAAGTTTCTCTCAGACATTCTATTCCTATTAAATGCCGTAAAAAAAATCAGTAAAATGTTAAACGTGAATTTGTAAACCAGACCAATGATGACACGAATGAAGTTAAATATTTAACTGAATCATAATAAAATTAACATTCATTTCAATGGAATCTTGAAATCAACTTAAGTGTTTTATAACCTGAACCATCAGTGACCCCAGTCACCAGTAATCTAGTATATATATATATATATACTAGACACATATATAACACAGACACACACACATATATATATAACACATATACACACACACACACATATATATATATACACGCATACATATATATATATATATATATATATATGATGGCCATTTTGGCCGAAACTAGTTAAAATAATAATAAAAAAACAAAAGAATATTAATCTACAACCCAGTGTGTCTGAAGATTTTAATTTTTTAATATTGTTCAAAATATATATATATATATATATATATATATAGTTGTAGAGTGGATAAATGAAATGGCCAAATATAAGTAGACATGTATGTATGTGTTGGTGTGCATACGCAGGCAAACAAATGAATAGTCGTCAAATTTATGCATGAGATGTAAACATAATAGTGCTCAATACAGTTATGCAGAGCAAATATATGTATTAATTAGTACATATATGTGTACCTATATTTTTGCCATGCAAATATAATTTTGCTTGGTGGTGTTGCACACCAAGACATAGGTATATGTACCAATTAATATATATATATATATATATATATATATATATATATATATATATATATATTCTTAGGTCTTAAACGTTATTTTTATTTCCTGGCAAAATAGCCTTGGTGTCTGTTTTACCAGGACCAGCAAAATTACCTATCTGTTCATATTTTTTTTTTTTTTTTTTACATTTTTCCTTTTTTTTTTTTTTTTTTTTGTCTATGTGAAACATTTTCAGATCTAGTCTAATGCTTATGTTTGTTTATTTATAAATGTTAGTTATTTCAAAGAAAGTGGAGACTATGATTATTTGAACCATTGTCTATATCTCTAAGCATAATTCAGTCTCTGATACTGGACACTCTTTATTTATAAACATTACAAGGCTTCTTCTAAGTAGGTGATCATCTCTGTCCACAGTTTCCTGTCTGTTGTAGCTCTTAGTAAATTTTTTATTTTTTCTATCTCTCCTAATCACTGTTCTGGCAGACATTTACCCAAGCTCATTAGGTAGGTTATATACTGCTTTCCTCTTGACTTCAATTTGTCCTGTGAGTATAAAATTTTCTTAGCCCTCTTTCCTCATTATGTGTCTTAGATATTTAACTGCCTATTTCTGATGCTAAGTATAACTCTTTGTTATTGCTCACAGGATTCATTGTATTCTCAGTATCCTTCTTTAGATGTGGGTAGTGCAGTCATTATTGATGCAGAAACAGTAAGGGAGGAAAGCTTGAAGGAATAAGGGAGAGGAAATGTCTAGGTGTGAAAAAAAAAGCTTGAAGGTGAAAGGAAGAGGGAAGCTCCAGGTGTCAGGGAGAGAAGAGCTTGAAGGTGTAAGAGAGAGGAAAGCTTGAAGGCATAAGGGGGAGGAAATGTCTAGGTGTGAAAGGAAAGATTGAAGGTATAAAAGGAGAGGAAAGCTTGAAGGTGAAAGAAAGAGGGAAGCTCAAGGTGTAAGGGCGAGGAGAGTTTGAAGGTGTAAGGGAGAGGAGAGCTTGAAGGTGTAAGAGAGAGGAAAGCTTGAAGGCATAAAGGAGAGGAAATGTCTAGGTGTGAAAGGTTGAAGGCATAAAAGGAGAGGAAAGCTTGAAGGTGTAAGTGAGAGTAGAGCTTGAAGGTGTAAGTGAGAGTAGAGCTTGAAGGTGTAAGTGAGAGTAGAGCTTGAAGGTGTAAGTGAGAGTAGAGCTTGAAGGTGTAAGAGAGAGGAGAGCTTGAAGGTGTAAGGTAGAGAAAAGCTTGAAGTTGTAAGGGAGAGGAAAGATGCATGAAGAATGAGAATAGGAATGATGAGGAAAAAATAAGAGACTGAAAATGGGAGGAAGAGGAAAAAGGAAAAGAAAGATGATGAAAAGTAATCAATCCTGATCAGGTATCTAGACTTCCACCACTTCTCACCAACATGAAGTGGCTTCCCTCTGTCTTTTCTACAAATATTTTGATGGCAACTGTTGTGATAAGCTACAAATTTTCAAAAATTTAAAGGCAACATCAATTGCCATCTTCTGTCTTCTATAACCCTGTTCTGTTTTTGTCCTATCCTCAATCCTCACCATTCTCAGTCTTCTTATTCTCTTTTCCTTTCGTACTCTGTACCCGACCCCCTGCATTTTATTTTAGCTACATTATCACTCTGTTTGGCATGAAATGTTTGAAAATAAAATAAGTACTTTCTCTTGAAGGCTGAAAGAAATCATTATGATTGACTAAAGTTGAATAATTCACTTTTAATTTTTCTGCGAGGTAACACGTTGCTTATGTTGCCTCTTCCTTCAAAGTTTCCTTCACTTCATCCATTTTCCAATTCTGATCTCATCCAGGGCATCTTTTATCCTTGAGCTCAAAATCTTTCTTTTAGAATCTAGCAAATCATTCCTTACATGTGCTTATAACAGCAGCAGTAAGAAAAAAAAGAAACTTCAGTAAATACAGACAAGTGTAACAAGCAGTAGCAGTGTCAGCAACAAGCAGAGAGGTTTAAGGCTCCAAGTTCTATACTCAGGATTGTCCTGTGGGACAATAACCTAGTGCAGGTTTTTCAAATTGTGGGTCCCGACCATTCAGTGGGTTGTGAGATAAATAAAATGGGTTATGACAAAAAGAAAGAAAAAAAAAATACCCAAGTGTGAGAATAAAGTGCTCTCTCTCACTCGATATATATCATGTATAAAATTTATACCAAGAGAGGACATGTCCCATTTCTATCTCTTTCATATTTAGCTAAGTGAGTCTCTCTATATCTATATACCTGTTTACCCAGTCTCTTCATATTTATCTATCTATCCCAGACTCTTCATATCTATCTATCCCAGACTCTTCATATCTATCTATCCGAGACTCTTCATATCTATCTATCCCAAACTCTTCATATCTATCTATCTATCCCAAACTCTTCCTATCTATCTATCTATCTATCTATCAGGTTGGTGCAAAAATAATGACGTAATAATGTCGTTTTTTGACGTATTTTTTAATGTCAAAAACGACATTATTACGTCATTATTTGTGCACCAACCTAATATCTATCTATCCCAAACTCTATCTATCTATCTATCTATCTATCTATCCCAGACTCTTCATATCTATCTATCTATCTATCCCAGACTCTTCATATCTATCTATCTATCTATCCCAGACTCTTCATATCTATCTATCTATCCCAGACTCTTCATATCTGTATATATCTATTCCTGTTTCTTCATATCTATCTATATCTATTCCTGTTTCTTTATATCTGTCTATTCCAATCTCTCCATATATATTTATATATCT